>OZ010796.1:544860502-546060502 GCA_963932465.1 Maratus speciosus | reverse complement strand
GCTGTTTCTGATACAATTAATGAAGTATCTGGGATAAATAATTTCAAAATATTTATTGATAAGTTGTATGCTTTGTACAACCAATCGCCAAAGAATCAGCGAGAACTGAAAGAAGCAGCTGCAGTACTTAACATACAGTTATTAAAAATAGGGAAGGTTTTCACTGTGCATTGGGTATCATCCAGCAGAAGAACAGTAAATGCTGTATTAAATAATTACGTTGCTCTCTGCAAACATTTTACTCAAGCCTCGAATGACCTTACAAGAGATGAAAGAGAGAGATGTAAACATAAAGGGTTACAGAAAATGTTGACAAATGTAGAATTCGTAAAAAATCTGCATATGATGGCTGATGCTTTGGAAGAACTGGCAGAACTTTCTCTATTTTTACAGAGAAGAGATGTTACGCTCATCGATGCTGATAAGGCAGTTAGAACAACAGTCAGAGTATTAGATTCTATGGTCAATGATTATGGTCCTTGGCTGTCAAATGTGATGACTGATTTAAATGTGAAGAATTTTAAAGGAGTTCCTCTTCATGAAGCTACCATGAAGGCAGTTAATGTTGGTCAATTTTATAGATCTTTAGCGAATAATCGTCGAGATAGAATGATGACCACTCGATCGTCACATTTTGCACGAACTGAAACAGAACGCACAGAAAATGAAAACACATATAGCAAGTATTTGGAACATTTAAAAGTACTTGATCCAAAAACGTGGCCAAAGAATGATCACGGAGAAGTAGAGATAACATAAGGGGAAGATGATGTTCGTGCATTGTGCAAGCTATTCACATTAGACGAAAAAGAAATCATTAGGGGATTTAGGCATTTTAAAACAGATGAAAAGCAAATTCCCGAAGATTTGAAACCTCTTTTCAAAGCTGTATCAACAATTGCAGTTTCAACAAGTGAATGTGAGAGAAATTTTAGTGCTATGAATGAAATATTGACACCATTGAGATGTTCGCTCTCCATTAATACTGTGGCAGCTCTGCTCTTCATTAATTCTGTTGTACCACCATTACTTCAGTTTAAACCAGAAAATTACATTCATTCCTGGTTAGCAAAAGGTCATCATTTAGCGGATGACACAAACAGCAGAAAAAGAGAACTAAAAGATGATACTACTTTTGAGTATCTTTGGAAACTGCTTTAAGATTTTGATAATACAGAATTTTGCATAAGAAAAATTTCTGTCCTTAAGATCCTTAAAAAATTTTTTCATCAACAGGACTCTCCAGAAAATTCTTGTTATATAAAAGAACTTCCACAAAACTTTTTCATATCAAAAATGATCTCTTCTCAATTTTGATCATTTTAAAACAAACTTGAACCCGACTCAAAACACTTAGAATTGCCAAAAGACAAAAGAATGTTATGTAGCTATATTTATAAAGTATGTATGTATACATATAATTTTGCGTCTAATTTTAATGCATTTATGTACATTGTTTGCTAAAGTACTTTGTTAAAATTCAGTTGTCTAAACAGGAACTTTATTGCTAATTTAAAATTCATAAAGTTATGATTTGATTTTTTCACAACTGAAAGCACCATTCATGATTTTCATGAAATACAGAACTCTGTGAAAAAAGTCTGGACAGATCCAGGTATATATATATTAATTTTAATTCATTTTTATCAGTTTGATATCTGATTAACTTTTCAATTACGTACTTAAATAAACATTTATAATTATATATGGACTTTATAAAGAAGTGTATATTGCCCCCTTTCTAAGAATTTAATGCTAGTATTTATCCTGTCATTTTTACTTATTGTTTATTTTCTTTATGTAAGGCACTCCTTTAAGGTAAATTCTCATGTGTTTGATTTGATATTAAATATTTTTTGTGTTTGTGGCCAAAATTTCAATTTATTTTTTTCATATCTTTTGATGAAAACTGGATTTCTTTTTTTATACTTGGCTAAGTACTTTAATATATATATATATATATATATATAAAAGAATTTAATAGAACATTTTTCTTTACGGTAGTAATTATTTTAATAAAAAAATTGTCTTATTTTTATTTGAGAGAAATGCATATTAATTAAAAGATATATAATATATTTTGTAAAAGAGGAAGAAATTTCAAAGAGTTAAAATGTGTAGAATTAAAATAAGAAAATACTTTTCAGAGTTAAAATATATACAGATAAAATATAGTGCACGATATTTTAATTCTTTTATTGTCACATTAAATTTTGTTATTTGCTGATAATTTAGAATTGTAGTGACTTTTTAAAGACATAGTCTCTGAAATTAAGAAGAAATGTCATTAATTCTTCATGCCACTAGAAAAAAAATAATACATTTTTATTCTCTGCCCATATGAATATTTTTCTGATTTTGTGTTTAAATTGTGTAAACTTAATAAGTAACTAAGCTTAAAATAAATCTATTTTAATGAAGATTTAGAAAAATTCCAAGTTCGAAATATAATTTAATCTTTTACCGCAAAAAAATCCTAAAATAGAATTAACTTTTATGTTCATTTTAGAGAATTTATTCCTAGTCCAAAATTAAATTAATAGTTTAAAAATATAAGATGTGAATTCATTTATTAGTTTTCATGTAGTGAAAAATTTTCTATTCCAAACCTTCTCCGAATAAGTGACGGACAGCGGGAGGGGTTGTACGTTGCAAAAACAACTGGTGTTAGTAGAGACGCCATATGGGAGAAGTTCTCGCTACGAGCTTGGCAATCTGCGCTAAAGGTATGTGCAATGATAAACAATTGTTGATGGCTTCTGGTTTGTTTACATTCAGCATTTGTATTCCTTTCAATGAACTTATATTCAATCTTAAACTTTAGTTACTAAATAAATATAACAGTCCACACACACATTTAAACTTTTTTATTTTAATCTTTTGTTATAACGGAGATGGAATTGTTTACATACCGCATGTTGTTACCGGCAAAGTAAAAAAACAAACTTTTTAAACTTAAATCGCTGAATAAATGTGAGTCTTCACATCCAGACTTTTAAAATTTAATTTTTTGATATAATGGAGATGGAAGCAGGCGAAATTTTGGCCTTACTGAAGACACGGACCGTTTACATTCCGCATGTTGCTTACCGGCAAAAAGAAAAAAAAAATCGGCGTTTTACGTCTCGCAAACATATTATTTTACATGTATATAGCTTATTCTGTTCAATGTAACTTTTAAAAATTGTTTTTGTCAAGTTAAAAATGAATTTAGCTATACTTTGAAAAAAAAAAATAGTCAAAAATAACTTTGAAAAATAGCGTTCCGGTTCGTGAAATTTTCCGTTAAAATTTTGAAATAGCGTTCCGGTTCGTGAAAATTTCCATTTCGAGCCCTGGCAACCCGTGAAGAAACAGTGCGAATCCTGTGAAACGTGTCAGTACCAGTTTAATCAGGACAGCGCACGTCTATGTGTCAATGTGCGTATAATTCCAAGTTAGTCTTTTGTTAGTAAATGTCTGGATAGTTTTTAATCAGTGAGCAGAACATGGCAGTGGAATTGTGTAGTTCTAAAAAGGTGATATTTTTAATAGGGAAAATTAAACATCAAATAACGTGTTCAAAACTTCCGCCTAATGGACAAGTTCTCGCAGTTTTGTTTTACAATATTCGAGAAATGAATTTAACTGTTAATGAAAATGAAAATATCACTATTTGGGAAAGTATTATCATTTGGAAAAAGGCACACATGCCTAAGAAATCCTTGCTAAATTGTGTGAGGAAGCTTGTTAATATGTATCAAGTTTGTAGAGATTTACAAAAAAATGCAAAGAAATTACAAGACGTATTCAATCGGCGACAACAAGAATTTGTAACTACTTTAGACAATTTGTTTGGCATTGCACACGCTGATGCACTTCAAATAATGAAAATAGAGGAAGATAGGATGTTCTTGCAACTCTAAAAAGAGCCGAGCCGAGCTGGTCAGTTAGGTAGAGTGGATAAAAAAATGGCCAAAAAAGAGGAAAGGGCCCGACTTCGAGTTGCCAAAGAGGAAAATTGACGAATCAAATATGATTCTGCTTCAACATCCTCAGCATCATACAAACCATTGGAAGAATATTCCATTTCAAATCCTAATGAAAATATGGATAAAGAAGACTTCCCAACACTGATCGAAAGCTCAGAACCTGGAAGAAGTAAATCAGTAATGAGGAAAGATTTTATTATTAAAGTTAGTTGCTGCATTAGATAGGTGTCAATTAAATATTTGAAATTCAGCATTTATACTTGAAGCTACTATTGGGGGGGGGGGGGGGCGCACTTGGATTTAACACTGACAAATTTCCATTAAGTAAGTCTCAATTCAAAGAATCCGAACAGAAACACAGAAGGAATGTGTGGAAAATATAAAAATTGAGTTCCAAAATGAGGTACCAGATGTAGTGACCTTACATTGGGATGGCAAACTGTTGCCTGCTTTGAGTGCTCAAAAATCGAAAGAAGAACGCTTGCTTATAGTTATTTCATATGAACTTAAAGAACCCCTCACTGCTGCGTCGAGACTTTATAATTATACAGGCAAAGAACAGGTGCAGGCTATTTGGAAGGCTATCTTAGATTGGAATCTCAAAAACAAAGTCCAAATTCTCTGTTGTGGTACTATGGCTTCAAATATAGGTTGTTTTAATGGTGCCTGTGCGCTCCTCGAAAAGAAAAAAAATTGATAGGGAAATGCTTTTCTTTGCTTGCTGCCACCATGTATACGATCTGATACTAAAGGCTGTATTCGAAGTGAACATTAAACAAGTGACAACAAGTCCCGATATTACCCTCTTTAAAAAGCACAAAGAGAATTGGAAGACAATCTATTCCACTAAAATACAGTGCTATGGAGAAACAGTGGAATTGTTCAAACCCGTATCTGAACTTGGCAATTTGCTTGAATTTTACTGCTCTGAACTTTAAAATGTTATGATCAGAGAGGACTATCAAGAGTTGATCAAAATTTCTGTCATATTTTTAGGCAGAGATGCAGTAAAAAAAAATTAAATAAGACCTCTGGGTGCTATGTACCAAGCTAGATGCATGGCCCGAGTGGTTTACTCCCTAAAACTCTCGTTATTTAGTTCTCATCTGAAATGAAACACCAAGGATAAGAAATCACAGTTAAACCTCTGGTTGTTTATCGTGACAATCTGTGTTAAACATGGCCTTAATACATTTTGGCAGTTAAAGAACCCTAAAAAGATTTGTGCTTTTTGAAATCTTTGAAAATCTACGAAAATGTGAATGAAAGTATCTCAAAAGCCGCTTTACAGAAATTTCTCCAGCATTTATGATATTTGACTCATGAAATAGCAGTATTAGCACTTTTTGATGATGATGATGTTGACAAAGAAACAAAATTAAAAATGATGACAAATTTACATAGAGAAAATTTCTTGACCCATGGAAAAACATACATTTCATCGAAGGAAGAAAGTGGTTCAATGTATGGCGAGTTTCATATATTGATTTTGTAATTGTTTATTTAGTTATTCATTTATATCATGTGATTGCTAACTGTTACTTTTTTACAGAAAAAAGCATTGATGATCTCATATCTGTCAAAAGCCATTCAATATTTTCTAGACTCAAAATTTATGATAGTTTTGAAGAGTCCCTCTTCATGGGAGAATAATGCTTCATTTCCCAAAGCGAAAAAGACGATCTCAATGCTCAGAGCAATGAACAATACAGCTGAAAGAGCGGTAAAATTGATACAGGACATGCATGATTTAATAGCAGTGACGGAGGAACAAAAACAATTTTCGTTGTGTTGCATACAAGAACACATGAAGGTCTATCCCGACTGTAAAAAGAAAACATTGAAATGAAAATAAGTTCAGTAATGTTTCTTTTACTATAATATGTTAATAAATACCTTTTTTGAATAAAATAGTGTTTTATGTACCAAAGAAACATACATTTTACAATCTTTCCATAGTATTCCTCATACAAGATTTCATGTTCAAGTTTGACCTAAAGTCGGCACAGGTTACCGTTATCTGATTGCAATAATATTTTTTATTTATGTTTCTCAGGTGAAATAGAAAAAAATAGAGGGTATGCGTATTTGATTTTGCAATTTTTTTTTTACCTTGTATCCTGGGACACCCTAATATACATACATATATATATATTTTTTTTTTCTTCTATTTTTTTATAGTAATAATAATTAAAAAATCTAGATACTCTACCTCATGATTTTTTAAACTAGAAAGAAAAATATCATGCATTAAGCATAGACTATGAAACACTTTC
The DNA here is from genome assembly GCA_963932465.1 of Maratus speciosus. Lineage (NCBI taxonomy): Eukaryota > Metazoa > Arthropoda > Arachnida > Araneae > Salticidae > Maratus > Maratus speciosus. The sequence goes on along the minus strand of OZ010796.1, from coordinate 546,054,255 downwards.
CAACACTTCCTGAATGTTTAACAAAACTTCATTATTTAGGGAAATAAGGTAAATAAGATAACTAAGTAAACATTTTAGAAAATGCATAAAATATTTAAAAAACTGATTTCAGCAGTTACCGTCCACAGCCAAATACGTATTCCAATTCTTCTGAACAGCCCTGTATTTGATCTGTCGATTGATATATATACTATATAATGGGAAAATATAGTTCAGCAAGAAAACGTGTAACATGTTGAAATTTCTCTTTCAGCAATTTATACTAATAGATGGGAACATACTTGAATACTTTTGTACATCCCTGTAGTTTACCTAGTACCTTTATTACGTACCACTATATAACTAAAATTTAATTCAAACTAACACACTCTTAAAACTATTGAAATTACGTTTCCAGAAACTATCATCTATAGATGGCCATGAATCCAATTCTTTGTGTGACCGTGTATATCATTTTATTTATATTCTACAAACATTTCTTAGTAAACTAAATGCAATTCAGTGTGAAAATGCATAATTCATTTAAAACCCACCTTTAAGCAATTTCCGTTCATACCCATTAATACTTAACAATTCTTTTTTTTTTTCCTGCATAGGAATTATAACATTTATACACGCCATATAGTATGCATAAATACAGTGAAACATAAAAACATACATCATAATTGAAAATGCATTTCCAGCAATCATCGCCAATATACAGTACTTTGGATGCAATATAGTATCTGAAATCTTTTGTGTGTCCCTGTAAATGCTATGCACTTTGTATTATATATGAAATATAATAAACCTGAGTGACGTATGTCAATTTCACTACATACAAAATAGTTTAAAATAATTAAAATATGCCACAAACAATCGCCCCCCCCCCCCCCCCATATCATTATGTAACAGAATTCTTTTGTGTGGCCCTGAAAATGAATAATAACTATTTTTTGCATAGCATATTCAACAGAATACATATTTTAGTGCACTTCTTAAATGCATATCAATTTTATTATGTTTGAAATCGTGTAACATCATTAAAAATCATCGGAAACGATTTTTTCCCACTGGCCGTAATGTAAAGGAATATTTTTGACTGTCCCTGTAAATGAACTAAACATGCTACAAACTTCATTTGAAATAGGGATTATGCTAGGATTAGCTTCAATAACATCCCAAAGTTTCAGGGCAATCCGAATATATTTACGAGAGTTAGAGCACGGACAGGTGGCTAAACAGCCAGACAAACTGAAGTCATAAACACTTTTCAACTTTGTTGGAAAGTGTTAAAAATAGCAGAATGCCATTGAAACGTAGATGACCCCGCCCACGCCCCCTTTCTCATTAGTTATTGGAAATTATTTTCTTTCTGTAGAAAATCCTTTTGCCATCGATCCCTAATTTAAACAAATTAAAAAAAAAAGTCTTGAAATACAGAAGATTATTCCCGTTCCCCACCCATCCTATCTAAATTCTCTACTTTCATGGTTTTCGCCAAACATAATTCCTTCCTGTCAAGAAAAGTTACTTTGACACAGAAAGCTTTGACCAATCAGATTACGAGATGTCAAATCATGGTTGAGGGGAAAAAATATGATTGCTGCATGTTTAGCCCTAACATTTGGTACTTCTTTCGGCAAATTAAAATTTCACCTAATAGACATAATGTTAAAGTAAAAATGGACACCCCCAAGTGGGTAATTAATCGATTTTCACATTGTTTTTTATTCCTTAGTTTTATAGTGTAAACGAACTTCGCACCAAATTTGAAGTCTGTAGGTGCAGTAGATATGAGAACTTTTTGATGAGTGAATGACTTAGTCAGTGATAAAATTATTCATTATCAGACATTTTCAAATGTCATTATCTCAGAAACTAATTATGCATTATTTATAAAATTTTGGATTCTAGGTAATAAGGGTGGCCTTACTACGTATTTCGTATTACAAGTACATATGTCACATAGATTTTCAATAGTAGAGTGTCAAAATTTAGCGAAAACAGCTCGGAATGGTTCGTGTAATATAACACACTAGTATGTCAGACAAACTTGGCTGACATACTGCTGTGTGTCTAGATTCATATACACATACAGAGTAAATATAAGAATAGCCAGTTATATTTGAAATCCTCAAAATATTAAATAACAGCATTATTACCTCTCAGTGGGGATTCTTAGCTTTCAATGGTTCATTTTTTTTTCTAAGAAAAAAGGTTTGCTGTCTTTTCAATCCCTAATTATTTTTTTTATCTGGTATATATGAGTTACGAAGTTTAAAAAACATTTATTCAACCTATACCAAAGAAGCTCTTTGATTGCTTAACATTTTTATCAGGGTTCATACAGAGTTGGGAAGAAAAAATCCAAGGAGTCAAAAAAGTTAAGGATTTGCCATTTTTTTTTATTGTTTTTTTGTCGATGCATCGTTATGTGGTATGCACAGGCACACTCCAATTTTTAATGTCCAATTTGGAGAGAAAAACATTTCAAAAACAAATTTTACTTTATTAGAACCTAATTGTTAGTGCTGAAATTGCACAGTATTCACAATATATTGCTTACTGATTTCGTAAGTTTAAATACAAAATTGACAATCAACTTTTATATGCAGTGACCAATGGTCATGTCACATGGGTGATTCTGAGTAAAAAAAAAAAAATCTGAAATTCCCAGCAAATCTTCTGAAAAGTTACACCAGGGAGAGGGGGAAAACCACTCCTGAAACTAGCTATGTGTTTTCTCCGATGCTCTTTAAAGAAATTCGCGTTTTTTCGCGATCTTTTGACGAAATTTGTCCATTTTTCATGATCTTTAGACGAAATTTGTGGTTTTTTTGCGATCTTTTGATGAAATTTGCCGTTTTTTCGCTATCTTTTGACGAAATTTGCCGTTTTTTCGACGAAATTGTTCGTTTTTTCCGCTAACTTTTAACGAAATTTGCGGGTTTTTTCACGAATTTGCCGTTTTCTCGCGATCTTTTGACGAAATTTGCGGGTGGTTTCGCGATTCTGTGATAAAATATGCGTTTACCCTGCAGTCCTTTGACGAAATTGGCGATTTTTCTGCAAATGATTGGAAAAATTTATTGTTTTCGACAACCCTATGTCCGAATTTTCGGATTAGTGACCGATTTTTTAAAATTTTCGGAAATGAATGCCTTACATTTTCGGAAAATTTGGACCCTAGGTCATATAAACAGAGATTAGTCAAGCCACAAAAAAAAAAAAAAAAATGCTAAACGCAACATACAAGAAAAAGTATAACAAGTTTTGAATTTATTCTTTTAGAACAGCGGTAATCGCTTTCCTTGAAGGTGAAATTTTGACGAATTTGCATTTTTTTCCCAATTTTATGATGAAATTCGTGTTTTTTCGCGATCTTCTGGGGGAAATTCACTTTTTTCGCGTTCTTTTAATGGAATTCACGTTTTATTTGAATTGTTAAACGAATCTGACGTTTTTTTCGTGATCTTTTGATGGAAACCGTGTGTTTTTCTCGATCCTTTGACAAAATTCGAGTGTTTTTCGCTATCCTTTGAGGAAATTCGTGTGTTTTTCCTGATCTTCTGGGGGAAATTCGCTTTTTTCCGCAATATTCTGAGAAAATTCGCTTTTCTCGCCATCTTTTAATCGAGTTCGCGTTTTATTTCGATTGTTAGACGAATCTGACCTTTTATTCGCGATCTTTTGATGGAAACCGCGTGTTTTTCGCGATCGTTTGAGGAAATTCGCGTGTTTTTCGCGATCGTTTGAGGAAATTCGCGTGTTTTTCGCGATCTTCTGGGAAAATTCGCCTTTTTTCGCGATCTTTTAATGGAATTCACGTGTTATTTTGATTGTTAAACGAATGACGTTTTTTCGCGATCTTTTGATGGAAACCGCGTGTTTTTCGGGATCCTTTGACGAAATTTGCGTGTTTTCGTGATTCTTTGGAGAAATTTGAATGTTTTTCGCGATCCTTTGGCGAAATTCGAGTGTTTTTCATGATCTTTTGAGGAAATTCGTGTGTTTTTCGCGATTTTTTGAGGAAATCTGCTTTTTTTCCCTCGATCTTTAACGAAATTCGCTTTTTTTCGTGACCCTCTGAGTAAACTCGCGTTTATCCGCTGTCTTTTAAGAAATTCGCGTCGAGTTTTACTGCGATCTGTTGGAGAAATTCGCGTTTTTTCACAATCCTTTGACAAAATTTACGAATTTTTTCCGCAATCGGTTGACGAAATTTGACGGTATTTTTTGGAATATATTTATGAAAAACGCGATTTTTCCGAGATTCTTGGCTAAATGCCAAACATCGATAAAATTTAAAATAAATGTCAGCTAACTGTGTCGAAAAACGGACTTTACGGACTTAATAATTGAAAAACGGACTTAGTGGGAACCCAGCTATTAAGATTATGCTACACAATCAATGCTGTGCTTCAGATGAATGATGTGCGTAAAGGATTTACTGCGCGTTTCACAATCACGATTTTTTTTTCCACGGCAGATATTGCTTGCGTCCGAAGCCTCAATACAATTTAAGGAGTTTCTAAGGAGTGGTTTGCTTATCTAAGTAGTTCTAAGTACTACTTGGGAGTGTTTTCATTTCTAAGGAGTTTCCAAGGAGTCTAAGGAGTCTGTGCGAACCCCGTTTTATACCAATTAGTTCTTTTTCTCTTATACATTCTTTTATAATAACTGTTAAGCAGATGTCATTCTTTCATTCTTATTTAAGCTCCGATATTCGCTATAAATTAATTATTTCAAAAGTAGAAAGAAAAAATAAGATTCGGCTATTTTATTATTTTATTTGTAGAAATTTATTATACTTGTTATGCTTATTTTATATAAAAGAATGGATAATTTGATTACTTAAAGGAAATTATGACATTGCAAATTATATTAGATTTAAATATAATTTTTAAATGAAATTGTTTTATGTCAGATAAAAACTATGCTTTTTACAAACTTACTGTACTTAATTTTTTGCAATACCCAGGAATTAAGCTAAGAAACAATTATTTAAAGCTCTTTTTTTGTTTATTCAGAAGTCAAAATACCTGTAGAAACTTTCTAAATTATGTTCATCTTAGATTTTAATACTTTTTTACGCCATTTTAAACATTTAGAAAATTTATGACTTCAATCAATGATTTTTTTTTTAATCAGTTGATTAAAATCACGATTCAATTCAACTGATTAAAATCCTCCTACTTTTAACAGAATTAAATCAAGTTTAACCCTTAAATGCCTGGTGTTGCTTTTCGGCAATATACCCAATTTAGGCTCTAAAATACTATTAGAATAATATTGAAGCTATAATGCCTAATGTTGCCAATAAAATACATTCTGAAAATATTATTAAATCGATTTTCAACATGTAGATGGCAACACTTGTGCTGTTTAAAAATAAAGATAGATTAAATTTTTTCAATTGCTGCTACTTGCTCTTTTTGTTTTGTTTGGAAGCTTGCAAAATACCCTATTTTGTTCAGCAGTGAGCAAGTAAAATTTATTTCTTATTACAGTTCCTAAAATTCTTGTGTGTTTAATAATATAGAATTTTATCAAGGAAAATTATTTTTTGAATTAAAGACCAGTATAGCAGATTAGTAACAAACTGTTTTTTTAGCCATAAACCATACGGTATGATCTATGTCAATTCAGGCAGCCAAAAAAAAAATCTTACCTTCATAGTCTCAGAAGTTTTTGAATTGAACATATGTTAAAATTCAATAAAAAATAAGATACTTGTATATTTTGGTTTTGCCCCAAAAAATTCCTGACCCGAGATACAGGTCGCCAAAGATGGCATCCCGGGCACCATTTCCAATTCGCCATTTTCGATAAAAATTTTAAAGTGCTCTATCTCTAGAACGGTGCAAGATATTTTGTTGCGGTTTTTTTTATTTTAAAGATAATATTCTTCTGTTTAAAATGATATACCCAATTTTGAAAAATGTATTCAACTTTTCTTGTGGCAACCTTTTGAAAAAAAAAATTTTTATCAAAAAAAATTATTTTTTCAAAAATGCCAATCCTAAAAATTTTGATTTTTTTGTTGTTGATCAATACCATTGGGAACTATCTTCTCTGTAAAGGAGAACTTCCACTTTTGAGTTTAACAAATTTTAGAAACATTTAAAAAATTCAGAGAATTTTACAGGAACTGTATATATACAGTTCCAGTAAAAGTCACTGAATTTTTGCTTATTTGTATCATATTTGTAAGGATAAGCCTACTATGTATCCTAAACAAGTTAGAAATTGCAATATCAAATGTGGCAAATGAGGTGCGTGCATAGTATTAACTAGTTTTATAAATATTCAGATCTTGGTGCAATAAGTGTTACACTCTTGGGCAAAAAGGCATGAATACAAAATTTACTATAATACCATATATTAAATTCAGTAATACGGAAGTAATATGAATCCATCTTAAAAGGACTTAATCGCCATGGCAACCTAGAATCATTGCCTATCATGGTATATCATTGAATCAATTATGTATTATAGGATTTTAAAATAAAATGAAGAAAACTTTTATTAATGTCTTTTATGTTTTAATTTGATTTTCATAGCATTTGAAGTGATACATACTTTATTGCAGAGGTTTACAAAAAATTACTTCCTGTGTCATAGAAAGTGCATAGTGTTTACAGAGACACACAAAAGATTTCGGATACTTTACCTTATTGGAAATACTGCACATTAGCGAAGATTGCTAGAGGTGCATTTTTAGTTGCGATATGAGTTTTTAAGTTTAATTAAATATTTCCATATTACGTTGTGTGCATAAATGCTGTAGATCATATACAGGGCTACACAAAAGAAATCTTAAGGGTTTACTGAGATGAATGAAAGTAGCTTAAAGGTGATTTTTAAATGAGTTATGCATTTTTACACTGAACTACATTTAGTATACTAAGATATGTTTGGAGAATATAGATAAAATGATATACAGGTCCATGCAAAGAATTAGATACATGGCCGTCTATGGATGATAATCTCTGGAAGTGTGATTTCACTGGTTTTAAGGATGTTTTAATGTTAATTAAATATTAGCTAAATAGTGGCATGTATAAAAAGATAGTAGGTAAAATACAGGGTTGTATGAAAGTATTCAAGTATGCTTCCGTCTATTGACATAAATTTCTAAAAGTCAAATTCCGACCTATTTATGTGTTTTTAACTATTTCCAACATAGTTGAAAGTCTTTATGGATTCGATATGTCTGCCCATCTGTCTGAACTCTAACTTGTATTAGTATAATTTGTATTGCTGTGTAATTGATATATGTTATTGAGATTGTTTTACTATGTTCGGTGTTGAAAATAAAGTATGTATCACTTCAAATGCTATGAAAATCAAATTAAAACATAAAAGACATTAATAAAAGTTTTCTTCATTCTATTTAAAAATCCTATAATACATAATTGATTCAATGATATACCATGATAGGCAATGATTCTAGGTTGCCATGGCAATTAAGTCCTTTGAAGATGAATTCATATTACTTCCGTATTACTGAATTTAATATGTAGAATCATAATAAATTTTGTATTCATGCCCTTTTTGCCCAAGAGTGTAACTTATTGCACCAAGATCTGAATATTTATAAAACTAGTTATAGTACGCACGCACCTCATTTGCCACATTTGATATTGCAATTTCTAACTTGTTTAGGATATATAGTAGGCTTATCCTTACAAATATGATACAAATAAGCAAAAATTCAGTGACTTTTACTGGAACTGTATATATACAGTTCCTGTAAAATTCTCTGAATTTTTTAAATGTTTCTAAAATTTGTTAAACTCAAAAGTGGAAGTTCTCCTTTGCAGTGAAGATAGCTCCCAATGATATTGATCAACAGCAAAAAAATCAAAATTTTTAGGATTGGCATTTTCGAAAAAAAAAATTTTTTTGAAAAAAAATTTTTTTTTTAAAAGGTTGCCACAAGAAAAGTTGAATACATTTTTCAAAATTGGGTATATCATTTTAAACAGAACAATATTATCTTTAAAATAAAATAAATCGCAACAAAATATCTTGCACCGTTCTACAGGTAGAGCACTTTAAAATTTTTATCGAAAATCGCGAATGAGAAAGGATGCCGGGGATGTCATCTTTGGCGGCCTGTATCTCGGGCCAGGAATTTTTTGGGGCAAAATGAAAATATACAAGTATCTTACTTTTTCTTAAATTTTAACATATGTTCAATTCAAAAACTTCTGAGACTATGAAGGTAACCCCCCTGCCTGAGTTGATATGGATTCAGCCATACTTAAAACAAAATATGATTTTTTTTAAGTATTTTTCCCATGATTTATTTAAAAAATGCAAGCCGAAAAACATTATTACAATGATTTTTGAAAAATCAGGCATTTAAGGGTTAAAGTTTATTATGGGATTATAAAATCAGCTGTTATGCCCTTGCTGCAATATGCTATTCTGCTAATACATTACAACCCCTTCAGACATAACATTTATGTAATATCTGACAAACATTTTTATTTTTTATATGCAACATCTTGACAAAATTCACAATTTTTTCCTGCAATTGCTCAATAAAATTCGAGATTTTATTCCTTGATCATTCGATGAAAGTCACAATTTTATTTTGCAATTGTTTAATGAAATTAGTGATTAATTTCTAAAACTGTTTCACGAAATTTGCAATTTCATTATTCATGACCGATTGATGAAATTTACGTTTTTTTCCATGACCAATTGACAAAATCTGTGATTTTATCTCAAGCAATAGCCAAAATTTGCAATCTTATTCTGCAAATGATTGAGGAAATTCATGATTTTTTTCTGCAATTGTTTGATGAAATTCTCTATTTTTTTTCATGACCATGTGTTGAAATTTGAGTTTCTTCCTCGTGACCTACTGATGAAATCTGCCATTATTTGACGAAAGGTGTGATTTTTTGCTCGCATAACTGGCCAAAATTTGTGATTTTATTTATGGATTGTTTGACAAAATTCTCACCTTTTTATTGCAGTCCATATCAACATAATTTTTCCTTTTTTCACAATCCTGTGGAAATTGCCGATTGATTTTTAAAAACTCAAGAAAAGAGTAAATCCACCAAAAAGCGGAAAAGTGGCATCCCAGTAAATCTTTTAAAAAATTGTTTTTTCTCTCTAGTTATAACTTTCTTGACACAATAATTGAATCCCCTAATTATCTAAATTACTTCTCCTCCCTCCAAGTCCCTTTCACTCCTTCAGCACACAAACTTTAAAATTACTTTTTTTTTAGATTTTTATGCTGTATTGTTACTTTGTAGCAACACTAAATAAATAATCATCTAATTATTTCTTTAAATTTCCATTCACCATCCCCAATAAAAGGGGTGAATTTCTAGATATGACGGGGGTGAAGTGGATTGGGGATTATAGAAGATTTTCCTCTTTATTGTAGTTTGGCTGATATTTTGTTAATGGGAGAGGCAAGTTATTTTTATAAACTTATTTATTTTAAAATATAAAATATACATGTGATTCAAGGGTGAGAACAGCTAAAAAGAGAAAATTTTTTGCTTTCCTTCTACATATTTGGAAGTCCCTCCACCCCTGGAAGAAGCAAAAATTTCAAAGGGGATGGAGATTTTAGATGAGGGATACATATATGAAATGATGTATATACAAGATTTTGGATAATTCACCTTACTATAAAATAACAAATAAGGCTGAATTTAAAAAATAATAATATTGAAGATTTTAAATGATTTGTTGGGTGGGGGAACAGAGGAGGAAGTGTAACTTTTGGGAGAAAGGAAGGGCTGATTTATTGTTACTAATAAGCAAAATATAGAAAGTAAATATTTTTATAAAGATTTTTAAAGATTTTAAATTTGTATGCTGAGGGGGGAGGGTAAAATGTAATTTTTACATGGGGGTGTAGTTTAGATGATTGTTTTTTTACTTACTGAATTAGATAGCAACAAACAGAACAGAATAATTTAAGATTCTCAAGATTTTTAACTTTTTACACTGGGAGAGGGGGGAGGGGGATGTACAAAGATACTAAGTGGACACTTCATGTGTGGTACAGGGGATTTTATTGAGATTATATAAAAACATAAATGGAAATCCGCCAAAGTAAAAAAAGACAATTCTCTCCTTTGGATTTTTTCAATCAATTTTTTGCACAAAAAAGTTTTTGAATGGAAAAGAAAACCAAAATTGTTTAAAAGTGGACAGGAGCTTATTTTTGAAGGGGGCTTACAATAGGGAATATATAGATATATATAATTTAATTAAAAAGAGTCGCTTACCTGGTATCTGTTATTGCTGAAACTGGAGTAGAATTGATTACTTTTATAGTGGAAGTAGATAATACTTGTTGACAAATATTCCCACCTTGAACCCTGAAATTCTGTACAGCTGCTGTAATGGGTTTTGTAGCAGAAGATGTTGTTGAGTTTGCAGCAATGTTGCAGAACGATAAATATTGTGAACCATGAACAAGTCTAGCAACAACAGGTCCAGGATTTATAGCTGATGGATTAGTAGATGGCAGTCTCTCCTCAATGGAAAGCAAGGGAATTGTAGAAACACCATTACAAGGTCTTAAACCAGGCTCTTGCTTAATAACTATTGTCTGAAAACCAGCAATAGCACCTGGTAAACCAGGTAGGTTAGCACAATTTACTTTAGTCTTAGCAATAGAAGCAGCTGTTGTAGATATCAAAGGTGGAGTTGTAGAAACCACACTGGTATGTGAATTTGAGACTTCTACATTGGTATGACTTAGGATAGGTTGAAGTACAGGAGGTTGTCCAACAAATGATGGTGAGGATGGTTTCATATCTACATTTAATACATCATGAACTTGAGAAGGTGCAGGATTTACAGAAAGACCAGGCTCTGCCTTAACTTGTTTTAACTGTACAGGTGTTACACTTACTATCTGAGTAGCAGTCACGTTGCCAACAGTACTTTTAGCATTAGCTAACTGTAATGCTGATGCCAAAGTTGGCTGACGAGAATTATTTATTTCTTGACTGTGTGCAGCTATGATAGAAGCTATAGCCTGTTGATTATCAGTAGATGTATTAATATTTGATGTTGCATCATTCTGGGAAGCTTCAGTTTTACTTTGGCTCTCAAGACTCAAAACGGTACATTTAATTTCTGGTTGGTTAGGAGCTAATGAATGCATTACATATTGACTTCGAGTAACACTTAGCTTGGGACTTCCCTAAAGGGAGATTTTAAAAAGTTAATATCACATAATATTTTATTAAACATAACAATATAATAAGTCTAAGAAAATTGCTCCAATTTTAAAATGATGCTAGTGAACCATTTAGTTTTATAAGATTGTATGAAATGATTGAAACAAAGAAAATCTTTCTTTAATGATGAAAATGCTGGTACAGATTATGACTTTCTTTTATAATGCATTGGGCAATGAATGAACAAACATATTTAAATTTCTTATGCTTTATTAAAAAAAATTATTATGTTTTTACATGGTGCCCTTTTCATATACATTAGACCATGATTTTTTTACTAAAATATGTGTATATTGATGAGTAGTGTCTTCTTTATTCTAACATTATAATTCCTAAATAATCTATATAATTTGAATCTTTATTAAATAAAGACACTTTTACCAATTGCAATGATAATTTTGTAAGAAGATTGGCTTTCTAGTGATGAGTAGATTCTAACTTTCATTTTTAAGATTTTCTATTATATATTTTTCAACTTTATTGCTAAGCTACTTGCCCATGTCTCTCAACTTGCATTATTCCAGGGTCCTGTCCCTGCCAGAACTTGCATTATTCCAGGGTCCTGTCCCTGCCGGCGAAGACACTCACGAGCTAATGCTAATCCTATGGGGAGGGATTTTTCTAATATCTCGTTTGCATTTCGACATTTTTAAATATTTTTTTTTGCATTGGATAGCCAAGATCCGTCTCTACAGCGCACCTTGGTTACTTTTTCGATTTTGGTCGCAGATATTTTTAATAAAGTTACTTTCATTTTCAATGAAATGAAAGTGTCATTCTAAAAAATATCTGCAACCAAAATCGAAAAAGTAACCAAGGTGCGCTGTAGAGACGGACCTCGGCTATCCAATGCAAAAAAAATTATTTAAAAATGTCGAAATGCAAACGAGATATTAGAAAAATCCCTCCCCATAGGATTAGCATTAGCTCGTGAGTGTCTTCGCCGGCAGGAACAGGACCCTTAATTAAGATCAGAATAAATATTACATTTTAAATACAGTGATTAGTATTTGAGTGCACATATTTGTAAATCAGCAATTTATATGGAGGATACCCCCTCTTGCCATTTTCCAATAACTAATTCTTAAATCTTTAGTTTTAGGAGCATGCTTTTAATTACAAAAATATTTCTAAAATTCTCCTCCCTCATATCAAAAGCTATTTACATCAAAAAAAGTTGTGAAATTTACAATTTTGAACAATCCTTGAACCCATCATTCTATTTAGAAAAACTTTGTTCAAGATAATCAATAAAAGTTCTATTTTTATATGACAAAAATGGTAATTTTTGGTTATAATTCAAAGTTATGAACTTTGATTTTCATTAATTTTCAGCGCACTAAAAAGCACTAGCACAAATACTAGCACTAAAAAGAAGAAAAAACATGCTTTCATTTCAAAAAATGTTGAAAATTCTTAAATTTCAAAGTATCATAAATCGGTACATTTTTAAAAATTATTTTAATTGATTTACTTGATTAGCATAAAGAAAGTTGTTCTAAATGCAACCTATAAAAATAAAAAAATTGTAAAATTTACAAAATAACTATTCTGACATAAATGGCTTTTGATAAGATGAAAAACAACATTTAAAAATTTTTGCAATTGTAAGTATACCTCTAAAGTTTTCAACAAAACGAGCTTTCATCTATTATGCAGCATAATAGATGGAAGCTCATTTTGTTGAAAATTTGAATAACTTTATCTGGCATCTCATCTGACATACAACATTTAAATTACAATGTTTTCTTCTGGGCAATTCTCAAATAAGGGCAAAGAAAATAATAACAACATTTAAATCCTACTGATGACAGCCTTGTAATGGTTGAAAACATTCTAGGTTTTTCTGATATTTTTAATTTGTATTTTAAATATCTTTATATTATATTTATGCACCTAAAAGTCATTTTTTTACAATTATTTGTGCTTTTATATGTATTTTAATTATTTAACTCAAGGTGAATATAGCACTAGAATTTTAACTTTCCTTTATTCTTTTCCATTGTTTATCATTCTATTCAAATTGAAGATTGGGGTGGCTGTGTTTTAATATTTGAAAATATTGTCATTTTTACTTATTATTCTAGAACAGTCTTATCATATACAAATGTTTATTTTTTACATTAGCTGGAAATTAGTGCTCAATATCCAGAGACCCTCATCACAGCTTTCAATAAAGTAAGTGGTGCAATCTAAAGTTCCCAGAATGAATTTAGTATAACAGGTGGGTGAAATAAACATGTTTTGAACTAGAAATTCTATTTAGTAAGTGAAGTTGTTAAAGAATATACCACAAAGGAATGTCATGTTTCATTAAATACAATTTCTGGTTCTTAATAAATTTAGTTGATCTGCAAATTATGCTAAATGTGAACTTTTTAATTGCACCATGTGTATGTCATTCCAACACATTTTCCCTGACACTAACAAGGAGAGGGCCAACCTTGTTAATCACAGATTTTGATTATTTTAATATATATTGTAGAGAAGAGACCCCTTAGTCTCAGGTTCAACAGATTACAACACTTCTTAGTTCTTGAAAAACCGGGGGGGGTCTAATAGTAGTACACAACTTAAATACTTACTTTGTAACAAAAATGATAGGTTGGTCGTAGCTCAGTTGGTACGGCATTTGCTGGCTGATCTGCGGGCCCGGGTTCAGTACCCGAATGCGCTGCATTTGTTTTTCTCACTTTTTGTTTTATAAATATACTTGTAATTATGATTTAATAATTTAAACTAAAAATTTTAATATCATACATTAATTATAATGTTAACAAACTTAAATTTATCATTTTTTATTTTTAACTATTATTTCTCATCCTTTAAAGGGGTTTAAAAAGAAATTGGATCTATTATTGAATGATGAAAATTCCAAAATCGTGACAAAACCTGTTGTGACGGCATCTAGTTATGATAAAGTAAAAGAATATTCAATTAAAATAAAAATAAAAGCAGAAAGAAGATAAAGGTGAAAGCAAAATAATTGAAAGTGCAAGCATACGTATTACAAATTTAAAAATCTTTAATATGCAAGAAATCGGTTGTAATTTAATTCTAATGCTAATTTTTAATATAATTATGCTTGTTACTTTATAAACAGAATAATAGTATTATCGCATTGGCTTCCTTTGTTAAAGCAATGCGTAAATGATGTTTCTTTAAAATCATGAATTGACACAATTGCTCAATATCATTGCATCGATAAAGAATATATGAAATACATTTTAAAAGTGATTTTTTAAAAATGAACAGTTTTATGATGCTTAAACAACTATTTAGTTAAAAGTAAAAAATTAAATAGGTCAAAATTATAATTGATATACAATATTATAAATTTTAATTCACAATGAGATTATTAAGTTATACTTACAAATATATTTATAAAACAAAAAGTGACAAAAACTAAAATGCAGCGCGTCTCGGTATCGAACCCGGGCCCGCGGATCAGCTGGCAAATGCCATACCAACTCAGCTACAACCAACCTGTTCTTTTAGTTACAAAGTAAGTATTTAAGTTGTGTACTACTATTAGACCCCCCCCCCCGTTTTCTCAAGAACTAAAGGACGTTGGATAAAATCCATTGAACCTGAGACTATGGGGTCTCTACCCTACAACATATATTAAAATAATCAAAATCTGTGGTTAACAAGGTTGGCCCTCTCCGTGTAAGACTAAATGAATTATGTTAGCTAAGAATTCTCACATGCAGTATACAAAAATGTCCCCAAGAATCCTACATCTAGGAGCCAAAATTTTCAAGAAACATACAAAATTAAAAGCATATATATCCAGTGCACAGAATTATTTTATTTATGTATTCATTTTGAAAAATTAGGATCTGCCCAATGGATTAAAATAAAATATAAACATTTTTTTTCATCATGCTTGCATAATAAAATAGACTGATAATGACAGCATTTCCAATATCTAAATAAACTGTCATTCTTTGTCTAACAAACATAGGACATTTGAAAGTGATTGGTAATCTTTACATCTGTTCTCCCTCATCATGCTTGCATAACAAAAAGATTGACAACAGGAATATTTGAATTAACTAAATGAACTGTCATCCCTTGCCTCAAAAACGAAAAGCATCTGGAAGAAAATAGTAATTGTCACACATACAATATATGATAAGATAAAAAGAACTTCTTAAAAACAGCATACAAATTTTAATAAATGCACAAGGCCTTTTGCAAGAACTAATCTTTCTTCATCAGACAAAGAGAACATGTCCTACTACTTTGAAAACAGCAGCAAATAAAAAAATTTATGGCGTTTTTAATAAGTTCTTTTTATCTTATCATTTCACACCAGCTTATTTAATTATTTTAATACAATATATGATGTACAACAAGTTTGTTAACACTTTCAGCATTTTTCTTTTGTTCTTGAAAGTCATGGATCATTTTCATATACAGTAAGCTGAAAAAAAAGAAAGATAATCAGGGCTCGTACGAGTACCATTATTTTCAAGGCCAAATATCAGAATTTTTTTATAGAAATATAAATATATTTTAAACTGACAAAATTTCACCTTATTTCAGGAGAAAATACTGGTACCGAAGAATTTCTTAGTCTGGAAATTAAAGCACCCGTATGAACCCTGGATAATGCTGCATAGTATCTAATGACCAAATTGTTACAGAGAAATGCATATCATTCCATTTAACTGGAAATTCCACTTTCTATAATTATTTATGACTAAAGAAATCTTAGGAGAATCTTAGAAATCTCCAAACTGAAAAGTAAACAAAAAGAAATAGAATTTAAATATGTTAAATTTTTTTAAGATAAATTTTCTGCTTTAGACACTAAATAGTATATATTTTTATTATAAAAATAAAAATACATTTTAGATTTCTGCTGAAGAAGAAAATGTATGAGAGAAAATAATTTAAGACATTATAGTCTTTCAAATATATAAATACCGTGCCAAAGATAAACTGCAGAGCAACAACTGAAATAATCAAGAGATGGATAAAATAAAATTTAAAAGAGTTTAGAAACTAAAAGGCATTACGGAAACAAAGCACAATATTTTCAAAAATTCAGTTCAATAAAATTTTAAAGAAATACATATAAAATATGCAATAGAAATGTGTTAGCAATACACACAGGAATATTACAGGACATTAAGTTATTATTATTATTATTTATGCAGATTTAAAGAAAACAATCTCATCTAATGATAATTTCTGCTTCTCTCTTTGACATTTTGGTCAATAGATACTGAGAGGACCCCTCGCCCCCCCCCCCCCCAACCCCATGGTAGAATGTTTACAAATGTTCTGCAACAAGCTTTCAGATGATCAAAAATGTTCTGCAGCACATTCATGTATTTCCCTATGAGTTTAGCCTCTCCCAATGGTACTAATATACACTGAATTATGTTTTTAAAGAAACTTTCTTAAGTAATTTTAATTTAATACAAAAAATCTTATATCATTCTCTTTCTAACTTGATATGATTATCAAAAAATCACCCTTTTTCCAATTTTTGCAATGCATTTCTATAAGTTAGATATCGTTTTTAAATATGAAAATCATAATCACAACTTATTCACTTCTAATTGAGTTACAGATGTAGAATCAACAGAATGAAATATATACATACTTGTATGCCAGTACCTAAAATAAGCATGATACAAGATTTCTCCTAGAAGAAAGAAATATAACAAGTAGAAATAATGAGCTAGAGAAATTTTCTTATATGAAACTTAATTGAAAATTAAGATGATACTTGGCACTGTACAATATAGGCAGATAAAACAACGTTTTAAGCACCAGAACTTTCTAACTACTGCAGGCTAGTTTTGGTAGCATTCTGCATACTATCATAAATGCAAATAACGATTGAATTTTGCCCATATATACAGAGGAAAGGCAGAATTGAGGGATAGGTTTACTGACAAATAGAATTACAGGGAATTATAGGGAACAGCTAATAGGAAGTCACATAGAAAAAAGAACTGGGAATATAGAAAATATCAGGACGATTCTGTGGAGAGTGTCACACATGTAACGTAGGCTTTAATTTGCATTTATTCAATTTTTTATTAAATTTTAATGTTAATTCTGATTTTAAGTGATATGGTAAATAAGTCATTACCATATTTTTAAATTTAAATGTGTGGCAATAAAACTCACAGAAGTATATCATTTAATTTCATTACTCAAAATGTGCTTTTTTCCTTCAAAATGTGCTTTTTTCCTACTTCAGAAAAAAGCACATTTTGAGTACTAAAATTAAATGATATACTTCTGTGAGTTTTATTGTCACACATTTAAATTAAAATACATGGTAATAACTTATTTACCATACCACTTAAAATCAGAATTAACATTAAAATTTAATAAATAATTGAATAAATGCAAATTAAAGCCTCTGTTACGTGTGTGACACTCTGCACGGAATCGCCCATCAACACAATTTAAGAGTAGAAGATTTTATTGACATTTTCAACAATCTGACAATGTGAGAATAGCAAAGGCACAATTAACAACATTTTTATGATTTTAATAAAAATGGAATGCTTGAAAAAAGTTAAGTACAGAGGCAGGTTTAAAGAAAACTTTAGCAGAGTTAAAGGTGTTAAAACATTGCTAAGAGGTGAACCAAACCTTTGATTTTAACTCAGCTAAAATCATTTCTAAGCATACTTCTACACTCAAACCTAACTTTCTAGAAGCATTCTATATCTATAAAAATCATAAAACTGTGCAACCTTAATTGCAATCTTGTTACTGCCTCATTGTAAGAATGCTAGAAATGTTACACAAAAACCTCCTTTTTATAAATTTCTACTAGCATATTCCATATTACCAATTCCTTTACTTAAGTAATTTCTTGTTGTTCTATTAGTCAATAAACCTACTACTTGAGTCCACTTCACCTCTGTATATATGGCAAAATTTTGTCATTCTTTACAATGAGGATGGTACATAGAATATTACTGAAACTAGTCTGCAATAGTTGGAAAAATTCTTGTGCTTAAAACAATGTCTTGTCTGCCATGAAACTTAATTACTTAACACTTCTCTTAATAAAACTCATAAATGTCATTTCCAAAGAACAGTTATGATTGACATTAAAATCACTCTACTCCCCAAAAGAGATTATCACTTTTATATACTTTTTAAAGCAGTAACAAGCACAAAAAAAGGATATTAGAAACAATTTAGAAATTCAGAGCATGAACACTGAATTCGTTTGACTCACTTTGGCAAAAAAAAAAAAAAAAATTTAAAGGTTTCTCTGAGCCATAGAACTGGTAGAATAAAAAATTTTTTTACAAATACATGAACACTAAATGCAATGAAGGAAAATTGGCATCCTAAAAATGACAAATTAAACAGAAACATTTAAAACATCAATGAAGTAGACTAATTTCAACAGCAAAGACAAAATATTTATGATACCATATCATGCCTGTTTTTTTTTTTTCTTTTGATATTTTAAAGCCTTATTATTTAGTATAACACTATGAAATGATCAGTAATGATGCTTTAACTGATAATATACTATACTGTATTTTAAATTATTTATCTTCATATTTGTGCATGAATTGGTCAAAGAGCAAAAATTTTTTGCAATAACATCAATACTTAATTTTCACTTTTAGAATTTATACACATAAATAAGACTATATAAAAAAGAAATATTAAATGCATAAATGATTTAAGTAAAATGTAGTTATATTATAAATACTCACACTACATATTTTCTTTAAACTTACTCAAATTTCAAAATTCAATGAAATGAATTTCCTTAATTTAAAATAAATTGCAAATAAAAAAACTTTTTTATTACACTTAGTTTGTATATTTGGAATCTGAAGTTCTAATCTAACATTCTATTCTACTATCTAAATATAATAACATATCCATCAAGAGAAAATACACTCTGAATATCCTTCAAGCACTCTTTGAAAGGGTAAGCAATTATTATTTTTGAACAGTATAAATTTCCTTCAGATTATATTCAGAAAAAAAAAAGTCCTCAAGCAAAATCAGATTAATAAAACAAGAACCAGATGTGCTAACCACCTATACCCATAGACAACCAGTGTTCATCACCTCTAAGCAAAAAGGGGATGCAGATATTTTGAACTTCCTGTAATTGCAACAAATTTAAGCTGTCAACCACAAATTTAAAAGGATAATGATTTTTACCTGTGTTCTAGGACTGGAACTACCACCTCTTGGACTTTGAACAGTAATACTGGAGGGGGCATCAACATTCAAAAGAGGACCACTTTCTGAATTTGAATTTGAAACACTATGGGCAGTTGTTAAAGCACGAGCAATGTCTTTGTTTTTCTAAATGGATAAAACACTAGTTTAGAATTTAAAGATTGATATATCAATACAGATAACAAGAAGCTAAAATTTTAAAATATATGTAGAAGACAACCTTATTTCCTCTATAAATCAAGAAAAGCCCACCCCAAAAAAGACATTTCAAACCATTTATTAGTAGCACCTTTAAAAAGGTGCAGAACAGAGTACTTAGACCACCAAAAATAAAAGTTAATTGTGCTTAGGCAAGGTTTTCTCAACTTTATACATTAAAGAAGAAGGTTGTTTTCTATATCTTTAAAAAGAAAGTCAGCTTTTGATTTTCAGAAACAGCAGACAGCATAAAATAATATATTCAGATAATAAAATAATAGGCTATTCTAAGAACATTATAATTATTAAAGTATAGTATAAAAGTAACATGTAAAATTGGCCAAAAAAATATGAAGAAACAAGAGACCATCCCATACATTTTAATTAAGAAACTATCCCAGATAAAAATGGAATAGCCATTTATAGGCAATTATGTCTTCTTTCATTTTATGTTAAAAAAATAAGCTTGGGGGTCATCTTCATGCTGAAATTGTACCAAAATCTGAATCTTCAAACACGAGTGCATAATTTTGACATCATATTTGGATTTATGGTAAAATTTACCTTAGCAGGTACCAACATTTTACCAAGCAAGGAGTCATTCAGTCAAATAATTTAAGAATTTAAATTTTGGAATTCCTAATATTAAATTTACTGGTAATAATTACAAAAAAAATTACAATGCAGGTAGTTTTTTTAAGAATAACTGAATTACTACTTGGCAAAATGAGCTGTAATTTTGATTCACATATCTGAAGTTCCCAGAATGATTTCTATTTTTAAAAAAAATCATAGCTTACAAATCATATTTTTCTTGAAAATTTATTTTGAAAAATATACCTTTTTAAAATTAATTTTAAAAAAATTATTTATTGTAACCAGTGAGTTTTTTAACAAAAATCTAAAAGTTTCAAACATGCAAGTCCAAAATACTATCCTCATTCCAATATGTTTTGGAACGATTATAAATGAATTTAACATTTGGAGTTCCTAATTTTAAAATTTCATAATTTCTAAACTACGTGATTGAATGACATTCCATTTGCTATCCTAAGGTATTATTAACAGAAAAATCAAATGGTGTTAAAATTAGGTGTTTATACTGAAAATTTCAAGCTTTGGTACAATTTCAGTATGAAGACAATACCTAAGCTTATTTTTTTATATAAAATGAAAGAATTCAATTTCTAGGCATGATTATTACCATTATTTTCTGTCATAATTTAGTGACTTTTTTTTTGTCCGAAAGTACATGTATTTCTTTCTTTTAGCTGACCCAATTTTATTTTTACACTTTTCTGTGCATAAGGATTTTAAATGTGGTTTTACTAAAGAAATTTTACTGTAAAAAAATCTAGCTTATCATGAATGATATATTTTCTGGGTGATTTTCATATTTGATCTAGTTACAAATATTATGTATTGTTTTCAACATAAATCTTTCATTCAAGAAAACTACTAATGAGCAGAGATATATTTCAGTAATGTACAACACATGTATTTTGTTACCAATATTTCAGAATAATAAACTTTGCCTTATTTAATTGCAGAAATCTCCGATTAAATAAGAAAAAGATTAATATTCTGAAACCTTTTAACAGAATGCACATCTTGCACATGTCTTAAATACAGTACTGCTCATGAGTATATATTTTAAGTTAAATAAAGGACTTTCATAATACATTTAAAAGGACAATTAAATATTTTTTTAATCACTAATGTTGATTACACATAATTAAGTAATTTTAATCAAAACACATAAAATTGCTTACAAGAATGAAGAAAGTATACAGAAATATTGTTAGTAAATAGAGTAAAATATTTTAATATATTTGTATAACTTACAAATTTAGGAAGTTTACTCTTTTGTACAGCTTTCCTTGCTTTTGCAGCAGCAGCCTGGGCTTGATGGATGCGTTCTGCAATAATTATCATCTTAAATAATATACAGTAGTAGTATTTATCAAAAATAATGCACACAGAGGTACACAAATAACAAAAATATTTAAAGAAAATTTATGAAAGTACTACATTAAAAAAAAATCATTAAGCATAGTTTTATAAAAAAAATCATTAACCATTATATCAAAAAGATAAAATTT
Organism: Maratus speciosus; assembly: GCA_963932465.1. Classification (NCBI taxonomy): domain Eukaryota; kingdom Metazoa; phylum Arthropoda; class Arachnida; order Araneae; family Salticidae; genus Maratus; species Maratus speciosus. Next base: position 546,032,540 of record OZ010796.1, on the reverse strand, counting down.
TACTTTACCAAATATATAAACTATTAAAATAAAATATTTACCGCACACTTTTCATAGCATTGATTATCAACATTGATAATTAGGCATACTATACAGATAAAATGTTTGATAACATGAATCCTATAAATATAGGGTTAGCAAAATATAAGTTCTCTACTTCAAAGGATTCTGCAGGACATTCTACTGCTCCGAATCTGATAAAACAAAATACAGATAACTCAAATGATGTGTTTACCATTTATTACATAAAATTTTTCCTTGCAAATTCTGTCAAAATGCGATGTTCTTGCATTCAAATAGGTGTTCAATATGCTTATAGGTTTTGCCTAATATGCCTTCACATAGATGTTTACAATAAATGTACTCACTTAACATGTTTGCCTTCATTGTCATGAATGTGTTGTAATTGCAAAACTAATTTACTTATAACTAAGTATAATGAATCTGGTCAAAAAAAAAAAAAAAAGTTGCAGCAAATGCTTTCTTTCATAGCTGAACACATACATTTACTGTAATTAAATATAACAAGTGCATCATTTGAATAATCTATAGTTAGATCAAATTCAGAGCAGTAGAGCCTCTGAAGGCCTCTGAAGTGGGTAACTTATATTTTGCTAATCCTGGATATAAACTATAAAATTTCATAATAAAAAAAGTATAACATGTATAAGTTTCTATTTAGAAAAAGACTGCAAAGAACTCAACACACGGATGAAATGGGAAACATTTGTGTTAGAATTTGAATAAATTATAGTGAGCAGATTTAATGCCACACATTTCAATAATATTTTGCCTAGAGTTACTGAATGGATTTTGCAGAACAGATATAGCCAATCCATTACAAGTTGGCTGATAAATAATTCAAATTCAGCAGAATTTAATCTTTAATTAAGGTGACAATCACAACTAGAAATTAACTAAATCTAGTTTTTTAACAAATCATGCATTCCCTTCTATGTCTGTTAGTTACTTTGTTACTCCAGAGCGTCGCTGAACTGTTTCAAGGTCATCAACCAACTTATCATAGCGAAAATACATTTGATAACTAGTGTACTCTTTTATGATTATATTTAAAAGAAAGTTGAGACTATTTTCAAACACCATGTTTCATCAGCAATAACAATATCTTTTTACAGCAGAAAAGTAAATGTTAAAATTTTAAACTATACCTGCCAAGAACTTGAATAAAACTGAATTATTTTTTAAAATAAAATAAATTTGCAGCCACTAAATTTAAAGATGTCAAATCTGCGAGATGTCTATTATGAATTAATACACAATAGTATTGTCCAAGTTAACCTTGGCAGTTTAAAAAAAAAAAAAAAAAAGGGAAATAAATTTTCTGCCCTTCTGCTGTTGTGTGAACTGTCCTCAAATATCGTACATTGATTAACATACAAGATGAGACACTATCATATAGTCCAGTAAAATTAGACCAAAAAAGGATCTGCCTGGAAAGATTTGGAGAAGTTTTTTCTCTTTCTTCCTTTGTGTTTTTTGGGGTGCTGAACATGATTTTAAACTTTGCCACCTCGTATCTGGTCTGCTTAAAAAGTTATGAGCGAAAAAACATGAAAAAATTGGGTTTTTTTCGGTTTTTCCATTGTAGTCACTAAAGGGTTAAACTTTTTTGAAAAAACTGCTGCATCAAATTAAACTAGAGAAAATTTCCTACATTTTTCATATGCTATGTTTTTGTCTAAGATGAATACTTTTGGCAATACAAGCAAAAAGAATTTTAGCGATATATTCAAATTCCATCATCGGAAGACAAAAACATAATACAATCACAATGGATCCATTTCAATCACGAATTCAAAGCTTTTTAGTTAATTGTAGTTGCATTTTGAATATGTTAACATTTGCTTACCAAGTTTTAAGCTTTTTATATATTTATTAACAAAATAAATTGAAATTGGGTAATTAAGAAAAATATAAAACATAAATACTCCGAACTGAGAAGAGCACCAATTTTTATTTTCCTACCAATCTGATTATAAATATTACATGATTATAACTGTACAATTATATCTATTAGTAGTAGGCTGAGCCCACTATGCTGGTCCCTTTTTCAAATAAACCTTCAATCAAACGAAATGGAGAATTCGATCCTGTATTTTAAATTAATATGGACCTTCACCTGGAACGTCCTTCTGCATTTTCTGAATATGCATCGGACGCCATTATGCTATTATATTATCTGATGTGTTCGACAAAATTCGGGCAATTTGAAAGCAACTGTTTAGTACATCATGTAGAGTTTGGGAGGGAAATGCGGCCATTACGATCATCAGAAATTGCAATGTTCTCCAATCACCACACTACTAAAAAAGAGAGAATTACAATGATTGCAGAGATTGACCATTTAACTTAAAGAATGTTCGGGATATTCACTTTCGTTTGCTAGTTCTTTTACTCTGGGCTTCTCAGCTTGGTGTGTGGAACTAATAACATAAATACAATCTCTCTCTACGTTACATTATATTTGGTAATATACGTCTTCTTTTGCCAGGTTTTCTACAGTTTCTTATCTTCGAATTCCAGTAGATTAAATACAGTCAAAACAGTATTAAACTTTTATATTTTAAAATCTGTGAATCATGTAAAAGTGAATATTTAAAGCTGAATTATGTGAATAAAATTAAAACAATGTCATTTTAACTGACGTTTCTTTTTATATGCCGGTTTTAATCATGCAACTATTAACATAGGAAAATACCCGCGATAACTGATTCAAATAGAAAACTAAACCTCTAGTTTTCATTCAGTAAAATATTCCCAATCATCTGTAATCAGATCCACAACCAAGTTTGATGTGAAACTTTAGAAATGTTCATAATAGTATGGCTACAAATGTACCAGAGTTAGCTATAAAGCAGAGTTAATTACGTGCCAAACTACATTCCATTAAATAATGTCAAATTGCTGTTGATTGAATTTTAGATCTTTCACTATCAAAACTCTTTGTGAATGATAAATAAAGTTAGTTGTGCAAAATTTTTAGTAATGATCTTTTTGGCAAACCGAAGATTTTTTTTTCACATAGCGTAATAACACAGAGAAATAACCATGCTTCTTATTTTAAAGACAGCCCAACAGGTAGCACCCACTATGCTGTATTTTTAATAATTTCTGAGATAGCTATATCTCAAGAACTAATGCATGGAATTTCACCAAGTTTCACATTTGGTTAAACCTTGATATAAATTTGTGCTGATTAGGTTTTGATGTAAAAAATCTAACAGATGATGCTGTTATGTTGCATTTTTTTTATGATTTGTAAGATAGGTACAGTCGTGGAAAAAAAAAGTAAACACCCCCTACTAACTCCTCAACAAATTATCGTAAATGAAAGTTACTGGTACCGAACGATTTGAAATAAAGTCTACTTTTAAATGACGTATACAAAATTTGCTTAGGGGGCCATCTACATATTAAAATGAATCCAAACTTCATTTTTTTCAATGGCAATATCCAATTTTAACGGGATATTTCAAATCTTTGGTTCAAACTATACCTAGAAACCAAATTTCAAGTCATTTGAATGGTAAGTTTTTGAATTATAAACATTCAAAATTTAGTGCTTCTAATGTTAAATTACATTTTCATATTTTTATTTATATCTCCTGAAATTATGCTCCTAATGTGCTAATTTTTTGCGCAGCAATAATACTAATATACCCAAATATAAATACACTGAATTTGTAATTTTTATAGTTTTATGATATGAATTATTAATTATTAAATTAATATTCGAAAAAATTATGAATTGCAACCTGCAATTTTTTTGATGGATTTAGATTTATTAAGTCCTGCTTTATGGAAATCCAAAATTTCACATTTTTCTTCCAAGTAGTTTTCAAGTTATGCTTAAAAAACGGCAAAAGGATGGTTTAAGGGGCCGTCTATGATAGAAGTGACTAGATATTTTGAAATTTCTTATGCTATCCTATCTAGCAGGCTTCATTGGCTGCTTGAGTGGTGCTTAAGGTGCCTTGATCAAGAAGGGGGCTCTCTCAATTAACAATGGAGTACCGAACTTCAATTTGGATACAGCCCTTAAAATACAATCGTTTTAAAATAATTCATTTCTCGGAAACTTATGGTAGGAATTGCATAAAAATTTGTTTTTAGGCTAATTGAAGGATGTAGAATTCATTTATGCTGTCAGAATTGTGTACTGCTATTGAAAAAAACAAAGTTATGGTTTGTTTTAATATGTAGATTTTCACCTAATCAAATTTTATATACATCATTTAAAAGTAGACTTTATTTCCAATCATTCGGTACCAGTAACTTTCTTCTACGATAATTTGTTGAGGAGTTAGTAGGGGTGTTTACTTTTTTTTTTCCACGACTGTACATAAGGCTGCTACTCACTCAGCTTCCAAATTCCCCTCGCTGATGCTAAGTCTGTGGGTGTAGAATGCATTTGTATATTTAAAATATCTCCTTGAGAAATAAATATTCTTAATTCCTTTTTACTGTGTACTCTTCTAAAAGAATGTCTTTTTTTTTCTTAGTTCTTAAAATAATTCTAAAATCTATGCTTAATTTAATATTTAATGTGTTAAAATCTGACGAACTGTGAGTAAGATTTTAACATTTTATATAGAATTAAGTATACATTTTAGAAATATTTTGGAAACTAAGAAAAAAAAGGAGACATCCTTTAAGAAGAGTACACAGAAAAAAGAAGTTAAAAGTATTAATTTTCTGAGGTGATATTTTAACCCTTTGAAGTGCAGTGGGATATATTATATACCACCTTATTTTAACAAGATTTGCACCATAAACTTTTAATTAAATTTTACTTTTATAACTTTGTGGAAAAAAGTCAAAAAATTCATTTTCCATATTTTGAAATAAAACTCAGACCTGCCAACCTTTGAAAATAAGAAATCGTAGCACACAAAATTTAAATTAATCTGGAGGTTGGTTGGTTGGTTGGTTTTTCGTGTTAACAGCCATCTTTTGACATTTGTAAAAGGAATAAGGTTTCAGTTTCAACTCAATATAGTAATTTTTTTTCCTCTGAAAATTATTATACGATTTTTAGAGTTTCTTTTCGTTTCAAAGCGTTTTTTTTTTTTTTTTTTTTTTTTTTTTTACATTTGTAAAAGGAGCCAGGTTCCAATATTTTAGCCCAGTGCGGTAAATTTTGACGAAATTCGCGATTTTTTCCTGCAATCATTTAAGGATATTCACAATTTTTTTTTCCCCACAATCGTAATTCCCATTTTTCTATTACGATTTTTTTTTAAATCTGCACTTTTTGCCATAAAATTTGACGAAATTCGTGTTTTTTACCACGATCCTTTGACGAATTTTGAATTTTTTACCACGATCCTTTGACGAAATTAGTGTTTTCTTTCTGCGACCAATTGATGAAATTGATTTTTTTTTTTACGCAGTCATCTGTCAAAATTTGCGATAGTTTATCGCAAATCTTGCGATTTTGCACACTATTTAAAACCTTGCCCCTCAAAGACCACCCCCCCCCCCTTCCAGAAATTCTTAAAATGGCATCCTTGTTTCTAAGGAAGGGAATTCTTGTATAAATATTTACAAAAACATGATTCACCCGAGGTTTATATACATAAAGAGTGTTTTATGTTAAGACGTTTGTTTTGCAGCCCAGATTTTTTTTTCTAATGAGCATTTTTTAATGACCGAATTTTGGGACTAATAGCCAAATTTTTAAAACTTTCGGAAATGAATACTTTGAAATTTTTGGAAATCTCGGAACAGAATCACTCCTGAAAAATATGCTGTTCGGGATAAAAATCGCAACTAGAAACAAAAAATGCGTTTGTGTTTCTTGCAAAAAATCGTAGTTTAAGACCGATTTTTGTAGCATCGTAGTTTATAGGTCCAAATCGTAGCAACTACGATTTCTTCGTAGCAGTTGGCAGGTCTGAAAACTTTTTCATAACACCAGTGGGAGTTCAACATTACGGAATCACAATTACTTGCTCCTTAAAGGGTTAAATATACGAATGCATCAAATGCCCATAGACTTGACTTTAGTGAGGAGAATTCAGAAGCTGAGTTACTAGCAGCCTTAAGAATTAATTCACAGAATTTCATCAAACTTCATATTCTGTTAGAACTGGACATAAACACTGATTAGATTTGGGGTAAATGGCCTAACAGGTATTGCTTCTAAGCTGTGTTTATTCAGTTTTCTGAAATAGCTATACCGTAAGAACTAATACACAGAATATCACCAAACTTCATATTCTATTAGACCTTGACATAAATAGATCATTATTAGGTTTTGGTGTATATCGCCCAACAGATGTTCCTTTTATGTTTTGTTTCTAATGGCTCTCACAATAGCTATATCTCAAGAACAAATAGACATTAATTTTGTTTGAAGATGCTTTGATTTATATAGAAAAAAGTTCACAACATACTATTCTATTTAAAAGGCTACTTAAAGTTATATATTTTTATTTAAAATGAGTGTAAACCAATTAAAAATGCTTTCCAGTGCTATTGCTACTTGTAGGAAAAGCAATTAAGAAGAAGAATGTTTTATTTCATCGGTTTCCTTGAGTTTGCAGATGCCGAAGAAAAGATAAGCAAGTCAGAAAAAATGTATGAATTTGCAGTGAGAATTTTATTGAAAATGATTCTGTTGATGATCTGCAAAGCAGATTATGCCAGCCCATCAAGAGGGTTTTGTAATGTAAATGTTAACATGCATCAGCCATCCTGGTAAACCATAGAACAATGAATTTTATAATATGTATAAAATTAATAGAGAACACTCACCAAATCTAAGCATTAACAAAACAATTTAATCTAAATCGAGAATTTTTTTTCCCCTTTTAAATCGGTATTCAAAAGCTTATAATTTATTTTAAAGTTCAATGCTTGAAAATAAGTTATTGTATTTCTACATAGCGTAAAATTTATTTTAAAATTGTTTATATTTTATTTACATAATACAGTGAAACCTCCTACAACGGTCACTCCGAACAACGGTAACCTCCGAATACCGGTCATGTTTTAGTGTTACCGAATCTCTTTCATAGAAATAGCATTACACTAAACCTCTGAACAGCAAATTCCGAACAACGGCCACCGCACAGCATTTTTATTTTCAAATGTTCCTCATTTTCACATTTTTATATAGTTGTCAGTTTTTTTTAATGTTTGTTTGTTTGTTAATTTTGACTGCAATTCTATAGAATTCAAATTGAAATTTAATGACAGATTTCTCCAAATCAGGAATCCGAAAATACAGAAATAATCGTAGATGATACTGAGTTAAATGATATTTTAAATAGCGTCTGAATGACCATTAAATCCAGCGAGTACGTGAATGTAGATAAAGATTTGGCAGTTACTACTTTTAATACGATAGAGGAACTGATAGAAAGCAAGGCCAATGAGAATAGGGGTAATGACGAAAATGAATCAGAAGATATATGGAATTATCAAAAAAAATGCAGCGTAAAATCATATTCTGATGTTCTTTTTAGCTAAAATGAAATTCAAAATTTTGCACTTACTCAAAAATGATTATGTATATAGAGAAAGAGATATGCTTAAAAATAAAACGGATAAGTGATTTCACTAGTATAAAATAATAGTATGTATTTTTTAACTGTAAAAATTAAACAATTTTTGATAATTATTTTGATTTTAATGTAATGTAATTTTGACCTTTTAAAATGTGGAACCTCTGAATAACGGCAACCTCCGAAGTACGGTCACTTTATCGTGCTCCCAGTGGTGGCCACTATTTAAATGTTTTACTGTACTTATATTCTCACAATGAAGCTTCTATTTTTATACTCTTTTATTTAATTTGGCTTGGTTCATGAATGTAAAGATGTAATTTTGTATTCGATTTTTCACTCATTTCCTGATATGCTAGAAACATAAAAATTATGTACACAGGAGCCTTTCCAATGACAAAAAAACATTTTAATATTGTTAGAACTTAATTATAAATTAGTACATTAAAGTTAAGGTAATTTTCCATTAGACAGGCACAAGCGATAAATTGCCAAATATTCTTTATGGTTATAACTATGGTATACGAGTTACGAAAACATTGGAGTTAATGATGTGTCAAAATATGCCAATTGGGCTGTGAAACTGCAACAAAATATTTTAAACACTAAAATGTAGAAAATAAATAATAAAGAGTGTAATAATTATTTAAACATACACTTCAATAAATTAGTAGTTTATTATTATTAATTCAATTATGATTACACACTGAGAAAACATTTTAAAAATCCAGATAAGATTTTTTTTTTTTTTTTGCTGCATTTAAAAAAAGAGACAATGAAAAAAAAACCCTAACAAATTCATTAGTTTGCACTTTCTACTAAGTGTAAATCAACTCCATGAATTTTCCATAATTGGTGGCTACGCTAAATGAATATACTGTAACAAAATTTTTTAGGGGGGAGCAACATGAATTGCAGTCATGAAATTAGAAGTGAAGTTTAAGATAAACATTGAATACTTATAAAAAGTGTTTTTTTAAACTATTTTTACTTTTCATTTATTTCACTTAACTTTGATTTTATATGTAAAGATGGAATTTTACATTAGATTTTTCACCCATTCATGGTTCATACACTCGAGAACAAATAAAATTCAAGCACTTTTCAAGCACTATTCCAGCACTATTCAAGGACTGTTTAGATACATGCATAAAAATGGCATAGAATAACACATAAGGAAAATAGCCACCCCATTGATTATCTATTTCAAAGAAATCTTATCAAATCTTTGAATTTTTATAGCAGGCATTTTCAAGACATTATTAGAGAATTTTTAAAAAATAATGTGTTTTAACTTAGCAAGGAAGGAAAGAAATGCATGGGAACCAAGCATGGGAAGAAATTTCATATATAATAAAAAGTTAAGAAAACAGAGCTTGATTTTTATTCTTTAAGGGCAAAAAAAAAATAAAAATAAATAAAAAAAAATAAATAAATAAAAGGTATGGTATCACTCCAAGAGTAGAAGACAGGAGTAAACCAGTTAAATTTTAGGAATTCTGAACATTCATCAGGAGTCAAATATTAGCCTTTCTGAAGTTGTGAACAATTTTTTACAAGTTATACTTTTTAATACATATTTTCTGAATTCTCAAACCTTACAGCATTTGCACTTTCCATGCAAAAATAATTGAAATACAGATTAGATAATTTACTTTTACTTTTTAAATACAAAAGATTTTTTAAAAAATGGATTTATAAAAGTGAAATAAAATTTTTTTATCTGTTTCACTATGAAAACTTTGGAATTAATATAATTCGGTGAAGTTATAACTGATTGACAAAATTCGCAATTTTTATGAATGACCGATTTTTTTTTTTTTTTTTTTTTTTTTTTTATGACTGATTATGTTAGGAGGGAGTTTTTTTTTTTTTGGGGGGGGGGGGGGGGGGACAATATATGAAATCGGCATCAAACTGATGAATTTCAATTTTTTTTCGACAAATTGACAAAATTTGCATTCTTTAACCATGACCAATGGAAGAATTTTGTGATTTGTCTGTCTTATTTTTCCCCAGCGGATTCTTAAAATTTGCAATTTTTTTTCAGTGACAGATTGAAGAAATTCGTGATTTTTTTCAGCGTATAGTTGGTGAAATTTTCAAGAGTGATTCTGAGTTTAAGAAATTCTAAAATTCACAGCAAATTTTCTGAAAGATTACAGCAGATAGGGGAAGGGGTAAATCCCCTCCCAGCACTGGCTTATGTGTGTTTTTTTTTTTCGAGGCCCTTTGACAAATTTAGTCTTTTTTCGTAATCTTTCGACGAAATTTCCCTTTTTTCCACGATCCTTTGAGGAAATTCACGTTTTTTCCACGATCCTTTGAAGAAATGCGAGTTTTTTCCGCGATTCACCTCAAATTTTCTGAAAAGTTAGAGCAGAAGGGGGAAGTGTGAAATCCACTCCCAGCACTAACTATGCGTTTTTTCTGTGGCTCTTTGACGAAATTTGCCATTTTTTTGCGATCTTTCGACGAAATTTGCCACTTTTTCTCGCGATCTTTCGACGAAATTTGCCATTTTTTCTCGATCTTTTGGCAAAATTTGCCATTTTTCTTCGATCTTTTGACGAAATTTGTAATTTTTCTCCGATCTTTCGAAGAAATTTGCTATTTTTCTCTGATCTTTCGACGAAATTTGCCATTTTTCTCCGATCTTTCGACGAAATTTTCGATTTTTCGCGATCCTTTGACGAGAAATTTTCGGTTTTTCGTGATCTTTTGACGAGAAATTTTCGGTTTTTCGTGATCTTTTGACGAGAAATTTTCAGTTTTTCGTGATCTTTTGACGAGAAATTTTCAGTTTTTCGTGATCTTTTGATGAGAAATTTAAGGTTTTTCCCGATCTTTTGGCAAGAAACTTTTGGTTTTTACGATCTTTTGATGAAATTTTCGTTATTTTTTTGCGATCTTTCGACGAAAGATACGGTTTTATCGCGTTTCTTGGACGAAATTTCTGTTTTTCCGCGATTCTTTCACGAAATTTGTGTTTTCTCCACGATCCTTTGGCGAAATTGGCAATTTTTCTGAAAACGATTGGCAAAATTTATTTTTTTCAGCGACCATTTGTCGAAATTCGTGATATTTTATGGCCAAATATTCGGATTGGTGACCAATTTTTTTAAAATTTTCCGAAATGAATGCCTTAAATTTTTGGAAAATTCAGAACAGAATCACCCCTACATGATCTTTTGTCGAAATTTATGTTTTTTTCACAATCCTTTGTCGAAATTTGTGTTTCTTTGCGCGATCCTTTGATGAAAACACATGTATGTTCGCGATCTTTTAATGCAGTTCGCGTTTTTTCCGTGATCCTCTGACGAAATTTGCGCTGTATTCGAGATCTTTTATCAAAATTTCAGTTATTTTTCTAGTCTTTGAGAAAATGCGCGTTTTTTTACGTGCCCTTTGGACAAAATTCACCTTTTTTTCCGCGATCTTTTGACAAAATTCGCTTTTTTAAGCAATCCTTTGGTGAAATTACTGATTATTTCATGCGAACGATTGTTGAAATTGATATTTTTCGGCAACATTTGTTGAAGTTCGCGATATTTTCCAGCACTTTTCATTCCTTGAAAATGAATACTTTTTATTCCAGCACTTTTCATTCCTTGAAAATGAATACCTTTTTTTCCAGCACTTTTTCTATTTTTTCCAAAGCGTACGAACCATGCCATTTCTGATATGCTAGAATGATAAAAATTATGTACACAGTTGTAATTTCTGACGGCAGTACACCATTTTAATATTTTAAAAACTTAATTATAAATTAATAAATGCATTTTAAAGCATTTTTCTATTAGCCAATCACAGGTGATGAATCACTAAATATTCTTTATGGTAACAACTGTTTGCTATACAACTTGCAAAAACAATGGAGTTAATTATGCTTAAAACCCCTTTCGCCAAATTCTGACAAATTGAAACTGTAACAACAAAATATTAAAACACTAAAAAATATAAATAAAAAAAGAAAGATTTTTTATAAACTTATTTAATAGTTAAATATTAATTAAATTATGATTATACGTATATGTTGAGAAAACAATTCAGAAATCCTGAATAGTTTAAATAATGCTTTGTTATCTTTCCTGTTGTCATTTTTTTTAAGCACAGCAAAAATTATATATTTTTTAATAATTCAGAAGTTTATGCTTTCTATCAAGCATAAATCAAAGAGGTGAGGTTTTTTTTAATTGAGGCCCATGTCAAATTAACGTCTTCTAACAAAAAAATTTCAGAACAACACAACTTGCAGTCATAAAATTCGGCATGATTTTTAAGATAAACATTGAATGGTTATACAAGAAAGCTTTTTAAAAAAGCTATTTATGCTTTTGTTACAAAAGATATATTATTGTTATTTTATACTCAGTAAAAATAAAAAATATTTAAATGCTTCTGTATCAAAAAGAAACATTAACCTTGAAATTCAAATATTAGCCGAATACTGCATTTCCAGTACAAAATTGAACCAATTATTCAGTATTTGGCAAAAATCACTTCCAACGAACCTCTAGTTTGTTTATTGTCATATTATGATAGATAAACTAAAATTATTTAAGATGATTTTGTATTACTAAAATAATTACTGATTCATTGAAAATATTTTTTATAAGACCTTTTTAAAAGTCTAATTTTTTATACTAAATTTCAAATGATAGTATCATGCATTATAAATAATTTTGAATGAGCAAATGTAACCAAGAGCCTAATAAACATGTTAATCCCCTATCCAAATAATCCTTCTAAATAAAAGCCTCTTCAACAGCCAGATAAAATTTATCTGAGCTCCAAGCAGTTTTTCCTAAAATAAACTGTACATTCTCACTTATTTTTTTTCAAAAAACCTTACAACTAACCCTTTTACTTTTTTGGTACAACAGCATTGAAGGAAAATTCCTCTAAATAATGTGTTCATCTTTTTAAGTGGTTAAATTTAAAAAACCCCACCTTTTGTTAACTTGTAAATATCTCACATAAAATATTAGAACCTAACCTTAATGGGTTTAGAAACAAACAGACTTATTTTAACAAAAAGATGTCCATTCACAATTTACACACAAACACTAATGATATTAAATAACCAGTATTTAACCCTCTAAACAAAGTTTTAATTTCTATTACTTTTAACATTTCATGTTTATTTTGGACACTTTAAAAATTCAACCCAAATGACAAATTTTTTGATAACTTTTTAATTAGATGCTGGAAGATGGGAAAATCAGGTTCAAGTACATACAGAGTAAAGCATGATAGAACAGAAAAATTACCAAATTCTTCTTCAGTTCTGTGACGATGAAGATAAATCCAAAGTTTACGGTTAACATCATATTTAACGCAAGGATCTTTTTCATAATGTAAACGATCTAAAGCTCCACTTACAACAGTGTGGATCTGAAACAAAGACATCCAAAAGTACAAAGTTAAATACTTGTCATTTTTAATGGAAAGAAGAAAAGAAATATTACATCAATTATTATATTACCTGCTGATCACTAGCTGGAGCAAGATATTGGGAATCTTTTAATAATTCACAAATGTCAGCTCGTGTGCCTTCACCATTTGGAAGTCTGGCTGCTGAATCTCGTACTAAGATAGAAAAACAAGTTTTATTTTAAAACTTTACAATATTTAACCTATTTTTAACAAATTCTATAAATAAGTTAAATAACTCATAAGATTTTTTACCTATTAACTGTAGATATAATTTTTTAAATGCAAGCCAGTTCTGCTTAATTAAACCTAAGTTTGGCATACTGTTTGCTACTTCAAAATTATTTTAATAATGCAGATAGAATATTATACAATAATTAAATAAAAATATAAAAGTTGGTGATAGATTTTATTTGCTTAAATATTAATATTTTATGGTTTCATCATATACAATTCAGGCTAAGACATAGCACACATTATAATTAGAGATTGACTAAAAATTTGGTTTCACTTTAATTTTCAGCCCAAAATCCCAGTTTTGCCGAAAATTCAACCAGACCAAAACTATCTGTATTTCAAAAAACTCGTTTCTTCCTACAGAAATTTTTAACATGACTCATTGATTTGAACTGTATTTTCTCAAATGAAACACTCTTTATTTATTGCTATGAACTTCACAGCTTACAATTATCAGTCATGACTGACTCAAGATGTGAGTGCAAAGCGTAAAGCAAGAAATGCCTATTGACTAAATTTTGAAAATGTTTTTCATGTTCTCATTAAAAGCTGCAGACTTAACAGTACTAGAAAATTTTTAGTTTGAAACAGCAGAAGCATTTCGAATACTCTTTGAGAAAGTTCTAGTATAACAGATGATCATTTACAAAAATCACTATAAAATATTACATTACAAAAATCACTATAAATCGAGGTATGTATACCTAAAACATTTTTAATGAGATGAAACTCATATAATTAGAAAATCATTTTGTGATGTGAATTAATTACATTTTATTTTATATGAAAATAAAAAGTTTTTTTCACAGGTACAGAGAACCAACTTGAGCCATGCATATAATTAATAATTATGTATATTTATGTATGTATTAATTATTTTAGAATCATTGCTTTGTAGTTGCTTTTAAAAGAGAAAAAATAATTATTTAGTGGTTGGAAAAACTACTTTTTTATTGTAGTAAGTTTTAAGTATTTTATTGACAAATATAGTTAACTACAACAACTTGTTAAAAAAAAGACTGCAAACTACTTTTCAAAAGTAGTCACTACTTTGCTGTTTTCAGAATTTATCAAAAGATTCAATCTTCACTAAAAATTGAGGATATGGATTAAGTGTACAGTGAACTGGATACATTGCCATCTATGAATAGTAACTCCTCAAATTACATTTTCAATTGAGTTGTGTGTTATTTTCCTCAATTAAATTTTAGTTTCATATCAAAATCTGTAAATAATATACAGGGCAATACAAAATTATTTTAGTGCATTTCTATCTACTGGTGGAAATTGCTGAATGTGAATTTCCTATTTCATTATGTATTTCATAACTAAGCTAAATTTTAGCACATTATGTAGTATATATATATAGATCTCTATATATATTATATACAGGGGTGCACAAAAGAATTTTAATATCTTTCTGGCTATAGATGGTAACTGCTGAAATCTGGTTTCACATTTTAAGCAGTGAAGTTCTGTTGCAGTACTCTGTAAGTGTTAGAAAGTGTTTCATAACATATGCTTCATGCACAATTTATCTTTCACTGCAATCTTAAATATTTTGATGGAAAAGAGGAACAAGCTACAAATCACAACCTGTGGTGACTTGCTATTGCTACTTATATTGATGGAATCAAACATTAAACATATATTAGCCACCTGATATTACTATTTATTAATTGTTTTTGGCATTCAGTATATCAATCTCACATAATGTTTATTTTAGTAGTTGTAAGATAAATTTTCATTTTGGTATATTTTTAATTATTGGGGCTTGTGTCTGAAACAAATAATTCAAGTATATAACTCGCCTTAATGTTGGTCATATAATGTAGCTTTATTTTTTGCTTCATCAAAGAACTTGTGCTTTGAAAAAAGTATTCATATCTGGCAGCTAAATTTCAATTATTGTTTTAATTAAAAGAAATATCATGATTAGTGAGAGCAGTACCTGATTACTGCCTAGGCAAACTTCCATCATCATTGTTTTTTTGTCTTATTTAAATTGCAGAATTCTATAATTAAATAATGAGAAAATTTCTGTAAAAAAGTAATGGATGTTTGTTTAGATGATAATCAAGTCCTGAATCAGAGACAGAAAAATACCATGCGTCCTACAGAGACGAGAGAGAGAAGAGATGAGCTCAAAAAAGGTTGGGAACCATTGTTCTACTATATAATTATTAAATTTTCTAGATCAATGTACATTATTTCAATGTACAAAAGTACTGTTTTATTTTTTCAAATATTTTTACATGCAACAGTTAATCAGTTGAAAACATTCTAAGATAATTGGAAAAACACAATGGGAAATAAGAAATCAAAAATGCAAAAGTAATTTAAAAATAAAATAATAAATTACCAAGGGATAAAATAGTTACAAATGGTGGTCTATCTGATGTCAATAATGAATGTTCTCGGGCCTTATTAATGCCACTCTCTTTACCATAAACTCCCTTGACAGGTCCTACAACTGCTTCATAACCATGAACTTTAAATGTAAATGCCTTATGTGGATTCTGATACCTTATACATTCCTGAAACGTCAAAAAGTCATTTTCAGTTAATTTAAATACAGTATTAAAACCAGTGAGTATATAGGTAAATGAAAAATAGGAGGATATAAAAGTCATATGAAAATACAAAAATACATGTGTTGTAAGAATTTCATTATTTTCCATAACACACTATTTTTAAAAAGGAAAAAACAATGATGATTAATCTATAGATTCCAATAGTATTACAAAGCAGGTAATTTTTATTTGCTTAAAATTAAGTAAGTTCAAAGTGGTTTATTTTCATATAAAAGGGCTTAGGCTGGGGGGTAATGTAAGATTTGTAGATGTTTTTAAGTTCAATATGTCAATGGGCAAATATATCAATATATATACTAATACTGTAAATAGTTAAAAATATGAGATGAACATAACAGAGAAAGGTGGCAATCATTTTGTCGACACCACTTCATTGACATATAATTTCGTTGACAGGTACACTTTGTCGATGATGTGTTTTCTGATATGTATTGTACATAAGTATTACTGTATTAATTGACTAGATGGCACTGGTTTCATTGTTGGAGGCAGTCCGTCAGAGTTTTGATGTCAGTTTATTACTCCCAAAAGTGGAAGTAGAGAAGTCATTAAAAGCTACTTACACAGTAGGTGCTTTATCTGATGAGTGTAAAATTATAAGTTTAAATGTACATTAAAACTAAAATTACTTTTAATGATTTTGTAAGGAAATTTTCCACATATTTTAATTCGGTATAGAATAAACGTTAATGAATGAAAATATATATGTATAATAATAATTGAAAGTTTCATATCACATTTCCGCATTTTAAGTCCCTCCTACTCCTTTTCCCCCTTGACTATGCTTGCAGAGTCCCATCTTGGGTATTTACCTGGATATTTATTTTTCTATTAAATCTAGCTTCCAAAAAAAAAAAATTATGCTATTAGTTATAGTAGATTATTAAAAAGGAATGAAAAATTTTGAACTTAGACTTCTTACAACTCTTAAATTTTAAAGAAACTCAACATTTAAATATTGAATTTAAATGTCTCTTTTTTATTATAATGAAAAGTGTAAAAAATAATGTATTTATTCAGAAAAATTTTATTAAAAAGATAATTTTAAGCAAATTTTTGTAATAGGTGCAATACCACTTCAGGTAATGTATTAGTACTATACAGGTTACTCTGATTGCTATCTCAGTAATATATTACAGTGATAGTGCTCCAATACAGAAGAGACATTCTCTAACTTTTCTTCAAAAGACTTTCCTTTCTCTGATACACTCTTTATCTCTGCAAATAACTACATCCGTCTAAGATGAGTGCTACCTAATTTCATATGATGACCAATTTCATAAATAAATGTCATGTATATCTGACGGTTTTAAGGTGCAGTTGGCCAAAGAAAAAAATGATTGACAAAATGACCCCATGCATTTTATTCACCAAATTTTCACAGAAAACAACTAAAATAGACATTCGATAGGAAATTATGTATTGTTTCATATTATACATATTTAAAAAAACTTAAGGCTCATCTTTATACTGAAATTGTACAAAACTCTGAATTTTTCAATAAACACAATAATTTTGACATCATATTTGGCTTTGTCATTAAATTTTGCTTTAGGAAACCAAATGGAAAGCCATTTTGTCAAGTAGTTTAGGAATTATGGAGATTTAAAATTTGGAACTCTTAATGTTAATTTTTTTTTAAATTAATTTTCCAACTACTTTTCAGAAGTGAAACTACGCTTGAAATTATTGAATATTAAAGCAGTGAATTATCACTTTGCTAACAAGCCGTAAACCGACATAGTGAAAAATGTCCAAGCTGGGAAACGAACCCGGACTCCTGGAATAGTGCTCCAGTGCTCTACCACTAAGCCACGAGGACGATGCCCAGCTTGGCATATCTCACACATATAAGTCAGTAAGGCTGCAACCGCAGCTACTAGATGGAAAGGTCCTCATGAGCACACAATCTTGTGGCAAAACATGAGACTCAAATAAACCCAGCATCGGTGAATATACAATTTTAATTAATTTTTCAACTACTTTTCAGCAGTGAAACTACGCTTGAAATTATTGAATATTAAAGCAGTGAATTATCATTTTGCTAACAAGCCGTAAACCGACATAGTGAAAAATGTCCAAGCCGGGAATCGAACCCGTACCCCTGGAATAGCGCTCCAGTGCTCTACCACTAAGCCATGAGGACGATGCCCAGCTTGGCATCTCTCACACATATAAGTCGGTAAGGCTGCAACCGCAGCTACTACAACCGCAACCACAGCTACAACTGCTTTTTCACTATGTCGGTTTACGGCTTGTTAGCAAAGTGATAATTCACTGCTTTAATATTGAATAATTTCAAGCGTAGTTTCACTGCTGAAAAGTAGTTGAAAAATTAATTAAAATTGTATATTCACCGATGCTGGGTTTATTTGAGTCTCATGTTTCGCCACAAGATTATGTGCTCATGAGGACCTTCCCATCTAGTAGCTGCCGTTGCAGCCTTACTGACTTATATGTGTGAGAGATGCCAAGCTGGGCATCGTCCTCGTAGCTTAGTGGTAGAGCACTGGAGCGCTATTCCAGGAGTCCGGGTTTGATTCCCAGCTTGGACATTTTTCACTATGTCGGTTTACGGCTTGTTAGCAAAGGGATAATTCACTGCTTTAATATTCTTAATGTTAAATTCATTTTTAATAATTGCAAAACAGATTGCAATGCAGATAGTTTTTTTAACCCATTCGTGACCATGGGTGCTTTCAAAAAGAGCATACTAAATTTGTTTTTGGCATCAGTAAAAAAGAAAAGTAATATTTGCTTTCTTTAATTAGAGCATTTTTGTGATTATTTAAGTAAAGGTAACTTTTTTTAAAAAAGTAGTGACAACAAAATGAAATTTGTGTAAAAGCCGCCAGTCCCGAAGTGGTTAAGCATAATTCCAGAACTACATTGCAGAATAAACTATAATTTTATAATTCACATATTTGAAGCCCCTAGAAATCTTTTGTTAAAATTATTCATAGGTTACAATTCATTTTTTTTTTTTGGGGGGGGGGGGGACTATTTTTAATTCATTTTTGAAAAAAATTAAATGTAACTAATGAATTTTTTAAAAGAAATCGATTTCTGAAAGTTTCAAGTATGATAATAATAAAAGCATAGCTCATTCCGCCAACTAGTTCTTGAGTTAAGCTTAAAAGGCTATCTGAAATGTAATCTGTTTTACAACAATTACAAATGAATTGAACATTAGGAGTTCTAAATTTTAATTTCATAATTACTAAGCAATTTGACTGAATGGTTTCCCATTTGGTATTATAAGGTAAAATTTACAGAAAAAGCCAAATATGATGTTGCAATTAGGGACTCGTATTGAAAATTTAAAGAGTTTAGTGCAATTTTAGTATGAAGATGATTCTTAACCTTATTATTATTATTATTTGTAAACATAATTTCAAAAAGTCATAATTTGCAGTCAAATGGCTATTTCTGTTTTTTCTGTGGAATTTTGGACATTTAATTTTTTTCTTTTTTTTTTTTTTGCCCAACTGTTCCTCCTTGCATCACTAGATTTAAAATATTTATTGCAAGATGGAGAAAACTAATGGATTTATTTCTTTTTTTTTGTGTGAATTTTTCCTGATACGTTTTTCTTTCTCTTTTCTTTGCAATAAAGATACAGGAAGTAGTTATGTAGATAATATATTATGGTGTTAAGATTTTCATATGCTAAATTAATCTGATGTTCATTTGATTGAAAGGATTCAATTAGAATTAGTTCTACAATTAGTTTAAAAACTGATAGTTTTTAATACAAATCCAAAACACATCTAAAAGTTTTCTCTTTAGCTGATAAACTTCTTCATTAATTGCCAGAATTTGTAATAAAAACTTATTATCTTTTCTGCTTTTAACCCTTTATAATTCTTTGGGATAATAGTTTCCCACCATAGGTTAATTTTCTTATTATTGCTTTCTAAAGAGTTAGTACGTTATTTTTTCTTTAGTGTATGTTAATGTATCCTAGCATTCCTACTCATTTCTTCATACAGTTGGGTAATGGTATAGTTTAGTTTTTTTGTCTAGTGCTGGAGCATGAACGCCACCATTTATCTTTATTTGGAGTAAATTGCTGTTTCCCTTTACAAAGAGATACAATTACTATGATGCATATCCGAATTGTATTACATTGTATTACATACAACAACTACGAGAACAGAGAGAAAACTTTCTTCTGCTTTTGTACTGGTTCGTAGGACAGTCTTTTTGTGATTGATGAAGAAAGATTTTTGAAACGTGTTGCATTATCTTCTTTTTATTGTATATTTAAGAAGTGTCTTTCTTTGTTATTATGAGACAAAAATTTAGAAGCTCTTATTTATGCTTAAAAAAAATTTAGATAGACAATCTTGATTAAAAACAAATTTCAAAATAGCTTCAGCGTTAAAGATTTAAGACAGAACTAATAGCTTCTTCATATAGGCAATTTCAAGGAATCTTTTTTTTTTTTTAAATACCTTTTCATCTTGAATTCAACTGAACACTGAATGTAAATGGTTGCTTCGTTTGATGGTTCTCACTATATTAATTACATTTGTAGAAAAAAAAAAAAAAAAGTCCTTCCGGCCAGTGCCGGGAGGAAGAGGTGGCTTTCATATTCCTTATTTTTTAAAAGCCAGCTTATATTATTCAAACACACGGAACTCAAATTAGTGGAACCCGATTATAGAAGATTAAATACTAATTTTTGTCAATATTGAATATGAATGAGAATTTCTCGAAATTAGTCAGCGTTATCAAAGCTGGTTTTATTAAAGTGATTTATATTTTGTCGCCAAATTCGGTGATATCCCGAATTATATTAATAATTATATTAACCTGAATTATCGGTGATAGTCCCCATTTTAAAAAAGCATAATGGGTGCAACAAAGCTCACCAATGAACTTGGTCGAGATCTTAGAAATTCCTGTGCACATGCTCACTCATATCTAAATCGGTTGATATATATGAGTGCTGTTGCAAGCAAAAAATCAGATTTTTCAAAATGTCATGCACACTCAAAATTCAAACTGCTATATCTCGGCCTCTTTTTTAGATAAAGGCAAAACAAAAAATGATCCGGAATCTTTGTAACAAGCTGAAACACATAAGAAAAAAATCTTTTTCAATTTCTAATTTTTTTGTAACTCATTTTAAATTAATTTTTTTTTAATTTTTAAATGGCCGCCATTTTGAAACAAGATGGCAGATGAAGTTAGCAAACGAACTCGGCTGACAGATTGCTATGTACTATGCACATGCCTTATCACATCCTAATCGGTTCATAAATACGCTGTTATCGCGTGACAAAAATCAGATCGTTTCAAAATGTCAGCCATGCTAGAAATTCAAATTGCAATAACTCAGATATTTTTTAAGATATAGACGAAACGAAAAATGCTCCAAAATCTTTGTATCAAGGTCAAACACATAAGAAAAAAAATCTTTTTCAATTTCTAATTTTTTTGTACCTCATTTTAAATTAAGTTAAAAAAAATTAATGGCCGCCATTTTGAAACAAGATGGCAGATGATGTTGGCCAACGTACTCGGTCAAGACATTGGTATGTACTATGTACACACCAAGTTATATCCAAATCCGTTCATAAATACGTGTGTTATTGCGTGACAAAAATCAGATCGTTTCAAAAAGTCAGCCATGCTAGAAATTCAAAGTGCTATAACTTAGCCATTTTTTAAGACATAGACGAAACAAAAAATGCTCTGGAATCTTTGTATCAAGCTCAAACACATAAGGAAAAAATCTTTTTCAATTTCTAATTATTTTGTACCTCCCTTTTAAATTAAAATTTTTTTTAAATTTTTAAATGGCCGCCATTTTAAACAAGATGGCGGATGAGGCTGGCCAACGAACTCGGTCGAGACATTGCTATGTACTATGCACATTCCTTGTCACATCCAAATCGGTTCATAAATACGTGTATTATCACGTGAAAAAAATCAGATCGTTTCAAAATATCAGCCATGCTAGAAATTCAAAGTGCAATAACTCAGCCATTTTTTAAGATATTGATGAAACTAAAAATGCTCCAGAATCTTTGTATCAATCCCAAACACACAAGAAAAAAATATTTTTCAATGTCTAATTTTTTTGTGCCTCATTTTAAATTATTTTTTTAAAAAATTTTAAATGGCTGCCATTTTGAAACAAGATGGCAGATGAAGCTGGCCAACGAACTCTGTTGAGACATTGGTATGTACTATGTACACACGAAATTTTACCCAAATCGGTTCATAAATACGAGAGTTACAGTATGACAAAGATCAGATATATATATATATATATATATATATGAAGATTTTTAACTACAATACATTTTCAAAAAATACATCTGCTGCAAGTAATTTTCCATGTAAATGCAATGACCCCAATCTAAAAAAATATATAAACAATGATCATGGACATATAATCACTGGAAATCTTAATATTGTTAATGATTTTAAATTGAAAAAACTAATGGGTTATGGTACTAAATATAAACTTCCAACTAAATTTACTGTTAAATCTATTATCAAACAGTTTACTTATGATATAGATATTTTTATATATAAAATTTCAATCTATTACAATAAACCTACTGAATATTTTAATCAATGGAAAATATTAGTAATTGAAAAATTAACTATGGCTTTAAAAAATAATATTTCTGATTTGGTTTCTATTAAGACAAAGCATTTTTTCCAACGAATTACTAAATTACAAAAAAACTGCGTTATTACATATGTAGACAAATCTCCTAATAATTATGCAATCATATGTAAATCTTATTATCACCAACTTCTGACAACCTGTATTTCTTCTAATAAATCTTTTCAAAAAACTAATGAAAATGTAATTGTAAATAATCTTAAAATTCAAAGTTATTATAAACTATTAAATATTCTTTCTACTAACATTAATTATCCTTATTTAGTTCTTATTCTCAAATTTCATAAAACTCCAATTAAATTTAGGACTGTAACTATTGGTTGCAATACATATAATAATAAAGCCAATAAACTTCTATTAAAAATTCTTAATCAATTATATATACTTACTACAAACAATGATAATACACTTTGTATAAAAAATAGCTATCAACTGGTCAATATTTAAAAAAATCTTCATAGTGTACAAGGACCGACTGATTTTAAAATTCAATAACTTGCAAACGGTGACAGATATTTAAAAAATTCTTGCAGGAGCATTATGCATAAGGTCAAAAGTTTTTTTACAGTGATTTTTGATTTTATTTCGAATTACAAAAAATAGATGGCATTGTAAGCAATAGGTGCTAAAAACAGGCTCGATTTTTTGGTCTATCTCTTCTTTCATGCAGAAAAAGGAGATGAAAATGTATTAAGTGGGTCCCGAAGGACCAAAAATCAAGCCTGAATTTAGCGTCTATTGATCGCAGCACCATCTATTGTTTGTAATTCGAACTAAAATTGAAAATCACTGTAAAAAAACTTTTGACCTCATGCATAACCCTCCTGCAAGAATTTTTTAAATATCTGTCACCGTTTGAAAGTTATTGAATTTTAAAATCAGTCAGTCCTTTTTAGAACACCCGGTATAATATAACAACATATGACTTCAAAGATCTTTTTAATAATATAGACTTATTAGATTTATATAATATTATAAATGCATTATAAATAACAAATGCATTAAAAAGTATTATAAAAAACTGGAATTACCATCTAATATAGATATAGCTTATTTTAAATCTTTAACAAACGTCGTTATCAATAATAATTATATATTGCAAGATAACACATTATATTTACAGTACGTCGGTATACCACAAGGTGGTTGTACATCCAGTTTATTATCAGACATATCACTATGAACGTACTTTTACTAATAATAATCTTCATTTATATCGTTATATTGATGACAAAATTTTAATTGCCACTGATCAATCTAAAATTTCTCAATTTCCAGTTGATTATCCCACTAATTTGGAATTAACGGAAAACCTCTTATCTAACAATACAATTAACTTCTTAGATCTTAAAATTACAATAAAAGACAACAAAACAATAACAGATTTATATGATAAATGTAAAGAATTTAAATTCAAAGTTAATACATTTACAAATTTTAAATCTTGTCTTCATCATTCTGTATATCGAAATATAAAATGTTTATGTTCTCCTCATCTAATTAACAATAATATTAAAAACTAATTTATGATGCATTAAATCATGGTTTTCCAAAAAAATTCATATATTCATTAATATGCAATTAGTACTTACATGATCTTAAAAAAAAAAACAAATTAACACATGCGTAAACAAAATTACGAAAAAATTTATAAAATAAAAAAAAAATATTTATATAAAAAATTAAAAATTGTAAAATAATAATAAACAATTACTATAGGATGGTTGGGTGGGTAGATGTTAGAGTACGGAGGAGGGTGGAGGGTGGAGTTGTCTGGATAATATGGAATGGTTAATTAAAAAAAAAAATGATGGGGCTTTTGTATTATAACTACATTTCTAATACGTATTTTATATGGATGTTGATTTTGATTTGATGTTTTGTATGAAATTGGTGACTTTTTTTTCCATTCATATTAAATTTAGCTTATTTAATCAAATTAACTTGTTTTTTAATTTTAGTCTACTCAGGACAATATCATATTAATTAATAATAGTATACCATCTTTATAGTGATTAATCTGCATATAAGTTTATTTGATATAACTAATGTTATACTGTATGTATTAAAATTGGGTAATTAGTTTTTATTATTATTCCTCTATACTTTTTAATATTGTTTTATTTTCAACTTTGTATTCCATGATTAATTATCGGTTTAATATGTTTGACTGTCACAATCATATTTTTTAGCTTTATTATGGCTAATATGAAGATAATCCACATACTATATTTGTGATCTTTAGGCTATTGGGAATTTTAGAATCTGACAATCTTCTATAAACATCCATTTTTTTTCTCCCTGTTCATTTTATTAATTTATTATTTTTTATATTTAGTAGTAATTATTATAGTTTTTTATATTTTTATTATGTATAATTTATTTTGTGTTATAGCATATAGCTATATTCAATATATTATCAATGTTATAAAATTATTTAATTTCTCAGTGTAGATTAAATGGGTAAGGTAATAGAATATTGAAAGCATTTTATTAACATTAAATTTATTTATTATTTTTTTTTAAATAATGATATTAGTATGGTATTATTTATATATTAGGATTTGTGTGGTAATGCAGTTGATATCTTTTAAATTCATTAGCTTTTATTAGGTTCTTCTTGTGACATTTGAATAATAATAATAGTTTTAAAATAACATAATAGATGGCAGCATCAAAAATTTTTAATGCATCTATTGAGTAATAATTTAAATTTTTTACACCAAGTGGTATTGAACGCTGAATATTGGCAATATTGTAAAATAGAAAATAAACAATTTAAAAGTGTTTTTAGGTATTTTTTAAAAATTTAATTATTTTCTATATATAATATATTAATTGAATTTATCAAGGTATTTCAAAATGAATTAACTGAATCCATAGGTTTTAATTTCTGTGTTAACTGTTTCATTCACCTTAATCTTATCCATTGGTGCACCCACGGGGTGAGCTAAGGGGGCTCAAGCCCCTCCCAGACATCAAGACTAGACATTTAATTTTTTTTAATTATAAAAGAATATTAATTTTTATAGGTCCTTAAAAACTTGGAATTTTTGAAAACGTATTGATTGTGTCACACATTTTTTTCTCTTTTATAAATTTTGTTATGAAACGCAAAATATTAGCATTTTTAAAATTTACTAATTAACCCTTTAACCATCTGCCCCGGATTTTTCCATTCCTAGAAATCATGTTAAAATTGCTGTAGACCAAAATATTTTAAACAGAATTCTATTTTGAACCTTATATAGAAAGTAGTGATATTAAAGATATTATAGCATCAAACTGAGATTTAAAATATATATATCCTGGGATTTACAAGCATTCTTATAAAAATACTGCAAAACCCTCGGACGGTGAAAGGGTTAAAATTGCAACCCCGTGCAACTTTCCCCCTCTTTAACTTTCATAATATTTTGATAATTTAATAATAAAACTTTAAATCGACTGATTGCAAACACATTTAACATTATCCAAATACAGAAACATATCAAAAAGTCGCAAAAACTAAGATATATTTTAGTACAGTATTTCATTTTTTAACATGTTAAAATCATTCAGAATTAGCCCTACCAAAACTTTCCAGCTCTTCCTCTGGCTTCTCTAGCTGGTTACGACTCTGCTCAAGTCAGCAAAAAAAATGTAAGACAGGACTTGATCCGGTACATTCCATCGAATCAAATGAAAGAGAATCAGGCAAATCTCGGCAGTGGGCCGGGCCAGATCTAGGCACATGTAGACCTCTAAAATATGCTAGCCCCCTCCAAAGCATAATCCTGGATGCACCACTGATCTTATCATGCTTTTGGATACCATGTGCAGGAGGATATTTTGAAAACCAACTGGGATTTTATTCGGTATATTGTGTAATATTTATATTTTTTATGCTATAAATTAAATATTTAAAGGGTTGTATTGTTTTTTCCATCTCATGCCATTTGATAATGTTCTGTTGTTGTCTTGAAACTATTCTCTTGGTCATATCGGTTGTTTGAGTACAGGAGAAAAACAATTTTCAGCTTTTAGCTTTTTTCTCACAGAAAACAACCGATTTGCTTATATCATTGAATTCTGTACTCTTGAAAACATAATTCAATATATAAGTTTTTAAATTTTTTTCGGTATCCATATTATTCTTTTTTTCTTCCATATTAATTCTTGTAATTAAGTATAAGGCACTTTATTTTATACATACAGTTCTATATATAGGTTTGTGGTATTCATTTTTATTGTCATCATTCACAATATTGCGGTTTTTGATGATAGTCGGTAATGTTTAATTAATGGTTATATATATATATATCAATTTTGAACGGAGGGTGGTGGTTTCGGGATCTAGGGGTCATGATCGGTGAAAATATATCAAATTTTTTCAGAATCGTTTTCCTCCAAATGGCTGCAATAGGTAACTTTTTGTAATGAAAGCTACCTAAAAGCTTAAGTAAAACTAGTAAGCTACCTAAAACCTTTAAGCTAAAAGCTTAAAGACTGGTATCTTAAAATATCAGAACATACTAAATGGAAAAGTTTTGAGGGGCCACTCAATCTGACAACCTGCAAGTATTTTTCTTAAATTAAACTGAATACTGTTATCATATTTAAAACATTCTAACCAATAATTTCAAGAATTTTTTCAGGATTATTATGTTTTACAGTGAAATATGAAAATACCCAGTTTTTTGGGTATTTACCCTGGATAAATACCCGAGTATATACCCAAAAAATAAGTACCTACCTGCTGGGTATTTACTCTTCCCACATCACTGTGCATGACCCAACATTGATTAGTTTTTTTTTCCCACTGAGATTTTTGAGCTTTTACAAATTTTTGTCACCTTACACAGTGTGGCCAGTGGGTTGCTGGCAATTTCTGACCTAATACTGATCAGATAGAACTTTTCAAGATGTAAATTGTTGTTGTTTAAATATTTTTCATGTTTTGTAGTGTTCTAGAGATGATGAAAAAGAGGCCGATTGTTATGCATCTAAATGAAGTTGATTTAGTTTAAAGTAATATAAAACTGAAGTATTTACTTATTACACTAGATTAATTTTAACACAATTATTCTAATTGGTAAATAAATCCTATTAGATGTAAATTTCCAACTGGGCGAAATATGTCTGGACCAGGATTCAAACCAGGGATCTCCTGGCTGAAGCCGCCAGTGCTCTACTATCTGAGCTATCCCGGATGAATCTGGTGGAACTTTTTCACCCAGTTAACCTTAACGATTTCAGACCAGATGCTATAACCATTAAGGTTAGCTGGGTGAAAAAGTTTCACCAGATTCATCTGAAATAGCTCAGATGGTAGAGCACTGGCGGCTTCAGCCAGGAGATCCCTGGTTCGAATCCTGGTCTGGACATTTTTCTCCCAGTTGGAGATTTACATCTAATTTACTTATTAGTTTGATGCATATTGCTTTTTTCCCCTCATCTCTATATACAATATTGTACATGCATATCAGGGAATGACATTTGAATGCTGTTTCAAACATAAACATATTACTAGATAATATTCTGTAACAGTGATTTGGGAGCTGTATCACTCACCGTAATCAGCTGGAGTATAATGTCATATGGAAGCAACCAATGGTGTTTCATATGTAAGTTTTGATGTTTAAAGTGGCAATATCTTTATGCAAATGAACTGTTTGTTCTTTAGTATAAAACATGAGGATTTGCTGGTGTTTTTGCTATGCTTTTTTTACTTGATATAATTATATAACTACAGTTTAACATTTCATCTTGATCATCTTTATTTATGTTTGAGTTTCTGATCAAAGTAATCTGGTGTATTTTGTAGCCCATATGTTCATGCCAATTGTTAACCCCTTGGGGACGAGCGACATGTATACGTGCCACATGAAGCGCTCAAAATCCTTGTTTTTCCTCACCAGTAAAATTTTTCTGTAAAATTTGTTTTATTTAATCAGCACATTTTCTCGATTCAAGAAGACACAAACTTCTGTTTTTAAAAATTGGTGCCAAAGATTAAAAATTTCGTAAAACGCTCCCGTCTCAAGGGAGTTAAAGTCTGTATTAAGTAATGGAACTGTCTTTCTTTATAGTCTTCCACACAATTAACATCTTAGATTCTGCTCCTTACCCTGCTTAGCCATTAAATGGCTGACAGTCTTTGCACCTATTAATTCCAAAATACTCATTTTTCGAAATTCTGCAAAAAATAAATCTTTCACTGAATTCATCAAAATGTAAAAATAGATATTCACAGAATGAGGAATTTTAGAGGGAAATTGAAAATCAAGTTTTTTTTTTTTTTTTTTGTAATTGGCGATTTTTATGTCTTCTACTTTATTATTGCACAGCCATACTTTATCCTACATTTTCAGAAATGTGAATGTATGGTTAACTGGAGTTTGATAATCAACACTCTGCTGTATATAGTTTTTTATATTATTTTAATTAGCTTCAGATAGGTTTAGCCGAATAGGCTACATTAGGTATTTTTTTTATAGAAACGCACATGCGAACTACATATGACAATCTTAATTTTTTCACATAATTTCAAGTGTGTTTTTTTTAAAAACTTTTTGGCTTTGCTCCTGCTTTTTTTTCTTTTTCTTTTTTTTAACCATTTGGAAATGGTTGTTGTTTTCGGTTGAGGATGGGGCCAAATGATGCTTGCATTTTATTTTTTTAAACGAAATTCAACGATGTTCTTTACTTTTAGAAGAATTTTTATTTGAATAGGTAATATAAAGGCATAAAATCGTTAAAAATTGAAAAAGTTACAAAATGGGTAGGTGCAAATTATCAGATATGGAAAAATCCAAAGCCAAAGAGCGATGCCGAAATGAAAATTGTCTTGCAAAGCAAAAATCTAGGTCTTCAACTCATTATGTAGGCCATGAAAATCGAGGTCTACAACTGATTATGTAGCCCATGAAAATCGAGATCTTCAACTGATTATGTAGCCCATGAAAATCGATTACAGAATAAAAGACGAACACGAAAAAGGAAACAATCTAATGTTTAATTGGTTAATAGTAAAAGGCCATGTCTTGAGGAGCTCCAATCCACTAGCTATGGTGTTTTACAATCGGTCGATTCTAACCGGGAAAAATTGAGCTCAACATAGGTAATTTGTCGCAATCTGTGGATGATTTGGTGGAACTGCTTCCGATTTGTAAACTGCTTTTCTTCTCGAAACGGGACTTGGAGAGTTTATTGATGAAGGTTTTTGTCGTCTGAAGTTTGATCTTTGCAATCTGTTGTTGAAGAGGATGCGGCAGAATTTGGTGGACGAAATAAATTCCAAATGGTCATTGTAATCTATTAAATTACAATTTTTTTTTAGGTTTAGGGTAATCATTACAATCTGAAGTATAAGTAGGTGTAGCGATGCGTATTAACATATTTAATAAAGTCATAAACTTAAAAGGACTGTATCTACTTTATTTTTGAAAATGCGATGAGTTGTGTGCCCTCATGGCAGGACAAAAACAAAAACTAAAGTGAAGAAACGAATTACATTTCTATAGTTACATACATTCGCAGAACAAGTGCATTGCCAACATTTGGCACATAAAGGCAGATAATTCCAACCCCTCCCCCCCCCCCCCCCAATCCAGACATTGAAGGGTCAACTTCAATCAATTATACAATAGAAACTAAAATATTAACATTACAAATGTTTGAATAACATGATTTATAAAAAAATATATATTATATATATATATATATATAAAGAATAAGCTATGTTTAAGTCATAAGATTTAAAAAAATAAGTAGGTTAACAGGAGTTTGGTAAATCAGCACTCTAGTGTATCATCTTTCTGCATCATTTACCAAAAAATTTTCAAGGAAAAGATAATGATTTAGTTCAGCCATTTTCTTATCTGCTTTATGATATCTTCCCATCTTAAAAGAATTGTCAAAAATACAACACAAAAAAACTTCAGATCATTTATAGCTACATTGACAAATCAGAAATATTTGATTACTTTAAAAATTAATAATACATTTAAAAAAAAAGTTTTAGTATTTAATTTTGCTTTAAAACAATATACAGTACAAAGTCTAAAGTCCGGAATCCTTGGGACTTTACTAAGTCCGAACTTCGGAATTTTCCGAACTTTGAGTCATGAAAAATATTGGTTTTCCAATAAAAAGGAAAAGAAAATTCATTACATAAAAAGGCAAAATATGACGTTCATATGTTAAAAATTGCATATAACAACTATTAATATTAAATTAAACAATAATTTTCATTAAATAAATCATAACAAAATAAAAAGTAAAACAAAAACATTTATTTAAGTCTGTTATCAAATCCAAAAGGGCAACTTTATGACATAAATTTTAATTTATTTTTGTTCGGAGATGCATGAAACTAGCAGGTGTTGTTGTTCAGAAACTATGTAATCAAACTGTGTTTTTTTTTTTTTCCAACTGCTATAGATCTTTCAGAAAATAGTGTCAGAATTCCCATGCGAAAGAAGAATAACCACACAAGGAAGGGTGAAAAACGTCTTTGCCACGTGATCAAAATCGCTTATAACTCAATAGGTAATTTATTCATTAAAAAAATGGAAAACACAGTTCGATTCCAAATAGCTTGCATAGTCAGGCCTTCCAATTTTATGACTTTTCGTTAAATAAATGAATTTGTAAATGTGTCAAAACGTTTTGTGCTTGTTGAGCAGAGCAGTTAAGGACAGCCTTAAGGGAACGAACAATTTAAGAAGAAATTGTAACTTTCTGAACTACTGAACATTTTAGTTAATGTGGTCTGCTTTATTAACTTAAATATATCATTAAGAAGTTTCCTTTTATTCTGCACATATACATGAGTTAAGATTCAGTAACAAAGCTTCTTTGCTCTGGACCTTTCTTTGTTTCAACAATTTTGTTTTTTCACTTCTTTCTTGAATACTGCTGCTTGAAAGTCTGAACTTTGGAGAATTCCGAACTTTAGGTACCCGAACTTTAGACTTTGTACTATACTTAGTAGGGACAGAAATTTTTATTTTAGATTCATGTTATTTTTTGAGAATATAAAAAAATCTACCTGCTCTCTGTAAGCTTTTTTCTCTTCGTCTGCTGTAGGCCTCACTGTCCACCCAGTTGTTCTACATGAAATAGTAGGAAAAAATATCCATCAAACAAAACTTTTACTTTTTTTACATTAAAAGAAATACCTTATTATATATTTTTTATTATAATAATGTAACATTTCATATTGTTGAAACAGTATCATCATAATTAAATATCATAATTTACATGAAGAAAATGTATTCTTTCTTACTACAAAAATAAATGCAATTATCAAAAAATAATAAATTTAAAATGATGATTTTTCACAATAAATTTTAAGCATAAAAAACTACTTGTAATTTTACTTTTAGGAACAATGAACAGTTATTGTATTGTTAAGTGCTTTATTGTGATCAATACTTTTTAAACTTCCAAATAATGATAAATTAGAAAAACACAAAGACATTATATTTTTGGTATATGTCGAAGGTGCTGTTTTCATTTAAACTTGCTGAAAAAAAAGCTGGAGCAGAAGTCTTTGGTCAAATGTTCATCTATGGAAGGAAATATTTAAGGGTTATTTGGCTGACTGATTTAGAAATACAAGTAGGAGAGTACTAAACTAACACTGAAGCTAAACAATAATCCATAATTAACAAATCAATTAAACTGGAGGTTAGTTAATTCTAAGTTAGGCAGAATAGTTGAATTATTTACATTGTGGCCAGTACTTAGAGCTAAAGGGTTAGGACAAAGTTTAGCCTCCAACTGCTTGATAATAAACTAACTTTTGGCACATTTAGTAATGATACTTTTGATGTATTTAGTTAATGGATCAATAAAATTGGAGGAGGAATGCCACAGTTTTGTTATTCTAAATACATGTTTGATTTCAGCAATATAAACTATTGATATTACATTTGAAATACAAATTTTAAAATATAACAAAAAATATGACGTTTCAAAATATAGAAACTGATGGATTATCTTGGTGAGTAATAAAAGATTACTCATAACATCCACAAAATGAAAGTTTTTAAGATATACACCCATAGGATTGAATTCTTTCAAAAATTTTAAAGGATCATTCAGACAGAAAATTACAAATCCAGATATTTTATAACAGGATAATTCATTTTCTAATATATTTTACAAAAAGTGCTTTGTATCATCCAAAAGTTCATATTAATTTCAACAAACATTTTCAAAAATTGTCTTCTAAAAATTAACATTTTTAATAAAATAAAATAAATATACATTGGTATGAAATTACCAATGAAATTGGTAAATACGGTAAACCTCCACTTCTATACTTTTCAAGGGAACAGAAAATGAGTAAATCGCAGGAAAATTATAAGAAATTACAGTAGAACTCTACTTTTACACTTTTCAAGCTCAGTAACAGAAAAAATTTAAATTATGAGAAAACTTTAATTCTGGGAAAAGCAAGGATATGCTGTTTATCAATTATACTATGTATAATTTTTTGCTTTTAAAACAAACTCAAATGTGTGCCCTGAAAACACATACTGGAGATATTTTCACATCTTAAATTATTTTATATTTCATTTATACTTACACTCTTGGTGGAGGAGGAGATCCCTGGCAAGTTTCAAGAATATCTGATGTTATATCATCTTTATTTTCTAACCACTGTTGACATAATCCATACATTTGCTCATCAGAATCCCGCCCAGAACCAATCCATTGCCATTGCTGCTGTTTTTCTTTGTAA
Source organism: Maratus speciosus (assembly GCA_963932465.1). Taxonomy (NCBI): domain Eukaryota; kingdom Metazoa; phylum Arthropoda; class Arachnida; order Araneae; family Salticidae; genus Maratus; species Maratus speciosus. The sequence goes on along the minus strand of OZ010796.1, from coordinate 545,999,357 downwards.
TCAAGGAAAGGAACAAAAGTATCAGGTAAAATATCTAGAAGAGGAAAGGAAGGGAGTAACTATCTTTTTTTTTCTTCAAAATTACTATGAAATAGAACTGACACCCCACGCTCGAAAATATTCGTCTGCTGTCATTGAGTGATTTTAATTTATTGTTTATTAATTTTAAAAATTAACTATAATTTAACATTTCAGTTGTCATTTTTCACGAGAAAGAGTGCAATTATCATGAATTTCACTAACAGACAGAATTCTAAAGTATTTTTCCGTATTTATGCCGTTTAATATGTTTGGAGTGTGCTGACACCCCATGCCCGTTCTCGTGTTACTTTTCGTGGTGCCCGTCCTCGCGGGTTAAAGGAAAACTTTGCTTTTCTACATGCATATATATATTCACACATACGTAATATTCTTTTCACATTAATGTAAAAATCTCAAAAAGTTAACAAGATACATTGTCTTATAAATTAAAAACAAAGAGTTTCCACTTCATAAAGTGGTTGAATCTTCCTCTTTCTTATTTCCTTTTATTTTACTGATAATTCACTAAATTTTAATAGGACCATTAAAATGTTACTTTTTGGTGCATTTTGAGGAACCCATTTAAAATAATCAACATCTTTAAAAATTCTACCAATAGTCGTCTGAAAGATTAAGCATTATACTGGAATTGCTTTCAAGCTGTATTTTGCATGAAATGTGGGAAATTGTACAAACGTTGTTTGTACAATTTTCAAAAGCTTACAAAATGATCTTCTGCTGTGATTCTACTTGTTGACTAAATGCTTTTATCCTATTCAAAACTTTTGATCACTTGATTACATGATTTAAAGGTGACTGTGCTCAGATTGCATTTTGTAAGAAATCAGTCTTTCGGATTTCTATATTCATAACATTTTGAATGTAATTATTTCTTTATAACAAAACACTTTAAGAAAATAAAATTACTGCATACTGTCATTCAAGTTATTTAGTGCGTTTCAGTATTAAAAGCAAAAATGATAACTACAATATTTATTTAAAAATTTTAGTTTTTGTATGACAAAATGTTTGCTTTTTTTTTGCTCCGTACACCCCACTTATACCTTGTATAGTGTACTTATCCAAAGAACACAGACTAATTTTAAATGTCAAAATATTAAAAACATTTATTTAAAAAAATTAAACATTTATACGCTTCCAAGTGGTTTGCCTGTATTTTTCCCATTTCCCTAAAACAACTTAAATCGGTTGTAGATAAAAATATTTTTAACATAATTGTATTTTAAAATGTGTGTCAAATAAAAGGGCTTGAAGTGTATATTAGAAACAAACAGAGGAATAAAATTTAAATTAACATTAGTTTTATAAGCATTTTTAAGAAAATGCAGGAAAGCCCTCAAAACGCTCAGAGGGATACTTACTAATTAAATCCCCAGCTAAAAATTTCAAAGCTGATGAAACAAGATCTGACCAGGATTCTTGATAATTTAACCACTCAAATAAAGGAGCTGTAGGTCCACCTTGCCAGTTGCGAACCTTTTCTTCAAGCTGGAAAAATAAATAAGAGAAACATAAGCAGGACAAACTTTAGCTTTTAAACACTTCATTCAGATATACAGTATGAAACCATTTATCTGAAAAACAGATACCGGAAAACCACTAAACCAAAATCACATTTTTGATAAACAAATTGTTGAATCTTTCTAGAAAAGCACAATTTATCATAGCTCTTTCAGCAGTACAGAAGTTTTTTTTTTTAATTAATGGGTAATATTTTCTTAGCATTTCAGTGGAAAGTGCTATACAGTGGAACTCCAGTTAAACATACAATTCAAGTAATGATCTACCAGGACCTTCTTTAAATATATATCGTTAAAATTTTGTTTTGGTGACAAGATTCAGTTACCTTTTTCATCGAAACTGAAGTTTCATAAATATTATGCACCATAACATAAATTTGTGAAAATGGAGCAACATAAAAAAAAAAAGGTACATTAGAAAAGTGCACAAAGAAAGGCTATTTTATTATAAAAATTTTATGAAAAATACTATTTACAGACAGAGTATTTAAAAGAAATGAATGAAATCATGTAAATCATTCCTCAAAAACATTTCCATTGTAAACTATTTCGTGCCTTAAGAACAATTATTTTCGGGTGCTCTTGTTCTGCATCAAGACATGACACATTATACTAAAGTAGCCTCTTGTGATAATGTTCTTTACAATTTGCAATTATGCCCAAAACTAAGAGCTGAAATTTTCTAGTGCAGTTGGCCGGGAAAACTTTGCTTAGATGTTTTTGAGCTAACTTGAGGGCGAGTGAGTAACACAATGTTTCATATTTTTCTCTTCCTATATGTACATCTAGTTTCTTTAACCAGCTGTCCATGGCTGCTTACATCATCCTTATAGATTTGCCTCATAATCTGTGAAGAATGTGATTACATTTTTATAACAACGGGGCTTTTTGTATTTTTCAATGACTAAATGTTGTAGCTTATCGGTACCGTCAAATATTGTTTACTTTGCATGCCGGTCCTCACATGAGTCTGGTTTTGTCTGTGATGTAATCATCTTTTGCTTAACAGCCTTGAATTAATTTTGGAAGTTCCTTTGAAGTAACCAGCTGTGCAATCATCCATGGCATTCTACTTGTCGTAAGAGGAGCAACCAGTAATACCATGGTGGTCCTTGAATCCTGTAAGCCAACCCTGAGAAGCTTTGAATACTGCTAACCCGAGGGCCTTTTCTTGCAACAAATTTCAGATTACCGGTATGTCAGCCAAATGCTTAGACTGAAACCACAATTATAGAGGTTTTTCTAATTCAGAAAATCGTCCTTTATGCAGACGTGATTGTTTGGAAGTGACTCTAAACGTATAACTCAGGTAACGTATAACTGAAGTTCTTGACATTGGTACTACAAAAGCAGACAAATAGAAAAGTGAAGCTATTGCTATTCTGAAGAAGCAACAGAAAAAATACACTGTTTATTCACCTCCATGGAGATATGAAAAAAAGAGCTGTAGCTGTTCCTCAAAAGTTACATTTTGACAGGCATCACAACTGTTTGTTATTTTTCTCAGAAGGTGATGCCGGACCAAAAGGCATTGTGAATGGAAACAAAGTTCTTAGAAGGAAAGGCAAAGTAAAAGTAAATTAAAAATGCCACTTCTTTTGTAATAAATTTTCTGCAACTATAAATTTTACAAAAAGCTTTTGAATATTTTATCTAATCAATACATTTAACTTACCTTTCCATATGTCCATGGAGGTGAATAAAGGACAAAATAATGTTTAATATTAGGATGGTTATTTTAATTTGAGGATATAATAACATTGTTAAAACAGCAGAAATATGTACAAAAGCTGTCCCACACATGACATGGAATGGCCCTGGACCTGAAATATCGAAGTTACAATGTAAGGGAAAGTATTAAATAAAAGGCGAGTTTTAAATCAGTTTAAAACTATAAGTGACATTTTGATACACTCCATTAGAACTTTGTCATTGTTTGGCTTGAGGCATAACTTTTCTGTTAGTTTAGGGATTTGGATTATAAGCATTTCCATAAAATTTTAAAATAGCTTTCTTTCTGCTTTTTTATGTCATAAATTGTCAATAATCAAACATGTTTGGTGTAAACTTAAATGTTTAACAGAACTACCTTCATGAAATTTTTTTTTCTAATTGCACTTTCATTTCGATTTTCAAAACAACTAATTTTCTTTTTACATTTTCTAGGTCATCTGACTGCTGCCTCACCATTTCTATTTTTCTCAAAAAGCAATAATAATAATAATAATAAAACTTTTTAAAACGCTTCATGATTTTGACAAATCAACACATTATCCTTGTGGTAATCATGCAACAAAGTTGAAAGCCATTATCTAACCTGTCTATCTATTCCTGGATCAGACAAAGGATATCAGAAAACTTCCTGCTACACAGAAGCATTATCATGATGTAAGCACAGAAATTTCTTGGAGAATTAAATTTAGAAACTAACTGTGATTAAAAAACGGTGGTTCAACAGATTTAAACAGCAACATGGTCTAAAGCTTTTGAAATTTTCTGCAAATAGGCTGCTGCAGATGAAAAGGGTACTGAAAATTATGTGTTTTATGATATGGAGTTAATGAAAAAAGAAAAAGTCAGTTTGATACAGATATTTAATGCAGGTGAAACTGCACTATATTATAAATATGTCCCAAAGCATACAAACATATCAGCAAATGAGGAATCACCTACCAGTGGATTAAAAGAGTGATTTATTTGTATGTGCTAATGTAGGTACTTGTAAAACAAAATTGATTGCAATAGATAAAAGCAGGAAACACCATTTAAAAGAAAAAAGCATATGTGGTTTTCCTGTTCATTACAAAAACAACAAAACAGCAGGGTTCCAAAGATCTATTTATTGAATGTTTCAATTCATAGCTTTTGCCAAAAGCACAAGCACACTGTATATCAGCTGGATTCCAATCTGATTGCAAGTTCATTTTATTCCTGGATAAATACACAGCCCATCTAGCACCAAATCTGTAAAAAGAAATCAATTTTCTTATTAAATACCTGCCTCCTAATGTCACCTCTTTTATTCCTTCCGAGGGATTTTATGCAGTTTAAAATGCAAATATGTGGTGACTTTTCGAAGAGATCGCATTGGATGTATATGATGAGAACAAAACCGTGCAAGATTTTCTGAAGGAGGCTACCATAGAAAAAAGAATATGACGTGCAACTCAGGCTTGGGAAGATTTATCAAGAGATATATTAGTGCATGGATAGCATAACTTGATGCCTACATCTATAACTCTTGAACAAGATAATCATAACAATCTTGCAACATTCAACATTTCAAAATAAAAATTGCCTTGTGAAGAGCTGAAAGAATATTCAGAAGTTACATTGAGAAGTGACAATATAACTGAAGTTGACATTAATGACTATTTTCATGTCGACAATGATGTCTCTGCAACTGGTAAGCTCTCAGATTCAGGAATTGGTGAAACGATTCTGCATCCTGACTACAAATACAACTCTGAGGGTGATAAAAATGCAAATAAAAACACAGAAAAAAAATTTTAATGCAAGGAGCATTGAACTAACTCAAGAGCTGATCAGAGGTATGGGGTAAAAGAGTTTTGTGGATGAATTCCATATTATAGCTATATAAAAGATTTAAGAATTACTTTTAAAACAAAAATCTAATTTTAAACAAATGAAAATTGATGATATGTTTTAAAAAAAGCATTTTATTATCTTTTGAAAATGTATTTGTAATAAACTATGTTTTCTTTATAAATAAAATCTTAATCTTAAAATTCATGAGTATTCTTGCATTTTTGTAAAAGCTGGATAACAAAGATTGAATAATATAGTCAAATACATCAGCATTTTTCAACTAGTTTGGAAAATATAAAAATAACTACATTTTTGTAAGTGAAAAAAATTAAACATACACTACTCCAACCTTATTTTCCATTCCTTCATTGCAAGTATAGAAAATTTCATTTTTAAAAGCATTGACTAATAAGAATTTGAAGCATTTAAATAAGGACAGTTTCCGATTTTTATATAGAATTGTTTAGTTTATTCAAAGGAATTGCCTTGCAACTGTCCCCTTTCATATTCTAATTTTTCTTTTCTTGATTGTATCCGATTCTTAATCTGATTAATCTAATAATTGGTTTTAACAAAGGCAGAATATAGTACACAAATCTGATTGGTGTGTGTTACACCATTGAGCAACTGATTATCCAGAATACATCTGGATCCAACCATTCTGGATAATTTGTTCCTTACTGTGCTGGAGAAGACTTTCATTAATGTCTACTAAATAAGACAAATCAATTCATGTAAACTTGCACATTAATAGAATTATTTTTATATAAATAGATTTAAAAAATGTTTATGATAAACGATTTTGAGATCTTAGTTTTTCAATTTTTTACATCAGTCCCTATATATCTTTTTGTGTTTTTATTGTAAACAATTTGTTAATAATGATTTTTTTTTTTTTTTTACAAACTGTAAAATAACAAAAATTAAATTTTCAGACACATTTAAATTTGTAGAATTAAGCTTCAAACACAATTTTAATATTTTCTACATTTGACATTTACACTTGTCAGATCAATTTTGAATTTAATATGAAATTATTGCACTTCTAAAACCCATGATAAATGAAAGGAAATGTCTTGTTTCTGTTCTTCTAGTATTAGCTGAGCAGATGCATTAATCTAAAATAAAAGACATCCCTGCATTACTTTTCTTTACAGTAAACCTATTTTAAAATATCTTAAACAATAATATCATGTTTAATATCAGTTATAATATTGTGCTAAAACGAACTTGAAATAGTTTTAAAACCAAACAGATTACAATAAATTAAATATTTTAAAACAAGGCCCCAAATTTTATTTATTCTATATCTATTTCAGAGGCTTTTAAAGCACATATTATATTTTTTCAAGAAGAATGACATAATTCAAACAATGAACATTCTGAGAAAAAATATTGTTAAGTTTTCATTTAATGATTATAATATGTTAATTTTTAATTAAAATGAAATTTATCTAGAGGCAACCACAGGTGTTTAAAAATGTCACTCTTCCAGAGAAAAAAGTAATGTTAATTTGAAAAGATGCTGTTACAGATATTTCAAAAATGATGATTTTTTTATTACTTGTATATCTGAAAAACTGACAATATAAAGTTAACCTTTCTCACCGCCGTGAACAGATATATCTGTTTCACTGCAGGTTTCACTGTAATAGAAGCATTATTTAAATTAATATAATTCTATAGATATAATGCAGTTTTAAAACATTAAGTGATAATTAATACTCTCAAGGATTATGTTAATATACATAATGTTTTTTACAATATGTTGGAAAAATAATCTTTTATATAAGTATTTTTTAAAAACTCCTGAGAAAGCAAAACTACAATTTTTGCTCTTTTGCTGGGCAGTCAGGGGATTAAATCCCAATAGTAGGAATACCAAAGAGACATCAACTTCTATTTGCTATAATAAAATTACATTATGTAGCAAACATAATCTACTTTTTAAAAATGAAAAATTGTTTCTTTTCAATGTTCCCCAGAAAATAATCTAAAGGTGTGTTTTAAAATTATGTTAGACAATTATTTTAATTAGGGCTGTTCTAAAAAAAAAAAAAAAAAAAAGTTCCATCTCAACAACAGGAAACTCAAATACATTCACAGAGCCATGTTTATATGAAAAATCAGGGAAGGGCTATTGAAGTGATTCTGTAATTGAACAACTTTTTCATTTTTTGATAAATACATTACATCATGAGTTATAATTAATTGATGTCAAACTCTTTTCCTTAACAGTAGTGGCTCAAAAGTTGATTCAAAACACTAACTTTAATTCCATTTTCTGAAAGATCCTTTGCCTTTATAATAAAGTTGAAAATGCTACTTGATTTTCCTGTATTTGAATAAGAATTCTTAACGATTTTATGCTTATAAGACAAAAGCAACTTCAGGAATGTCTCAGAGAGTAGCCACTTTGAATTTGAGAACAGCCCTAACACAGGTAGCTATTTTAATTCATAAGTACTAGCAATAAAAATAAATAATGATATATTTTACTTTAATAGCAGATAGCTTCTGTTCAGCTGACTCACAAAATATATCTCTCAATAATGCAAAGAAACAAGTGGGATATTGCTGTGGTTCTGGTTTTGGCGACTGCAACCTGTAATATAAAAATGTTTGATATATGAAATATTTAAATTTAATTACATGAATTTTTATTCAAAATGCTAACAAGGCATAAAACCAACAGAGTGAAAAAGTATCCAGGCCAGCGTTCGAACCTGAGTCTTTGGTTCAGTGCACAAGCGTTCTTCCATCTGAGCCACCTGGAATGACACACCTAGCCTGGCACCCTTCACAGGATGGCTCAGAGGGAAGAGTGTTGGTGTGCTGAACTAAAGACTCAGGTTCAAACCCTGGCATGGATACTTTTTCACCCTTGGTTTTATGCCTTGTTAGCAATTTGAATAAAAATTCATGTAATTAAATTTAGATTTCTCAGGCGTAAGTCATTGTTATATATATATATATATATATATATATATATATATGAAATATTTCTTCTCAAATGGCATAATATTGAGATCATTAGAATTTCATTTTGAAGTAAAGTAAAGTAAGGCAGAAACAAAGTAAGAAAAAATAAATTTTAAAAGTACCATTATTAAAATTATCATTGTGATATGCACAAACTCTATCACTGCATTAGCATTACACTAGCAGCATAAAAACATCCATTTTTGATTGGTCATTTATCGATCCTATCCAAAACTCATGAAGTATCTAGACAAACTGATAGGCTTTAGAGCAGTTTCAAACATGCGATGTCCAGTAGAGAAATTCTCACCATAAAATTAGATTAAAACTATAACATTCCATGATGAAATTGCAAAGTTACATATCATTACATAAAAATATCATTGGAAACGTGACATTTCTGTTTAAATTTCATCATGCAAATCATCATTAGAAGGCGATCTTGATTAGACATTTTCAATGAGTTTAGGATAAAAATTTATCTTATGGAATTATGTTATGATTATTGGCTGTTGATAAAAAGGAATGGCTCATCAAAAGTTGATGGGCCCTTTTCAAAAGTTGGGCCAAAAGTTGATGGATCAACTTTTGCTACCAGGGTTAACCAAGAAATGGTCTACAAATCAGAGATTAGGAGGGTTCTTTTGCTTTTCACAGAGTTTCCAACTTGACGTAATGCCCAATATTTGTAAATATAATGTATAATATTTTACTAAATTTTATAAAGGTATTGTACAGTACAGGTCACTGACAACTCTGAGTGAAACTATATGCACAGCATTGGAATGGCAAGGTTCTAACTAGCAAAATCGGCTAAAATGAGATGATCTTTACAGAGTGCCCTTTGTATTGTTTGCATTTTGAGCTGACATACAATGCATTTAAGTAAATATTAAGATAATTAGAAAATTTATCAAGATTCTAACTGCAGTGTTTCCTATAGAACACAATAAAACTTTCTTTTCTTCTTCTTTAAAGTGGTTGAAGCAACAAGAAATTTATAATTTGAAGACAATGATATATACATGTATGTAAATATACATAATTGAAGGGATTTTACAAGTTAGTGCTGGTAAAATATCTTATTGTTTAATTTGTTACTTGTGCTACTACATAAGAAACCGTAATGAAGAATCTTGTTCGTTACCATATTTTCTCTGACAATAATGAATATATGACTCATTCTTCACTAACATGCCAACTTAAATCTCAAAGGAATTCTGGTTCGTCAATTTTATTTTTTTACAAATATTTGTGTGAAATGGAGATACTTTAGGAACTACTTCCCAGGCTAAAAATTAGAGACTCAACATAACAGTAGTAATAATAACACAGTGGTAAACGGTAAGTGATATTTTATTGACTGTGGCATAACATTAAGCATGTAGATTAATTATCTTAGCCTATAAAGTCATGTTATTGACAGAGCAATCAAATAGACTATTTGGGTATATGCTAAAAAAATCTCTCCCATGGTTATTTTACCATGGGAATAAGGTTAATACATATCATATAAATATAATTCTAACCAAAACTTTCATTTGACAACATGTAACTCATACTTTGTTTGCATTTAATTAAGCACTTTTATCTAATAAAATTCGTGGTATGAAACGTTTATTTAATTTTTTATTAATCTAGCAATAAAACAAATAGTTCATAATGTTTTTTTTTTTCCTGTGTAATGTTTCATTCAGTAGACTATAATATTATACAGAGTATTTTGACTTAAAATAGATTTTTCATGCAATATGAGCACAAAATCATTTATTTTCTCACTTCCCTACCTTCATTTTTGAGAAAATTTAAATTTTGATTTGAAATGTACACAATTATGAAGAAAGAGTCAAATATTTTAACTAGATGAACTAATGAGATAATATTAAGAAGTATAGACATTTAACAGAGTACATGCTCATTTTTGAAAAAATAAAAATACAGAGTTATTTTCAAAGATCAATAATTTTTTCCATATCAACAATAAACAATATTTTTTAAACAATTATTTTGTCCAATCCACCAAAAAAGTAATCTAAATAAAAAAGTTATACATCATACATGAAAACAATTTAATTTTTCTTTATATAAAATTGGAGACTGTCTTGAAAAACAAATTTTTGCCTACAAATCTCCTTAATTATAAAGCACATACACAGGTATTGAAATTGAAAAAGGGGGGGGGGGGGGATCAAACAAGTTCTTTGGCAGAAGAAATTGTTATTTAAGAATTAACAGAATCCTTAATAAATGGCACATTGGGTTTTCATCAAGCAAAATGTTTATCAATGATTATCTTGCAAGAAACCTGGTCTATATTCTCCAACTTTGTTCAGGGCTGAAACTAGCCTTTTTTAAACCCGGGGCAAATATGGATTTTGGTGCCCCCCCCCCCCCCTCCTCCTCTTCCGCAAAGTATATTTACAAAGAGAATTTTACTAATTTTCTAATAGCTGACTTATTTAAAAATTTAAAATGTGTAATACTGAACTACGTAATCTACAACGGCAGATCCAAGGGACAGGAGTCATGACTCCCCTCTGAACACCAACAAAAATGTTCTAAAGATCACTTTTAAAATGAAATATACACTAGAGTCCCGGTTATCTGAGTACCGCTCAACCGAGTTTTTGTTTTAACAGAGTTATTTTCTTCTGATGGACTGTTGGCTTCCATTATTATGAAGCAGCCATTATAAATGAAGTGTTAGGTAAAGAGAAAAGAGCAGTCGTAAAAAGTTAGAACTCTGATTTTCTGGTCAGAATGGGAGGAAAAAAAATGGCCATAATTTTTTTTTTTTTTATTATGGCCATTTTTCTTCTCATTTTCCTTCTTTTACTCCTCAGAACCCGTTTAATTATTTTGAAAAATTACAATGCTTGCAAACCATTCCACAGTTACCAAGTCTCCTGATTTTGAACTACCACTATTTCTGTACAGATATAGTATTAGCTTAGAATAATCACAGAACTTGGTGATACTATAAAGCAAATAATTTTTCATGGAAATGGTGGTAGTCAAAGCAAATGTGCCATTCAATAACTTAATATAGGAAAATAATCTTAAAAATCTTATTAAAATAAAAAATAAAAAAAATATTTTCTTACACTTATATTCTATACTAATATTGTTTCTACATTTTCCCTCCAAAAATATGCTGAAGATATTCTTAGGCAAATACTTTTGAAGGCCCAATATGTATATTAATATAAAATATTTTTTTTATAATAAAGTCACTTAATAAGAATAGTTTTGATGACAACTGAATACTAAGTTTTTTCCAATTAATTCCAGTAATTGTTTTAAGGTTATATACAGGTTTTCTTTTTCAAATTAAAACAGATATACAAATTATGAATTTTTGTCTTAACCAACAATGGATATTGATCCCTCTTGGTTACTGATTTTTTAAAGAATATATATACATTAATGTTTCTATTCTGTTAGTTCAGGAAACCCAAAATTATAATAAACATCAAAATAACCAAATGTATGTAAATAATGTAGCACCATACAGTTGGCCTTTAGTGGACATTATTCTTAAACATGACAAATCAAATAACAGATAAATTAATTAAGTTTAAGTAAATTTCACAAACTCGGATATCTAAATAATATCCATTCCTAATTCAAAACAATATTACAATAGATTTTTTTCTCACATGCATGCACATTTCACCAATATATAATACTAGAAATGTGTTAAAATTCAAAAGTATTTTGCTGTTAATACTGCATAAGCTAAATGATATAAGGTATTTTGTAAAGTTATGAAACATTATGATGTATATACTAACTACTGCAAAATCCGACTGTAAGCCTCTTCTCCCCTCGAAAGTAAGCCCCCATCTACTTTTACTCAATTTTGATTTTCTGTTTCATTCCTAAATGTAAGCCCTCTTCCACACCTACTTTTTTTGCACAAAAACTGATTTATCCAGGAGAAAATCTTCCACATTTTGGAGGACTTCCCCTTTTAAAAGAATAATTTCATCAAAATTCCCTTGCCTCTCATGAAATTTCTGCTTTTTTCCCCCTCCCCAGCAAAAAGAGTTTGTTATCTAGTAACAATAAATAAATAGTCAATCATTTAAATTCAAACCCCTCTTTCTAAAATTTATACTCCAACCCCCCTCAGCATATGATAATGAGGAAAATTGAATAGCAATTGGCTTAATCAATGCCTCCGCTTAAGTATCAGACAACATAGGCGTAGAATTACACCAGCAGTATCACCATTGTTACTGGGTGAAGGGTCCAGAGTTTTATCCCCATTGTCCGGTTCAATTTCTGAATATGTAGCAATGAGGAAAGCAGTATTAAGTACTTTGAAGTTAGTCAAAATAGTCAAAATTCTGCATGCAATATCCTGCTTGATGCATGCTATGCCGATATTTAAGAGGTTGCAAATGCTAATTAATTCTATCTTTGAAAATGTATCACATTAATATTTACTGGGAAGATACTGTAATAAACTAGAGACTACTGAGTTTCATTAGTTTTTTATGTATCATTTGGTCATATGTTGTTTGATTCTCTATGAATTTTATGCCTAATAGATGGCACAACCTGTTCCACTATCTCCTTTTTCCCTCTGAATATGTAATGAGTTACTGATTTGGTTTCTGTAGTTGAGGTAGAAATGTCTAAGCAGTTGTACGGGCTTGCCGCGAGTGTTCTTAAAAAGTAAAACTGCATGTAATTAACTTATGTAATATATTAAACAGTTGGGTTTTGAATTCGCAGCTATTATTTAAGCAATTATGCACACCATAGATATACAGAGGCCGAAATGGAAGGAGTTGCATTTGAGGGAGAATTTAAACTTGTAGAAATATTCAAGTTTAAAGGAAGTAAGGAAAGATAGCTTATTGAGTTTAATAATTGAAGATAGATCAAATCATATGTGAGTGGTATGAAATAATTTTCCAGGGCGGCCAGAACTTTTTCATCTTTCCTGACTTTTCCCAGTCATTTTCTGTGATTTTCCCCAAGTCATTCTCTGAAGAAATTGTGTCACAAGTGGTGAATTTCAACATTGCTTTGAAATTATTTGCATATTTCAATCAAAATTCTCTGACTTTTTTTTTGGGGGGGGGGGGGGGGGCAGCTGCTAAATTCCCTGATTTTCCAGGTTGTTTTGCCATCCTTTATTTTACTTGCTATGCAAACAGGCATAGTTTTATGGCACTTTGGTTGTCTAAAGCTTTAGTTGCCATGGCAAACTAGAAATCAGAATTTTTCAAACCCTGCTTTAAACTCATTAACAGTAAACGCTACCATACTCGTTTTTTTTAAAAGATTATGGACCTTCTTGTGCTTTTATAAATACTACAACATTTGTATTAACTGAAGAATGCCATGTATGGCAAAATGACAAATGTCTGTTACTGCAAAGTAAAAATTCAGCAATTTCCTAACTACTAAATATAAATCTTTGAAAATTTATGTAGACATATATTATGGGTATAGATATAACTTAAATGAAATATTTTATTATTCTGTTAATTTTGAGAGGTTTTGAATCCACTGAAAACATCTCATGTGTGGAAGACAAAGCTAAATTCTATTCCATTTTGCTCTTTTCTGAATCTTAGATCCTTTGCATATTTATTTCAAATTTTGTTTACATCCTAAATATTTAATAGAATATGATATTAAAACTGAGGTTTAGAATCAGAAAAGTTTCTTTTTATGAGAACAAATAATTGTTTACATACTTTATATTTTGATGATGTGAATCAAAAACAGCTTGTGAATCTTCTGCTTCTTCTAATATAGTTAATGGATCAGTCTGGACTTCAGTTTCTTGAACAGAGGGAGGCATGATATCAGATGTTGTATCAGGACCACTACTATTGTATGATGACTCTTCTCGATTAAAAGTATTAGACAAAGGAGATTCAAATTCAGCAGAATCACCAGTCAAAATGGAATTAACACCCTTGTCTGCACTTTCTGAAATCCTGATTTTCTTTCTAGCTGTATTATCAGCTACAGGGAACATAAATTTATAAATAACAATCTCGATAAATAAATAAGAAATAGGTATACAGCAAAAAGAAAAATAAAATAATATAATTAATGAAGATCATTTTTTTCCCTTCTGTAAATTATTAATATACAAAAAATAATTAAAAAAAATATATCTATACACAGAAAGAAAAATTACTACAGAAGTTGACACTTATGTATATATACCAAAAGGTAAATATACATATAAGAAGTTTTAATATGATTTTTATTCATAGGTCTAAACATATATAAAACAAAATATGATATTGTCTATAAGTGGCACCAACTTTTGAAAAATATTGGGTGGGCTCAAAACCATTTTAGAGTAAAATGACTCTGCCTTTTTTTTTTTTTTTTTTTTTTTAAGTTTGGAAAAAGATGTTTCAAGTTATGATAAGTAAAGTTAGAAATTTTTAGAGTAAAATATAATGTTCAATTTTATTCAACTATATTCTTACGGGCTCTTCATTTTAAATATTTAATATTATGCTATGAATGAGACTACAAATTAAAACGCCAAGGATTAAAATATATTAAAATGGATATTTAAGGCAAATACATTCAAATGCTTGTTTGAATAGTGCTGTTTACTTCTATACCGTTCGATTCAAAATAGATAGTATTTCCTGAACGCTGGTAATAGAAATATACTTCCAATTGCAAAAAGTATGCAAATCAAGTATACATCTTTCAGATATAGCATTTGTTTAAAAAGAGGATGTTGCACATTAAAATATGAAATTTAATTTTCATATGGTCTCTTTTTCGTATCTATACTAATAAATAAAAAGAGAACTCCTGACTGATTCACTGACTCAATAACGCAGAGATGAAATGACTAAAGTCAGGATCACAAAATTCGGACAGTAGATTGCTGCTATGACCAAAGCAAGCAAAAAGAAAAGACTTTTGAAAATTCATCCCCTAAGGGGTTAAACGTGGATCAAATGATTTAGTTAATTTCATCGCATGGTAGCAGCAGTTTTAGGTAGAAGCGTAAAATTCAGCGTAACAAATCTATTAAAAAATAGTTAAGGCCGTTCTCAAATCCAAAGGGCAAATTTAAGATACCAGTTTTAATTCATTTTTGTTCAGAAATGCATGAAATTAGCAAGTGTTGTTATTTAGAAACTATGTGATCGAAACACGTTTTCCATTTTTTAGTAAATGCAAAAGATATTTCAGAAAATACTCTCAGTTAGAATTTTGAACCAAATTTCTGGACGAAAGGAGAAATATCAATCAGTGTAGGGGAAAAAACCTGTTGTCATGTGACCCAAAATCGCTTATAACTCAATAAATGATTCATTTATCAAAAAATAGAAAACATCTTTCGATTCCAAATCGCTTCCAAAGTCAGCCCTGCCAATTTTGTGCCTTTATGTTTAAAACTGAGTCAGTAAATGTGTCAAAAAGTTTCGGGATTGTTGAGCAGTGGACTTCAGAACTGCCTTAAACACATATTTTAGCGATTCAAACCACTAAAGGGGTTAATTGGGGGGTTTGACATTTTAGGACATTTAACCATATTTCAGTTGCAGTTTAAGGTAGGAACGTAAAGTAAATTGCAGAATACTGAAAAAATAGTTAAACACATATTTAAGCGAGTTTAGAAATCCAACCACTAAGCGGGTTAAATGGGGAGTAGAAATTTTAAATAATTTTTTAAATAATCTCAGCTGTAGCTTTAAGCAGAAGCATAAAATATAGCTAAACCAATCTGTTGAAAAAATGATTAAGCCTATATGTCAGCAATTTTGTAGCCAACATTGGCTATGAACTTGATTATGAAAGATTAGACGAAGTAGACTGAATAATTCCCGATATTTGATTTGATATATTTTGCGTAAAACATTTTTCCTAAGAAAAACTTTTTTTTCCCTATTATGTGGAGATTGAGCCTTACAAAATAGTTTTGCTAAATGCTAAGCCATTTGGTTGAGTTTTTTTTTTTTTTTTTTTTGTATTTTCAGGGAAAATGTATAATTTTTTTGTTACATGTACCAAAGAAAATGCACATTCTTATTCATAAAGCCGAGGGTTTTTTTATGATTGTGTCAAAGTAACATAATTTTTCTTGATTGTCTTTCAATGATTTATATGCCGTAATGTACAGAGCTCTATTATTATGGTTGCTATATTATTGCATTTGTATAAAGTTACCTGTAAGGCCCTCATGATTAACATGGGAAAGGTGAGGTGGTTTTGATTAACTTGTATTTAGAAACAGCAGGACATTAAAGAGAAATCTTAAGACGGACATAAAAAAATCCTTTAAGGACAAAACATACTGAGTTATGATACTTTAAATTTTATGAATTTTTAGTGTTTTCCACTTATTTCAACCCTTTAAGTTTCAAAAATTTTTAAGAACTGTACTTAGTGAGCATTACACCTTAAAAGTAACCACCATACCAATTTTCAAGCTTCTATACAAACTGTACCACATAAATCGCAATTTTATATAACATTTTTTGCCCGTGCACCCTTTTAAATTTCGAATTTTTAAAAAGCTGTTCTGGGCGAGCATTTACACCTCTAAAGAAACAACCATACCAAATTTCAAGTTCTTAATAGTTCCAAACAGATTGTAATTTATAATTTTTCCACTCATTTCACCTTTATAAATTTCAAACTTTTATATCTTAAAAGTAACCACCAGACCAAATTCCAAATTTCTAGCCACAACAATTTCGCAGAAATTGCATTTTTAGAATGTATTTTGCTCCTACAGCCGGTTGTTGTACCGAAATAAAATATAGCATATGTTGGAGCAGAGCTGGCCACCAGCATATTTCTGTCATTATTTTTAGAATCGGTTCGGTAATTTCTGAGATTACGCCATACAAACAAACATTACTTTATAATATTAGTAAAGATTAAAATCAGAGAAAAAATACTTTTTTCCTGGTGCACAACGGGATTCCTGTTCGAGCTTCACTGAAGTAACTGAGTTCTTGAGAAATATGATTATATTAACCCTATCTTTATAAGTAAAACTGTCCACTTAACGCTATCGGAAAAAGAAATAGTTTTCTCCGCTCAACAACGTGAACTTTCTGATATACTCACAGAGTCATTTATATAAGTAAAAAGCTTGAGATTTGTAGGCATGACTTCTGAAGCGATTTGGAATCAAATAGTGTTTTTTATTTTTTACTTTCTTCTATCTTCAATAGAAGGAAGTATTGTAATCGAAATTTTTTTTTACTTCTGGTTTTTGACGGATTTACATGTTTTAGGGGTCAGAGATTCCAAAAAACATGTTTATACAAAATGTCTGTCTGTCTGTGTGTCCATATGTCACCACTGTACCATCAAAACGTGTATGAAGTTATGCATAGAATTGAACCAATTTTTTTATAAAAGTTTTTGGCTATGATAAGCATGTCCTTCTTAACTTTGAAAAAAATCTATTTATATAAATAGCGGTATAAATTCGGCACAAAAATCGCTATAAATAGCGATTTTTGTGGCATTTTGAATATTGTACCATTGAAAAGTGTATGAAGTTATGCATAGAATTGAACCAAATTTTTTAAAAAGTTTTTGACTATGGCAAGCAGGTCCTTCCTTAATTTGGGAAAAATCCACCGGTAGGGGATACTATAAGAGCGATTTTTGCCAGCTTTTTGTGCCATTTTGAATACTGCACCATCGGAAAGTGTATGAAGTTGTGCACAGAATTGAACCAAATTTTTTGTGCATTTTTTGGCAAGAAGGTCCCCCCTGAATTTGGAAATATTCAGTCGAAAGGGGGCACTATAATTGCGATTTTTGTGTAATTTTCTTGATTTTTCGTAGTTCTATAGTACATCGGCAGCTGGAGAATCGACAGAAACTTCCCATCCTGATAAGCCGACTATTCGCGAACAGCTGATATACAACAGCATAATGAAAAGCTATTGATTTTAATAAATATCATGATCGAGATAAACTCATTTTTACTCCGATTAATTGACTGAAGCAGAAATTTAAGATGAAAGTCAAAGTTGATATAGTACTGAAATAATAAAAATGAAATATTGACATTTGTAACAACATTTTGAAATATTAAAATACATGAGATAAAGAAAGTTTTGGGATTGGCACATCCAACTAGTTTTATGTATTGCATCATTAGTAATAATTAATTGTTGCCTGATGATGACTATTTCTGCATGTTGCAAATTGTCTTAAAACACTTTGGCAGCATTTTCTGAAAGATCCTTTAACCTAAAAAATGGCAAAAAACTCTGAATAATAGCAACTGCAAATTTAATGCATTTAAGAAGAAAAAATAAATCGCGCATATGCAGGAAATTTCTCTTTTGATAGAAAATTTATCTGCTTTCTTTTAGGATGAAGGTGGGGAGGGTTCAGATTGTGTTTCTTTCAAGTAAATTAATTTTGCGAATTTTTCTCCAGGGATTGAAAAATAAATAAGCATGAAAATAGAATAGTAAAAATTGAGTGGGCTGAAAGAGCAAATTATTGGGTGGGCTCGGGCCCCATGGTCCCATATAAGTTGACGCCACTGCTGTCTACAATAATACAACTGACATCCTCAAATCTGCAAAGGTCCATGCATTCTTCATATATAAACAGTGAAATGCACATTTAAGTTTTCGGGGGGGGGGGGGGGGGGGGAGAACAATAAGAATTTTTCTTTATTAGCTTAGCAAATAAAAAGGAATTAAATAATAGATGTTTGACAAGATTGGAAAAGCATAATCTAGATGATTTCTGATGATTTTCTGATCTTAACAAATGATGACTGTAAGGAAATTACAGTGCATTAAGAAATTATAAGATCACTTTGATTTTGAAAATTATGAAGTCAATTATAGTTCTAATTATAGTTTGAACACATGAGATATCACAATACAACATATTTATTAAAATTAGTTTGCAATAATTTTGAATAATGCAATAAATAAGCATGTTAACAAAAATATAAGCAATGATTGAAAAATACACTGTTAACAAATTATAAGACCACTTGTCTAAAAACAAAAATAATATGTAAATTAATACGATATTGGTCCTATATTTTTCCTTATAACCTCAAATGCTCTATTTTTCATAGAAGTGACCAGGTGATTAAGTATATAGATTCAGAAATATTGTGCCATTCTTTTACAATGGCTACTTCTAGTTCATTGGCAGATAAAAACTGTTCATTATTAGTATAAACGTTACGACTTAATATGCCTCAAAGATTTTCCATAAGGTTCAAGTCTGGACTTCGATTTGTCCATGACAAAACATGAATTTTTCTTTTTTAAACCATTGCTGGGTGGATTTAGACTCATGGCAAGAGGCATTGTTCTGCTGAAACATCCAGTTAGCCCCATCTAAAAAAGGTCCAAACGATATCAAATGATCATATAACATAGCCTGATATTACACAGAGTTCACATGTCCCGAAATTGAGGTTAAATTGCATAATCCATCATAACTAAAAGCTCCCAAACCATTACTGATCCTCCTCCCATTTGTCAACTGAAGCATTGTTTTGGTTCCTTCCTCAAATCATGACAATAGTGTTTATAACCATCCAGAGCGTCACGATTAAATTTTTTTTCATCTGAAAATATCACTTGTTTCCATTTCTTGTCCCATGACATGACAGTTTTAAACCATTTCAATCTTTCTTCTTTATGATGTTTCATTAACCTCAGTTTTTTCAGCAGTTTCATACATTTTGCATTACTATTTGAATTTGGACTCTTCCAAACTGTTACGTGTGGGGTTCTTATGCTGAAATGGTTCGAAATTTCCCAAGTTGAAATACCTTTTTGAGTTGATAATCAAAATATTTGTCGATCATCCCATGCTGTCAAAAACCTTTTTCTTCCAGACCATTTAATTTTATTTGAATCCTTTTTTCTAATTATTTCATTGTGAATGACAGTTTTAGTTTAGTTACTTCATTAACCGAATTATTTCTCGTTCAGATTTACCAGCACCCTTATAAAACCAAATTTTTCTTACTTCGGTCGTGGACAACTCTTTACCCTGCAGCATCTTCAAGTAATTGAAAATAACACTATCTAAACCTGCACCTTTGCTTCTTCAGAATACTTTTTATGATATACAAATGGATACATTTTATAATAATTCTGATGTGACATATAATATGCTAATTTTCTCAGGTGGTCTTATAATTTTTTAACAGTCAACTTATATACGTTTTTAAAAAATTAGATTTTAATACAGCAATTATAACAAAAAAAGTTCTATGATGAATTTTAAATACATGCGCTAAAAATTTGCATATTGTGTCTTCTTCTTCAGAAGTGCACCAATTCAATAGTGGTCTTATAATTTCTTAATGTACTGTATATGTATTGCATTAAATCTTCTGTGTGAGGTGAGGCAATCATCAGAATCTGAATTTGACCAGGTGGATAAAATTAGTAATGAGCAAATCTGTTGAAACTCACACTTAATACACGACTTGCTTGTAAAAAAAATTCATGCTATTAAAGTTGCATTTTTCTTACGTATTAAGCACCAACTGAAATACATTAGTGAGAGTAGTTTAGTAAAAGAGTATTTTTTCTGACAATTATATTTAATTTAATCAACATTGTTGCCATCTGAACATCTTTTTAATTAAAAAAGTGGTGACATATACACATGGTGCATGCTCAGAATGGAGTTTTTGTCTAAATTGTTGCAATCTACATATCAGAACTCTACTAAATGAATGAGACAAGTCAAGAAACATTAACTTGGTAATAATGACAGGCAACCAAGCTTTTGTCCCAAATCCTCACGACTAATTTAATTTTATTGCTGATATGTGACTATTATTTTATATAAAAAGGCACTTTAGATGCTTATCACTCATGATTTCATCCAACATTTTCTTGACCAATCAAATTTCTTATTTATAAAGGTACTCTAGTTGCCCATCGCTCAAGATTTTGCCCAAAATCCATTACATCAATCAAATTTTATTTCTAGTATGCAACCCCACTTACATTTATAAAGGTAATCTATCACTCTTCACTCACATTTGAAATGCAACAATCATGTATTAAAATATTTAACATGTCCCTGCGAAAAAAAAAAAAAAAAAAAAAACTATACATGATATAATGAACCTTTTAAGCTTAAAACCTTCCCTTATGTACTAGAATTGTTAAAAGTTACATTAAAATCTGTTCAGTCATTACTGAGAAAATTGAGAACAAACACACATACATAATGACGAAAACCAGAAAATTATTTTTATAATAGATTAATTAAAAATCAGAAGTTGCATAAAAATGGAAAAAAAGGAGTACAACAGACTTTTTCAACAATACCAAAATAATAATAAAGTCTAACCATACTTTCTGGTAATTTAATTATTCTAAAAGCAGGCTATTAAAATAAATATTCATAAATAAGTTTATTTCACATTTTCATTTTAAATATGTCAATGATAAAGTTAAAGACAACAGAATCAGAAAAATGTTAACAGATATATTATTTACTCAGTTTTATATTTATTATTGTTAGATTCAGTAACTTTAGCATAAAAATACTAAATAAAGCAAAATGAAAATTACCATTTCTGTTTAATGGCCGTTTTCCAGCATTAGAACGAGCAATGACCTCTTTCAGATCAAGATCAGAAATTTTTAATTTTGGATCAGTCTATGAAGGAAAAAATTAATTTTGATAATTTTACAAAAGAAATAAGATAAAAAATAACAACAAATACAGTAGACTCCCTTAAATAAGCAACTAAAAAATGCACAAATGCCTAAAATCCACACATCATTGCAGATGTACAATGTAACTTTCATTTCAGATGTAGAGACAAAATTACATTTTTTTTTATTTTTATATCATTCCTTATTCATTCATTATTGTTAATATGACTGAAATCATGCTTTTTCATGAAGGAAGTATAAATTTATTTCTGAAAAAATTCAAGATATTACCTATAGCACTGGTAACTGCAATCGTTTTACCAAATATATATTTATGTATTATCAAGCTTTTTTAGTTAAGTCTGGCTAAACCTGAAATAAAACTTCCTTATTTTATGATTTTGATGTGAATTAATAGGGCACCTTTATGAGGCAAGTATCATTGAATAATTCAAGAAAAATGTATCTCTTCTTTATTATGCATATTTAATTATTTGCATGAACTTAATTATTTACTTTTAATAATTTAATCATTTTTAAAATTATTTAATTTTTTATTATTTAAATGTATTACTTTACTTATCTATTTTAACATTTTACTTTATTGCAGGAGTGCAGAATATGTCCAATCCGGCGATCTAGGATCGGGGGAAATTTTAACCACCTGGGGAAATTTTGCAGAAACATATACCGTTGATTTCGATTTTAACAACGAATCCCATGAGATAGAAAAATTTCACTAGAAATAAAAAGATCCGTATGGCAACCTTCACAAAATCAATCTCTGAATAATGTGTAAAGTATATAGAAGGAGATTCTGTTCTGAATTTTCCGAAAATTTAAGGTATTCGGTTCCGAACATTAAAAAAAAAAAATCAAGTCATCAATTTGAAAAATCGGACATAAAAATACCGCGAATTTTGCCCAAGAATTATGGTGAAAACGCGAATTTTGTCACAAGATCGCAAAATAACCACAAATTTCATCAAAAGATCGCGAAAGAACAGTAAGTTTCGTCAAAACATCGCGAAAGAACTGCAAGTTTAGTCAAAAGATCGCGAAAGAACCAAAAGTTACGTCAAAAGACCGTGAAATTAATACAAATTTTGTCAAAAGATCGCGAAATAAACGCACATTCCATCAAAAGATCGCGAAAAACCCCAAGTGTCATCAAAAGAGTGCAAAATGAACACAAATTTTGTCAAAAGATCAAGAAATAAATGCACATTTCATCGAAAGATCGTGAAAAAACCGTAAGTTTCGTCAAAAGATCACGAAACAACCGCGAATTTCGTCAAAGAAACGTGAAAGAACCGCAAGTTATAGTCCAAGAGCCGACAGCACAAAAACCTATGTTATCAAGTACAAGAAAAAAGCTTTTATTTTATGGAAGAGTAGAAGTAGGGGAATCTAATGATCCATGTCTGCCGGAAGTGAAGTGGTGCTTAAGCCAAAAATTAACAATACCAGTGGTTGACTCGTAGGTTTATCATTGTGTTTTGTCCTACAAACAAAGGTATGAAAACATGCAAGATAGCTGTAGGACAAACACAATGATAAACTTACCAGTCAACCACTGGTGGTATTAATTTTTGGCTTATGGCACCACTTCACTTCTGGTGGACATGGATCATTAGATGCCCCTACTTCTACTCTCCCATAAAATAAAGGTTTTTTTTCTTGTGCTTGATAACATAGGTTTTTGTGCTGTCGGCTCTTTGACTATTACGTCAAAAGACTGCAAAATGAACGCAGATTTTGTCAAAAGATTGCAAAATAAACGCACATTTCGTCAAAAGATTGCAAAAGAACCGCAAGTTACATCAAAAGTGTTATGCATCAATTGCTTATTTAAACATTCAGTAAAGTTTAACTTGAATGATAAAGCTTTAAAGTTTTTACTTCCTATTGATGCACGTTTATTTTTCACACTCTCTTGTTCTTGTTTACATCCGAAACGACTGGCAATTTCATTCATGCGTATTAGCTCTCGAGGCAAGTGCCGTTGCTGAGTAACTGTCAGTAACAGTGATTTTTGGATCGCATCTTTCGCCGTGAATGGCTGACTTGTGACGTCATAGTTTGCAGCCAATGGCGTTTAAGCTGCGTTCGTATGATCAGAGTTTCGGATGTATTCTGAATAAGTTTGTATTTACTGATTGGCAACAGTTTGTATGCAAAACATTGCTGTTTTAGGGAGTATAAGTATCTGGACTGATTGTGGATTAGTAGCTTTGAGAATTATTGTACGTTTATATCATCTGTCACAATGTAGATGAATCGGATATTATTTTGTTTCTATATTATGATTTGACGGCAAAGTAAAGCTGTTATAATGTACATCATCATCATTTCATCTTGCTTCAAATAAAATGAATTTGTTTTAGAACTAATGTCTTGAAAGTCTTCCACATTAACCACAGCAACTTTGTTTGACCAATGTTTTAATTGGTCAACCAGTTATGGGCCCAGTGGCCCTTGTGGAAGTGAAGATAATGTTTTTTCCTGCTGAGCGCTGATGAACTTTTCCTTTTTGCTAAAAGAAGTACCTCTTTGCAGGAGTTCCGATATTCTTGAGTGATGTTTTTCGATGTCTCCATGGACTTTCGTTTTATTTTCACCAATTCTTCGGATGTTTTTTTTGAGAACTTTGCCAACATTGTTGAAGTTTACTTATAATTGCTCTGACGGAGGTCGTAAAAGATGGATTTATCAAATATTAATCTCTTGACCTCGCCAAATTGGGAGACATGGAAAATCGAAGTGAAAGTCCTATTAATGCATTTTGGAGCTTGGAGCTACATCGAAAATCCTGATCCAGAAAACGAGGTGAAAGAAACAGGGGATTCGTCGGAACAGAAAGATGGGAAAGCGGAAAAAACAGCTTCTGTAACAGACCAGTTGACATGGAGAGAAAGAAGCGAGATGAATTTACGAAAAGCTAGATCATATACAATAATCTACCAGACCTTGTCTCCTGAGTTTAAGCCTTTAATTGCCGGTACCACTAGTGGAGCTGCTGCCTGGAAAATTCTAAAAGATCATTTTGAACCTACAACAAGAGCCCGAGTGATACATCTGCTGGATGAATTTTTTAGTGTCCGATATAATCCCAGTGAGAATCTTGGCCTTTTCCTCTGTCGAGTGAAGCAAGCTGCCGAACGCCTTTGGGAAGTTGGATATACTTTACAGCCTCTGTATTTGGGGTATCAGATGATCCGGAGTTTACCAGAAGAGTTCCAGTCAACAGTCCAAGCGATTTACTGTTGGCCAGATACCGAATTTGTTCCGGACAAGATTGAGTCTGAATTGCTGCTAGAGGAGAACCGTCTGAAACTGGCAAAGAGAGACCTAGCTGATAATGTTGCTTTTTCTGGGGAAATAGCTAAATGTAAAACAGGTAAACCTTCTAAATCTGATAATTATGTAAGTCAAAGTAAATTTTCTAAATTTAAGAATAATGTTAAGCAAAGTAAATTAACTGGTCCTTGTTATTGTTGCAAATCATATGGTCACTTAATTGCTAATTGTAAATTTAAAAATCAATCTAAAAATTTTCAAGGCTCTCAATCTAGAAATTTCCAGTTTAAAAATAAATTTTCAGAAATTAGTAATATTGAATTAAAATGTAGTAATGTAAAATGTAGTAAAGTAAATTGTGATAAAGTAAAATGTAATAGTGTAAAATGTACTTTCTCTGAACAAGAGGCTAGTTTAATTGAAATTTCTCCATATGAAGCTAATTCATCTGATTTTGGCCAAAGTGGTAGCTGGGTCTTTGATACAGCTCCTACGGCTCATTTTTGCAATGACAAAAATTTGTTTTTGGATTTTGAACCTGTTTCAAATATGCAGATGTCACTTGTTGTTGGAGAAAAAGAAAGTCCTGTTCAGGGAAAGGGTACTGTAAATTTTTTTGTAAAATGTAAAGATGGCAGTTTTAATCAGATTATTTTAAAGAATGTTTTATATAATCCAAATTTACGTAGGAATCTCTTGTCTGGCAGTAAACTTGAAAAGTTAGGTGCAAATTTTGTTGGCAGTAAAGGCAAACCTGTTGTATATGACAAGGAGTGGAATTGGTTATTTTATGCAGTTAGAAAAAATGATTTGTATTTTTTAAAACCTTCTTATCATAATTCCATGTGTAAAGGAGAAAGCAACTCGGTTAACATTTCAGCAAATTATTCTGAAAAAGTTAATTTGAATGAATTATGGCACGAAAGATTTTGACATGTAAATAATGAATACTTAATTAACACATGTAAAAATGAAAGTGTTAAAGGACTTCCAAAGCTGTCAAAGTTAGCCAAGGATTGCATTTCCTGTAAACTTGCAAAATCTAAAAGAACATCATTTAAGGCAATAAATAAAGTAAGGTCTAAAACTGCTCTGGAGCTCTTGCACATGGATTTGTGCGGGCCTTTACAAGTGACATCACATGGGGGGGAGTAGATATTTTTTTACCATCATTGATGACTTTTCTCATTTTGTTACTGTATACAGCATCAGGAATAAGTCTGATGTTTTTCAGACGTTTTTGAAATTCCTAAGTAGGGCTGAAAGGTATTTAAATAACAAAATAATTTCTATCAGGACTGATGGTGGCATGGAGTTTTGTAACAAAGATTTTGAGAATTTTTTAGAAAAGCAGGGAATTATTCATGAGAAAACGAATCCGTACAGCCCAGAAATGAATGGCGTTGCGGAGCGTTTCAATTTAACTGCTCTTGATGGTATAAAAACTCTCCTCAATGTTAGTGGCTTGTGTCAAAAATTTTGGGCTGAAGCCTTACAGTGTTTTTCTTATACCTGGATTAGGGTTTGTCACAAACAAAATAACAAGACCCCTTTTGAGATGTATTCAGGCAGAAAACCCTCAGTTTCTTATTTGAAAAAATTCGGTTGTTTAGCATATGTTGGAGTGCCCAAGCAGGTCAGAAGGAAGCTTGATATGAGAGCTAAACTAGGGATCATGTGTGGGTATGCTCAAACAACAAAAGGCTACAGAATTTGGTTGATAGAGGAAAATAAAATTGTAGAAACTATTAACGTTAGGTTTGATGAAACAAAAAGGGGGGTAGATATTGTTTCAAAACTAAAAGAACAAAAATTTAATTTTTCACTTTTTGACTTTCCAGAAGATGGAGATATTTTTGATGAACCTGAGAATACACCTCAATTGGGGAATGATATTGAAAGAGTTAGTGTGTCAGATCAAGACCAGAGTTCAGAGCAGATTAGTTTAAAACCTTGTAGATCTATTCCATGGACCCATAAGGCAGTAACACGTAAAACAGGAAAGGATAAAACAGACATTTATTATGGCATAGAAGGAACCAATACTAGAATTAGATCTTTTAATGAATTAATAGATTATTGTAAAGCAAATAAAATAGAATGTGATAAAAACTTGTTTAATTTCAGCAGTAAAAATAAAGAATCTGGTAAAGTAACTAATCTTTTAAATGTAGGTGAAGCTAACTTAACTGAAATTAAAATTCCTCAAACCTACAATCAAGCCATTAAAACCCCTGAAGCATCAAATTGGAGGGACGCAATGAACCAAGAGTTAAATGTTATGCATGAGCGTAACGTATGGGATCTTGTGACACCACCAAAAGATGTTCAAATTCTTGGTAACTGTTGGGTGTATACCTTAAAAAGGAACGAGAAAAATGAAATAGTGAGGTATAAGGCTAGATTGGTAACGAAAGGTTTTAACCAAGTTAAAGGAGTAAATTATGAGGAAGTTTTCAGTCCAGTAGTTAGTTTTTCAATAGTTAGATTATTCTTTGCCATATTTTCACGTCTGTTAAAATGGGTTAATGTCCAGGTAGATGTCAACAATGCTTATCTTTATGCTAATCTGGATGAGACTGTATACATGCACCAACCTGAGGGTTTTATTAAAGAAAGAAAGTTTGTAAGTTGAATAAGGCCATTTATGGTCTGCATCAATTTGGCAGACAGTGGTTCTTTGAAGTGGATGATGTTTTATCCAAATTAGATTTTCATAAACTCGATTGGTGCAATTGTGATTACATGTTTCAGTCCAGATTGATTCTTTTACTTTATGTTGACGATATGGTTCTTTTTGGTAAAACTCAAGATGATTTGAATTATGGGTTAAATTTACTGCAAAAACATTTTAATTTAAAAATTATGGGGACAACCAGAAAGCTATTGGGCATAGAGTTTGAAGAGATAGGAAATCATCTGTACATTCACCAGACCTCTTACATTGAGAAAGTTTGTGAAATGTTTGCAGAATTTAAATTTCCTGTAAGCTCTGTACCTATTCCCAAGGGTTTGGTTTTGTCAAAACAAGATTCACTTTCCACTAAGGAAGAAATAGAAATTATGTCTAGATTTCCATACAGAAATCTTATAGGATGTTTGTCTTTTATAGCTGGGAGAACTAGACCTGATATAATGTATGCAGTTAATTTATTATCCTAATTTCAATCAAATCCTGGAATTACTCACTGGAATACTTTGCTAAAATTATTAGGTTATTTGAAATATACTAACGAATATAAACTTGAGTTATCCAGAGTCAGTCAATTAAATCTTTCATGTTATTCAGATTCAGATTTTGCAGCAAACAGAGACGATCGTGTTTCTATGGGTGGGTATATTTTGTTTCTGGATGAAACGCCCATATCATGGAAGACTTTTAAACAAAAATGTATAAGTCTTTCTACCATGGAAGCCGAATATGCCAGTTTAACTGAAGCTGCAAAAGAATTAATCTGGGTCAAAAATGTTTTGCAAAATGAGGTGCTTAACTTGAACTTGAGGGATTGTACTCTGTTCTGTGATAACCAAGCTGCAATAGCTTTTTCAAAAATCAGAAAACCAAACATATTCATATAAAGTATCTTTTCCTTAGAAACCTAGTTTTTGATAAAGTATTTAAACTTAGATATATTACTAGTAAATTTAATCTTGCAGACAGTTTTACAAAGCCACAGATTAAAGAACAGTTATTGAAATTTTGTAAGAGTATTTTTGATATTTAAATGTTTTATTGGGGGGTTATAATTTTTCATTACAATGTTTTTCACTCTGGTCAATGCCTTGCCAATAAAGTCTTATATGACCTGACATTGATCAGATTGTTGTTTTTGAATTTAAAGTGTAACCTTTTTGTTGTTGAACTTTTTGAAATTTTTCATGTATTTGTAAATTTTTGTCTATATGACCTTTTCCATGTTTTTTGTAAAGCTCAAGAGATGGTGAAAAAGGAGGCCGATTGTTATGCATCAATTGCTTATTTAAACATTCAGTAAAGTTTAACTTGAATGATAAAGCTTTAAAGTTTTTACTTCCTATTGATGCACGTTTATTTTTCACCCTCTCTTGTTCTTGTTTACATCTGAAACGACCGGCAATTTCATTCATGCGTATTAGCTCTCGAGGCAAGTGCCATTGCTGAGTAACTGTCAGTAACAGTGATTTTTGGATTGCATCTTTCGCCGTTAATGGCTGACTTGTGACGTCATAGTTTGCAGCCAATGGCGTTTAAGCTGCGTTCGTATGATCGGAGTTTCGGATGTATTCTGAGTAAGTTTGTATTTACTGATTGGCAACAGTTTGTATGCAAAACATTGCTGTTTTAGGGAGTATAAGTATCTGGACTGATTGTGGATTAGTAGCTTTGAGAATTATTGTACGTTTATATCATCTGTCACAATGTAGATGCATCGGATATTATTTTGTTTCTATATTATGATTTGACGGCAAAGTAAAGCTGTTATAATGTACATCATCATCATTTCATCTTGCTTCAAATAAAATGAATTTGTTTTAGAACTGGTGTCTTGAAAGTCTTCCACATTAACCACAGCAACTCTGTTTGACCAATGTTTTAATTGGTCAACAAAAAGAGCGCGAAATACACGCAAATTTTGTCAAAAGATCGCAAAATAAACACACATTCCATCAAAAGATCGCGAAAAAAAAACGCTAGTTTTGTCAAAAGAACATGAAATAAACCCAAATTTTTTTCAAAAGAGTGCGAAATAAACACAAATTTTGTCAAAAGATCGCGAAATAAACACACATTCCGTCAAAAGATCGTGAAAAAACTGCAAGTTTCATCAGAAGAGCGTGAAATGAACACAAATTTTTTCAAAAGATCGCAAAATAAATGCACATTTCGTCAAAGAATCACGAAACAACCGCGAATTTCATCAAAGAAACACGAAAAAAATAGCAAATTTCGTCAAAAGATCGCGAAATGAACGCAAATTTTGTCAAAAGTTCACGAAATAAACGCACATTTCATTAAAAGATCGCGATAAAACTGCAAATTTTGTCAAAAGATCGGGAAAAAAACACAAATTTCATCAAAAGATCGGGAAAAAATGCAAATTTCGTCAAAAGATCGCAAAAGAACCACAAATTTCGTCAAAAGATCGCAAAAGAACCACAAATTTCAGCAAAAGATAGCAAAAGAACCACAAATTTCGGCAAAAGATAGCAAAAGAACTTTAAATTTCGGCAAAAGATCGCGAAACTACCACAAATTTCATCAAAAGGGGTGAAACAACCGAGATTTTTGTCAAAGAATCTTGAATTTCGTCAAAAGAGGGCAGAATAACGCGAATTTCGTCAAAAGGAAGGCAAAATAACCGAAAAACTAGCCAAAAGATCGCGAAATAACTGCAAATTTCGTCAAAAGATTGCTAAAAACGCAAATTTTGTCAAAAGATCGCGAAAGAACCGCAAGTTTCGTTAAAAGATATCGAAAAAACCGCAAGTTTTGTTAAAAGATCGCGAAATGAACGCAAATTTTGTCAAAGGTTCACGAAATCAATGCACATTTCATCAAAAAATCACGAAAAAAATGCAAATATCGTCAAAAGATCGCAAAAAAACCACAAATTTCGGCAAAAGATCATGAAACAACCGCGAATTTCGTCAAAAGGGATGAAATAACTGCGATTTTCGTCGAAACTTGGTGAAATAACTGCGAATTTTGTCAAAAGAACAGGAAAAATACCACGCAAATTTCGTCAAAAGTTCGCATAAGAACCACGAATTCCATCAAAAGATGGAAAACAACCGCGAATTTCGTCAAAGAATCGTGAATTTCGTCAAAAGAGGGCGAAATAACCACGAATTTCGTCAAAAGGAAGGCAAAATAGCCGCAAAACTAGTCAAAAGATCACGAAATAACCTCAATTTTCGTAAAAAGATCGCTAAAAAATGCAAATTTCGTCAGAAAATTGCGAAAAAATGCGAATTTCGGCAAAGGGCCACAAAAAAAAAAAGATAGTGCTGGGAGTGGATTTCCCCCCCCTTTTCCCCACTCTGCTGTAACCTTTCAGAAAATTTGCTGTGAATTTCAAAAAACTTTTTTCACTCCGAATCACCCCTGCCATATATACTTGCTCATAAGTTGAGAAATATTGGAAAAATCAATTTTCTATACATACGGTAATACAGCATTTACCTATAACATACCGTAAAATTTTGGAGAAATTTTCATGTGGATTGGGGGAAATGTTGGGAGTAGAAACATTTTCTGCACCCCTGCTTTATTGTAAGCGTTCATTATTCAAGTTCATTCATCAAGTATTCGAAATGAAGGAGAAAGCAAAACGTATATTATCGTTTATGTCAATGATATCCTGATAGCAGGAAAAGATGACTAAATTAAAGACATAATAGAAAAACTTAAGCGAGAATATGAATTAAAAAATCTAGGAGAACTAAGTTATTATTTAGGAATTAAAACAGAGAAAACAGCAGAAGGTTAAGAATTAAATCAAAAGGCTAAAATCGTAGAACTAGCAAAAAAGATTAATTTAGAGGAAGCTAAACCAGTCGGTACTCCGATGGAACCTAATTTTAATAGTTTAGAAGATAATGACAATTTATAACCAAATAATGTTAAATACAGACAGGCGATAGGTTCATTGCTTTATATCGCATCTGTCAGTAGACCTGACATTTCTGCTGCTGTTAATATGTTAAGTAGAAGAAACGAATCCCCCCATCAAAAAGATTGGATGGCAGCTAAAAGAATAATACAATATTTAAACTGCACAAAACAACTAAATTTGCACATTGACACTAAAACTGAACCGATTTTAAAGGCTTTTGCGGATGCCGACTGGGCAGGTGATACTAGTACAAGAAAATCAACCAGCGGCAATCTTTTTACCTTAGGTAATAATGCAATTCAATGGATTACAAAAAAAACAATCATGCATCGCCCTTTCATCAGCAGAAGCTGAATATGTCTCAGCCGCAAGTGCGGGGCAAGAAATTACGTATTTATTGAAACGCCTGGAAGATTTGGACTTAGCACAGACAAAACCTATCTGTTTATACGAAGATAATCAAAGCTGCATCAGAATGATTGAAAGTGAGAAGTTTTCAAAAAGGAGTAAACACATAGATATTAGATTTCACGCAATAAAACAACTGAAAGAAGATGGAATAATTGAATTAAAGTACTGTCCATCGAAATATATGATTGCTGATGCACTCACGAAACCCATTCCCAAGTATGAAATAGTGAATCACAGAAATTCAATGAACTTGTTTGCCTCATCAATCTGAAGAGATTAAGGAGGCATGCTGGAAATACTAATCTCTTTCAGAATTAGATAAACTCATTATTAATCAAGATAAACTGTTTTTCAAAAACACTTTATGTCTGTCATAAACAAGACTTGATTACTCTTTCAACGATCATGTCAGGAAAATAGAAAATTACTTCCTTGTTTGTGTAATGTGTCAATCAAAAACTGATAAACATTTAATTTAAAAGAATGCAATTTTTGACAGCTGAAAGAACTTTATTAATAATCTAAGACTTTAAATGTTATTTAGTGTTTGGTTAATATAAGTAATCAAGAATTTTTTTATTTATGTTATTTAATCAAATATCAATAATGTTTTTTTGGATGTTATAATTTTTTTAGTGTGTGTAAAACTGTGACTAGATAGGAGCAAAAATGTATGCTCCAGTTTGTAATTTTAAAGATATATAAAATATAGTATATTAAACTAAAATTCTGAAGAATCCATGGGATACATTATGCATAAAAAAATACACATAAGAATAAAAGAAAAACCAAGTTTTTTTACAGGATAAACATCGCTGAATATTTCAGTTTTATCTTGGATTTAACCAACCTTTTCTCATTGGATAAGATGAAGAAAGTTCCAGTTTCTTAGTGGACGATCATGAACCAAAAGGTAAGGAAATTATATAAAATATAGTTCAAACTATAATTGTTGAACGTCAAATTCACCTTGAAAAACATATAAAATACGATGTTACATTCTGATAAAATTTACTTAAAAAGGTGCTAAAAATACATAACAGGTTTTCATAACATGAAAACCGTCAAAGATCTTAAAAACACCCGAGCGCTTTCAACTGCACTGCAACAGTTGTCTTCAGGGGAAAATCAGAGGAGTGAAAGTTCATGGAAAATTCTCTGCTTAAGTATCAGTGGACGAGTCTATTTCAAAGGAAGGGAGGAGGGGGGGGGGGGTAAAAATGAAAATGATTATGTTTCAAAATCGCTAGAAATATCTAGTATGCTATACCAGATCTTAGATATGTTGTAGGATAAAGTATCGTTGCAAGTATTCTTCCTTTGAGTTAAAATTTCTATTGATTCTCTGATTATTGATGTGTAGTAATTTGAGGTATGGGCTATGACTCTTGCTTTACTGAAATCAATGTGAATATCTTGTTTTTGGTTTAATCTGGATAGAGCAGTAGAGGGTTTGTTGTACTTTATGTCTGTAATATGTTCTTTTCGTCTGTCTTTAAATTTTCTAGTGGTCATTCCTATGTATTTGAGTTCTTTCTGATTAACTTTGTCTGTGAAAGGTATTACATATATGCCAGATGTTTCATCGTTAGGGATTGGGTCTATTTTCCGGTGTACAAGATCTTTTAATTTAGCAGATGGTTTTGCGATTACGTATATATTATATTTCTTTAATGCATAACTAATCCTTTCAAATAACTTAGGTATATAATTAAAACTATAAAACTTGAGATTATTTTTAATGCTATTTCTGGTTGATTCTCTATGCTGAATATCAAAGATTAATTTATTGATACATTGGGGGGGGGGAAACCATTTTCTATTGCAATCTTCTTGATGGTGAGTAACTCTGGTTGTAGGTATTCTCTTGTACAATATTCAATGGCTCTATTTATATAAAATTTATAAGCTGCAGTTTTGTATTTAAGTGGGACATTACTATTGTAGGATATTGTACTATTTGAATTGCATGGTTTCCTGTAAATTTTCCTATCAATATTGTATGTTGTATTATTTCTTATTAATTCTACGTCTAAAAATGGTAAGGATCCTTTTTCTTCGACTTCCAATGTAAATTGTATATTTGAATCTAGGTTATTAGCTGTATTTAAAAAGTCATTCAAAGCGGGGATACCATGGTTCCAAATTAAAAATATGTCATCGACGTAACGCAGCCATAGTTGAGGCTTTAGATTTGATTTACATATAATATCTTTCTCAAGTGGTCTAAGTTTTAGTTCCGCTAATAATCCTGAAATGGGTGAGCCCATTGGGGCACCCTCAGTTTGTTTATAAAATTTCCTATTAAATTGAAAGACATTGTTATTTGTAATCAAGTTAATGCTTGAATTTAAAGTTGTTCTTATTTCATCGTTATATGCCGGGTTATTATCTATGAATTGCTTTATAAGGATTTCTATTTCTTTTACATTTATTGAAGGGTACAGGGATTTGATGTCCATACTTGCAAGTATACTGTTATCACATATATTTTCGTTCTTTATTTTCTCTATAAACTCTCTGGTTGAGTTGACTACAAGATTGGTTGGAGGTAACATTTCTTTAAGTAGCGGTACGAAAACTTTTTCTATGGTATATGTTGGTGCTAAACACTTGGAAACTATAGGTCTAAGAGGGTAGTTGTCCTTATGATCTTTTAAACGTCCAATTAACCTGGGAGTGACAGCAGTTTTATTGATTTTGAGTTTAACTTTCATTTGCGTAGGCCATGTGCCATGTTTAATTAAATCTTGTGCTTTACGGTCGATTGTGGGGTTAGGGTCCTTGTTCAATTCTCTGCAGTTCATTTCTTCAATACATTCCTCCATTTTTGAGATATAATCTTGAGTATTCATTATTGCTAATTTGTTAGACTTGTCAGTTTGGATTACTACAATTTCAGAGTTACTTTTGAGCTGCTTAATAACATTTAAATCTTTACTGTTATTTTGGGTTTGTTTCTTTAGGTATGAATTTACATTGTTATGTAGAATACTTCTTATTTCCTCCCTCTTTTCACTAGGTGCTGACTGTACAATAACCTCGCAATTAGTTATGACTGATTTTAAGTTTGTTGAATGTTTAAATATGTGTTTTGGACCAAGTTCCAAGACTTTATGAAGTTTGTGGTCAATAACTTTACCCGTGAGGTTTACGTAAGGAACTGGAGTCTTGCGTGGCAAATTATCCTTTAATTTGGTATCACGTAGCTTGTTTATCTTAGAGTAAATGGTCCTTTCCTTTGATATCCTCTGTCTAGTTCTATAAAAGTTAATTATTCTCTGGAAATCGTCAAATTCACTGTCATCCATGATTCTTGCTAATTCGCAATATAAATGATACACTTTAAGAGATAAAACGTCCAAATTTTTAAATTTTTAAGATCTTTGACGGTTTTCATGTTATGAAAACCTGTTATGTATTTTTAGCACCTTTTTAAGTAAATTTTATCAGAATGTAACATCGTATTTTATATGTTTTTCAAGGTGAATTTGACGTTCAACAATTATAGTTTGAACTATATTTTATATAATTAATTATCGATACTGGATCAATATGGAACGCAATATTTTAAAGAGGAAGTACAGATGTGAAAGAATGAAGTTAGACAGAGAAATTATTAATGTTAGATTCTTACAGTTGTGTAAACATCATGGTGTTATACCAAACTTTCTGAAATGTAATAATCGGTTTATTGATGAAGAATTGCCAACAATCAAGCGTAAATTTGAATTTGACAGCCTCAGAACTTATATCAGGATAAAATTTAAAAATTTGGACGTTTTATCTCTTAAAGTGTATCATTTATATTGCGAATTAGCAAGAATCATGGATGACAGTGAATTTGACGATTTCCAGAGAATAATTAACTTTTATAGAACTAGACAGAGGATATCAAAGAAAGGACCATTTACTCTAAGATAAACAAGCTACGTGATACCAAATTAAAGGATAATTTGCCACGCAAGACTCCAGTTCCTTACGTAAACCTCACGGGTAAAGTTATTGACCACAAACTTCATAAAGTCTTGGAACTTGGTCCAAAACACATATTTAAACATTCAACAAACTTAAAATCAGTCATAACTAATTGCGAGGTTATTGTACAGTCAGCACCTAGTGAAAAGAGGGAGGAAATAAGAAGTATTCTACATAACAATGTAAATTCATACCTAAAGAAACAAACCCAAAATAACAGTAAAGATTTAAATGTTATTAAGCAGCTCAAAAGTAACTCTGAAATTGTAGTAATCCAAACTGACAAGTCTAACAAATTAGCAATAATGAATACTCAAGATTATATCTCAAAAATGGAGGAATGTATTGAAGAAATGAACTGCAGAGAATTGAACAAGGACCCTAACCCCACAATCGACCGTAAAGCACAAGATTTAATTAAACATGGCACATGGCCTACGCAAATGAAAGTTAAACTCAAAATCAATAAAACTGCTGTCACTCCCAGGTTAATTGGACGTTTAAAAGATCATAAGGACAACTACCCTCTTAGACCTATAGTTTCCAAGTGTTTAGCACCAACATATACCATAGAAAAAGTTTTCGTACCGCTACTTAAAGAAATGTTACCTCCAACCAATCTTGTAGTCAACTCAACCAGAGAGTTTATAGAGAAAATAAAGAACGAAAATATATGTGATAACAGTATACTTGCAAGTATGGACATCAAATCCCTGTACCCTTCAATAAATGTAAAAGAAATAGAAATCCTTATAAAGCAATTCATAGATAATAACCCGGCATATAACGATGAAATAAGAACAACTTTAAATTCAAGCATTAACTTGATTACAAATAACAATGTCTTTCAATTTAATAGGAAATTTTATAAACAAACTGAGGGTGCCCCAATGGGCTCACCCATTTCAGGATTATTAGCGGAACTAAAACTTAGACCACTTGAGAAAGATATTATATGTAAATCAAATCTAAAGCCTCAACTATGGCTGCGTTACGTCGATGACATATTTTTAATTTGGAACCATGGTATCCCCGCTTTGAATGACTTTTTAAATACAGCTAATAACCTAGATTCAAATATACAATTTACATTGGAAGTCGAAGAAAAAGGATCCTTACCATTTTTAGACGTAGAATTAATAAGAAATAATACAACATACAATATTGATAGGAAAATTTACAGGAAACCATGCAATTCAAATAGTACAATATCCTACAATAGTAATGTCCCACTTAAATACAAAACTGCAGCTTATAAATTTTATATAAATAGAGCCATTGAATATTGTACAAGAGAATACCTACAACCAGAGTTACTCACCATCAAGAAGATTGCAATAGAAAATGGTTTCCCCCCCCAATGTATCAATAAATTAATCTTTGATATTCAGCATAGAGAATCAACCAGAAATAGCATTAAAAATAATCTCAAGTTTTATAGTTTTAATTATATACCTAAGTTATTTGAAAGGATTAGTTATGCATTAAAGAAATATAATATATACGTAATCGCAAAACCATCTGCTAAATTAAAAGATCTTGTACACCGGAAAATAGACCCAATCCCTAACGATGAAACATCTGGCATATATGTAATACCTTTCACAGACAAAGTTAATCAGAAAGAACTCAAATACATAAGAATGACCACTAGAAAATTTAAAGACAGACGAAAAGAACATATTACAGACATAAAGTACAACAAACCCTCTACTGCTCTATCCAGATTAAACCAAAAACAAGATATTCACATTGATTTCAGTAAAGCAAGAGTCATAGCCCATACCTCAAATTACTACACATCAATAATCAGAGAATCAATAGAAATTTTAACTCAAAGGAAGAATACTTGCAACGATACTTTATCCTACAACATATCTAAGATCTGGTATAGCATACTAGATATTTCTAGCGATTTTGAAACATAATCATTTTCATTTTTACCCCCCCCCCCTCCTCCCTTCCTTTGAAATAGACTCGTCCACTGATACTTAAGCAGAGAATTTTCCATGAACTTTCACTCCTCTGATTTTCCCCTGAAGACAACTGTTGCAGTGCAGTTGAAAGCGCTCGGGTGTTTTTAAGATCTTTGACGGTTTTCATGTTATGAAAACCTGTTATGTATTTTTAGCACCTTTTTAAGTAAATTTTATCAGAATGTAACATCGTATTTTATAGGTAAGGAAATTTACCTTATCTTTTTTGTGATTTAATGTGATTATTATTATTACACGTTAAGTCTCATTTTTTATCTAACAAGGTAATGCTGCTTTTTTTTTTATGGATTTAGTTTGAATGTTTTTGTAAATCATAAACACACATAATATTCTTATCTACATTTTTGCTTTCTGAACAAAATCCCATTTAAAGTTGTTATATGATAATCCTTTTGCATCCATTACATTTGTGATTATTTTTTACATACAATTATAGCTTTTAAATCTTAAATATCTAAACATATGAATTTCATTATAATTATAATTTATTTCGCAAAATGAAAATACGACTTACAAATTTATACAGTAGACTCTCTCAAATCCACACAGCTTGGGACTAGAGGTTGTGCGAATTTTAGGATTTTGCGGGTTTCTGGTGATTGATTTGTTTACATTTTTGAAACAATAATTTGATTAGTAGTTAAGCAAGGGAAATTATAATGAATGCATACAATAAAGTGAAACATTAAAATAAGTAAAATATTAAAATAATTTATTAGTTTAAAAGAAAGTAATTATTAAAATAATTATATAAAATAAAAATTAAAAAATATATTAAATTATTATCGATAAAATTGATTCAATTTGATTCCAAAAATCCTATGCTGCCATCTAGTGGTAAAGCGATCGTAAGATCAATACGTCATTATTCGTTCTTAGCACTTTTAACTTTAGTAACTTTTTTCATTGTTATTTAGAGTCGTGAATGCTTTTCTTATACTGCTTTGTATGTTTAGAAATAAATTTGTCTATAATAAAGAAAAAAAAAATCCACAAACAATAATTTTAAAATAGCGTTCCGGTTCATGGATTTTTCCATTTTGAACCCTGGAATTTTTGATATAGATATGCTAATTTATATCAAAATCTAAAGTAATGTAAATTTATTTAGTAATAAATCAGCTGTAATAGCCAAAAGAGAATGATAACAAAATATTTAGTAAAAAAAAAAAAAAAAAACATTGCGGTAGTCACTGATTTTGCCGACATCTTGAATTTTGTTCCTGCAACTTAACTGTATACTTCATTGTTTACATCATAAAAAATACGCTGATTTTAGGGTCGCGGATATAAGGGAGTCTGCTGTACTACATTTTTATGCTTTTAGTGTTGAATTCAGACATTTATCCATTGGAGAGAATTTTGCAGCTCTGAAGGCAACAGTATGAGATTTCAAGGGGGGGGGGGAGCAGTTTTCAGTTTTAATATATTATCAAGCATCAATTTGCATGGATTTTTCCATTTCGAACCCTGGAATTTTTTATATAGATATGCTAATTTATATCAAAATCAAAAGTAATGTAAATTTATTTAGTAATAAATCAGCTGTAATAGCCAAAAGAGAATTATTAACAAAATATTTAGTAAAAAAAAAAAACATTGCGGTAGTCGCTGATTTCAGCGATATACATTTTGATTAAAAATATATATATATATTTCTCAGTTGTCTTTAAAAAGGTTATATATTAAAGGAAAACTGTTACTGACAGACGATAATTTTTTTTTGTAATAAAACAATGGCTTATCACAAGATCCCCGTCTAGTCTAACATCATGATGCATTGCAACATCGCGGTTTAGCCTCAATGATGTATCGCAATATTGAAATCTTAATTTCGCCCAGTCCTAGTTTCCAAGAGATCGATTTCTGTTAAAAATCATATATTACAATTTATATATATATAACTAATTTTGAAATTATATATTTTTTAAAATTATTTTCCAAAAACAATATTTATTGTAACCAATGAATCTTTGAACAAATGAATGAAAATCCATGATTACAGCTCCTTCCACCAAATAGCTTTTGCGGAATACTTAAAAAACTATGTATCTGCATTGCAATCTGTTTTGCAATGATTAAAAATGAACTTATCATTCGGTGTTTCAAATTTTAAAGCTGCATAATTCCTAAACTACTTGACCGAATGACTTGCTATTTGGTATTCTAAGGCAAAATTTAGCGAAGAGTCCAAATATGATGTCAAAATTAGGTGTCAGTATTATAAATTTTCAAGTTTGTTACAATTTCCATATGTAAAAGACTCCTAAACAAAATTTAAGTATGACATTAAATATTAGAGGTACCGGTCATATATCATTGTGATGATTTACAACAGAATTATTAGAGGGTGATCACTTTTTGTTTCGCAGGACTGTAACACGCTGCTTAGTGTTTCAATGCAAGACTGATTTTTTTCATTATATGCAGTTACAGTTATAAATTTATACAGATGCTTACAGATACCAGGTACCCCCCCCCCCCCTCACCTCCCTCCCAAAAAAATTAGCAAACTGTGAAAAAGTTACAAAGAAATTAAAAAAAAAAAAAAAAAACACATTCTAAATCACAATACATGTTCATAGAAGTTTAAGCATATTAAGTTATTGTAAGATCATTATGAAATTGCTGCCTTATCTGGTTAATTGTTGAGTCATAATAATGCATACTGTTCACCAAACTTCTCACTTCTTTGAACAATTTCTTGTTGAAAAATAAACTTCAATAATAAAACAACATTTTTCTGGGGAAAATACTATGTTGACAAATACATGCATGCATGCTTCTTTAGATAATTCTGATGTCTTTATTCCAATGCTGATTTAGTTGCTAACATAGCAGAATCCAGTGTTTGAGTGGTAGCTTTCTAAAGTGTCATGCACTTGTCTTACTGGCATTTGGATTATTTAAAAAAAAAAAAAAAAAACAATGTGAATTGGACAACTTTGTATGCACATCATTTCTATTTGATTAACAAGCTCTACATATTCTCAAGACAATTAAAAATAATTTCAGGGGAAATAATTTTAATTTATTTAGATTTTCAAATGCAAAAATAAATAAAAATATTCAAACTTTTTAAGAAGAACCTTGTGTTATCGATGCCTTAATCCTCACTCACTAATTGGAAACAAAAATGTTCATGGAATATATTTAGAAATATGTGAAAAAAACAAGTAAAGAAAGCTGTCATAAAAATTAAGTTTGAAAACTGTGCCACTAATAAAATATAAAAATAGTCACCAGTGACACCCCTATTATATTAAAAAGCATTGTGCATTACTGAGAACAGCAACTCTGTGTGCACTTACAGGATTTAATAACAAAGCATATGCATGAATTAACTATTTAAGTTGATTCATTTTTTTTATTGTAGTTTTTATTACATTTTACTGCAGATTTTGATCTTTTTTAGAAAGAAGATTTAAAAAGTTCCTTTCATTAA
This sequence comes from Maratus speciosus, assembly GCA_963932465.1. Classification (NCBI taxonomy): domain Eukaryota; kingdom Metazoa; phylum Arthropoda; class Arachnida; order Araneae; family Salticidae; genus Maratus; species Maratus speciosus. The sequence goes on along the minus strand of OZ010796.1, from coordinate 545,957,894 downwards.
ATATTTACACATTTAAAAAAATACCAAATGCTATTTTAAAGTACTCAGAAAGAAAATAATATTTGATAACATAATAAATAAATAGATGAAGCAAATTACAATAAATCTTAAGGACTGTAAAATTATGACGATTATTAAAGTTTTTCTACTATTAAGGGAATTTTGTTACTGTTACTGGTGTTAAGCAGAAAGTCATTGTCAACATGAAAAGTTAACATCTAAAGCATTAACTGAAAATTTCAGTATTTATTTATTTCAAAATGAAGATCCTGATTAATATAATATTGGGATTAATAATATACCTAATTCTGTTTTCACGCAATTTTTTTTTTTTTTTTTTGCATAATTTTAATCTAACAGATATATTTTTAATATTATCTTTTTACATGGTTAACTCAACTTAATGCGAAGAATGTATTTTTTTAAGTTAGATTTCTATAAATAAAACTTCTTATATAACTAGAGAAGTCTTCTATAACTTGAAAACAATGCTTATTTAAAACAAAAATCAAATAAGCAGCTTACATACACACATCTAAAGAATAAAATAAATACATACTTGCACAAATAAACCTACAATGAGTTTGTATTTAAAGAAATAATAAATAAATAAAACCTTATGTGTGACCTTGTATAAATTTCGTGTTCATGAATTAAATAATGCTCCTCCCCCCCCCCCCCCAATGCATTTTTTAAATACAATGTGCATTACAATATATGTTTATTACATGCCTAATCTTTATAAGATAAACGTGCAGCATGCAAAAAACATGATTGCAATAATTTTCATATACAGTAAACTCTGTCTAAGGCGGAATCGATCGGGGCCGAGAAAATTTTCCGTGATAAACAATATTCTGGCTTATGCAAAAAAGACCCCTCCACCAAAAAAAAAAAAAAAAGAAAAGAAAAAGAAAATACCAAAATCTTATATATTTTTTACCCTCGTAACCTTTAGTACCGTTCTTGAAAATGAAACTTTTAATGAAATCAGACTTGTTATTAAATTTATGGTTTTTAATAATTTCGAAAAACATTATTTGATCGCTAAAGTAAATATTACGAATACGAAATTGCTTCAATTCTGAAATTTAATGAAAATCATTTACTTTCACAAATACTACATACCTTACATTTCAAATAGTAGCGACCAAATGACTGATTTGCATAGACGATATTCGGAAGCAAAAGTACCAAGCAAGTAAAAAAGTGACATTTCTCTAGTACAATGAGAAAGATAATCGTCGGCGTGACTATTGGACTGATTTAGAATCGAATAGCATTTTTCGTTTCCGATAAACAGTTTGGATGTTGAGTTATAATGAATTCGAGCTCTCCGATGAAGATCTTTCATTGTTTGTCCTGACCAATCAGTTGGAAACTGAAATTCTGAAATATCCATTGTCTTATAGATAAATGTGAAACGCTATTCAATTTCTTCATACTGCTGTAATAAAAATGCCTGCAAATTTGACGTTTACACCAAAAAATGACCGGGAATTAAACAGAAAGTTATCACTTTGAATTTGAGTACAACGTTAAAGCATAATGTATTGTACTTTAGAAAATATACATAGTTTCATAAATGTGCATTCTATTCATTATAATAACTTTTAAATTCAAATTCATGTAAGAAAAAATGAAATAAGAAGGAATTATTTAAATTTACTGTTCTTTTAAATGAACTTTATTAATCTACTGGATTTAATTAGGATGCTCGGCATTGAGTATTTGACATATATTTATCAGTTTTAAAATTTCATAAACCAAATGCCTTTCATTTTTAAAATATCCTTTTTTCTGCCTTATGCAAAATTTTGATTTCTGTGGGACCTAACAAACCTTTCCGTTTCCGCGTTAGGCAGATTCCGGCTTATGCAGCATGATTTATTGTTATTTTCTATGGGTTCGCCGGGACTCGAGAAATGTTCCGCGTTAGACAGATTTCCGGCTTACACAGAGTCTGCCTTAGGCAGAATTTACTGTAGTTTATTGTATTGTTTTATAGCTTTTGTAGTTTTGAAGGAATTTTCTATTTTTTCATACATACAATGCATTTTTTTTTTTTTTTACTTTTTTTAATACTGTAATGTAGTTATCTTGTAAGAACACAATTTTGATATACTTCCTTAGAAGACAATTATGCGCACACATCTAATTATATATGAAAGGAAAGCTTAATAAAGTAGCTTCACATTCAGACATAAAAAAACATCAATCATCTCAATTTTGGATATTCTACTTACATATATACCTACATCTATCTTTGACTTATAATACACTATCACCATTTTTTTTATTTATATCATTAGCTGTTTCATGAAATTCATTTTATTTTTGCTGGTCTGCAAGTCAAAATGCATATATCTAGAACACTGAATATAATAAATCTACATGAAGCAATATCAATTAATTAAAAGAATTATTAATAAATTACTTACAGTATCTGAACTCGGTCGTTCCTTATGGGTTTGTAACATTTCTCTATACCGCTCTTCTGAGACTTCAAACATTTCAAGACAATGATTAAAAAAGTGGCTGGAACCTAAAATATGCAGTATATATAAATATGCACTATTTTTTATATTTCTACAATTGATTAAACACTATTTCTTTCAAACCAGTAATGAATACCTAAAAAAATATTTTTTTTTCTTCTTCTTCATTTTTTAACACATTTCAACTTTGCTGGAATACACAAATTTAACTTATTAAATAATTTATCACAAAAACTTCAAAAAAAAAAATCTTAATAATACAAGTTCCTCATGAGTAAAGAACACCAATTGAATAAAACTCTTAGTACATTCTTTCAGTAACTTTCTGTTCCATTTCCCTTCATTCTGTTTGTTGACTGACGCCACTGTGGTTTCGAAATTAAACAAAATGTTAGGCATAATATACATTTATAATTCTAACTTTTCCTGAAAATGATCCGTTCCAATATTGTAACTTTTCCTTTTAACACTTTCCAACAAAGTTGAAAAGTGTTTATGCATTCAGTTTGTCTGGCTGTCTGTCCATGCTCTAACTCCCATAAATATACTTGGATTTTCATGCAATTGATAAAGGTTATTTAGGGTCACCAAAGCATGTTTAGTATTGTATATGAAGTATGTAGGATAGGGTGGAGCGAAAAAAATTAATTTTTTAAAATCAAAAACGGGTAGGTGCCAAAAGTTGCCTTTATACTAGTACATCATCTGCGTGCAATATTACTGCTGAAAAAAAAATGGCTTGAGTCTGCGCTTTTGGTCCAAAAGTCGAAATTTTGGGTAAAATTTGAAATTTTTTTCAAAAAATCAAAAAAAATTATATAGAGAGGGTTATTATTTAAAAGTGTTATTTAAACCTTTATTATTAATGACATAACATATTTAAACGATAAAACAATATCTTTGTTCTGTATAACTGGAACAAAACTGACAACTTTTGGTGAAAAAAAAAGGCATTGCCACTCTGTTGTGTCATACAATTAATTGTTGTTTAGATTACAGCTCTTATGTAGTTGCTTTCAAATCTACCCAGGAGGCATCACGTGGAGGTGGCTGCATTTCATGACACAGCAGTGCATAGCATGACCACCCTTCCATCTGAGTGCAGTGTTTTATTTACATATTGAATTGTGATTTTTTATGAAAGAATGACATAAGTTTTCTATGTATCAACCTAGTCCATCTCTTCTTTCTATCCACAGGCGTTGGGTGACATGGGTGTAATAAGGCGGGGGCAAGGGGGGGCATATGCCCCCGCAGTTTTCTAGGAGCAGAGCAAGACTTACCTTTTGGCCCTCCAGTTTTTTGTGTTGTTTAATGGTTAAGGCTCAGTTTTGTATTTTAATGTTACCTTCTTTTTTATTTAACTATTTATGTGCTATCTTGTGTGCAAACTAGAATAAATATTGGGTAATTCAACATAACCCAGAATTAACGTCTTCATGTTCATAGCAGTAATTTCTGTCTTATGTCAAGTTCAAGTAAAAATATTTTCTTTGCCCTTTATTTTCAGAAAAACAGAGCCTATTTTTCTCTTTCACATTATAGAGCTGTTTACCTGCACGTGTGTAATAGATAGCTTAATTTTGACCATTGTCATTTTCATATGGATAAAGTAATTTGGGGATAATATGAATAGAACTCCCTGATGTCCTCCCCCTCCCAGCTATATTGTCCCCTATTTCATGGTACGAGTCAAACATTACTAATTCCCGGTACCCGTAAAACAATAAATGAGTTTCACTGGGGAATTTTTCGAAAACAAAAGTGTAAAACACACGTTCTGCTTATATAATAAATCCTTGTATAATAAAAAGGTGAGTTTATATGATTTTTTTTTTCAAAAATCTGTAGTGATAATCGTAAATCACTCTCGTGGCCTTTCTTTTCCAAACTTTTTTTGATCATCAACAAAAGAAAGGTGAATCTCACAAACAGACATAGTCAGATGACGCATCCACCACCTACCTCTAGCCTCTAGACTCCCGACAGAAGTAATAAAACATGAAAGAAAACACTAGACCAAAGAAACTTTGGCCGGACCACATCAAACGTTGCGACGAGAAGAAGCATAGTCTGTTCGATGCTTTACTTTTTCATATATTGAGCAAGAAAATTGCGATAAGGTAATCATTAGAGTAGTTAATTTCAAGGGAATAGAAAAATCTGCCATCTTATTCAGTTTTTCAGTATTCGCTTGTGTTTGTGTCATTTCGAAATTCGTAAGCTTAAAAACATTTTTTTATAAATATGTTTCACATTTTATCTTAAGTACCTTTGAAGAATATCGGAAAAGGGAAATATGCTTTACAGAAACTAGACAGAAACAACAGTTTTTTCTTTATTCTTTAAGCAAGCACTATAAATTTTATAAAAAATTGTATTTAATATTTTAAAAGTAAAAACAGCATCAAATAAAACTCAATATTTTTTAAGAGAGGGGGGTGTCTTTAAGGGGAGTTCACTTTAAAAAGATATAAAATTAAAAGCATTAAAAAAAAAAAAAAAAAAAAAAAAAAAAGAAGTTCAAATCAGTGTTTGATTTAAATTTTTGTATTGATAAATTATCTGGATTCATCTTAAACCAATATGAGTGGTATTTAACTTGGTTCAAATTCTCAATTAAACGTTATTAGTTTTTACATAGTTGTAAAATCTCACCACTTACTAAAGTGTTTGATACAAATTACTTTTCCTTCGAACTCTTTCAAATTTCTCAAATATATTAACTTGCTTTTTTTTTTCAAATAAATAACTATCCATATGAAAATTAATGAATAATTATCAAATGTTTCATTGTCAGGTGCAATATTAAGGGGAAATATCAGGAAAGCTTGCCTAATTTGAGGAAAATATCTATAAGTTTTAGTAGTAGTTGATATACAACAAATACATGCATGTATGTACTTTTAGGAGAATGGGTTTTATTAAGGCTCAAATCCAAAACTTCTTAGAGTAGCATTTTTTAATTTATGTTCGTTTATGAAACTGACAGGTACTTTTATTAAGAAACTAATGTAATTGAACTGTTTTTCTGTCTTTTGTAAAGGCAGAAGATTTTTCAGAAAATGTGTCAAGTAGGGGTTTTGAACCAAATTTCGGGACAAAACACTCCGAAAAAAAAAAGACTGTCTTCAGACAATAAGTGTTTATAATTCCACATTTAATTCATTTATAGGAATATCAAAAATCTGTTTCATTGCCAATCATTTTAAGTCATGCCTGAATGTATCATGCTTTTATTAAAAAATGAGTCAGAAGTTTTCGCGTTGTTGAGTGAAAAAATATTTTTTGAAAACCGCCTTGAAATAATCATTGATTTTGAATCATTTAGAAATTGCATGGAACATTTGTAAAAATTACTTTCTTATACATTATGCTTATGAAATAAGATTTTATTTCTCCAGAAATTTTTTGTGTTTTATTTCAAAATGCTCTAGGCACACTAGAATTCTTTTATGCCGGTCATAACTTAAAGAACTTTTAAATAAAAAAAGAAAAATAATATTTTCAACATCCACCATCCCTTTAAAATAATATATTATGATTTTTTTAAATTATTCATTGAAATGTAATTTAATTTATCAAAGCAGGAAAAGTCCCTGTATTGAAGGGTTTTTTTTTTTTTTTTATGTTGCTTACTAAAGCAAATACGATGTAACTTTTTTTTTAACCAAGTTAAATTGATTTATTAAAAACTAACTAATCTAGCTTGGTTAATAAAACTTATAATACTGTTTTTCAACACCCATTAGGTAATGTTTGATAATTTAAAGTTTAGAAAAGACATATAATCCATAATTTTTAACCCTTTCCAGCACAGTCAGAAACTATATATGACTTCTGTTTATCCGGCCGTTTATTCGCACTGTGATTCTCGAAAATATAGGTGGATTTCCACGACATAGGAATATGCTATTAAGGCCGAATATAACAGTTTATGATGCATTTTAGTGATTCTATGATATACATAAACTTGATGAAATTGATATGCATCCCTGAGATGGTCACATGCTTTCTCTAGAGTACGAAGTAAGTAGCATATAGTATATACGCGGGAATATCAATAAGTTTTTGCCCTCACATTGAAATAATTGAGTGAAATTTATGAAATTGCTACATTTTATGAGTCTTTTTCTATGTAGTCAGTTTGCACAGTAACATATTTGTGCAACCGGTATTTCAAAGAGGGGAGGGGGGTATTCCAGGAGTAGTGATAGTAGGCCCAAAGGGGGCATTTTTCTAACTCTACCGGCCTCCACATGTGAGATATTGTTGTAAAGGCCTGTGATCACTTATTCATGCTATGCACTTCCCGAACCCCTCCCCTGTAATTTGGCCTCCGCGGGGACACTTTTCTAAATTTTGCGGACATAATTCATGTCCTCTGGGGAGGGGGGGGGGGGGGGGCTCAGGAGTGCAAAACATGAATAAGTGGTCACAGGCCTTTCCAACAATATGTCACATGTGGGAGTCGGCAAAAGTTAGAAAAATGCTCCCCTTTGGGTCTACTATCGCACCTCCTGGAATAGATCATCCGCCCTTTCTTTGAAATACTGTTTGCAGAAACGTGTTACTGTGCACGGTGACTATATAGAAAAAGACTAATACAATGTAGCAATTTCATAAATTTCACTCAATTATTTCTATGTGAGGGCAAAACATATTGATACACCCTTGTATATATATAAACTTGCCTATAAAACATGATTGCTAAACGTGCGTTTTCAGCTGCAGTAAGGGAGATGGGGGGCACATGTGAACAGTTCGCATAAATATAGCTTTTTCTCATAACTGGATTAATTTCTATAAACAAAAACTTCCCACTATAGTAAACAGAAGTTTCTTTGACATATGGTATTTTTTTTAAATCCCCTGTATAGTTTTTCTTGCATTTTTTAATAGTTTTATAAAATCAAAAAATTGTTCACATGTGCCCTATCAGCGGGGTAGTTGTGAACACACATAGGGCACATGTGAATACAGGGAAAAAATATCCTTTGGTATGCTTTTTATTCTGTTATTTATTTTTCATCATAATTATTAGTTATATTACCTGTTAAATTCATCATAAAGAAATGTATATGGATAATATTTCTCTAGTTTCTGGGTGATATGTTTAGGCAAAAGATTATAAAATGAAGATAAGCAGATTTGGGATAGGGAGGCTTAGATGATTCATTAAGTATTGTTGCAATAAAATAAAAAAATAAAGAAGTAATTTAAAAAAAGAAATTAAAAATTTTAAATTTTGCTTAGAGGTTTTTGTTTGGGGGAAATTTTAGAGAGGGGCCATTTAAATACTACCATTTATCGGAAATCTGCCGAAATACGAAAGATTCTCACTCCTGTATTTGCTGTATTATAAAAGATGTCTGTAGAATATAAATAAATTCATATTGCTGCGCAAAAGAAATCAAATTTATTGCCACCTATGGATTGTAATTGTTGCAAGTAATGTGGTATGTCTAAAGATCTATAGATCATAGACAGGATTGCACAAAAGACTTCGCATAAGGACAGTAACTCTTGAAAATGGATAACTACGTTCTGTGTTTTTTAAGTTGTTTATTTCCATGTCTCATTTCATTGTATGAAAAAATGAAATTTCTTTCAAATAATGTTGGAAAATGTTTCATACTCTATAAGCGATGCACGAGTTTACGTTCATGTTTGTCTTCACTTGAAACGTTGTGAAAAGTTAAAGTTCAAAATTTTCGAAATTTAAGAACAATATCAATTTTTGAATTATTAAGCTAAAATTATACCGTCTACCCTAAAATGCATTACAAAATTTCCGAGTCATTCCAATCAGAACGATTAGATAGGAGTTTTTTTTTTTTTTTTAATAAACTTTTATCATTTATTGGCGTTCTGAATGAAGGCTTTAAACTTATTTATCTAAAAAAAACTCCCTAAACATTACAATAATTTCAAAAAATCTTCGAAAGCCCAAGGCTTTGACAAATTTTTATTAAATTCATTTGAATATTTTTTTCGATTTCAACCTTAAATACATAAAATGTGCAATTTATCATCTTTTCCTATGTTTTCTTTTGTGGTTGGACATTAAAAATTTTGTTTAAATATTAAAACTTTTAACTGTTTAATTTAAGTATGTTTGATGGATAAGGGGGGGGGGGATATAAATTTGTGCAAAAAGGCCTCGAGACTTTTGCTCCCCCTAGTCTTAGAGCCCAAGTTATGCCTACATTGGGTGATGCTGCTGTGACACTCCTTCACGTATATTTCTACTGCTTGTGTATGATAAGATAAGCAGAGTAATGCAGTCGAATTAATGGAATCTATTCAGCCCTTATGTTCACCAAAATTGCATCCAGTTACTGCATAGTGATTGGGAGTTCTGTTCCTACAACATTTTATGACATTTAGGTATTTCATCTTTGAGTATGCCATCCTTTACTCTACCTCTTGCATTTTTTATATGTTGATTAGCTTGTTGTTTAATGTGATGGCGATCGTCATTAAAATTGCAATAATAATTTGCTTTCAATGTGAAAAATCTGCTCTCGATGTCATAAATAAATTTTTTTAGCATTTGTTTTTTGCCGTTTTCTGTGATGTTCAGTAGCCGAGTAATTTCCCATAAGTTTTTATATCAATTTTTTAGATGTAGATTATATTTGGTGTAAACCATCCTGCGGCATAAACTTGGATTGCAAACTTTGTGAGTGAACCAGACTCTGATGGTCAATCAGTGCTTATATAAAGGCGAATGATTTAATGCACCTTTGTGAACTATCTTGCATAGAAGTTTCTTGGGTTCCTATTTGCTAGTTCTTTTGAGCCATATCTTGATGAAATAACTTTACAAATGTCTAGCAGATATTTCTGGTATGTGCTGAGTACCTTTTTCTCGATTTCAAAAAGTAATGTTTTAAAATTACTCTCTATGGCTTCAAAAATTGAAATAAGAAGGGAATAAGCATGTGGACAAAGATTTTCCTACTGGTCCAGTGAATCCCTGTGGGTTAAAATCTAATTTTTGCCAACGATCTTGTCTAATAAATGGTGCAGAGAAAATTCACTGGATTTGGAGGAGGCATATGATCAATTTTAATGCTTCATTCTAAACATGTCCCTCGCAGAATGGATGACAACGACAAACAGAATTATCTGCCTCCAAATGAGCACTCAATGCCCATCAGAGTCTCTACGTTCACTCAAAAAGTACTATGTTATCCAAGTTTGGTCCCCAGATAGTTTACAATCAAATGCAACCCACAGCTAAAGAAGGATCTAAAAACTCATGGGAAATTACTTGGCTACTAAACAACACACAAAACGGAATAAAACAGTTACTAAAAAAAGGTTATTTAGGACAATGGTAGCTTTGCATACCCAGAGGAAATTCTTAATTCAATGCTCTCTGACGATTTCCATCACATTAAACAGCTAGCTGCTCAGGACATAATAACTAAAAGACGAGAGTAAATGATGGCATATGCAAATCTGAAATATCAACAATCAACTTTGAAGCGGATAATTATATAAATCTAATTCATTGGAAAAGTGTTGGGGTAACGGAACATCTAATCCATATGCATTTATCGGGTGCAATCTTGGTGAAGATAATAGACGGCTGAATAGATTACATTAATATCATCCGCACTGCATTACACTGTTTGTCTTCTCTTATGCAAACAGTAGAAAAATACGTAAAGGAGATCACAGCAGCAGCATGCAAAGTCTGTGGATCCAAAGAAGAATTGTACTACGTTGAAACATAGAAAACTTAGGCCAGTCTGATAAAAAAATCACAATTCAATGTATAAATAAAACATTGCGCTCAGATGGAAGGGTGGTCGTGCTATGCACTGCTGTGTCATGAAATGCAGCCACCTCCACGTGATGCCTCCTGGGTAGATTTGAAAGCAACTACATAAGAGCTGTAATCTAAACAACAATTATTTGTGTGACACAACAGAGTGGCAATGCCTTTTTTTCACCAAAAGTTGTCAGTTTTGTTCCAGTTATACAGAACAAAGATATCATTTTATCGTTTAAATATGTTAAGTCATTAATAATAAAGGTTTAAATAACACTTTTAAATAATAACCCTCTCTATAGAATTTTTTTTGATTTTTTGAAAAAAATGTCAAATTTTACCCAAAATTTCGACTTTTGGACCAAAAGTGCAGACTCAAGCCATTTTTTTTTCAGCAGTAATATTGCACACAGATGATGTACTAGTATAAAGGAAACTTTTGGCACCTACCCGTTTTTGATTGTAAAAAAATAATTTTTTTCGCTCCACCCTAATGTACGATTAATCGTTCATTTACAGGGGCACTTAAAAGTATTCCATTTCATTACATTATGGTATATGGGGAAAAATCTTTTGCAGAATATTTCAATAACATTATGCTATTTCAAATGTAATGAAACTGATATAGATCACTGAATTTTCACTACAATCATGTTAAAACAGGGCATTCACAGCATTTTTTATTCATTTACAGGGACACACAAAAGAAATCGGTTACAGTACAGTACTGTCTTGGAGTAATAATTGCTGGAGTGTACGGTTTAAAATTCGGTATGAGCTTTTAAATTTAATTAATTTTTTGCATTTTACTCATTATATATAAATTCTATACCTGAAATACAGGGCTGCACAAAAGTATTTGATGTCATATCGTGGCATTCTCGCCGATATCAAATATGGCATAGATATCAATGTTTCAAGTCATTATGCTTCGCAGCCCAATTCTGAGACTGGTCTGTATCGATGCGTTTTCTAGTTTAGCTACAATATCATTCCTGCCTTTAGCTTATGAGCGTTTCTTTTTCTGACGATATGACGTCATATATTTATGAATTCCACGTATCTGGAGATGAATGATTGAATTCCAATTTAAGTATTGCGTCATCGTGTCGATGATGTAGTTTCTAGACAAAGAAGGAAATCAGCCATAAAGCCATACCATACAGTAATGTAATCAGGGTGCAAAGACTGTTATGCACAATATTAGGATTTACAGTATCCCATACATGACAGTTTTGAGTATTCACTGCTCTATTTAGGGTAAGGAATCATTGGACCACAAAATGTTCCAAGGCCATGCATTGTCAACAGCTATTCTGGCCAAAAACATCTTCACAAATTGTGTTTGTGTGTCCAGGTCTGCAGGGTTCAGTGCTTGAACAGTGTGAATCTTGTATGGATACCACTTTATAATGGATCGAAAAACTTTTCGTACTGTAGACCAAGGGAGAGACAAATCATGTGACACCGCTTGAGCACTTGTCGAAGAATATTGGGAACCGGACATTCTTTCGACCATGGCAAGAGCGACTTCTTCAGCAGTTTCATTTGAAATCTGTTTCCATCCTCTACCTTGCAGCACACCCAGCTCCCCAGTCTCTTCGAATTTAGACAATCTTTTTCAAAGCCTGCCTCAACATTGGTCCGTATTTATGCCTTTCAAGCGTCAATATTCTCACCGTGTAATGGACAAATTACTGCCATTCTAATAAACCAATTTCACCAGTAATGCTCGTTCCTTCTTCTCTAACAGCATGGTGCAGGATGACTTTACGGCAGCAACTACTGGCTTTTTAAACCACTCCAAATTTGCATAAAGTCCCTTCTCGTAGATGAAAACCTCCGTCTATCAGTCGAAATTTGAACTAATTTTTTTTATTATTGCAGATTTCATTTCCCCATGGTCCATATAACTTATATTTCAAGTCTCAACAATATATGTCAACCAGAGCAGACTCTACATAGGTCTAAACAGGATAACTTTAATTATAACCACCCTGTATATACACAAATAAATACCCAAATTGGATATTTACCCAGGTATATACCCAGCAGAGTTGTATAATATAGATGCACACACAAATGCCATGCACAGAAAATTTCCCGAAAAATTCGGGACTTTGCGGAAAAAAGTTACAAAAAGAAAAATGTAGGTTTTGTTTTTGTAAGTTTTTTTAATACCAAAAATTTAAAATATTCCCCAATTTTATGTATGATTTATATATTGTTTGTCCACAATTCAAAGTTTAAAGACTCAAAACATTGTTGTGACATTACAGACCCTTTTATTTCTATTTTCCGCAGACTGAAACTTGTCGCCGATCGTTTTTCCGTTGGCGGCTGCAGTGAACAATTTAGCCTGGCAACGGCTGTTAAATCGAATAATTTTGTAGCGTTATAAGAGTGACTGGCATTTTGTGCGAAGAGATCATGATATTAAGGAATGGGTTGTTTCTAATGCATTGACAAAATAATTGAAAAGAAACATCTTCCTATCATTGATTTTTGCTTTATTATTTTTAAATTAAAATAATTAATCTTTAAACTATGATTTTTAGTTCATATCATCAAAATAATATAACATGTAATTTTATTAAACATTTATTTGCGGAAAATTTTTGACCTAATATTTATGTGCATGGAAAGTTTTGTTTTTATTCAAGTCTGATACCCAGGGTATTAATTCTTAAAAATAAATACCTGGATATTTTACATCACTGATCACAACTACAGTAGATTGTAGAGAAGGTACCCCCACTGAAAAATTATAAAATACGAGACATGACTCCAGTCTTAAAAATCACAGAATAAAGCTGTTTGCATCAACATAAATTGCTTATGGTGCATTCTACACTTACAGTTAAATTTTAGGGGGATATAATAAATGCCAATAATAATGTAAATTTGTAAGGAATAGATTTCTCTTTATTTAGTCAGAAAATATAAGCAGATATAAGATATAAAAAATGATAAACAGCAGATATAACATACAAAATGTAAATAAAAATTAGATAACTTTAAAATCATGAGCCAAAACAATTTAAGCAAAATTTGCAAGAATCATTCTGACAGCAAAAAAGCTCCAGTTCCATTCAAAATAGCAAGGAAATAGTAATTATTTTTATGAATTTGGTGCCACATAAACTAAGTTAACTCTGAATATAAAACCTTAACCCTCTGAGTGTCTGAAGGCTTTCCTGCATTTTCCAAAAAATGCTTATAAAACTATTGTTAATTAAAATTTTCTTTCTCTGTTTGTTTCTAAAATACACTTCATGCCCCTTTATTTGACACACATCTTAAGATACAATTCTGTTAAAAATATTTTTGTCTACAACCGATTTAAGTTGTTTTTGGAAAGAGAAAAATACAAGCAAACCGGTTAGAGGGGTTAAATATAAACTCTCGTCTTCTCATATCTTTTATTTATTTTTTTTAATGTGAGAGAAAACAGAGAAATAGAAGTTAACTTATACCCTTCATTAAATAAACTAAACTGGCTTATCTACAAATTAAATAAAAATGGCATACATACATCACGTGCAAGCAGTGCATTTGAAATCAAGTGAGATGTCTTACTTTTGTATTATTGTCATTAAATCATACTGTTTCAAGAGATTTTCTTTATAGAAAGTAGCTGGCAGGAAAGTACAGAAGTACCAACTAATGAAATTTATAACATGGCTATGATTCCGTAGATTTAAATATTGATAAAGGAGGAGATGGAGGAAAAAAAAATACAATATGTATTTTATTGCATTCTTGCTTTGAAAGTTTGTGAATGTGTTCATACAGACTTCAGAAAAAAAATCCAGGGAGTCTAGAAAAACTCTAAGGAGTCAAAGAATTTACTATATTTTTACATGTATGACATGACCACATGTAACATGTGCACCCTACTTTTTAATACCTCATTTGAAGAGAAACAGGAATGAAAAATCATTCATCATGACATAGATTATGAAAGACTGTCTAACATAATTAAAAAAAATTTTAAGAAATTTCATTTTTGTTCATAGAATGAAAAGAAATATCCAAATGAATATTTAAAAAAAAAATTCATTTTAACAGTCACCATCCATAACTGGTACTGGGTGCAAATTGTTTTATGTAACCTTGTAAATGATCTACACAACTGGTAATTGACTAAAAATTAGTTAAGCTTTAAAATACATATCACAGCTTAAAACATACATCTAGTAGTTATGGCTCACAGTCAGACCTGTAACCAAATTCTTTTGAGTGTTTCTGTAAATGAACAATAAATTATATGTACTCAGTAATCTATAGAAAACATGTTGTAGTGCATTCTCAGTAATGTATGTCATGTTCATTATGTCTGAAATAGTATAAATCATTAAAAAACACTGCAAATGATTTTTCTCTCATGGATCATAATATAATGGAATTATTTTGTGAATTCTTGTAAATGAACTAAATTGTTACTTACTCTAAACTCTATAGAAAGCATGTTGCCACCCACCTCAGTGATGCATGTCAATTTCATTATGTTTGAAACAGTGTAATAACATTAAAATGCACTAAAAATTATTTTTCCCCATTGACAGAATAACTTTGAGAGTCCTTGTAAATGAACTACAGTAGAAGATCTTTATAACGCAAACCTAAAAACGCAAGGTTGTGCGTTATATAGAATTTTGCGTTATATGGATCACATTTCACATATCATTAAATTTACCTTGTAAACATGGGCAAATATGTCTGAAATATATCAAAATACATTAGAGTATCTTTATACTGCTTTCCTTGTTACCAGATGTTATCCAATCCAGATAATAATTTTTAGCATAATATAGATCATTCCACACATTCTTAAATTTACTTTATAAGATCCAAGTATACCTGGACCAAATCATTCATTATATTACTACTCATTTTCAAAACTATTTATTGTAATAATAGCAAATTTTAGATTAAAAAGTCCTGAATTAAGGATATAAAGTTGAAATAATAAATTAAATTTAGTTCTGTAGAAAGTCACAATTTTTTATAATATGGGAATATAGGTGCTTCTGAATTGAAAAATTCATTGTTTACATCTGAAGAAGTTGTGCGTTATATGGAGAATTGCGTTATATGGAATTGCGTTATAAAGATCTCCTACTGTATAATTGTTATTTGTTCTATACTCTATAGAAAACATGTTGTCCACCACAGTAATATATATAGATTTCAATATGTTTGAAGCAGTTTAACATCTTTGAAATGAACTGAAAACTATTTTCCCCTATTGAGCGTAATATAATGGAATATTTTTGAATATCCCTGGAAACTATAAATGGTACATACTTCATTTTCAATACCAAACATGCCAATAAATCTCAATAACATATATCAATTATATGGAAATTTGAGCATATTTATGTAATTTAGAGCACAGACAGATCGAGAGACAAACCAAATTCATACACACTTTTCAACAATGATGGAAAGGACAGTCTAACAAAGGAGCAAAATTGTAATGTTGTTTTCTCTGTATTTTGTTTTAAATGCTAAAAAAAAGATGATTCTTTCAACATTATTAAAAAAACTTAATTTTGAATATAAATATAATGCTTGAGCGTATTAATCATTGTTCAATGTACTAAAAACGCATTAAATCAATAGAATTATATTACTTTGCTTATATTGCAGTGAAACCTGGAGCTTAGTGAACGTATTAACATGGGATTGTCCATGAGAAAGTTAAGTAGTATTTTGCTTATTTAAACACCTGACCGCCAAGCAAAAGTGCAAAATTGTAATTTTTTTTCTCAGTCATTTTTTTTTAAATGCCACAAAAAGATAATTTTTTTCAATGTGATATAAAAAAATTAATTATGTATAAGAGTATAATCCTTGAGAATATTAATCATAACTTAATCTTACAAAACTGGGATATATCTGTAGAATTATATTAATTTAAATAAAGCTTATATTGCAGTGAAACCTACAGCTTAGTAAATGGGTATATCAGTTCACGGCAGTAAGAAGGTTAAAGAGTTCTACATACTTGCTGGAAACTTTTTCATTTTTACAGAGTTTTTTAGTAGTCTAAGGAGTCTGTATGCACCTTGCATGGCATAAAACAAGTCTTGTAAGCAAAAAATTCTGTTAAGATTCAAGTTATATATTCAAGTATATATATTCAAGTTATTTAAGAATTCTGTTAAGACAAATTCAAGTTAAGATTCCTACAAATAGTCCTGAACAAATTTTTGATTTTGGTTACTGAAGAGAATTATGCTTTTTACAGGAAGCAATAAATATATTTTCGCAAATTTTTTTTTTTCCTTGTGGAGCTCTAAGACAATAAGTTAACAAAACTTTCTTTCAACACAGACCTGATTTCAGATGTATATATCATTAGTAAAGTATTATTAAGAAACCTAATAATCAATATGTGAGTGGATTCGGAACAATTAGCTCAGTCACTTGATCATGCACATACTTCAAAACTCTCAAAACACCTAAATTGCACCCACAGCTGGTTTTAATCCATGATAATTTGATAAATCCAAGAAATGAGTAAACGAAATACACCACAAATTGCAATGTATGGTCAACAAAAGAGAACTTATTATTCTCCATGGCAATGCTCAAACAGGTTATGAAATTCTGCCTCAGATGTAATACTTTCTGGATAACTTGCCAACTGATTGCTGTTTTCAAATATATAAATTAGAGGTCTGCAGGAGCCAAAATTTGCAGGCCCAATCCCATACAAAAAGTTTATTGTCTTGGCCCAGTCTGCTATAAAAGCTAAAAGTTTGGACCAGACCTGGCCTGGCCTGTACAAAGAAAATTATTGGCCTGATATGAAAGCTAAAAGTCAAGCCTGAGCCTGGGCAGGTATAAAAGCCAAAAGTTTGGTCTGAGCTCAGCCTGGTCAGTACTAAAACTTAATTGAACTGGCTCAGCTGTATTTCTGAAAAACATGCCAATATTGACTGCTGTTAAAAATGATAAGGTATGTAAGATATCAGTAACAGATACACTATACCGTAAAAAATATTAAGTTAAAAAACTTGTGATATAGTATATTTCTTTAAGAAAACTTTAGGATGACAATGTTCTACTATATTTAAATTAATTTTAATAAATTTCTGGGCAATTTTTCATTCACTTTGCAGGGTTTTAAGATTATGATATTTTCAAAATTTTAAACTTTGCATATATGCCGTTGGTAAAGGGAGGGGGAGAATAGGGACATGAGAGCAGCAGTTCAACTTATACTTAGGTAATAGAAAATTTCAGGACTGTGGATTAAAGGATTAAAGTTTAAAATAATACAATTATGGTTATATTCATATAGAAAAATTTTATGCAGCAAAACCCATAGAAAAAGTTAAATTGCACAGTTAAACATAAACACTTTTAAAATGGGCTTATTTGAGCAAAAACTAATGAAAGTGAATCCTCACTACAACAACATCTGGTTTAAAATATCTCAATACAAAAGTACAGTATGTGACCGAAAGTCACCGTTTTGACAAATAGCTACAGAAATACCTGATAAATTTGTCTGTTCCTTTAGGAGTATAAAGAGCATGTAAAGGTTGCTTTCAAAAATTCAAGAAATTTTATCATGCATTTTGTTTATAGATTGCAGGGTTTTTAATCAAATTTAATGTTGATTAAATGATACTTGACAAAGTACAGCAGAAAAAACATATTACAATCAGAAATAAAAATGTATTAAATGTTTAATAAGATAAGAGCATTTATATGAAATAATATTTAACGTCCTGACTGCCGAGAAGAAGGGCAAAATTGTAATGTTTTATCTAACATGATATAAAAAAAATTATTATGTATAGGCATATAAGCCTTGAGAGTATTAATCATAACTTAATTTTTCAAAACTGAGTTTTATCTGTAGAATTATATTAATTTATATAATGCTTCAGTTGCAGTGAAACCTACAGCTTAGTGAATAAATATATCAGTTTGTGGCGGTGAGAAGGTTAACTGTGCATGCAAAAAAAAAAAAAAAATGTTTTACTTACTTTAACCCCTTGACTGCCAGTACGTATGCTTCATACATCCTCTTATTTCAATAATCAATGACTATGACATACACTCTGTATGTCGTTCACTACACAATAATGGTTGCAAACCGGTTGAACCGGATCGGTCTGTGATATGCAACCAATATAACAGGGTACTGGTTGAAGGTGAGTAGTAATGACATTGAGTAGTAATAACACTCTACCATAAGGATGCCACTAGAGGGTGAAATTAAGCCTGGCTGTCAAGGGATTAATAGTCATATATATACAGGCATGAAATCAAGAAATGGAAAAAAAGGCAATTTTTTTTTCTCCATTTATACAGTGGTGACAAATTATTAAAATTTAGACATAGTTTAACATATATTTATACAATAAAATGAAATATGATTTATGTATGATTGTTATTTGCTTTTGATAACAAATATTAAAAACAAATTTAAAATATTAATAAATGTATAGGAACAATGAATTAAAAAAAAGAATGTAAGACAGCTTGCTAAAATTGTAAATCCTAACATATCTGATGAATTTATGGGAAGTACAGAGATTAATTTTTCAATTCAAATACCGTATATACTTGCATATACAGTGGCGGTCAAAAATTTCCGGCCAGTTAGTTTTGACAGAACGTTTCAGTGAAGAAGAAGAACAATTGCTCCAAAAGTTAGGAATAAGCAAATTACCTCCGACCATGTGATCATTTTGATTGGATACTGAAGATACTTGATGCAAAGGGGAGGAATTCGAAATTCGCGTGTGCAAAAGTTTCCGGCCATTCGTCATTCGTTAGTTTTTGCTATCAGTAAAGTGTTTTTTTGGCCTTGTTTATTAATTAATCAACGTGAATAACGTATTTGAAATTCAAAAATTAAAAGTTGAACAATTTATTGTTCCTAAACGAGTGATTTTTTTGTCGCTAAAGGGACAATCCTCTCGTGATATTGCGGCAAACTTGTCAATCGAAAAATTTGCTATGAACGATATTTTAAAAAATATATAAAGATGGTCATGGCCTTTGGAACTTGCCACGGCCCGGGGGATCCCGGAAAATGATTATCATTGTGGACAGAATTATCAGGAGAAAAATAGTTGATGACCCGCATAAAAATGCCGCTGCAATTCCCTGCGATTTACGGTGTTAAAATATTGCTGAAATAAGTTGGTCTACCATGCCAAGACACTTACGTGACGTAGGACTTTATAGAACAGTTGGTGTTAAAAACCTTTCATAAGTAAAAAAAAAATCAGAGGGCCCAAATGGCGTTTTCCAAGGAATACAAAGACTGGTCAAGTGAAAACTGGAAAAAAGTACTATTTTCCAATGAATTGACGTTCAATCATTTTGGGAGTGATAACAGACACTACAACCGACGACCTAAAAACAAAAGATAAGATTCGAGTTATGTTATTCCTAGAATGAAGCATGGCGGAGAACACGTTATGCTGTGAGGAGCATTTTCTGGAAAATGTGCCTGTCGGTTATTTGAAATACGCGGCAAGATGAATAGTGCAATGCATAAGGATATCTTGCAAGATCATTTGCTGCCTTATTGGAGGAAAAATTGTGGTCGCAACTATTTGTTTCATCATGATAACGACCAAAAGTACACATGCAAGCTCATCAAGCAATGGCTTTCGCACAAAAAAATACCACTTTTGAAATGGACAGCCCAATCACCCGATCTGAATCCAATAGAAAATCTTTGAAACTAACTTGAAAACGTGTGTGGAATTATAAATATTCCAATTCAGCAGCATTTTCACAAAAATTGCAAGAACCGTGGAAAAAACTTAACATTGACGATCTACAACCGTTCACTGAATCGATGCCACGTTGTTGCGCCGCAGTACGTATTGCTAAATGTATGAATACAAAATACTAATTGTAAATGTTGTTGATCGCTATTGTTTTTTGTTATAACACCATTTTTTTTCCAAACTTGCCAAGGTGGCCGGAAACTTTTGAGAACATGCGTTTTCTTTTGCAATTAATTTTGTCAATTAAATTTATTAACATTGATTTTTTATTCCATAAATAAGTTCTTAACTGTTACGTCAATAAAGTGTATAAGTATCACTTTGAGATTCCTCTTCTTATGGGTATACTTACAAATTAACCAAAAATTTTATGATGGCCGGATACTTTTGACCGGCACTGTAAGTCGAGTAATTTCTGACAATTTTCGGCAAGCAAATTAGGGCGTGGGGGCAACTTAAATGCGAATGAATTAAAAAAGAAAAAAAATTGATTACTGCAAAATTTTAGTTTTTTATGTGTATGAATAATAAAATATTATATAAAATATACAAATAATAATATTTTATCATTAAAAAAATTCTTCATTGATTTGTTTTTGCTTACTTATTACTTTTTCGCATTAGCAAGTGAAATCTTTGGTTTGATTTTGCACAAAATTGAAGTAAAAAGTTAGGGGTTGACTTATATGCGAGTTTTTTATTTTTTGCAGAACTTGCATTTGAAAGTTAGGTGGTCGACTTATACGCGAGTATATATGATATTCTGGGTAGGCTGTTTAAGATTTTCCTTCTTCTTTCTAATGAAAAAAAAATTACCCATGCTAAATATATGCATGTCAAAGAGAAATTTTTTCCTCAGAAATACATCACTGGAGACACCCAAAAATATTCTATAAATGTAACAAGAAATATTCTATTCTAAAATTAATCTTATGCAAAGTTCTGTTCCCTCTTAAAGTCTAAACAAATTTTTAATCTGAAAGACATTTT
Organism: Maratus speciosus; assembly: GCA_963932465.1. NCBI lineage: Eukaryota > Metazoa > Arthropoda > Arachnida > Araneae > Salticidae > Maratus > Maratus speciosus. The sequence goes on along the minus strand of OZ010796.1, from coordinate 545,936,847 downwards.
AAACAACTTCATTTACAGTGCTCATAATATAAGCTGAACTTTGATTTCCAAGATTTGAGTAGACAAAATGTCTGCAGATCCCCCCCTCCCCCATTGCAACCACCTATATGCTTCCAATATTTTCTTTGCATTATACCATTAATTCAGAGAATGCCTAAAATTATTTTCACTAAGACTAAATTCTCCTTTTTGGAAGAACTCTTTCCTGAATATATATATACAGCAATTCATATAAAAAGGTCAGTCATGAAAATTCAGAAGGATATGACTGATATAGTGAGCTGAGTTTCAGTTGCTTTCTAAACATAGTCTAATAAGGAATTTTTCACAAATTGTCATTTTTACTTTCTTCTATTTTTACAAGAAAGTTGTTGATTTCTGAAAATTTTTAACAGATTTATATGTTTTTGAAAGTCTTGAACATAATTTGCCTGTTTCAGAAAATGCCTGTATGTGCATCTGCCTGTCTGTAAGTGACATAAATTTTGTGGTTGCTCTACCTCAAGAACCAATTCATGGAATCTCATGAAAAGTTAGACATTTACATAAATACATGCTGACTAGGTTTTGGTATAATTCATCCAACAGGTGCTGCTTCTATGCTGTGTTTATTCTGATTTCCACAAGTTATACCTTAACAACTAATGCACGGAATTTCACCAAACTTCGTATGCTGTTAGACCTTGACATAAATAGATTTATTAGGTTCAGGTGTATGCCATCCAACAGATGTCGCTGTTATACTCTTTTTTTTCCCCCAATTTCTGCAGCAGCTATATCTAAAAAATTAATAGATTGTACAGTAGTACCCCGAGTTACGTCCCCTCGACTTACGTCACACCACATTAACATCGTCTTGCCTGGAAATAAAAAATTCCTTAATTAAGATGCACTTTGAACTGTTTTGAAGACTTTTGGTTCCATGAAGGGAAACTTGCTCGTGACAGTCAAGTGATAGTGACGAAATTTTTTTTTAAATAGTCACTAGAAAAAGTTTAGAAAACTCATTCCGATGTTAAAAAGAGCTTCTAAAAGTAAAAAAGAAAAAAAATTGTTGGTTCAAACTTCATTGCAAGATTTTTTCGCATCCCTAAAGACTACTACTAGAAGAACAAATTGTAAATTAACAACTTATTGATTTATTCCAAATTCTTGTATTGCAAACGCATTTTTTTGATAATGTTAAATCTATGTAACATAATAGCTAAATACAATAGAATATGTTCATTAGATTTTGGAGAATTTTATTACTTATCCTTTTTTGCTTATCTAATTGTACCTCGACTTACGTCGCTAGTCTTGGAATGAATTGCTGATGTAAGTCGAGGTATTACTGTAATTTAATTTTGATTGCAAATGATTTGATTTATATAGAAGAAACTTTTGTGATGGCCAAAATATAATAGTTTGTTAACTGGTTTCCAACAAAGGAAATACTATTTTACATATGTCCATGCATAGCTTGGATTTTAATAATTCTTTTTTTGTTGGAATGGGCTTACTCTGACAATTATTCCAAGGAGAATTAAAGCATCAGTTAAAAATAATGTATTTATATGGTAATTTGGCTGATTTTTAAAGGATAACTCTTTGCAGTATAATTTAAAATAAAGGAATAAGAACTATTTTATGGACTCAAAATCTTCTTTACATACCAGGATATCCAGGTGGGTGAAATGTTGTAGATGTTATTCGAGAGAGTTCAGGACTAATCGAAGCTTCATATAACTGTTGATGCTTCTTATACTTTCTGAAAACTTTTGGTGCATTTGATTCTGAAAATAATATGCTTAATTAAAATATGATTATTAAAAATAATGCGACAAAATTTAATATATCTACATTAATAAAAGAAAGATGTTTATGTGTATGTCTATATGTTTATTGACAACAGCGGGTTAAACGTATTACACATAGAGGTCTGCAAATTTGGAGAAGGATAGATGAAGACAGGACCAAATGCATTTGAAAATTCAGGGTTTGAATTTCAGGGGAGAATGGCAGGATTCACAGCCAAAAAAATATTGCAAGTGGGAGGCTCTTGCCCAAACAAAATCATTATTTTCCAGAGAATTTTGCTTTTTAAAACTATGATTAACTCCTGCAACCACTTTGCGAATTTCATTATATTTCCCCAAGATTGATCGATACATTTTGTGCATCAAACAATTGCCGAAATTCAGGATTTTTTACCATGATTGTTCGACGAATTTCGCAATTTTTTCTTGCAGTCGACTGACAAATTTCACATTACTTTCTGTGACCGATTGGCAAATTTCACGATTTCTTGTGGCATATTGACAAATTTCATGGACGAAATTCACGGTTTTTCCCCTGCATTCAACTAAAAAATTTCACGATATTTTCCTACTATCGACAGACAAATTTTGCAATTTTTTTCCACAGTCCATTGACAAATTTCACATTCTTTTCCACGACCGACTGACAAATTTAAAGATTTCTTGTGGCAGATTGACAAATTTCATGGACGAAATTCACGTTATTTCCATGCATCCAACTAAAACATTTCATGTTATCAGGTTGAGCAAAAAATTCTGGGAAATTTTTAATCTAATAGTTACCAGAATTTGTATTGTATATATGAGTACTAGTTGTATATCGATAAGAGTTCACGAATTTCGGTTCCAAAATGCCTATTAAGCAGTATGATTTGCATGTGTTGATCTGGCATTATTAGAGAAAAGGTCAAACAATTCTGAAAGCCAGTTCTCAAGGGCCTTGATTTGAATCCTTTAATGAAGCTGAAGAAGCATCTCAAGAATTTTTTGATTCCAAGGACTACCAACTTGTACTTCCAACAAATTCGGAATCTGGCAAAACAATGGCAGAAAGACATGGACTATGATAATCTCTACTTTGAAGAATAGTTCTTGTTGCTTTTGTTGTTATTTTGCGCATAACAATGCAACTTTCACAAATTTACCAGAAATTTTTGCTCAACCTAGTATTTTCTGCAACTAATTGGTGAACTTCCCGACTTCTTGGAACAGATTAACAAAATTCACGGATTTTTCCCTGCATCCAAATAAAAAAATGTCGCGATATTTTCTCGCAACCAACAGATGAATTTTGCAATATTTTTCTGCAACCTATCGATGAATTTTGCACCCGCAATTGATTGACAAATTCTGCTATTTTTTTCTGTGACCAACTGGCGAATTTTATAGTTTCTTCTTGTGACAGATTGATGAAATTCACGATTTTTCCCTCATGACAGGCTGACTAATTTTGAAATATTTTTCCCTGCCAGATTAGGAAACTTCCTGTGACCAGTCGATGAATTTCACGATAATTTTTCCCTTGTCTGATTTAGGAAATTCACGATTTTTTTGACCTACGACCGATGGACATGATTCGCGATATTTTTTCACATGACCAAAAAAGGAAAAAATACAAAAGGGCATGCCAAAAAGGATAGTAATGGTCACTGGACATTGCGACCTGCCAAATTGATCTAGATTCAGCACTAAACAAAAATAAGTAAAATTGCAAAGATCAAGTGGAGTACAAAAAAAAATTACGAACTCCAAATTAAAAATATTTAAAAACATCAAATTAGTTGATTCTTGGAATTCACAGAAATTAGGACTTGACAATTTAAAGTTACCCTACATTTCTCATGTAATAGAAGAAATAAATTGACAGTTTCTACTTTCAAACTTTGGACTTGGTTTAAAATCCAAATGCATAAAGCCTTGTGAATCAAGGAAAATACCAGGCATTCTGGTTTTGACTGTAATTCCATTAAGGATATATTAAAACAATTTTGTTCAGAAATGGATGGTAATGATGTCATCATCAAATATATATTGTTAATGCAAGTAGTTAAATATGAAGAGAGATCAGATCTTGGAAAGTTTTCTGAAAATTTTTTTAAAGAATTTCAACAACCCCATTGTTTAAGACTCATAACATTTGATGAAAGTGAAAAAATAGACACTGTATAAATGCTTAAGATTCTTTCTTTAAAAAAAAAAAAAACCTATTTGTGTAATTATTCTTAAATGTTGATTTAAATTGTTTCAATGGTACTTTGCCTTGTCTGCATTAATAATTCTTTAAATAGCATGTAAAATAACACTGGGTTTAAAACATATTTTTTTCTCCCCACAAAACAGCTCAACTCCCCTCCATTTATAAATGTTGGGAGGAAGACTCCCCTCCTAGGAAAAATTGAATTTCAAGCCCTGGACTCAGATTTTCTATTCTTTCCGCAGTTTGCCTGTGTATCGCATCTGCACATGTTGGGGGATTCCTTGGCAACAGAATTTTTTTTCTATACTTTTAAATCTCAATCACCTGGTCTATGGTTTTGGAGTTAAATATAAAAAATATATATATAAACAAACCTTTGTGATACCTTTCCAGTTGTAACAGTATCTTTCGTTTTACAAAATACAAACATTTACTCTTTAGATCATTTTAATTTTAGTCACAGATTTTCACTTTAAGTGATTTTTTTCTTTACACTTTGGCAGAAATAATTGCATTTTATAGCTCCATAAGGTTTAGAGCAAAACAAATAACTGAAAGCCAAGCTTAATTTATTTAAATTAGCAAACCTGTTGAGAGATACATAGGTGTAAAAATTTTTAACCTCTGTTACCAGATAAAAAGTTGCACTTATCTTATTTATAAGAGCATCATATTTATAAGATGTCTATAGCCAAGTTAACCAAAATATGTTTAAGGAGAATGAATAAAAATATTACCAAGTAACCCCTGTTACCAAATTGTATATTTAATACTTAAAACATCTTCAAAATAATAAAAAAATGATCACTATACCAAATATAACTTTTAAAGACTGTTTGGCAACTTATTGAGTATATCAACTGATTGCATAATAACCAACATATAAAATTTTCAAAACTAATTACTTCTTAACAGAGGTTAAATGAGGAGTTGAATGACAGATTACATAAGGTAACATAAGATAGCAACACAAGCTTAATTTAGGAATTTTGCTTTCCTCATATGTTAGAAACTACATTTATAGCTTACTACACAAAAAATTTCTTAAATAAATTAATAGTTAATTTTTAATAATAATTTCAGTAATCTCTGTTACCTGGTAACAGAGAACATTCAAAAAGTAAAATAAAAAAAAAAAAAATCTGACAACATCTTTTTGTATGAATTCAATTTTTCCAACTTTAGCAAAAAAAAAAAAGATGCCAAAGCCTGGACTCGAACCCAAAACCTTTGACTGATATTGTTAATGCTCTACTGTTTGAGCTACCTGGACTGAATGCATTTTTTATGTTAGAAAATACGTTTATAGCTTACTACACAAAAAATTTCTTAAATAAATAAATAGTTAATTTTTAATAATAATTTCAGTAATCTCTGTTACCTGGTAACAGAAAACATTCAGTAAGTAAAAAATCTGACAACATCTTTTTGTATGAATTCAATTTTTCCAACTTTAGCAAAAAAAAAAAAAAAAAAAAATGCCAAAGCCTGGACTCGAACCCAGAACCTTTGACTGACATTGTTAATGCTCTACTGTTTGAGCTACATGGACTGAATGAATTTTTTATGAATCTAATCTGAATCATGACAATTGAACAGATTTTTTTTTCAACTATTCTAAAATCACAAATAAAAGTGACAAATAATTGGTAGCAGAAGTTCTTGAGAAAAATGTAAATCAGCCCACTGCATCCGATATCCATAACAAATATTCCAAAATGATTATCATGACAACTTGCTCACTTATAAACTTCATTTGTATTATATGATACACTCTTTTGACAAAAACAGAAAAAATACAACAAACATGGACTTGAGAAATTAATTTATATAATATTTTCATTATAATACCATGTTCTATTATAATAAAATGGTTGAATGTGAAAATGAGAATGTTATAGTAATAAATAAACAATACACTTCAAATAAACTTCCCCTTGGGACAATAATAAAATAAATGAGTGATGATATAAATATATATATGCACACACACACATATACATACACAGTAGAAGGCCAATAATCCACACAGGTTGATTCCAAGAGTTGTGTCCATTTGAGACTTTTTGCAGATAACTTAGATCGTTATTTTTTTGTAAATAAATAAATTGCACACTTAAAAAAATAAAGTAAGTATTATCAAAAATAATAGTTTATTATTTTTAAAAAAATAACACTGTATCAATTCTTGTCTGTTTTAAGACATTTGGCTTTATGTTGATAAATTCTATCTTGCAATTTATAAACAGCCACAAGTTCTTGCTGAGTCATAAAACTTTGTTGCTTTAAAAAATGTAATATCTCTGGCCTAGTGCAAAACTTTCATCAAAAGTTATTTTTCCACTTCATTGTCAGAAGCTAGCAGAAATAAACATTGACATTTATAGAATTATTTTTAATTTAATTTTCTTTCTAGAGTATTGTAACTATTGTTATGTATTAATTTTTTTTATGACAAATGAATATGTTTAAAAGATTTATTTACAAATAATAATATAATAATGTATAAAAAAGACAACAAATGAAGTAAGGGGAAGGAAGGTTGAGATAGGAAGTAAGAGCATTTTCCAGCAGATCTTTGGTGTCGCCATCTATTTATGAAAATGTGTACTAAAATTGACATTAGACATTTGACTTATGCTGATAAATTCTATCTTGCAATTTATAAACAGTCACAAGTTCTTGGCTGAGTCACCATACTCTGTTGCTCTAAAAAATGTAATATATCTGGCCTAGTGCAAAACTTTCATCAAAAGTTATTTTTTCCACTTCATTGTCAGAAGCTAGCAGAAATAAACATTGACATTTATAGGATTATTTTAAATTAAATTTTCTTTCTAGAGTATTGCAATCATTGTTATGTATTATTATTTTTTTTTTTTTCATGACAAATGAATATGTTTAAAAGATTTATTTACAAATAATAATAAGGAAGGTAGAGATAGGAAGTAAGAGTATTTTTCCAGCAGATGTTTGGTGTCGCCATCTATTTATGAAAATGAGTAATAAAATATTTATCTATATTTCAGAGTATCATACTATTAAAATAATCCTTATAATATTATTAATGTAAGTCTTTTAAATGTTTTCATATTTCTAACCATGAATTAATGGAGGAAGGGGCAGGAGATCATCAGTAAGTGTTATAAGGTAAAAGAATCCAATAAGTTTTGTTAAAAAAGAATTGGGAAATTTTGAAAATAATAAGCAATTGTCAGGAAAAAGCACAATAATAATAATGGCATAGGAACAGCAAAAAAAATAAAACAATATAGATTTTATTATTTAAATTATTAGTTCAAGACTATTTTCATAATTACTTTGCAATAAAGGTGCATATTATAGAATTATTTGATGCATATCTGCAGCTACACCATCTGTTGGTGAATATGAGTAACATATTTTATTTAAATTTCACAATATAATACACTATTACATAATAAAGCTCAAATATAATAAATGTAATACTCATATCTTTTCATCTTCATAATTACAATTTAATCAAAAGAAATTAATGATTGAATATATTGTCTAAGTAAGCATAGTCTTTCATTTAAAACAAATACTTTTTTCTTTATTTAGAGAGACGAAAAAAACATATGCTTACATGAAGATCACTGGGATTTTCTTTAAATTTAGGTTTTCCTCAGGAACTTTTAGTCAGAATTGAAAGATATTCAAATTATTTATATCAAATCTAAATGTCAAAAATTAAATTGACAATCTCTATAGTAAGGCAACCCTTACCTCATTCATTTGAAGACATTTCGTTTAACCCCTTCGGGACAACTGATGCATATATGGGGCATTCTCACAATCTTTTGACTTTTATGCCCCTGAATAATAATTTTTATTTTAGTACATGTTCTTGTGTTTTTTTTTTTTTTTTATGTCATATACTGGGGAACATCCCATTGCATGACTGCATAGCAATGTTAAAGAAATAAATAAGTTTTGGACGATGTTGGGGGTCAAATACCTGGAAAACTCCTATACCGTCCCGTGTCCCTGATGCTGATTTTTAAGTTTGGAGCTGTCTATATAAAATTGTTTCAATAAAAATAATTCAATGTAATTTTTTTCGGAAACTGGAACTATTGTTTTACATAAATAGGTAGCAAAAAATTAACCTGCACACATTTTTAGGGTTATTATTATTTTTTAAACTCTGTCCCTGGATTTTAGATTCCTAACTGTCCCTCTTCTAAAATTATACAGAAAATCACTTCAGCTGCAGCCACAGAATTTTTTTCAAGTTTTTTCTTATGCAGGAGTATGCTAGAGAAAAAATTTCTAAAATTCTTTGACAGGAAATTTACTGCAGAGTTTAAATCAGCATTTAAATATCAATTTCAAGCATTGTGGCTTTATTGGTAGTCTTACCGTCCCCAAGGTTTATTCCTGCACTTTTCGAAGTAAATTATTATTTTTTTATTTACTAGGGGGCTCGGCCCCCTACGAGCTACGCTCGCCAACCCCCGTCCAGACACCGCAGACTCTAAATGCACGCTAATTTGATCGGCTTTAAAAAAGATTTCTTTAAAAAAGGCTTTAAGAAAGATTGAATTATAATTTAAAAAACAGTGGCGATCTCCCTATAAACGAATTTTTATTCATTTCTCTTTGATTGGGGAATTTTAACGCAAAATCCGCTGCGGTAGTACTTGATTATCCCGTCGACCAATTTCGCCAAATTATATAAATCGCCAAATTATACAAATTGACATCATTTTTATTTTAAATAACGAAAGAACAAATAAATTAGTACAACATTAATAAAAATACAAATAAAACGTCGAAATAAAAATAACTTGATGATGTAGACACGTGTAACAACATTTCAAAATAAGCTAATATAAAAGGAATTAAGTAAACAGAGTCTTTGTCTCTTGGTATTTTTTAACAAAGCGAAAAGAAAGTTCTTTTAAATGAGACATTTTAAATTAATCGTTTTTAATCTGACGTAATTTTTACCAAGCTATTCTTTCTCTTTTAAATATTCATGTCAAAATACTTTTGTTAGAAATGAAATATTATTTGCGCTTTCCTAACAAAAATAGTTGAAAAATATCCTCTCAAAATGTCAAATAAATGTCTAGCGCATTTTTTTAAATTTAAACCGTTTTGCAATATTATTTTGTGTTCATTTTATGTAATAACTGTAATGTGACGTAATTTCTCCTATTTAAGACTTCTAACGCATGTTAATAAATTTATTATTTTACGAATTCCTTTGTCTTAAAATTCACATGTAATTATAGTTTTTATGACGTAATTTTTAATAAGTTCCTGCTTTTTGTACATAATTATTTAATTCTAATTCCAAATGTTTTTTTTTCTGTTTATAACAGTCACGTGTAAATAAATTTTTAATTTATTTACACGTATAAATATTTTTTTGAAGCAAACATTATTGTTTCTGCTGTTTATACAGTTGGCAACAGTTTAAATTAATATCACTTTCTAAAATCTGTAAAAAATATCTCTAGAAATGCTGAAAATTTGAATTTAAAATAGAAATAAAACCTCAAAAAAATGAGTCAAAATAAAAAAAATAATGCAATCTGCACTCCGGCAAATTCTAACGCATAAAATGATCTAAAAATGATTACACTGCCATGTATAGTTTTTGCTGCTATAAAACTTTTTTAGTGGAACGATTTTGTCCAACTTTCGCATTAAATATCTCTTAAAATAATTCTTCGATTTGAAAACTGTCTGCATTAGCGTGTTTATCAAACATTTCTGTATAAAACCACAGATTTTCATATTTTTGTATGCATTATTTTTCTTAATATTAACGAAGGAAGACCTCCAGTCACAAAAAATTCAAAACCGGCGGCGGCGGTGACAGCGGTAGTTACTTTTTTTTAGAATAGAGAGATTTAATCCAATGCAAATAACTGCTCCTAAAAATCAATGAACATTGTGACTACCACTTAGTCTTAACATGATTTGCCGAAAATAGATGGTAATTTTCCTTACCGTTCCATCCTTACCATCCCTTTTTTTCCCCCCATTTCGTCCCTTTTTTCCTATACCATCCCCTCTTTTTACCTTACCGTCCCTTCTTTAACACCCTTTTAAGACAATGTTATACCAAAATTTTGTACTAAAAATATTACATTATTATTATTTCCTATTTGAATGTACTGTGGGTACTATGCAAATTCATTATAAGTAAAAATTGAGAAGAAAATAAAAAGTTTTAGTGGTAAAATGGTAAGGAAAATTAAACTCGCAAGTTTAATTTAAACCTCAGTTAAATAAAAAAAATTTCGCTGCTGACCATTATTTCTTTATTTTGAATCATTAAGGCATTCGTCTATCAGATTAAAATGCTATTTTAGCAAGTTTAATTTCACCAGATTTTTATTCCCGAAAGTCAAAAGATTGTGAGAATGCCCCATATGCACCATCAAAAGGTGCATGCGGAATTTGTTTTTGATATCATTAGAAAAAAGATATTTCTCTTTTCTAATTAGAGCATTTTTGGTATTTTACAACTAAAGGTAACAGTTAAAAAAAAAAAAAAAAGCAGTGCCAACTGAATAAAATTTGTGTAAGGGATGCCCGTCCTGAAAGGGTTAAAAATATAAAATCACACAAATTCAAAGTTCATTTGCAAAAGGTTACTCTAGGTGCATTTGGATAGATTTTTGCTTAAAAATATACCATACATATTCTAGAGTATATGTTGCAAAGGCAGTCGTCCCCTTTCCTAACACAAAATCCATCAGAGAGAAAAATGTCTGAATTCAACACTGACCAGGTCTGGCAACGTTGGGAGGGTCAGCAAGTTCTACTCAAAATCAGATTTATTATAATATTTATTTACACACGCACATACAAATTCTGAAATATTTATATCTTGCATTAACTAGATATCTGTATGTGCTGAAATTTCTAGGCCTGGAGGTATAAAAATTTGGGGAAAGACTTCCAGAAAATATTTTTTTTGAGATAGTAAATATTAATATTTCTTTTAATAAAAGATATCGTTAGAAAGGAAAAGGTACCATTTATAAATAGCTGGGTTTTTTTTTTTTCATATTTTGTTCAGGAAAATAGATGCAGATATTTAGACATTGCAGAAAACATGATAAACCCCAGAATGGTATTACGCAAAATATTCTTTTGAAAGGGTTAATATTAAAATATATTTTAACAAATAATGCTATTGTAACCAAAAAGATATCATCTGTAAGTGGCAATTTTATGCTTTTTCATATTTCTTTCAGATCATTGAAAACGATTTTTCCCCATTAATCGTAATGTAACGGAACACTTTTGGGTATCTCTGTAAACAAACTTATTGATACTTATTTTATATATACGACAGGGTTCATACTCTTTTTGAATTACAAAATTCCCTGACTTTTCCAGGTCATATTTCTTAAAATTCCCTGACCACAATTCACGACATTTTTTTAGAAATATGAATTTCAATTTTACATTTTAATGATTAAATTTGTACAGCATAAGAGGTACATTAATAAGAATAAAATGTAAACTTACCTCTGAAAGTGAAAATAACTTATAATAATTAAAAAAAGAAAGAAAAAAAAACACTAAAATACAACTCAGAAGGATTCAAAGTAACTTTTTACTTCTATAACAAAATTTACATTATGCATATTAAAAATTCAAATTTTTTTGGACAGTTCTGCAATCATATTGTTTATATGTACTGTTTCAGAAGCAGTTTGTTGTGTCAGTTTAATTTTTTTTTCTTTTAACAGTTTAATTTCTGCTACAGCTTTTCTTTTTTCTGTTTCTTTTTTGCTTGCTTCATGATTTTCTTTTTTTTTTTTTCATTTAAATAGTCATGGTATCTCATTCTAGCCACCTTAACATGGCTCAACATTTCTTTACTAATATCTACTTTTTCAACTCCACCAGCTGCTTTAACAGCATCATAAGCAGTCCTAAGGGCACACACAGATCTTTCTGCTAAGTTCTCTATTAATACATCTTTGTTAATTGAAAAACTGCTTTCCACAGATGCATTCCCATTTGAAAGAACTAAAACAATTTTTAAAACTTTCCATAAATCCTTAAAGCTATCTTCAGGAATAATGTTGCAATAAAATGCATCTAAACTTTCATTTTCATAAGAATACTTTTCAAAATATTCTTTTTTCTCAGCTTTTGCGTCAAAGCAAAGCTTACTAAATTGTTGTTTAGCTCTGTCTGCTTCAGCAGATGTCACATGCTGCTTTGTGTATAAAACTTCTAATAATTTACTCATTCTCAGTTCTGAAGTATTGGAATTGGATAGAATTAGCTTAGGATCTAAACATGAGATATATCTAAGTAAAGAATATGTCAGCGGAGAACGTTCAAATATTTTTGATGTTATTGCTTTAAAAAAATTTTGGCAATCAAGCCGGAATCGTTTTTTTTTTCATTTTCTGTGGCACCACATTTTGCAAGAAGACCTGATGCAGCTACTCCTACATCAAGAGCCTGAAGACTGCATAAATTGTCTTTATCATTGATATCTACTTTCATACACTTCTGGGCAGTGTCTGCTAATCTCATAACATCAGATTTAATGAATCTTTTCATAAGCTGGTAAATTATAAAATGCAAGTCTTGATGCATAAATGGGCAAAGTGGATCACTAGATTGGTATTTTTTAAGAAATGGTTGCAAAAGTGTAGCAATGGATGAACAAAAGGCCATCTGTGGCAAGGTCAATTTATTATTGCACGCTTCCTGTAATACTTCAACAGTTTGTGTTTTAGGAAGTGTCGATTGCCGAACATACGTTTTTACAAAATTGAAAACTTCAATAGCTCTCTCAGCAACAGCTGCATTTTCTACCCACCGTACTTCACAAAACTTTTGAGGAAATTTGTTGCTGCCTGTAATTTCAATATAATCTGCTCGTCTTGCAGGTGAATTTTTAAATAATTGATACATAGCTCTGAACACAGTATTTAAAGACCAATTTGCAGCTTTGTGGCCCGTACGAAATGCACCGTGAACTACATGCAACCCACAAGTCCCTATATCCAGAACTTCACATAAATGTTCAGTGGCAAGTTCATCTGTCAATAGTCTGGCCATTTTGACATTTACATTGGGGCCATCCATTGACAACTGTAATAGTTTGCTAAGGTCAAGGCCTTCAGTTCCTTCATGAAGTTTAGCTATTAAATCTAGTGCTGTGGAATGGCCAAGGAAAACAGAATCCAGATATCGAGTTTTTATTCTTTTAAATGATTCTGACCAATACCTAATTACAATATCCATCTGACCTTTTTGAACTATTTTATTTAAAGCTTCGTCGAAGCAAATAACAAACTTTGAATTCCCTATGTCCCTTCTTAAATGTTCAGAGAAGTATGGTGATAAGCCAAAACAAATCATGTAAGACATTTTTGAACTACTACAAGTAACTGCTTGTCCTATTTTACTGTCTGGAAACATTGATTTGAACAAACTGGAAGCATCATGAAAGGAATTATATGAACTATGGGACATGACAAGTTTCATGGCCCAGAGAATTTCAGCTCTTAAAACAGCTTCTTTTGAAACATGACTCTCTAAAGAAAGTTTATTACTACAATAAGGTTTAACACATGTTGCAGTAGAAGTATCATTCGTTTCTGCTATGATTTTTTCTTCAGATATGGACTTTTTATTTTCATTAATTGTATTTTCTTTCGTAGATTTATCAGTCTGAAATACTTTTTCCAATGGCAAAGAACCCTTAGCAGAATTTGTGTTTCTCTGATGTTTATAACCTTCCTCATGGCTGGTAATGGCAGTTCTACCCATATTACTGAGTTGAAATCAGGGTTGGAGAAAAACCGGGTTTTTTTTTATTTGGTTTAAACCAGGTTTTTTTGGTTTAAACGGGTTTTTTTTTTAACTATAATTTCCTATTGCATACAGATGCATATCTGTTGATAAAATAAACATTTTTGGATATTATATAAATAATATAACTTTTGAAAATATTTAAATTAAATAATTAGTCAATTATATAAAAAATTGAAATCATTTCTAATTTAAACATTATTAGTAACAGCTATGTCTTATGTTCAAAGTAAACTGCTCTACACAACGAAACATTGATACCTTGAAAATCGTATGAGGAAATATAATAATCAATCAATAAACATTTGATGCAGTTTCATGAATATAATATATTATTCTGTGATTGTTATTATTATTTTTTTAATATCCAAGTATTTCTGGTTATTTTGTTTTCTGAGTGATAACTCCAAGTGTCCAAGTCAACATTTTTGGCCATGAGATTCAGCAACTAACAGAAAAGATTGATTGGTATTATTGAAATGCTATAACTAGCACTCAATTTTTGCAAGCTGTGTTATTCAATTTGATATCTTAAGTTACTCTTTTAAATTCTTTAAGGATAATCTATCTCAATCCAGAAAATTTTCTTTTACAACTTAACAAAAATCTTAAAAATCATTGTATTTTGTTATTAAATGCTATAAATAATCTGCATTTTTTAAATGAAAATATTTTATGCTAAATATTGAATATTATTTATCTATTTTATCTTTTCTAATTTCACATGTTTTAAGAAAAATCTTTAGGGTACCAGATATGTTCATCAGCACATGCTAATTTTCATTCTAGATGCATAGAAACATGACCTAGGCTCATTGTGTCTCATGTTGACTGCTGAGATGAAGTGTTAAAAGTAGAAATTACTTCTATCTATAATTTAAAACAATTAAATTACATAAGAGAAAATATTATATTGGATTTTTTCTAAAATAACCAAATGGTTTTTTTTACAAAAAAACCAATTGGTTTAAACCATGGTTAAAACCACTTGGTTTAAACCGTGCCAACCCTGGTTGAAATGATCTTCGACAAATAGAACAATGGGCAGAGAATGGATCACTCTTTACTTCTTTTAACCAAGAGCACCATTCTGGATTTATTTCCTTGTCTGTCCACTCTGGATTAAATAATGTTCTTTTCTTAGACATATTATATATACTTTTTCCTAAAAGAAGAAAATACACAATTATACTGCAATCATTTTTAAAAAACTGATTTTGTATATTTATTACATTCTATCAAAAGTAGCTCCAAAACAATTAATGCAAAAGGGAAAAAAATCTGAATATATTCTAGTTTTAATTTATAAAATCTTAATTTAGGGTTAGGTGGGGCAAAATAAATTATAATAACAGTACTTTTTTTATTTATACTATGTTGCCAGATTTCTTTTTAATGCTAGATATTAAATTACATATTTCTTTAATTAAATAAATAACCGCACATGAACCTGCTTAAAAATGCTCTTTAGAACGCTGAAAATATTAAACAACAGATTTAAGAGAAGAAATTTTATCATTTCAAAAAAGTGTTGCCAATCAAGAAATTTGAATTAAAAAAAAAAGTAACCCACTGGCAACACTACCCCAGACTTGTATAAAACCAAAAACTTTCTGCAGAAATAAATATTTGGTCAAAAACTTTCTGCAAATTAATCTTAAAAAATTACGTATATTATTTTTACGTTATGAATTAAAAACAGTGGTTTAAAATAATTACCATAAAAAATTAAAAACTAATTAATATTAATTAGAGAATAATTATTCTGGTTAAACAAGGAAAAAAAAACAAACAAAGGAAATTTTCTGAAAGGAGTAAACTCCCGGCACTAAGTGTTTTTTTTTTCCTGCGCCTCTTTGAAGAAATTAGAGGGGTTTTTTTGCAATCTGTTGACGATTTTTGCCGTTTTTCCACGATTCTTTGACGAAATTTGCCGTTTTTTCACGATCCTTTTACGAAATTTGCCAATTTTCACGTTTTTTTGATGAAATTCGCATTTTCCTGCGCTCCTTTGACAAAATTAGCAATTTTTCTTCAAACGATGGACGAAATTGATTTTTTTCGGCGATCATTCGTCAAATTTTGCGATAAATTTTATGCCTGAATTTTAAGATTTATGACCGATTTTTTTAATTTTCGGAAATGATCACCTTAATTTTTCAGAATTTTCAGACCAGAGGCTTGCCGACAGATTTTCGATCGCGGAAAACGTGTTCAAATTCTAAGTGATGTTTCGAATTTTTTTTTCAAAAGGTTAAAGATTAAATTTTTTTACAATGGATTTTAGCGTTTGAAACAGAAAAATACGAAATTTAAAAATATGTAGTTAGTTTTCCCATATTTCTAAAAGTTACGCCAATGAGAAGTCATAAAAATGATCCAAAAGAAACTTATGTGCGACGATCGCGTACATTCAATTCTTATCTTTCATAGGAGCATCATAAGTAGGCTCACAGTGTCGCAGAGAGAGCACGTATTTCGTGCTTTTTAGGTTCTGACTTTTAATTATCTCGGTTAACAAAAAAAAAAAAAAAAATGAATATCAGGGTAGGCTTTGGTCTATTCTTATACACATTTTCGGATCTCTACAGGCTGTAGATTTCGATAGCCGCTTTTAATCCCTGTAAAAGTCCTCTCCGATTACTTTACGATTTTTTGCCGTGTTTGGGGGAGGGGGGGGGAATTAATTGGATATAACGGTACCTTGAGATGTATGAGAAAAAGTTTAAAATATTCAAAATATCGATTTATAAAACATGTTAACTCTTCAATAAAATATGGAAAAAAAAAACTGCAAATTTTTCTTAAATGAAAGCTTTCACTAAGTTTCAGTTTCGGATCGTTTAGCGTTCCGGATAATATATCCTGTACTATATATTAAAAATATATTTAAATCTAAATTTTTGAAAAATGACACACATACGAGTGAAGAATAATAGATGAGTTCATGCAAAATATTTGCATTACGTTAACTTTAGAATAGTGCAACCAAATTAAATTTTTCCAGGATTCACCTTTTTTATTTTTTTACTAGCAAAGTTGTATATAATAATGTGATAAAAGGGGATAAAAACATATCTTCATAATAGATATTTAATAATAACAATCTTGTTTCTGAAAAAATCGTTTAGTTGTTATATATTATTTATTATTAAAAAACTAGGGCTATTAAAGAATACTTTTAATTAAGATTACTTACCTGCAATTAACAGAACTTTCGGTTTCAGAAAAGAATCATGCCGTCACCAAAACGAAATTAAATCACCTTCTCACTCAGCAGCAGTCAGCAGAAGACAAGAAGATCGCGGCTCTCCGTTTGCTTTAACCAGCCCTTCAGCTTCTGCCTATTTCACTCTTCATGAAAAAGGGTTGCATTAAATAACAAACGAAATTATTTGGCGACATTCAACTTTAAAGCTGACAAAAGAAACCGGAAAATAACTCTATTCTATTGCGCAGTTCGCTCTTTTACAGAGTCCCATCATTGGCAAAGATATTGCCCATTTGGCGACAAATTTGTATAGCTAAAACTTCTGCCTGTCAAAATGTGAATTTAGTAAAATATTTAGCGAAAATTCTACTTCCAAGTGAAAAATAAGAACTTTTTTGCGGACGAACCTCGGAATTTGGCAAAATCTTGAGACATGATACCACATAAAAAAATCCCTGACTTTTCCAGGTTTTAGAAAAAAATTGCAATTTTCCCTGACTTTTCCATGACTTTTTGAGCACTTGTCATTTTCCCTGACAATTCCCGGTTTTCCAGTCGCGTACGAACCCTGTACGATATAGAAAACAGGCTGTCATCCACTTCAATGATGCATATCAATTTATTATGTTTGAAATAGTGTAACATCACTAAAATGCACTTTAAACATTTTTTTTTCCATTTTAACCATAATGTAACAAAATACTTTGAGGTGTTCCAGTAAACTAGTTCATTTTCAATACCGAACATGCCATGCTAATCCTCAGTAACAAATTACTGAGCAATCTGAGTATATTTATTTGCATTAGATAGAGTACAGACAGATGGATAAGCAGATTAACCGACACTTTTCAATTATGTTGTAAAGTGTTGAAAATGACCATGAAAATTTAAATAAGCCTTTAAAATAAGTTATCAGTTAGCTAAAAAATAGGCAAAACAGTTAACTGGCATCAACTTTGCAACAACTCAACATAAATAGCTGATTACTAACTCGATAAAAATATCAGTAATTCTTTGCTGAGGGTAGATGACTTATGAAAAGTGGCTGCATGCTGGCCAATTATAGTATTTTATTTTAAACAAAGAATAAACTATTTATAATATACCTTATCTCATTGCGGCTAACTATAGGAGCATTTGCCCTATACATAAATTTAGTAACAAATAGTAATTGCATTAAAATTAATCTAGTGTAATTTCGTATCCAGTGATTTCTGGAGTTCCATTGCCAGAGATTATTCTGTTGAGCTGAACCAGGTTTCAGACCAAATGCTATAATGATTAAGGTTAGCTGGGTGAGAAAGTTCGAGATTCGTCCGGGATAGCTCAGATGGCAGAGCACTGGCAGCTTCAGCCAGGAGATCCCTGGTTCGAATCCTGGTCTGGACATTTTTTGCCGAGTTGGAAATTTACATCCAATATGATTTATTTACCAATTAGAATAATTGTGTTAAAATTAATCTAGTAATATGTTGTTTCCATACTGTATTCTGAAAATATATATCTATATTAATATCACTGTGTGTGTGTGCATGCATGCATGAGATGGCTAGTGAAATTTAACACACTTAGAAGTCTAAAAATTTAGATGAAGATAGTCCAAGCCAGGTCCTGATGCACCTGAGGCTCAGATTTTTTTCTTTTTTAATAATTAGCATGTATTTATTGAAAACTGAAATTAAAAACCATCATCAAAGGGTCCAGTGTTCCAGGATAGAGTGAATTGCATTTCTGGAGCTTCGTAGCAAGGAAGGAATTGAGGGTAGTTTTTTCTTTGGGCCTTTTTACTAACTCCTACCTTCCGAACTATTTGGGATATGGAAAAACAGGAGACATATTCTTTAATTTCATACTTTACATCTTAAACGCCATAATTTGTTAAAAAATATATCATTTTTAACCCTTTGAAAAGAAAAAATTCATAAAGGGTCAATTTCACAGTAGACTTTTTCTCCCTTTTAGTGATGCTTCCCTAGGGCTCAATTTTAGAGGTACGAATTAACAAAAAATATATTTTTTAAGGTGAGACCTTCCTCTCTTTGACTGTGTAATCAGTTTTCAAAAATACGAATTTTAACTCTTTCAATAAAATTTCTAACAGCAGGTCATTTTGTACCTCTGGGAGATGCTCTTTATTCTGCGGTAAAACTATGGTAAGTACAGTATAAAGGGGCATGCTGACCCGGTGTGCAATGTGTCCAATGCACACAGGCACCAAAGATTTCAGTTCAGAAGAAAATTCTTTAAAAAAGTCCTTACTTAAATTATACTAAAACATTTTCTTGACATCTTAATTATGTTTTGTAGATTTACATGAGACAAATATACTTATGATTATTTCATTCTTTTTTGTTTTTATTCTACTTCTGAATCTTTCAATAAGTAATTTAGAGAAACAATATAAAACGGGAACTTGTGCACGATGTCTACAGAAATTTTAATAAAAAGTTCCTTGATTTTTCCCTGACTATCTTTATCAGACTTCCCTGATTTCCATTATTAACAATACACATATATTTTTAATATATGCTGCTTCATCATATTATCCACTTATCCAACTTGCTAATTTTCTCATTAATCTCATTTGGGAGAAAAACACAAAAACTGCCTAATATTCATAAAGTATTGGTTGACAGTTTTATAAATCTGAACTCAAAATTTAGTCCAACAACTTCATACAATGGTCAATAGATATATGTTGACGAAAAAATTTCCTCATTTTCTGAAGAATGTTCAATCCTAAGACATATCTACATCTGACGGCATAGCTAATTGAATTAAACTGTCCACCTGGTCAAGTTATGCTAATATATCATTTAAAAATTTCAAAAATGGTTAAGTTATCTCCAATATAAGCACTATCCACAGAAAATGAGGACATATGGTCACCTTAATTTGTGTTAAATATCAAAATCTCATACCATGTACATCTTTTTAAAAATATTGGGAGCAACTAATTAGCATAGGAAAAAATATGGTATATAAATAGATGAATCAGTTTCATTGGCAAGGTGAAAATGTAAATATCTTTGCATAGACAAATTTCCCGGACTTTTGAGTATTTTTACAAAATTCCCTGATTTTTCCAGATTGATAAACCTCAGTGATTTTTCCATGATTCCCTGATTTCCAGATTCTGCAGACACCCTGTTTTATGGATGTGTTTTCAATGTATAGGTTTTAGATTGGACAGACTGGCGCCAACTATGGGGCAGCTTTTAATTGTTAAAAATAAAGTATCATCCATTTGCAAATATTTTGGAATTCCATGCTGTCGGTTTAACACAGTCATTTTTGCACCCAATCAGTAAAGTCTGCTTTATGCGGCTGAATCAAGATTTTTTTTCAGTGCCCCTTGAAATGATCACTTCTGCAAAACATATTATGTACTAAACAGAAATTATGTGTTTTCTCCAGTCAAGTAGTGTTGAGACCTCAGAGCAAAAAACTTATTTTTTATCTATTCTATCTTATAATCTTCATCTATCATTATGGTGTATGCAGGATTTTTGTTAAGTGAAGGTGGAAATTGGTGAAAATAGGCTAAATTTGGCTAAAAATGCTCAAAAATTCTTACTTTTTAAAAGGTTTAGAGGGACAGCCCTCCCCTGCACACACACTCATGTTTATTACATACTAGATAAATATGTGATGATTGTAAAATTTGTTCATTTCAATTCAGAACATAAAATTGAAAGTATTGAAATACATGATCACTTATTAGCATTATACCTACAGAGACTGAAATGACAGAAAAAGTTCAATCTAGACATAAATAACTTACATAAATAACTACAATAATGACTGTAACCTGCACAGAAAAATAGAGATTTATAAAATAAAAGTTTTAAATTCTCATCCACTTTATGTTCTACTAGCTGACAACCCTCGACTCCCCCTGCATTACCTGGGCCTGTGATAATAACCTTAAATATACTTATAATAAAATGTTGAATGATTTTACGTTTTTAAATGAAAATCCATCCAAACGGATATACAGATGGCAGCCCTACTGCGTGTTATGCACACTCTGGTCTGATTTTACAAAAAAAACACCTTGATTTTGTATTTAATTTCTGGCATTTAGATGTATAAAACATCAATTCTGACCAAAAGTTCCTGAATATAAAATGTGTATCATCCCCTAACTTTTTAAAAATCTAAAATGATACCCAAAGCAACAATGCTCTTAAACGGGAAACAATGTCTTCAAAGGTACTGAGAGTGTAAGGAAAAGATATCTTTTGCAAATCCTTGAAATGACTTCCAGATTTTTTTTTTCTTTAATAGTAAAAATATTTTTTTAACCAGAGGTATTGTTAGAACAAGAAAAGTACCAGGAATGTATATATATGTATTTCTGCTCAAAAAGTGGATGCAACAGTTTTAAAATGTAGAAAAAATATAAAACTTGAAAAGGAATCAGAAATATGAATTGAACTTTGTAAAATATTTTTTTGAAATACTCAATATTACATAATATATTTTTTTTTAAATACACCACTAGAAAGGAAAAGTATACAGAATAGTTTTTGTTTTTCTTGGTCCTAGAGGAGGATGCAGCAGTTTGAAATTTTAGAAAAATGGAAAACCTGAAAAATACTGTGAGTCGAGGGCTACTAAAAATGTTTTTGAAATTGTAACAAAAGATACCATTAAAATTGGGAAAGTAAAGCGATTTCAAAGGAAAGGAACTGGGAAAGTAACGCAAATCAGCAATCGCGATTTCAAAATACAGAAAAATCAAATACCCCACTTTCGTCTGGGTTGGGTTGATTTTTGACGGCCGATTATCTACTCTTGGGATATGGGCTCTATTGGAGTGTCCTTCGTGGGGGTCTTTCTAAGGGAACCTAACCCGTATTCATGCACGGAAATCCAAGGTTTCAAAGAAAACCACGAGAACTCCAAAATGGTTAGGCCGATGGGCACAATTGGGTTCGAACCCAGCATCTCCCATCTACCAGCTTCGAGAGCAGAACCTCTCAGCCACTGGTAGGGCCCACTTTTGTTTGCTTGAAGGATTACTTAACATCTGCAGATGCACAAGCACTGCCCTTATGAAGAAAGGAAACTCACCATTTACGATGTTCATATTGGCTAATATATCAGCTAAGTATAAAAAAATGAAATATCTGAGCCTCAGGTGCATTTGGACCTGCCTTCATCTATTTTCATCCAAACTTTGCATTATATTTTCTTAGTCATCGCCAACACATACAGAGACAGACAAACATCTTTATTTTATTGACACAAGTGTACAATATAGGTGCAGATTCACAAGCTCCTAAAAAAAATCTAGTGGCCACATTGTGAAACAAACACATAAAAACAATAATGTTTATATGGAGGGGAAAACTAAACCTCAGGGATTCAAAATGAAAGATAATTTATTTAATATATACAGATCTCAATAAAACACAGACTAATTACATCAAATGTGTATATTTAATTTAATCATAAAATTCTTGAAATTTGGATATTAAGTATAACATAAATCTTAAACTATGTACAGTTAGAAGATAAAGTTGGGCAAGATAACAGTTAAAAACATATATATAAGTTAAGCAATTGTGATAGTGGGGAAAATTAGGAAAAATATATTTCTTATTTTGATTTCGACACATTCAAAAGTACATATAAAAAAATATGTGAATGTGTGAAATTATTTTGCACTATAAAAGTCAAAATACACTTCAAACATTTGTTTTTCTATACAGGAAAAAATATCTGAAAAAAATAAATAACAAAAATAAAAAAGTAAAAAAGCATGGCAACTTAGTCACCGAAGAAAAAAACACTTACTTAGACACCAAAAGTGGCCACAGCAAAGAAATTATTCGCCACATGGCGACTGGTGCCCATCAATCTGCACCTATAGTGTGCAAACACATGCTCTAAACCTAAAAGTTGCCAGGGACTGATTACCAATGTGGTAAACTTCCACCAGTAAAAAGGAATAGAAATTTTGTCCTTCTGTATGACAGAAATTTAGCCTGAACTGTTTAAATAAAATGAAAATGTCTATTAAAATTCACTGGTGCAAGTTTGCCCGGCCAATAATCAGGCCCTGATGTTTTTCATACTCTAAACCACATAATGACGTTGCAAAAATCAATAATGAAGCTACTACTTGTTTCTTTAATATTGTAGAAGAGTTATTCAGTTAGTTTCCTCTTCTGTTTAGCGATGAAATATTTACTACTCGTGTAGCTGATTAAACTTTATTAAGTAATTATTCGAAACATTGTGACAATAAGATTGATGCCATAAATTATATTATTTATATAATATAATTTGATCTTTATAAAAATTTATTTGAAGTGACTGATGCTTTAATTAAAATGCATACTAATTCTTCCTGACTGAGCAGCCCAAATATCAACAAAATCTCTTGAAGGAAAAAATTGGTATATTTACAATTTTTTATTCTGATAGATTTTGACAGAATGCATTTAAAACAAAGTTAATTTTGTCATTAAAATAGCAATATTCCTCTATGAATAGTTAACAACTGCCTTTAAATGTTTAGATAAACTAAAATATCTAAATAAGTTATAATCAATTTTCGAAATGGAAACAAGTTCAAAATTATTACCATAAAATTCTGATTGTAAGCTCCCCACCCACTTTTAAGTAGTTTTGATTTTCTTTTCCATTCCCAAATATAAGACCCTTGCCACCTCTCTCTTCACAAATGTTTTTTGTGGAAAAAATTGATTTAAAAAATCTAAGGTTGATAATTTCGAATCTTTTGACTATCTTGGTGAATTTCCATATAATTTTACAAAACCTTAATGAAATCTGCCCCGTTCTACATGAAATTTCTGCTTCCCTTCATTGCCCCCCTCCCCAGAACAAGAAGTTTAGCATTTTGAAAATCTCAATTCTTTGGTTCTATTTATCTCTCGCTAGTAACAATAAGTAAATAATCCATTATCTAAATTAAACTCCTTTCTCCAAAAGTTCTTTCCCTCTGATACCCACTCAGCAAAGTTTAAAAATTATTAATTTTTTTTAATTCTGCCCTATTTCTTATTTTGTAGATTTACCTAAAATCTTATCTACATAATCTCATAGAATTCTTATGCATCTAAAATCTTCACCCTCTTTGAAATTTTTGCTCCATCTCTTCCCCCCCCCCCAAGGAGGGGGAGAATTCTAAATATGTGGGAGGAAAGCAAAAGATTTTCTTTTTTGCAGTTTGACTGTTCTCACCTCGGAATCACATGTATATTTTATGTTTAAATACAGCCCCCCCCCCCCCCAAAAAAAGATGGATTTTATACTGTGCGTATTGGCGAGGAGAATGAAAAAGCAAAGAGAGAGAATTTTTTCAGGAGAGGGTGAGAAATAATTTAAGCGGTTATTTAGATATTTTTATAACAAAATCACAAATCAAGCTGAAAAATAAAAATTAAAGAATTTTACAGATTTAAAACTGCATGAGATGCAGGGAAAGGGGGATTTTAGGAAAATCTTAACAGCCAAGGATTAATTTTACTAGCCAGCCAGTAAAACTGCATGAGATGCAGGAAGGTGGGGGGGGGGGGGAAGGGGAGGATTTTCGGAAAATCTTACCAGCCAAGGATTAATTTTACCTGTCAGTCAGATACAAAATACAGTTCAAAATTGTTATGACAAAATGTACATGACTGCAAAAATAGTTAATCACTATTACTACAATGCACTTTCATAATTTTTTTTCTTTAAAATTAAGAAATGTACAATAGAGGATGGTTTAGTATAGGTTACAACTAAGTACCATGTTTGCATCATGGCAATTTGGAAAGTTGCCAATGTAGCTAACTAATAAAAAAATGGCATATCTTCTATAAGCCTGACGTTTTTAAAGACTGCCTAAAAATTCACTTGCCCTGTCAGAAAAGCCACTCACCAATGATGAGTAAAATGATGTATTTCTCCACCCCTGTTCATGATATGAAGTTGGGGTGGCACGGGGAGAGAAGCAGATTTTGGGAAAAGGTATAATTTTGGTGATGTATTATTTATTTATTTGTGACTGTAGTGTATTAAATAGATCAGAAAAGAAATTTAAAATTAAAGAGTTTTATAGTTTAAATTATGCATGTTTGATACTAGAGGTAGGGGCAAAGGGGGAAGCAGTTTTTTGGGCAAGGGGGAGGCTTAGATGATTGATTAAATATTTTTGTAATAAAACAAAAAAGAAGTAAATTTCAAAAAAGAATTAAAGTTTTAAAATTTTGCTTTTGGGGTGGTTGATTTTTTTTTTTTTTTTTGTTTGGGGCTGGGAGGGGGGGGAGGGTGCATTGAGATTTAGATTTTTTTTTTTACAAATCAGAAATCTGCTGAAATAAGGAAGATTCTCACACCCGTATTTGCTTTATTTACTTCTAAATTAATGGTAAAAAAGATTTTTTGAATACAGTGGAACCCGGTTAAGACGCTCACGGTTAATATGCGATCTCGCTTAATACGCGGATTTTGTCCGATCCCTTGAATATCGCCCATAAGGCTAATGTAAAAAGATCACGTTTAATACGCAAACGGTTATGACGCGATCCCGCTTAATACGCGATAAATTTTCGGTTCTTTGAGAGAAAAAATCACCCTTAAGACGCAAATTCATTAATCAAGATGCGAATTCCTTCTCTCTTCTCGAGTGTTACCAATTTAGCCAACTTTTATTATTCAGATAAAAAACACTGTTTCCGAATAGTATTTAATTTATTTAACAACAGATTAATTAAGGCGAAAATTACTAAGCGGAAATAATGGTAGACATCCGAATAAAAAAAAAAAAAAAAACCCGCTAATTTAGCAAAACTGCTATTCTTCTTTGATCCCACATCCTAACATTCGTCGTATCTCACTTCGTGTATGTCTTTACTATAGTAGAGAGATCTAGTCGAATTCAGGTTACTCAGATATGTCATAAAAATTATTATGATTAGAGATGATCATACCTGTTGCTAGAGAGATTTTAAATGCACTTTATATCGTTACTATGTTTTATAATGCATATCAAAGGCAACAAAAAATGAAACTCGTAAAGATTAAATACGACTGCGATTGGATAATTCTTTTGTGTTTACTTCGCTTTTTGCTATATTTTATAAGAATAGTTTTTCTTATTATATTAATAATGAAGAACAGATCATAATGGTACTCATTATTACAAGTACTAAATATGATTTTAAAACTGGGTTGTGCTTCAAAGATTGAAATTTTTTTCTTTCTGTTAAAAAAAAATGAGTGTACTGGGAAAATTATTTTGAGTTGCAACATATTAATCGACAATAACGTCATGTTGGGCTCCATATTTATTTTCCGTTATTATTCCAATTTGTCCTATAAAAAGAAACAATGAGTTAAAGTGGATACAATTAAATCTCAATCTGAAGATATGTAAAAGACACAATTTTCGACTGTAAACGTATAAATGAAAGTTCTGAAGTTCATTTAGACGATTATCTGTGTAAATACGTCCATTTCCTGCGACGTTATAGAAATCACGTTTAATACGCGATCTCGCTTAATACGTGACTTTTGGCCACTCCCTTGAAACGCGTCTTAACCGGGTTCCACTGTACTTTTTTTTTTTAAATATCAATTATAAGCCCCCTCCCTCCCGAATTTAACTTCTTTTGCTTTCGAAAAAAAGTGGCATACAATCGAGATTTTACAGAATAGAAATTTCAAAATTAATTTCAGAAAATTCTACACAGAATTTATATTTTTCAATAGAAGACTATTGTGGAGATGTGCAGGTGGCTAGGGAAATCTATCACACATAGAGGTCTGAAAATTTGGATGAGGATAGTCCAAGGCAGGTTCTAATGCAGCTGAGGCTGAGAAATTTCATTTTTTGCTAATTAACTGAAATATTAATTAAAAACCACGATGTCACGAACATCGCAAAATTAAGCATAATTCGTAACTTTTCTTTTTTTTTTTTTTTTTTTTTTAACTTATAATTAATATACAGTAAAACTTGCTAAGATGGAATCGCAAGATCAGAAACAACCTGTTTTAAACAATTTTCATGTTGTATTCAAATATGTAATCTATTGTAATTGTATTTTTTTCTCCAGGATAATGAAATTTTTCCATTTAATGCAGGATTTTGATACGGAGAGGTTCAATTTTCTCAGGTTTTACTCTATTTCAGATTTACATAGCTGCCAATTTTCCTTATTTTCTCTATCATATAAACATATTTTGAACCAGAAATTTTACATAATAAATGAAATCAAATAAAAACGCTGTAGAATATATAAATTATCTGGTTCAAAATAGGCTTATTTGACCTGTAAAAAAAACTTGCAGGTTGGCAGCTAAACATTTATAAATCATAGATAAAGATTTGTTATTTCAAAAACATTTTGGAATGTGGGGGTGGGGGTGATCAGTTAGGGATACCAGGCACCAACTGAAGTTCTGCACAGAGGTGTCGGTTACTGAGTCGTCAAGATCACAATAATTCCGGATTACAGAAGTTTTTAAATTAGAATGCCTTTAGATAAATAATAATACTATTATTCATTAATATGGTAATACAAAAATGCAAGCAACCTGATAAATTAAAATAATTTAAAAGTAACTAAGAAATTTCAATTCAAAATGTCTTCAAATATTAAAAAATAATAATGTATATATTTTACGTGGTGTCGCCATCTGTTGGCAATTACAGAAAACAAAAACTATATGATTTTTTTAAAAATCATGATTTCTGATTTATAAATGCTGAATAAATGATACAAATCACAAAAATTGACAGATATAACACGAAAAATATTGCAAATGAAGCTAATTGAATCATAAATTCAATACTTAAAATAATATTAATAATAAATCAGATTTTGCATTGTTCTGGCACCATCTATTTTAACTTTAGTGAATGATAATTAGCAAAACAATATAAAATATTAATTCTGAAATTATTTTACTTTTAAAAAATGCACACTTTTATTATTACTATTACTTTAACATACTTAAGAATAGCAATTACATATTAAACAAAAATTATTTCAATTAATTTTAAATTTGGAAAAATTAAATACATTATTGAATCAAAGATTATATTATTTTTATACTGTAAACTGATGCTGTTCACTCTAAATATTACTTTGAAACAAAAAAAAAATATATATAAATGAGCAGCTGGAAAAAAAAAAAAAAAAAAAAAATGGATATTTATTCAAATACACGTGGTGGTGCCATCTATGATCTTTAATTGAAAATAAACGAAAAAAAGAATAAACATTCCAAAATGTCCAGATTAAAGATGTTATACTGTATACATTGGTATTTTCTTTTAATACCTTCTCAGACAACCAGATTTACAATACTTTTTAAATTTTTCAAAGCATTCAGATGAGTTGGAAAAAAAAAAAAAAAACAGAAATTTTTGATGAAAACTAAAACATGAGATGTTTCTGCGGGGCTTGGGCTCAACTTCAGTTCATATTTTTAGGACTACATATAAATACTTTTTCTCGACATTTAAACCAGTGCTTTGAAACAGTCACATTTATAGCCGATAACAGTTTCAAAGGGTTCAGACGATGAGAACTATTTTATTTTAATGCTAAAAGACCAGACATAAAAGAAAAAACTTTTTTTTTTTTTTTTTTTTTTTTTTTACAACTACATATCAATACTTTTCAAACAAAATTTTTACTGGAGCTGCAGAACCGTCCTATTTATAACTGATAAAAATTTCAAATAGTTTGGACAAGAACTATTTTTTTAATGAAGAAACACTCCTACGAGAAAAAAACAAGAAATTGTCTTCTTATGAGTGCTTTTACCACTAAATATCAATATTTTTATGCGAATTTTTCATTTAAAAACATAAATTCATACAAAATCAGGTCAAAGATACAAAATCATACAAGTTTGAGATTTATTTAAGTTATTATCATGGGCCCGGGGCAATACTGGACAGGTCAGCTAGTGCAGGATTCTCAGCAAAACATGACTAACAAATTCCCTGAACAAATCTCAAAAAATTTCCTGACTTTCCCTGACCAAATCTCAAGAAATTCCCTAACCAAACGGGCATACAACGAAATCTGCTACTTATTTTCGCAATCCTTTGTCAAAATTAGCAATTTTTTCTGCGATCGTTCTTCAAATTTCTTGAATTCCATTAATATGGTAATACAAAAATGCTAGCAAACTGATAAATTAAAATAATTTAAAAGTAACTAAGAAATTTCAATTCAAAATGTCTTAAAATGTTAAAAAATAATAATGTATATATTTTACGTGGTGTCGCCATTTGTTGGCAATTACAGAAAACAAAAACCATAGGATGTATTTTTTTAATCATGATTTCCGATTTATAAATGCTGAATAAATGATACAAATCACAAAAAATGACAGATATAACACGGAAAATATTGCAAATGAAACTAATTCAATCATAAATTCAATACTTAAAATAATATTAATAATAAATCGGATTTTGCTTTGTCCTGGCACCATCTATCTTAACTTTTTAGTGAATGATAATAATCAAACCAATATAAAATATTAATTGTGAAATTATTTTACTTTTAAAAAATGTGCACACTTATTATTACTATTACTTTAATATACTTAAGAATAGCAATTACATATTAAACAAAAATTATTTCAATTAATTTTAAATTTGGAAAAATTAAATACATTATTGAATCAAAGATTATATTATTTTTATACTATAAACTAATGCTGTTCACTCTAAATATTACTTTGAAACAAAAAAAATATGTAACAAAATGAGCAGCTGAAAAAAAAAATCTGATATTTATTCAAATACACGTGGTGGTGCCATCTATGATCTTTAATTGAAAATAAACGAAAAAAGAATAAACATTCCAAAATGTCCAGATTAAAGATGTTATAATGTATATATTGGTATTTTCTTTTAATACCTTCTCGGACAACCAGATTTACAATACCTTTTACATTTTTCAAAGCATTCAGATACAGTTGGAAAAAAAAAAAAAAAAAAATCAGAGAAATTTTTGATAAAAACTAAAACATGATATGTTTCTGCGGGGCTTTGCTCAACTTCAGTTCATATTTTTAGGACTACATATAAATACTTTTTCTAGAAAATTTTAACCAGTGCTTTGAAACAGTCACATTTATAGCCGATAACAGTTTCAAAGGGTTCAGACGATGAGAACTATTTTATTTTAATGCTAAAAGACCGGACATAAAAGAAAAAACAATAAAACATTTTTTTTTTTTTTTTACAAGTACATATCAATATTTTTCCAACAAAATTTTTACTGGAGCTGCAGAACCGTCCTATTTATAACTGATAAAAATTTCAAATAGTTTGGACAAGAACTATTTTTTTAACGAAGAAACACTCCTACGAGAAAAAAACAAGAAATTGTCTTCTTATGAGTGCTTTTACCACTAAATATCAATATTTTTATTTCTATTTTTTAAAAAAAACGCACAAAGCTGTTACCTATACTTATATATTAAAAATCAGTCTAACATAATAAAAGACTGAAAACTAAATTTTGATTTCAAAGCCATATATGAAAATGAAGGGCAAGAAATATCACGTTTTGAAAAGTAAAAAAGAAAAAAAAAAACCAAACTTAATTAGTATTTAAATAGTTTAAAATATTCTTTCTATCCCACGATTTACAGAAATTAATATTATCTCATTCACAATGCTTATTC
Source organism: Maratus speciosus (assembly GCA_963932465.1). NCBI lineage: Eukaryota > Metazoa > Arthropoda > Arachnida > Araneae > Salticidae > Maratus > Maratus speciosus. The sequence goes on along the minus strand of OZ010796.1, from coordinate 545,906,132 downwards.
ATTCCATTATACATATAATTCTATCATATCCTATTTTTTATAATTTTTCTTTGTTCTTAAATTCATCCATGTAATAATATATATATATAAAAAGAAATGTAAAAAGTGAAAATATATTAATTGCATAGAAAATCTTACTTAATAATACATAATCTTACTTAAAATTTTCAATTAAATTGACCTAGATTTAAATTTTTTGATAATAAATTTGTAAAAATACTTTTAAAAATACCTGGATAATTTTCATCTTCTGAAGAAGTATCATGTTCACCAAGTTCTTCTCTTATATCCTGCAATATAGAAAAATACCTTAATCTGGTCCTTTCCAACAACGTAGCATCTTCTGGTTTAGCAACGAACTGCTGCATTTTAACTATATGATCAGGAGGTAAATTATACGCAGCTTCCATTAATTTCTGGAAAAAAAAATATATACAGATTATAATTAACTTGATGAGAATACAAACATTATAAATCAAATATTTGAAACAGTGCAGAAAACATCTAATTTAATCAAGAGTGTCGGAAAGGAAGGGACTCAAACCCTCCCATTCAAATAAAGATAATTTTTACTTCAATTATTTATTTATATTTTGTTATTCTAAAAATTAAATATTTTCTATTTTCAAGATTGGATAATTTATGTCTTAGAAAAAAATCCCCAGTATTCAATTAAGAATGAGACACAGAATATTCGCAAAAATCAATGCATGCCATACCAGAAGTACTTAAATCAAACAGCAGTTTTAAACACAGTAGACTCCCTCAAATCTGCAAACACTTAACCCGTTAATAGTCGCGCGTTGGTCTTTTCCCCGCCCGAAATTAGTTATCTTCCTGTAACTCATTTCCCGTTAAAGTTACGATAGCCAAATTCCGTGTAGCTGAACTTGAGTGTTCACACTCTTGTGTAGTAAAATTGCAAGTCATTCTTACTATTTTTTAGCATTTTATCGCATTCTTAAGTTTCAATCGGTCTAAATGACCGCGTTGCGACCACTTGCGTTAGTTGAATTTTTTCCCCTCGTGTTCATCCTTTCCCATTTCCGCGAAATCTGTGGGGGAAAGTTTCTTCGAAGTACGGACTCTCTGCCTGTTGTTATTTCCTCTTTCTTTCATTCTGCTATTTTACCCGTTCATAGATTACTTTTTTTACTTTTAGAATGTGACTTAAAATTGTATTATTATATTAGTTGTGCAGTCAGTTCGCACAAAAAACTGATGGATGGTCACTTACATTTTATTTATTTTTTTTCATTGTCAAGCATTGCGGGAATAAATTCTCAAATTGATAATCGTCTAAATATGGAAAAAGAAGGGAAATTCATCATTATAATTTGAAAGAAGTTGCTTTCCATTTATTACCGGAACATATAAATGAAAGAAAACAGACAATAACACTGCCAAACCATTAAAAAAGAGAGAAGATAATTTTGTGGGAATCAGTAAAAAAATTGCCGTATCTCCAAAATCTGAAAAGTATCGTTTTTGTACAATAAACAAATTCGAAAGATAAAACAATTTTCTCAGAAATGTAGTATGTATATCTGCGAAAAACATACATATAATTTATTTGTACAATAAGAAAAATAATGAGAATTTTATAATGTAGATTAGAAATTACGCAAATAAAAATATCTTTTGGATAATTCAGTGAATGTTTATACTATGATTTAAAAAAATATTTTAAGTATTTTTCTAAAATTTATCTATTTTTAAATTTTCATACTGTAAGTAAAAACACATTTTTTTTAACAATGCCGCAGAAAATGTTTTTTTTATTATTATTATTGAAATCCAATAGAGGCTTGGGGGCGGTTACTAACAAATTTAAATTTGTTGTCCTTCATCAATTGTTCAAACTATTTTTCAGAATAATGTTTTCCAGAATACGAGAGAAAATTCATTTAAATAAAATTATTGCTGCATATTTATAATTTCGGAGAAAATTTTCTTATTGTTTTTATTATTTTAATGAATGTTATTATAAAACAATAAATTATAACATTAATACCTTATTATAAAATGCACAATTGAATATTTATTTTAATTAAATAGTTGCTGTAAAATACATCCCTATTAAGATGACCCTTTCAGTGATTCTATTAATTAAAATAATTTATCCATCTTAGGGTTTAAATCTACAATTGCAAATGTATTTAAATTAAATATATAATTTCAACAACTTATTATTTACTTTATATAAGGGAAGTTCGTATCAAGAGTTTTTATTCAAGGGCGCTGCTCCCATCTTGAAATAAGTAGAAAAACTACAAATCGTGCATTTTCATTTGAAAAATGGATTTAATCATAAAATCTCGAGAGCCCCCCCCCCCCCCCCCCCGCTCCTCTCCCCCCACACAGAAGACACCCCACAAAATAAATAAATAAAACTTAGTTAGAATATTTTCATTTATAATTTCGAATTAAGTATTTTTTTACCTTTTCTTTATTATATATATATATATATATAATATGCTGGTGAATTAGTGGTATTGTATTTGATTTTCTGTTGCATGTCATAGGTTCCATTTTTATTTTCAGTTTAATTGTTTAATTTAATGTCCGTGTAATATATTGATGCTAAATTTATTAATTTTATTTTATTAAATGTATATAGAGTGCCAGAGTATCATAAAAATCTACCTGACTCTGATTCTGTCCTTCCAAATAAATAAATAAATAAATAAATAAATAAATAAAAATACCCCTATCACGAATTTAGATTCATATTCGTAAATGTTTTCCTACAAATTATTGATTCATAGTAACATCAGAAATTCAACCAAATCATTTACTATTTACTTTTAAGTATTTATGCAAAACGAAGAAAGAGTTATTAAAAACATTTATCTAGATACCAACTGAATATATACTTAAGCGAAATAAATAATTTGCTGTAAAAGGTTGTAAAATGAATAATTGCTGTAATCTTTTAAAGTTCAGTCAATATTTTCACCCTACGTTATCCGTTTTCGATCATCTGATAACACCGGCAAGTTTCCCCTTCGTTTTCGGCCAGCTGGTAACGGCGGCAAATAGACCGAACGCGACTACTAACGTTCTAAAAAATGTCGCGACTACTCTCGGGTTAAAATCTGCACATCATCACAAATGCAAACATTGAAACTTTCAGTTCAGATGTAGGGTCAAAATTACAGACTTTTTTTATTGTTATATCATTCTGTACATATTTTAAACATAATTCTCATTAATATGAATAAACTCATACTTTTTCATGAAGAAAATAAAAATTTATTCCTGAAAAAATTCAAGATATAGCTGATATCTTTGGTAATCACAATCTTTTTACCAAATATATTTATGTATTAATCAAGCTTTTTTGGTTATTAAATCTGGCTAAACCTGAAATGAAACTTCTTTATTTTATGATTTTGATGTGAATTAGTAGGGTACCTTTATGAGGCAAGTTGTATTGAAAAATCCAAGAGAAATGTATCTTTATGCTGCACATTTAAGTATACATTATTAATTATTTGCTTGACATTTACTTATAATAATTTAATCACTTTTAAAATCATCCTATATTTTATTAATTTAGTTTATTACTTAATTATTTTAATATTCTATTATATTGTAAGTATTCATTATATATATTCAAATTACTTTTTTTTTTTAATGTAAACAAATCAATGACCAGAAATCTGCAAAGTTCTAAAATCCGCAAAACCTCTGGTCCCACGCAGTGCAGATTTGAGGGAGTCTACTGTACTTGGAAGGATGCATTTCATCTAAGAGATGCACAATATGACTCTTAGGTGAAGAACACGTTCTGACTTTATATTTTGCTGATAGGGCCGCCTTTTGAGGTAGTCTACTTTAGGAGAACTTTGCGCAGGGCCCTGGCAAAGAAGTTAGTGTGGCCCAACGTATACTGCAATATTAAACTAATAAAATTTATTTTTAAATGGTATTTATCATAGAATAATATAGGATATAAATAATTAAATATATGAAAAATACCACTACTTTCATATCTAATGTGCAATTTTTTTTTTAATTTCTCAAAATAGTTTATCCTTTACAATATTTTAAATAATTAATTTTTGCATTCACAATTACTTTCAGCATCATTGAATTCATACATTCCCTAACAATTATATCAACTTTGCCTGTGAGAAATAAAGTTAATATTCACCCTTTTCTGACAAACAAACATTAAAAACAAATTTAGAGTGAAAATAATTTTATTTTATACAGGGAAAACATTATTTCAAACTGTATTGAGAGACTGAGGGCCCCTAACAAGGCCCGATTGGTGCAGGGCCCTGGGCAGCCACCCTGTTTGCCTGATGGTTGTGCCAGCCCTGCTCATCCGAGTACAGTGTTTTGACTTTGATATCATGCACATAGTTTTTAAAACATACATATCTAGTGACCTAATTTGTAAGTACTTCTGATTTTTCAGTTAACACATTTTTTCATTTGTACAGTAGACTCTCTTAAATCTGTGACACTAAAATCCACAAATGCCTAAAATTCTGCATATTATTTCAAATGCAAACACTGAAACTTACAGTTAAGTTACAGGAACAAAATTAAAGATGACACTGAAATCAGCAGAGATTGCAACTTCTTTTTTCCTAAAATTTTTTGTGAATCATGCTTTTATGGCTATTACAGTTGATTAATTACTAAATAAAATTACATTAGTTTTGATTTTGATGTAAATTATTATATTTATAGCAAAAAATGTCCCATATTGTAAGAATATCTGCAAGCATAACCCATAACCAAATTGTTCGTTTATTTTTCCTGGATTTGTTTCCATGTGTTTCAATATTTATTTTTATTTTTTCAATATTACATATGCATTTTAATATACAGGGTTAGCTTAAATGATTCATCAGGTTTCACAAAACTTACAATTATATGATTTACAAAGATGGATGATACATGAAAAGATACATACACTCACCAAGTTTCTGGTACATACTACAAGTATTCAATGTGTGCACCCTTAGTCAACCAGCAAACATCTGAATGGTAATTCAGTTCCATCCATACATTCAACAGCATGTTTCTGTCAATGTCCGTCACAATAGCGGTGATGCTGTAATGCACACGAGCCACAAGGTGGGCTTTTAAACTTGGTGAGTGTATATGTATCTTGTCACATATCAACCATCTTTATAGATCGTATAAAGATGGTGCTCAATATGCAACTCAAAAACTCAATACACAGTGCTTTGAAACCTGATGAATCATTTAGGCTAATCCTGTATAATTCTGGTTAATAAGACCAAACTCAAGCTTTTTCATGAAGAAAATATGAATTTATTTCCGAAAAAAAAAATCAAGATGGTGCTAATATCAGTGGCAATCGCAATTTTTTTAAATTAAGCTTTTTTGTTTATTAAATCTGGATAGACAAGACATAAAATTTCGTCATTTTATGATTCTGGTGTAAATTGTTTTCTTATCTTTTCCTTCACATACCTGCAACTGTATTCGTTAAAGCAGCATTGTTTATGTTTACTTTTTACAATTGTTTCTTCGGTATTCAGTTTCGGTTTTAATCCGTAATGATTTTTATTTTTTCATGATTTCGTATGCAATTCTTTCTAATATGGCTGATTAGAATAGTTTGAATGAAAATGAAAAAAACAGGAAAAGAAAACACGTTAGTTTGACAATAATTAAAAAAATAGAGATCATAAAAAAGCACTATTCTGGTTCATTAACTCATTTTTTTGCATAATCATATGGAATAATACCTAGAATAGCATATGATATTAAAAACAAAAAGAAAAAAATTAAACTTTCTATATGAACAGTGACAGTAATGCTAGTATTGCAATATATTTTAATACCTTAATCCTTTTCTAAAATTTTATTATTTTACATAATTATTTTCTGTAATTATTACTTAATTTTTAAATTAATAAATTATTTTAATATTTTACTTTATTGTAAGCATTCGACATAATTAGCAATGCTTAACTATATTCAAATTACTGTTTAAAAAATGTAAACAAAACAGTGACCAGAAATCTGCAAATTCTAAAATCCACACAACCTCTGGTTTCAAGCTGTGTAGATTTGAGGGAGTCTACGGTATATTTCAGTATGTTGTGTTGGTGTATTAATCTGTATGATAAATTTTATCTTACAAGGAAGGTCTCTTTACTGGGCATACTCGGAATATTTTGAAAAAAAATACCAATTAAACTACTTATGTATGTAATGAAGGATCAGTCAAATTTAGCGGCAGAATTACAGTAGAAAGTCTGTAAAAAAATAAAATACTTTCCAGTATTTGGCGTGAAATGACGAAAGCATCACTTGATTTGGCGAGTAGTACTTTTTCTCACCAAAAGCAAATGATTTTAATGCACATGAAAATTGTTTGTTAATTTATTTTTAGCATGCATGTAAAAAGTATTTAATGAATTTAAACATAAGCAATGAGAGAGTTTAATAAATACATTTTTTGTATTACATATTTATGTTGCTTGCTATTTAATTTTATTACTTTAAAAACAATTTCATGCAGAAAAAGTACTTTCATATATTTAAGCATATTCCAAAATAAAGGAAAGATTCATTTACCAGTTATTCATTTCAATATCAAAGAATTCGTCATTTCCATAGCAACAAAATTGAATCGACAGAGCTCAATTGGACTTAATTTTGAGATATTGAAACAATTTTAATTTATTTTGTTTTAATTTCTAAAATTTGATTTTTAACTTTCCCTATAAATATGATACATATTATATGACAAAACTATAGTTAAATTAAACTAAAACTAACAAAACTAAAGTTATTTACATTAAATTTATTTAAACAAGTTCAATATGAAACATTTTTATCTTAAAGAGTAATGAAAAAAAAGTAATTTTCGAAATTTCATTTCATCACCAACCGATTTTTATTATTTTTTTACGATCGTTCTACCGAGGTTCCGCCAAAAACAATTTTATAAACATATACAGTACAGGACTATTTATCTGGAATGCTTGGGGTCAGATGTATTCCAGATAACTGGTTTTTCCGGTTAACTGGTTGTGCATTAAAGCAGCATCCATTTGGTAAGTTTTGTGGAATATGTGTGGTTGTAGCATTATTTCTGATTTTAAATTAAATTACTTGGATTAAAAATCAATGCAAGAAAGATGGAGTTAACCAGAGTTTAAAAGAAGGTAATTTATGGGAATTCCTTAGGAAAAAAAATTCTTCTGTTTCCTCTGCATAAAAATAAAAAAACATTTAAATTACAACTAAATATGTTTTCTTTTCAAATACTAGATGTTGTCATCAAATTATACAATTGTTTCAAGCAAAGCCTATGTCAAACTAGCAGTGTATGACACCTTTTTCTTCAAAGATTCTGAAATCAGTCTATCAGAAATATCATTCTGGATAACTGGTTTTCCGGTTAACTGGTTTCCGGATAAATGGTTCCATACTGTATATCCCACTGTGTAATTTTTTCAGATTTTTCTGAATATGCCAGTATGAGACCTTCCTTGTTAGTATTATTTTTTATAAAAAGTAGGAGTTGGATCTCACAGATCCTCTTTATAAATGACCCGTTAGAAAAAAGAAAAGAAAAATATATATATCAATTAAAAAGCAATGATTTTTCTTTTTCATCAAAAAGTAGATAAATTTGTTATACAGTAGACTCCCTCAAATCCGCACAGCTTGGGACCAGAGGTTGTGCCGATTTTAGAATTTTGCAGATTTCTGGTCATTGATTTGTTTACATTTTTTAAACATTAATTTGATTGGTAGTTAAGCAAGGGAAATTATAATGAGTGCTTGCAATAAAGTGAAACATTAAAATAAGTAAACTATTAAAATAATTTATTAGTTTAAAAGTAAGTAATTATTAAAATAATAATGTAAAATAAAAATTTAGAAAAATATTAAATTATTACCGAAGAAATCGATTCAATTCGATTCCAAAAGTCCTATGCTGCAATCTAGTAGTAAAGCGATCGTAAGATCGATATGTTATTATTCGTTCTTAGCACTTTTAACTTTAGTAACTTTTTCATTGTTATTTAGAGTCTTGAATACTTTTTTTATACTGCTTTGTATGTTTAGAAATAAATTTGTCCATAATTTAAAAAAAAAAAAAAAATCCGCAAACAATAATTTTAAAATAGCGTTCCGGTTCGTGAATTTTTCCATTTTGAACCCTGGAATTTTTTATATAGCTATGCTAATTTATATCAAAATCAAAAGTAATGTAAATTTATTTAGTAATAAATCAGCTGTAATAGCCAAAAGAGAATGATTAACAAACAATTTAGTAAAAAAAAACATTGCGGTAGTCGCTGATTTCGGCACCATCTTGAATTTTGTTCCTGCAACTTAACTGTAGATTTCATTGTTTACATCTGAAAAAAATATGCGGATTTTAGGCGTTCGCAGATTTTAGGGTCGCGGATTTGAGGGAGTCTAGTGTATGTATATATATATATATCAAGTATTTTCTGGATATATTTTAGCATAATTTAAATTTGTACCTACATGTGTGTTACAGGACTGTAATTAGTAGTTAGTTGGGGGCGGGGTGTCTATAAAAATTGTTTCTGGGGGCTAACATCTTTTGACAACCGATATATCTTATGCAACTAGTAAATATAGTAAAACCTGTAAAAATGGACATTCCTATAAAAGAACTTGTATATAGATTAACCTACATATAACAGAACTTTTCTATAACAAAATTCTTAAAAGTAAAAAAATATTCATGATCAGGGGAAAAATAATATAAAATAATTAGGAGGGGTGTACCTCCTAAAACAAAAACCTATCTAAAATAGAATTACTCCCCATCTGGGGATCTAGTCTTAGCAGGTTTTTACTGTATTTAATTCAAAACATAAACAGCATCCAACATCTCATCAAAAAACAAAATTTATTTAAATTTTAATAAAGAAAACTCATGCATTGCACACCGTATTGTTCCAATTCACACAACCTATTACTGTTTTTACTTTATTGAGCATATTATGGAAAATGTAGTAAGTAAAAATATTTCTGATTGCATCCACAATTGATATAACAAGTAAAAATTATTCATTGGAGTTAAAAACATGTTTTAAACAACAGTAAGTACAAAAGTAAAATTAAAAAAAATCATCTATTGAACACTGATTTGGGTTGTAATTTTCAATTTATTATATTATAGTTCCAGCTATTAATCTCACTAAGTCGCTAAATGTAGTTCAGAAAGAATGTAAAAGTAGCAAGCAAATGTAATTTCAATTACACAATATTTCCGTGAAGCATAAATAGTGACTTTCTAAATAACATTTAAAATTTCATTAAAATAAGAGGAAAATAAATCCAAACAGGATTTTTTTATAAAGCCTCGTTGGCAAATTTTATTTACCCACCGAAGCGAGCAAGATATATAAATGCTGCTTTTAAATTTTAAAATTATCTTTGTGCTGAATACTCCATAATTAACTTATTATCTCCATACTAATATAGTATACAGAAAATTTCTCCCATTCTTGTTAGTCTGTTCTTGGTTTTTTGTTGTTCATGTAGCTTTATTCTAAAAACTTATTTCAATATTACTTTTAACTTTAGTGCAGGGACCTGAGTTCTTGACTTTCCCATATTTATTTGACTTTTTAAAAATATTAACTTAATATTGACCTATTTAAACTAAATTATGCCTTGTTTTTAATTATTTATTTCAAATCCAGCAAAAAATGGACCACACGCACTGGGTGGAGCTTGTAATGCTTGTGGGGGAAATATCCGTATATCAGTGTTGAATACGGGGGGGGGGGTCCCCCAGGAGCAATGAGATTACCCCCAAAAGATTTGACATTTTGTGTTTTCAATGGTCAAAAAGGGCAATTTCCCCCCTGGAACTCTATGATGTCCTCCCTCCTAGAGCCCCAGAAATCTCTCCCAGAGAAAAGTGTCTAAATTCAACACTGCTGTATATGATTGGCTTTTAGATAATGCTTCTGGGGAAAATGTGGAAGCTGATTAGCTATACCACTCCCCTTTATTAAAAATAATGAACTCCAGAGGAAAAATATTTGAATGTAGTAACTAATTTTCAGATAACAAAAAGTGTAATAATTTAGCAACTATTTTTAATAAAAAGTATGTCATAGTTAAAGAAAAAATTATAAAACTTTTTATCCTTGAAACATAAATAATATCTGAAATTTTTATGTGTGTTGTTTGTAGAGGTGGAAATGCTTTTATAGCTGTGTCAAGAAGATTATTCTAGACAAAATTACAAGAAATAAATAAAATGTCTAAGAGTAATCGTCATATAAAGAAATTTTTAAAAAGTAACTCACGATGCAAGAAAAAAAATCTTTTGAAAGAATTACTTGAAATATGTTTGCTTTATCTTTTGTTTAGATGGCAATATAAAAGCTTATGAAGGCCTTAAAATGTTTTAATAAGCCCATCAAAAATAAAATAAAATAATACAGTAGACTCCCTCAAATCTGCAAATGCCTAAAATCCACACACCATAACAGTTGTAAACAATGAAAATTCCAGTTCAGATGTAGGACCAAAATTACACTTTTTTATTATTCTGTATGTATTTTAAACATAATTGTCATTAATATGACTGAACCCATGCATTGTTCATGAAGGAAGTACAAATTTATTTCTGGAAAAATTCAAGATACTGCTGCTACCTTTGGTAATCACAAACTTTTTACCAAATATATTAATGTATTAATCAAGTTTTTTGGTTATTAAGTCAGACTAAATCTGAAATAAAACTTCCTTATTTTACAATTTTGATGTGACTTAGAAGGATACCATTATGAGGCAAGTTGCATTGAAACATTCAAGAAAAATGCATCTTTATGGTGCATATTTAATTATACATTATTAATTACTTACTTGACATTTATTTATAATTAATAATTTTTAATACTTTACTTATTTTAATATTCTACTGCATTGCAAGCATTCAATATAATTTTGGTTGCATTACTACATTTAAATCATGTTTTAAAAATGTAAACAAATGAAGGACCAGAAATCCACAAAGTTCTAAAATCCACATCACTTCCGATCAGAAGCAGTGCGGATTTGATGAAATCTACTGTATTTTTCTATATATATATATGGCAAATTACAAAAAAAGCAAAAATTTGAGATATTGAAAATGTTTTTGTTTTATGTGTCCTGTTATTAATTTGAATAATTCACAAATTTACTATTATCATTTTAAAAAAATAATTTAATATGATAATTCCATACTTTTTAATATTATTAACTAATATTTATTTGCAATTTATTTAATTTTATTAATATTTTGTTTCCTGCTGAACATTTAAAGTATAGAAAAAAGTTCAAAGTACTATAGGACTTTAAACGTTTAAAGTTCATTTTACACTATAGCTGTTTTATATAAAATTTAGTTTAGTAATAATATTTGTCTTCAAACTAACTTTACCTGACTTCAGTGGCGTACCCAGGATTTTATTTCGGGGGGGGCTGACTTAAATTTCCATAATGTTCTAAATCTTACGAAACAAGTTGAATTGTGTTATAAACAGGAATCATTTTTGCCAATAAGGCGGTAGCCAGGGAGCGGTAGGGGGGGGACATGGTTGACTTTTTTCCCAATTTTCCAAAAATTCGGACTTAAAAAATATCGCGATTTTTGACATGGTCGCCGAAAAAAAAACGATTTCATCAATCGTTCGCAGAAAAAAAAAATCTCCAATTTTTTTAAAGGATCCGAAAAGGAAAAAAATGAAATTTTGTCATAGGGCCACGGATAAAAGGCGAAGTTTGTGAAAGGATTGCGAAAAAAAAGTCAAATTTTGTCACGCGAATTACGTCAAATGCTCGCGGAGGAAACGCTAATTTCGCCAAATGAGCACAGAAAAAACCCGAATTTCGTCATAAGGCTGCAGAAAAAACGCGAATTTCATAAAAAAAAGTCGTGGAAAAAACGCAAATTTTGAAAAAAAAAAGATCTCTTAAAACACGCATTCCGTCAAAGGGCTGCGAAAAAAAAGTTAATTTCGTGAAAGATCGAAAAAAAAACCGCGAATTTCATCAAAAAGACGGTGAAAAAACGAAAATTTCGACGAAGAATTGCATAAAAAAACACTAATTTCAGCAAATGACCTCCGAAAAAATGCAAATTTCGTCAGAGGGCTGCAGAAAAAATGCAAATTTGGACAAAGAATCGCTAAAATAACACGCATTTCTTCAAAAGAAAGCTGAAAAAGCACGAATTTCATCAAAAAGACGAGAAAAAAGTGCAAATTTCGTCAAAAAGACGCGGACAAAATGCCAATTTCGACGAAGGATTGCATAAAAAAACGCTAATTTCAGCAAATGACCACAGAAAAAACGCGAATTTTGTCAAAGGGCCCCAGAAAAAACGCAAATTTCGACAAATGATCGCTAAAAAAACACGCATTCCGTCAAAGGGAAGCAGAAAAAACGTGAATTTCGTTAACACGTTCGCTGCCACCGACACGCTGGCTCGTCCAACCAGTACCTCTTCGTATGCCAGCGACGCTCTGGAGCGTCGATCGAATATGAGAAGTTATATGCTCTGTTTTTAGTGCGGCTTTGGAAGGTGAACGGAGAGGTTATTTAGGCACGTTAGCAAAGCATGAACTGTACTAAACATGAAAATAATATGTTTTTTCGGGGTTTTTTTGTTTGTTTGATTTACTAGTAAAATATAAGGAACATTTTAACCATTAAAATACTGTTTTGTAATCCGGCTTCTGAGGATGGAAATATCATTTTTAGTGGCAGCGAATGTGTTAAAGGATCGCAAAAAGAAGAAAAAGCAGGGTAACAAAGAAGGGCCACAGAAAAACGTGAATTTCGTCAAAAAGCCGCGGAAAAAAGACAATTTCTCAAAAGATCTCGAAAAAAAAATGCAAATGTTGTCAAAGGACCGCCGAAAAAACGCGAATTTCATCAAAAGTTCTCGGAAAAAACAAGAATTTCGAAAAAAAGATCGCTTAAAACACGCATTCCGTCAAAGGGCTGTGAAAAAAATGCTAATTTAGTAAAGGATCGCAAAAAAAACGTGAATTTCATTAAAAAGACGAGAAAAAACGCAAATTTCGACGAAGGATTGCGCAAAAAAAAAAAAAACTCTTATTTCGGCAAATGACCTCGAAAAAAACGCGAATTTTGTTAAATGGCCGCAGAAAAGGCGCAAATTTCGACAAAGCATCGCTAAAAAAACACGCATTCCGTCAAAGGGAAATGGAAAAAATGCGAATTTCATCAGAGGATCGCAAAAAAGAAAAAGCAGGGTCACAAAGAAGGGCCACAAGAAAACGTGAATTTCGTGAACAGACGGCGGAAAAAAAGCGAATTTCGTCAAACAGCCGCAAAAAAACGCTACTTTCGTCAAAGAGCCGTACAAAAAAGCAAATTTCATCAAAACGACAAGAAAAAAACGCGAATTTCGTCAAAAAAGGCCACGGAAAAAACAAATTTCGGCGAAGGATTTCGTAAAAAAAAAAAAAACGCGAATTTCGGTAAAAATCCTTTAAAAAAACTTGAATTTCATCAAAACCCCGACGAAAAAAGCAGAAAAAACACAAATTTCGACATGATCACGAAAAAGAACGCAAATTTCGTCACAGATCTGTGGAAAAAACGCAAATTTCGACGAAGGAGTGTGCAAAAAACCAACGAATTTCAGCAAAAGGCCGCAGAAAAAGCGAATTTTTTCAAAGGACTGCTGAGGAAACGCACATTTTGTCATAAAACCGTGGAAAAAACACAAATTTTTGGCACGGAGATGAGACAGAAAAATGAAAGTTAATAAGCTACTTTTACAGTCACTCTTCCACACCTCCGGTTTTCCGATTTACCCAAAATCGACTTGTTATTAGCTGTAGTGTTACTGTGCATTAACATACTTCCGCATTGGCAATCTTGGTGCCCGCCGAATATGAGAGAAATTAAAAATCTCCTTAAATTAAACTACTTTTAGATTTGTCGTATTTACTTGTAGGTGTCTTGAAACGTTTTCATTTATCCCGTAAAACAGGCATGGAGCTATTTTACAGTCATTTGAAAATTGATTTTGTGGTTTTAAGTAAATTTGGTCGCAGGACTGAGGAGGATTTTGGATTAACCCGAAAAACAATTTCGTGGCATGCCAGAAAACAAAACAAATTTATCTGAAAAAGAAGGAATATCAGCCCTTTTTTTCATTTCACTGCGATCTCTTCGGAGGTGGAATGGAGCTGTAACCTCATAACCCCCGTCGCCATCGACTTCTTTGGGTTTATACTGGGGCATAACTGTGCACTAGTATATGGGACTAACCAGAATAGCTGCGTCGCACAAAACATATTTAAATTTATCTCAAAAGAAAGAAAAAAAAAGAGTATTTTTTTCATTTTTGATTACTTCGAAAGGGGGCCCTATAAACCCACCAACCTCCTTCCTCTCATTGGGTATACAGTGGTGTAACTGTGCGCTGATATGACACTAGCCAGAAAGTCTAGTTCGTTGTATTGCAGAAAACAATTGCAGTACAAATTTATCTCAAACAAAAAGAAAAAAAAATCACCACTTTTTTCATTTCATTTTCAACTATTTTGGGAGAGGTCTGTAAGCCCATCACCCCCTTTCTACTTCTTTGGGTATAATGTGGTGTCACTGTGCACTAATATGGAACTGAACAGAAGAGTGTGGCTAGTCTGTTGAATAATAGGAGAAAAAACTGTAAATTTATCTCAAACAGAAAGAAAAAAAAAAGCAATATTTTTTTTCGACTATTTCGGGAGGAGGGGGCTGCAAGCTCATCAGCCGCCTCCCCTTCTTTCAGTATGCTGTGATGTCAATATGGACTAATATGGATTTAACGAGAATGGCTATTTCGCTGTATGGCAGAAGAAAAATTACAAATTTATCTGAAACAAGAAGAAAAAAATCAGCCTTTTTTTCACTTCATTTTCGACTATTAAGGAAGGGGGCACCCCATTAGCCCCTTTCACTTCTTTGGGTATAATGTGGGCCCACTGTGCACAAGTATCGAACTAAAAAGAAGAGAGCGGCCAGTCTGTTGAATGATAGGGGGAAAATATAAATTTATCTCAAACAAAAAGAAAAATATCAGCACTTTTTCATTTCATGTTCGACTTTTTGGGGAGAGGGCTGTAACTCCATTAGCCCCCTTCTACCTTTTTGGGTATAACGTGGTGTCACTGTACACTAATATGGAACTACAGTGAAGGGAACGGCTACTCTGTTGAATGATAGGGGAGAAAATGCAAATTTATATCAAACAGACAGAAAAAAAAATTCAGCACTATTTTTTCATTTCATTTTCTACTATTTCGAGAGGAGGAGGGCTGTAATTCCAACAGCCACCTCCCCATCTTTGGGTGTACTGTGATACCAATGTGGACTAATGTGGAGTTATAATGAGAATGGCTATTTTGCTGTATGACAGAAGAAAAAATTACAGATTTATCTTTAAAAAGTAAGGAAAAAACACTTTTTTCATTTAATTTTTCAACTATTTCTGGTTTGGGGAGGGGGAGGGCTGTAACTCCGTCATCCCCCTTTCTTTTCTTTGGTGTCAATATGGACTACTATGGAACTATGCGAAGGAAGCGCATAATCTGTTGAACGATAGTGAAAAAAATGCAAATTTATCTTAAACAGGCAGAAAAAATTCAGCACTATTTTATCATTTCATTTTCGACCATTTCGAGAGGAGGGGGATGAAATTCCATCAGCCCCCTCCCCTCTTTGGGTATGCTGTGATGTCAATGTGGACTGACATGGTGTTAACGAGAATGTCTATTTTGCTATATGACAGAAGAAAAAATTACAGATTTACCTTAAAAAAGTAAGAAAAAATTACATTTTCATTTCATTTTTCGACTATTTCGGGAGGAGGGGGGGGGTGGGGGGTGGGGGGTGGGGGTGTAACCCCGTCTGCCCCCTTTCTCTTCTTTGTTCTCAATGTGAACTAATATGGGACTTATGAAAATGGCTAGTCCGCGGTATGATTGAAAAAAATTAAATTTTTTTCCAAAAAAGAAAGACGAAAAAGCAGCACTTTTTCATATCACTTTCGAAAATTTCAGGGGGGGGGGGGTACGCCCATGCCTGACTTTACTTTATTAATAGATACTATGATTTATAAAATCAACCATTTAGCAATTCGCAACAGAAAGAAAGATTTTGCAAAAAATAAATTTAAAAATTTGTATGATTATATATTATATACAGTCGAACTTCTATTTAACGAAGTCGCTAAATCCCGGAAAAAGTTCGTTATATGAAAAATTCGTTAAATAGAGATTCACCCTTTAAAATACTTTAAACTACATAAAACAGATTTTAAATTCATAAACTCTAAATATTTTTACTAAAAGTAATTAATCACATTTTTTTAATAAATTATATTGATTTTTTTTTTTTTTTTAATAATTTTACTCACCAATTCATTTTTTCTATGTGTTTAAATCTTTGAAATGTGCAAGGAAAACAAAACATTGTCCGGGAATATACGGCACTTTCTGTTTAAAGTAAATAATTTTACATTAAAATTAAGGAATTTTAATGACATTATCGTATCTATTATTATTATAACAAATAATTTTAACCATACATTAACATATGCGTCCTTAAATTTAATTTCTGAAAAACTCTGTTAATTTTGCCTGAGTTTTTTATTTAAAAAAGTGCTGTCTCTCATAATATGTCTCGCATCTTTGCAATGCACCAAAAACCCCTTCATTCTATTTTCTTTTAACTACAATCCACGTCGGATTGTTTCAAATGATTTTAGCATTTTATCATACAAAGTTAATTCCTACATAATGAACATTTCCATCATCATTATATTCGTCTTCATCGCAATTTATTGCTGTATTCTTTTTATTTTTCCCACTGTCGAAAATAGCCAATTCGGATAGTGTTTCTGAGGTCTCAATTTCAGAATTAAGTGAAATACAATCATCAATAAGCACATCAATGTTAATTTCTTCTTTTTTTCTCACTATATCCAGATTTTTTTAAGTTAAGGGATTATCATCTTCATCCTCCGTACTTACCGAATTCTCACTGCTGACAAAGAAGGCGCCTGGTAAAACCAGTTCAAGGCCATTGAACATCATAAAATGTGTTTAAAGAAAGAATAAGTTTGAAATGTCCAGAAATATTTTGAGAAATGGGGAGAAAAAAAAAAAATTTGATCAAAAGGAAAAGTTCGTTAAATAGAGAATGCACTTCGCTATTTGGAGGTTATTTTACGAAGAAATTCGCAAAATGTTCTAGGTTCCAAGGAAAAGTTCGCAAAATACAGAAATTCCCAAAATAGAGGTTCGTTAAATAGAGGTCCGACTGTACTTTCAAATATGAATCAGTTACTATAACTATATATTAATTACATGTTTTCATAACCTACCTGGATTTAATCTTTTTTCTGAATGAACTATTATAATTCAAATCTCCATATTCTTCAATATTTTTATTAGAGGGGTAAAAATGTTTGAGAAGGCATACATCTTACATGTGTTTCTGGAAATTCAATGTTCCAATATTATTTTGGAAAGGAGCACAGTTTATAATTTTTGATAGTGTTAATGCCTCTCATTTTTTAAACAAATGAACACTTTTCATTAAATGTAGGTGACTATTTATTATTATATGGTTGTTCCTTTGTTCTATAAATATCTCAAAAATTATTTTTCTTCTCATAAACCTAACAATATACTTAACTTTAAAATCAACCTTTATACGTTTCCACTTAATCAGGGTTCATACACATTTCTTTAAATGAAAATCGAGGACTTTCAAGGACCAAAACCAAAAAAAAAAGTAAGAATCTACAAATTAAACTAATAAATGATAACATGCATTTTTTAATAAAGAGTTTCATTTTTGTAAATACAAGTTTTAAATATTCAAATGGCCAGGAGGAGGGGGGGGGGGGGGGGAGGAGGAATTTCAGCGTGCGGCAGTAGAAATTTAGAAAATCAAAATAAGAAATACAGCAGAAGAAAAAACTAGTCGGATGTGCCAATCTCAAAACTTTCTTCTATTTCATACATGTTAATACTTCAAAATTCGCTATCAGAGTGCCAAAATTAAATGACAATCTATGCCCATCATGAGGATTCTAAAGATACGAAATTCTGTGCATTAGTTCTTGAGATATGACTATTGCTAAAATTGTATAAATCCTGCAAAATGCAGCACGGCATTGTCACCTGTTGGGTGATTTACACCAAAACATAATCAGGAACAACTTATGTCAACGTCTAACTGAATCTGAAGTTTGATGAAAATCCGTGCAATACTTTTTCAGATAGAACTATTGCAAAAATCTTGAAAAATCCAGCATAGCAGTGCCACCTGTTGGGCAATTTACACCAAAACATAATCAGCACCAATATTTATCAAGGTATACCTGAATCTGAAGTTTGATGAAAATTCATGCATTAGTTCTTGAGATAGAGCTATTACGGAAATCGTAAAAAAACAAATAAAAAAAGGCAGCATAGCAGCGCCACCTGTTGGGTGATTTACACCAAAACGTAATCAGTACCAATATTTATCAAGGTATACTTGAATCTGAAGTTCTATGAAAATTCATGCCTTAGTTCTTGAGATAGATCTATAGTGGAAATCGTAAAAAAATGCAAGTAACTCTTTAAGTGGGGGAGAGCCGGAGCAAAGGGAAAATGCCGATTTCTGGAGGGAAGAGAAATCTTCATGATCGATTACTTATTGTGACAGCAAAATGACAAATAGAGCAGATTTTTTTTTTTTTTTTTTAATTAAACAGTTTTAAAGAGTTTTTAAACTTTGAGTACTGTGCGTGTGTGTGTGTGTGGGGGGGGGGATGAAAACGGGGAAGCAAAATTTTGAGAGGGTGAAATTCAGATGAAACTTTAATAACATGAATTGTCAATGAAATTTAGAGCTGATTGTTTATTAACTATAAAGTAACAGAGTAGAAAAAGTTAAGCTTTAAAGATTTTAAAATCCGGTATAGTGGAGGAATGAGCAAAAGGAGGAAGTGAAATTTGGTAAGAAGGAGAGGCAAGTGTGTGTGTGTGTGTGGGGGGGGGGGGGGGGAGATTTATTTTAAAATCAGAAATTCAAAGAAATGCAGAAGAGTTTCACCCCTGATTAAGAAATAATACAAGAATAAAATTAACTTTTAAGGACTTTTTGCATGAAAACAAGTACTTTTAAGCACCAAAAATTCCATTTGAGAAATTTACGGACTTTCAAGGACCGTACGAACCCTGTTAATGTTTAATTATCATAAGAAAAACAGAAAAAAATTCTTTTCAAAGTCATCAAACATAAGGGGAAAAATTGGATAAAAGGGTTCAAAAAAAAAAAAAAAAAAAAAAAAAAAAAAAGCAGAAACGACATTTCACCATTAACTAAATCAAACACATATTGTGAACAGGCAAAATATTAAAATTAACGTATTTCTAGTGACTAGTTTGAGCAGTATATGTCTATTTTTGTTCACCCTATGGAGATAATTGCTTTTAAAATGTCAACAAGATTTAAAAGATTATTTACTGCATGCCATAAAACATGTGGCGGCTAGTTTGTGCATCTGGGATTACATTTTTTTTTTTCAGGAGAAGGAAATGTTCTTATTTAGCTTGCATTCCCAGAATTGTACCGCAAGATAATATAACACAACTAATAGGGTTCTGAATAGAAATTGTTTTGCATATCCCGCTGCACTCTATGCAGTAAAAGATCTAAACGCAATATATCTTTCTTGCAAATAACTTTTTTTATGCAAGTTAAAATATACAATTTGTTGAAGAAATAAAAATAGTGAAATTGTTAGGAGGCTCTACAGGAAACTAGAAAGGGGGGGGGGGGGGCTCAGTCCACCCAGTCCCCATATGGTTATGGGCCTGGTGTTATAATATACAATAAAGAGCTAGAGAATTATTTTTTGTATCTCTGTATTTTTAGGTAGATTAGTAAGTTTCCATAAATAATTCTGGTTTCACATGTTTATTAACTTATATGGAATTTTCTATTTGTTTTATTCAATAATCTCACCCTACATTAGTTAAATATTAAATCAAGCTTTTTAATTATAAGCACATTAACTCAGAATACATAATTAGCCCCATTCAAAGTTTGCAAGTAATTAGAAAATGGTCAATCAATGTGTTCCCAAAAGCATAAATATTCTTAAACTCTTAAATGATGTATATAGATTCTCAAATAAGCGTATGATCATTTTCTAAGAAGGAAAGAAAAATATTTTTTGTGATACCTTGTGAAATGAAGGAATCGCACATTTTCTCAGCCCCAACTTTTTTTTTTAACTTAGCATTTCAATTTTTTTTTTTAATTTGCATTTTTAGAATAGAAATCTTACTTGTTTCTTAAATAAATGCATTTAGAAATGATTTTAATACTTTATTCTTCTCATACAATGAGAAATGTGCGAGTAATTTTTCATAAATATATCGATTTCGTGAGGTGCATCTCTTAGATGCACAGCGACCTACCGTGTAAGTCTAAGGGTAGCGACCTTCGAATTTCGGACTTTTAAAAGCATATAGGAATCGCGAGATTAGGTTTCGATGTGTATACTTCCGTTCTTGGCCATCGAACCATTTCAGTGCTTCAAAAGAATATGTGATCCTAAATGTAAATGGAAACGTTTCTGTAGATACTATTTTTTCCTAAAACATTTTTTAATAACAGAAAAGCTATGCAAATGGCTGAGAAAACCACCACTTAATAAAATATTTAGCCTAGACTGCTTCGCGAGAAAAGTATTTTGAAGTAATTAAGAGTATTCTATTATTTTGATTGTTTGAAAAGTGATAGCTACTTTTATTAACAGGCGAAATAATAAATTTTATATTACCATTGTGTTAACAGCATTATAAAAATGTTAACGGCATATTGAATAAAGTAGGAAGATTAAATAATTAAAATGGTTAAAAATATTACTACCTGCTCTCAACTAGAATAAAGTTGCATTGACTACTATTGTTGCCAGATGCCTAAAAGTAAATTTGACATTGATTGATTCATTAACGTAACAGATAACAAAAATCTCCGACATTTCCGCACTAACGCTTCTTCCCTAAAATAATCCCTCGAATGCTCAAAATTCCCCAATCTGGTATCAAGGAGTTTATTTACTTACCGCGGCTACGAATTTCGGATGAGTCTCAGAGGAGAGAAATCTATTGGGCGAGTGAAGTCAACGTAACATGATGCAATAGAGGCGGATCACGTGGGATGGAAGAGGGCGTTATAAGAGGTTGTGGCTTTCTTGATTTTATAAATCGAAAATGATATCTACAAAAAAGTTTAGCAGTGTCGCATGAAATTATTTTAAACTTGTTAATGATGAATGTGCAAAGTATTTAGTGGCGAAAATAAATTAACAAATGAGCGATCAAAGCAATTCACAAGAAGGAAAAATATAACTTATTCCAAAAGAAAAAAAAAATCAGGAAGCGTTGGAAAAAACAAAAAGTTTAGAAAAGGAAAAACCTTTGTTAAATCACAAATTTAATATTTGCTTAACATTTGCAGTTCATTAAAAAAAAATGTTATTAGTTTGAAAATATTTTAAGAAAATATTAGAAGAACCAGAAAAAGCACCTTTTTTTATTTTTTTTTTCAATTATAACTTTAAAATAGAAACTTGTAAACTAAAAATTTTTTCAACAAGTTAAATTCATTTCAAAAAACTGTTATTAGTTTTAAAATATTTTAAGAAACATTGGAAAGACAAAGAAAAAACGGACCTTTTAAAATAAAATAAGCCAATGTGCACTTATTAATAACATGTTAATTTAAAATCCTTCATCCCCCCCCCCCCCCAAAAAAAAAAAAAGTGCGATCCATATGAAATGTAATTATAGTTTTAAAAAAGAAATTAGGAAACAACGTACAGAAAAGAACACTTTCAAATTAGAAAAAAAATTAAACTGAAGAATGAATTCTTTAAAACGTTTAAAATAACTTACATTTATAAAATTTATCCAAAAGTACAATTCATTTAAAAATGTTTATAATTTAGATGTATTTCAGAAATTTGAAACGGCTTTTTGTAAGAGCGAAAATGCATTGCTCTTCTTGTAGTTGTTCAGCTTTTGTTTTCTAATGATTAAAACGCACACTTCCAAACAATAAAAAATGAAATAACACAAAAGTACGACGCAAACCTTAAAAGAGGTAAAAAATATTCTCAGAAAAGAAAAGAAAGGGCCACATTTTTGTGAAAAGTTTTGGTTCTCCTTCCATTTCTCAGTCCGCTAGCAGATCACTTCAGTTGCTATGGTAACAGAAAATAACCACGCGATATTATGATCTGCAATCTCGCTCATGATGCCGTTATCACATTGTCTGCGGGACACGTAAAAATACATTTTTGTGGATTGGAGGAAGAAATTATTAGGCCAATGTCAGACGGGCGTCTTTTTGCCTACCTACTTTTTTGCTTACGTATTATCCATCCACAGCCATTCACAATGATGTGAATGGATAATACGTAAGTAAAAAAGCAGGCAAAAAGACGCCCGTCTGACATTGGCCTTACTGATACCAGAAATTTTGTAAGGAAGAAAAAGGAAGGTGTAATCCAGGTATACTTGCTTCCGATTGGTTGTGAGCAGGTTTTAAATTATGGTGGCATTTGTAAACGTAAATTTTGCGCTAATTTTCGAAAAATGGCGGGCATACAATATGTTAATACGACGGAAAATATAAGAGTTCATTTATCAATAAAAAATATCACCCATTTAAAAATTAATAAAAAAAACGCCTAATTAATTTTTCACTTGTTTTGGATTTGTAATTTCAAAATATTTGAAAATATTAATTAGGTGAACGGAAGGGAAAAGGGGGTTAAGTTTATTATTAAATTCCTGAAAAATTCAGAAATTATTGAGTTATGTATGTTGAGTTATGCTGAGTGTGTACAAAATTAAAAAAAAAATTAAATAAATTTTCGGATATTTTAAAAATCTATGAAAAGTGCAGTAAAAATTTGTTTCCAAAAATTAGAAAATTATTTTAGAGATTATAAAACAAACGTTGTTAGGCGGTTCTAAAAAAAAATGCCCACTTTCCTTCAACAACGCTAAACTTTGACACATTTACGTACTTATTTTAAACCATAAAAGTCTGGCACTTGCAGGCATGATATTGAAGCGGTTTGTAATCGAACATTTTGCTTCCCTTTTTCGACAAATGAATTACATCTTGAGTTATAAGTGATTACGGTCGTTTTTTCCTTTCCCCCGTTGTCGCGTTAGAAAATTATTTTCAAAAAGACAACTTTGACAGCATTTTTTGAATGATCTGCCTTTTACTGAAAAGAGAAAAAAACCCTGTCAGATTATATAGTTTCTGCATAAGATCACTTGCCAATTTGACGCGTTTGCGAACAAAAATGAATTAAAAACTTGTCAGAAAGCATCTAGTTTCGATTAGAGGGGGTGGGGGGGGGGGGGAGTTTGGCTTATAAAAAAGTGTTTCCTTGCCTTAAAATGACACGATTTTCATCTTTCAAATTTAAAACAATAACTTTTATTTTTTTTAATTTGGGACGCGCGGGTAAGAACTACGGATCGATAAAAATCTCACAAAACATTGAAAATTCAAATTTGCAAAATGCCTTTTCAAAATGCAAAAATTCGGGACTAGCACTACTTTCATGTTGAATTTAGTACAGCGTTGATTTCAGACAGTTTTCTCCGGGAGGGATTTCTGTGGGTCCAGGCGGGACATTATAGAGTTCCGATGGGGAAATTGCCCTTTTTGACCACTGAAAATAAAAAATCTCAAATCTTCCGGGTGGGGACATCTCATCGCTCCGGGGGGGAATGTCCCCCCCCGGGCGACCCCCTGAATTCAACACTGATTTAGTAGTTCTGCCAGGGCCGAAACCAGAGGGGGCATGCGCCCCGCAGGGCCGTAACTAGGGGGGGGGGGGGCAGAGGGGGCACGTGCCCCGGGCACCGCTTTAACAGGAGGTGAAGGGGGCGCCAAAATGAAGATTTTGTTTGACGTTTGACACAAGAATGTATATATATATATATATATATATATTATGAAATTTGTATAAAAATGTCTCGCAGCTGGAAAATTTAAAAGGAAAACTGAACCAAATGCATTAAACTTTACAAATAGATAAAAAGATTCATTACAATACAAAATTTCAAAGTATCATGCCTATGCGTTTGCTTTCTATCTTTTAAATCACTTCCTGTGAGGAGAATCCGAGGGAGAATCATTACCGTTTTTCAAGGTCAGTCTCTATTGTGAGACACCCTACTGTCCACTACGGATAACTACCAAAGGAGAAGTGACCCCTCAGTCTGATTTTTCTTCTAGATAAAGAAATTCCATGAAAGCTGTTTGTTTTTTTTCCGCTGAACAGTGTTGAGCTTCCTTTCTTTCTTTTTTTTTTTTCCGTCTTGCCATGGGCGCTGAATGCCCAGGACAACGGGAAGGGGAATGCACAGAGTAAAATTCTTAGTAAAACCTTTCTTTTTTAGATATCGACCTCATTTAGACTATGCAAAAAAAAAAAAAAAAAAGTTTAAAAAGATTAAAATGCAATTCTTTTCAAAAACTTTTCAAATAACTTTTCAAAGATTTTAATGGATCAATGTTTAACAAAGCTGATTACGTAGTTCAGTTTTATATATTTTTTAAATTTAAAAATAAGTTGTCTGTTAGATATTTAGTAAAATTCTTTTTTGTAAATTTACTTTATGGGGGGGGGGGGGCGCCAAAATCCATGTTTGCCTCGGGCGCCAAAAAGGCTAGTTTCGGCCCTGGCGCCAAATGAAGGATTATACCTTTGGAAAGGATCATTTTCTTCTGATGGACTGATGGCTTCCGTTACTATGAAACAGCCATTATGAATGAAGTGTTAGGTGAAGATGAAAGAGCAGTTGTAAAAAGTTAGAACTCTGATTTTCTGGTCCGAATGGGAAAAAATTATGGCCATTTTTTTTTTAAATTATGGCCATTTTTTTTTCTTCCCATTCGGACCAGAAAATCAGAGTTCTAACTTTTTACAACTGCTCTTTCATCTTCACCTAACACTTCATTTATAATGGCTGTTTCATAATAACGGAAGCCATCAGTCCATCAGAAGAAAATAACTCGGTGAAAGTGGAAACTCGGTTAGGCGGGACTCGGATAATCGGGACTCTACTGAATATGTCATTTTAAAAATGATCTTTAGAATATTTTTGTTGATGTTCAGAGGGACCTCCCCCTTGGATCCGCCACCGTAGATTACGTAGTTCAGTATTACATATTTTAAATTTTAAAATAAGTCGGCTATTATAAAATTAGTAAAATTCTCTTTGTAAATATACTTTGTGGAAGAGGGGGGCGCCAAAATCCATGTTTGCCCCGGGTGCAAAAAAGGCTAGTTTCGGCCCTGAGTTCTGCAAAGAGCCTGATTAGAGAGAAGCACGAGCTTTCCCACTAAGATTTAAAAGAAGTGTCAAAAGGATTCAAAAATGGGACCTTCAATTTCAATTTAATTATTCAATTTAAGTTTTTTGAGAAAGTTTGCCTAATACAAGAGAATATTTCTACTACTCTGAAGGACTGCATAGCTGCCAACTTTTAAGCTTTTTTGCTACCACTAAAATTTAACAGAGATTTTAGCCTTGTTTAATCGTGAGATTTCGGTGATTAAATAACTAAATGCTTGCTATAAAATTTTAGTGGTATAAAGAAAGTGTAAAAGTTGGCAGCTATGGAACGGTTATCTGAAACGAAAATCTGAACCTGAAAAATAGCATTTTCAGCCACTCATATAACATTCTGATGTCCCGATTAGAAACTGAATTGGATAAGGCAACTGCACCTACAATATCTATATATACCAACGAGTATACTTTTATATAGGAAACTTTAAAATAATAAAATGTAAATTCTGCTAAGCTGAGGAAGGAACATTTGTAGCATTGTGAGCTTTAGTGTATACGCAATTTGGAAATCTTTCCCCGAACGGCTGCGTTTATTTGCTATTGTTTGCTTTACCAGATGAAAACTCGTAAACCACTCCTCTAGTGATTCTTTCCCAACCGTTCCGTAGTCATCAACAAAAGAAAAGGGAGTCTCAGCAATGGAAAGAGGCGGAGATGAATTTGTGGGACCGATTCGGATCTTACAAAAGTAAAAGGCCGTTTTTACTTTTCAGAGTTTGTTTGCAGATTTTTTTTTATTTATTTTTTAATGAGGATGCTTTCACTTTCGAAACCGGTTACGAAAGTGCCCTAATTAAAAATAGCTGAAAACAAAATCGAATGTGTAAACAATGGCCTTTGTAGAGATCGATCTCAGCCTATTCAATGCAAAAAAATCATTTAAAAGATACGGAAATGCAAACGAGATATCTTTTTAAAAAAAATGTCTCTCAAATGATTAATATTAGTGAGCGGGTGTTTTCGCGTGACTGAAGTAGCCTCTTAGAGGCATCCCACACTAAGGGAACACATAAGACATGTCGCTTGAATTCGCTGGAAAAACTGGTTTAAAACAGGTTTGAAAAAACTTCGTTCTTTGTTTCAACCGGGTTTTGCGTTACATGTTGCGGCTACATGTCGCTTGTCGTCTCAGTGTGGGATGCGCCTTAAGGCTCCTGTCCCTGCCGGCGAAAGCACTCACGAGCTAATGCTAATCATATGGGGAGTGATTTTTCTAATATCTCGTTTGCATTTCGACATTTTTAAATAATTTTTTTTTGAATTGGGTAGCCGAGATCCGTCTCTACATTGCACCTTTTTTACTTTTTCGATTTTGGTTGCAGATATTTTTTAGAATGACACTTTCATTTTTAGAACCGGTTTTGAAAGTGAAAGTAACTTTATAAAAAATATCTGCGACCAAAATCGAAAAGTAAAAAAAGTGCGATGTAGAGACGGACCTCGACTATCCAATGCAAAAAAAAAAAAAAAAAAGAAAAAAAAAATTAAAAATGTCGAAATGCAAACGAGATATTAGAAAAATCCCTCCCCATAGGATTAGCATTAGCTCGTGAGTGCCTTCGCCGGCAGGGACCGGAGCCTTAAGTGATTTGAAATCATTTCTCATTTTTTAAACACTTTTCAATATAGGTGAAAGGTGCTTATGAATTCGATTTGTCTGTCCATGCACTAACTCTTGTAAATATATCCGAATTGCCATGATATTTTTATATGTTATTGGATGTTTACTATCAGGGATATGTTTAGGAAGAAATTGGGTCCTTTAAAGGATCCTTCACAAATTTTTTCATTTCAAAACAGGACCCTTCACAAAAATTTTCATCTCAAAACAGAACTCTTCATAAAAATTTTCATCTTAAAAAAATTCTTTCACCTTCACAAAATTCTGTCTCAAAAATAGGCCCTTTACAAAATTTTCCATCTCTAAATTAAACCTTTCACAAGTTTAATCATTTAAAAGTAAAATCTGGCTTGTCACTTTTACATATATAAAGAAAATATATGTATTTTACATACATATATGGGGCATTCTCATAATCTTTTGACTTTTAAGTCCCTGAATAATAATTTTTATTTTTTTTTTTTTCATATACTGGGGAACATTTCATTGCATGATTGCATAACAATATTAACGAAATAAATAAGTTTTGGACGATGTTGGGCGTCCAAATACCAGGAAAACTCCTATACCGTCCCGTGTCCCTGATGCTGATTTTTAAGTTTGGAGCTGTCTGTATAAAATTGTTTCAATAAAAGTAATTCGATGTAATTTTTTTCCGAAACTGGGACAATTTTTTTATATAAATATGTAGCAAAAACTTAATCTGCACACATTTTTACGGTTAATATTATTTTTTGAACTCTGTCCCTGGGTTTTAGATTTCTTACCATCCCTCTTGCTAAACTTATACAGAAAATCACTTCAGATGCAGCCACAGAATTTTTTTCAAGCTTTTTCTCATGCAGAAGTACGCAAGAGAAAGAATGTCTAAAATTCTTTGACAGGAAATTTACTGTAGAATTTAAATCAGCATTTAAATATCAATTTCAAGCATCGTCACTTTATTGGTAGTCTTACATAGAGATCTGCACGGGCCGGTCCGTGGCCCGAGCCCGGCCCGGGCCATACTTTTTCTGAAGGCTCGGGCCGGGACTGGCCTAACTTATTTTTTTTCTGTACAGAGCCGGGACTGGCTTCATTCCTAGTTTTGACTCAGCCCGTATGAAAATCATTGTATCAACTTGGCCAGATCCATTCAAAGATCAGTTAAATTAGGCCTGGTCCAAAAATTTTTACAAAAAATGCATACATTTTTAAATTGCCTTTATTCAACACTTAAATATTAAAATTTATTCGTTTTAAAGAATAGTAGATTTCTACGCTTATTAAAATATAGTAAAACGTGTGAAAAGGAACCTGCCTATGACAGAACGCCGATTTAAACTGAAAATCGTGTTGATCCATACAAAATTAATATACTAATGTGTAAGAAAAGAATATATGATACATTTACACTTGCTAAGAAGGGAACTTGTCTATAACGCATTTTTTCTTTTCTTTTCTATGCAATTGCGTCTTAGAAGATTTTACTATCTAGCACTTTTCAGATTTTTAGCATACATGGAATACATGTATGTTAATACATGGAATATGGATTAACAATATTAATGATAACTGAAACATTTACATACACAAAAATAGAGATTCGTTAAAAAAATAAATGTCGCAGCCTGCGGTACTTCTATCAAAAGGAAGATTATAAACATGAGAAAAAAAGTTAAGATAAATATTTTTGGTCAGAGCTTCCTCATACGAGACAAATTTTTAACCAAATCGACGTAAAAATCAATGTTTTGTAAAAATTCACTCGGGCCGAGATTTTAACTTTTTTTCCGGGCCTGGCCGGGCTCGGGCCGAACTTTTAAGTTTTTTACCGGGCCGGGCCAAATTTATTTTTTCTACGGGCCGGGCCGTGCTCGGGCCGAACTTTTAATTTTTTTATCGGGCCGGGCCGGGCCGAATTTTTTTTCGATGAGTCGGGCCGCGCCCGGGCCTGGAAATTTCGGCCCGTGCAGACCTCTAGCTCTTACCTTACCGTCCCCAAGGTTTATACCTGCACTTTACGAGGCATTTTTTTTTAATCCAATGTAAATAACTGTTTCTAAAAATCAATAAACACTGTGGCTATCACTCAGCCTTAACATGATTTGCCTAAAAATAAAATAGTGGTAATTTTCCTTACCGTCCCATCCTTATTTTTTTCCATTACCGTCCCTTTTTTTCCTATACCACCACCTTTTCTTTCCTTCCGTCCCTTCTTTAACACCCCTTTAAGACAATGTTATAGCAAAATTTTGTACTAAAAATACTACATTGTTATTATTTCTTATTTGAATGTCCTATGGGTACTATGCAAATTCCTTATAAGTAAAAATTTAGAAGAAAATAGAAAGTTATAGTGGTAAAATGGTAAGGAAAATTAAACTCGCAAGTTTAACTTAAACCTCAGTTAAATAAAATAAAATTCGCTGCTGATCATTTTTTCTTTATTTTGAATAAAATGTTATTTTAGCAAATTTAATTTCGCCAGATTTTTATTCCCGAAAGTCAAGATTGTGAGAATGCCCCATATCTTCTTAAAAGTACATAAAAAAGGAACTTGAATACAATGATCATTTCAAATTCACAAAATTTGGACTAGATTTTTCACTAATGTAAAAAAGCTCTTCGCAATTTCACAAAAACAGGACGCTGAGGAAAAAATCGAGACAGACCCCTGACTATAGAATGATCAGTGCTGAAAATGAAAGGAGTGGCATTTATAGTTCACTTACAGGAATAGACAAAAGAATTCCATTACACTATGGTCTATGGAGGAACAAAAATTCCGGTGCATTTTATTGATGTTACGACATTTCAAACAAAACGAGATCTAGCTGCTTCACTCAGGTGGGCTAAAGCATGCTTTCTCGGCAGCATATAATAAGTCGAATTTACAGCATATTTACGCCCAAAAGAATTCCAATACATTATCAACTACGAGGAAAAATCGTTTGCGATGCATTTCAATGATGTTACAGTACATCAAACATAATGAAATGAAAAAAGTTTAACTGGGGATCACTACAACATGTTTTCTACGGATTATTGAGTGCATAGTATTTACAGAGACGACCAAAACAATTCGGTTACAAGACGGACTATGATCGATTTCATTGTATGAAAAAAATATAATTTCTTAATAATATTATTTTAGAGGTGGAAAGTGTTTCCTAATCTATGCCTGGTGATGATTTTTCCTTCTTGTTGCGATAAACGAATTACATCTTGAGTTATAAGCTATTGCTGTCTCATGACAACCTTTCTCGGGCTGTCGCGTCCCAAAAATTTGTTCAAAACGCTAACTTTGGAAGCGTTTATTGACAGATTCGCTGTCTTTACCAGAAATTGGCAAACGCTATTAGATTTATTAGTTTCTAAATAAGAGCGTCTACTTATTTCACGTGTCTAAGAATAAAAATAACTTCATGAATGTGTCAGAAAGTAGTCGTATTGCCGGGTCTAGTGTCACAAAAAGCAGGACTACTGCTTCTAAATCGGAACTTAAAAGTACAGTAAACCCTATCAAGACCAGGCCCTTATTATCGCATGGGCAAAACGGGAGTTTGCCCAGGGGCCTCCAAATCCATATATTAATTTATAAAATATTAACCCCCCCCCCCCCCCCCCATCCAATTCTAGCTCTGAAAATTTTCAAATACAAAACACAAATTTCATCTTTATACGATTCTACTAAACTCTCTAAAAAAACATTTGATTTTGAACCCACAGAACTCGATGCTTTCGCAAAGCTAACCTCAACCACTATTAAATAAGAAATAATATTTTAATAGATTGCATTAGCAAATAACTTAAATTATATCTAAATTTTAGTGGTTGAAAATAATCAGTTCTAATTGTCACGAGATAAATTTTCTTCCATATTTAAATTTTTTTTTTTTTTTAACTTTAAATTAAATACGAAAAACAAACCCAAAATGGCCATCTTGTTAGAGTTATTATTAAAAAAAAAAAAAAAAAAAAAAAAAAAAGCTTTCTACTTGTGAAATAGAATGTATTTGATTAGATATCATGTTGTGCGTAGTACAACTTAAAAAGATGTAAAAGAAAGTAACTTGATTAACTCATATTTACATGTTAGAGTATTTGATT
This sequence comes from Maratus speciosus, assembly GCA_963932465.1. Taxonomy (NCBI): domain Eukaryota; kingdom Metazoa; phylum Arthropoda; class Arachnida; order Araneae; family Salticidae; genus Maratus; species Maratus speciosus. The sequence goes on along the minus strand of OZ010796.1, from coordinate 545,874,950 downwards.
CTTTTCCATAAGTTGAAGGTATTAATTCATATAACATTAATATTAAAGTAATATAACAAGCTGCTAAAGTTATATAAAAGAGTTTTTTTGTTTTTGTTTTTTAACTAAGAAAAAATGTATTTTTATTAATTAAGATACTTAATTTAGAATTGACGGAGCTAAGAATTTTTTTCTATTTAAAATCCAAGGTGCGAAAATATTGTTTATGCATTACACATATGACTGACCATCAGTTATATCTCAATAATGTTGCAACGATTCAAATGGGGCCCCCTAATTTATCTTTGCCCAGGGCCCCAATTAGTCATGATCGGGGCCTGATCAAGACGGAATGTCGATTGCTGTCTCATGATGACCTTTCTCGAGCTGTCGCGTCCCAAAAATTTGTTCAAAACGTTAACTTTGGAAGCATTTATTGACAGATTCGTTGTCTTTACCAGAAATTGGAAAACGCTATTCGATTTATCAGTTCCTAAATAAGAGCGTCTACCTATTTCACGTATGTCTGAGAGTAAAAATGACTTCATGAATGTGTTAGAAAGTAGTAGTGTTGCCAGGTCCAGTGTCACAAAAAGCGGGATTGGGAAACCAAAAAACGGGACTACGGCTTCTAAATCGGGACTTAAAAATACAGTAAACCCTATTAAGAAGGAACGTGTCTATAACGAAATTCTGTCTCAAACGTAAAAATTCCGTTGTACTTGCTGTTGGAATACCATACAATTATACCTGCTAAGATATAGACCTGTTTAAAACGGAATTGCTTATATTGAAATCTTATGCACTAAAACCTATTAAATGGGAATCTCTAGGGGTTGAAACAAAATTCAAATTTACCAAGTATAATTGTATGGTATTACAGGTCTATCTCTTAGCAGGTATAATTGTATGGTATTTATAACGTAGAGACAATAAAATGTTTACTTCTAAATGAAAATTCCGTTATAAACAGGTTCCATTTTTTGCGGGTTTATTGAGCAAAGGACAGTAAAACCTGTGAACACAGAATCATTAGGAACTTCTAAAAATTCGGTTTTAGACAAGTTTCCGTCTAAGCAGGCGGATTTTTAACCTGTTGCTTTCGAAGGAACAATAAAAAATTTCCGTGATAAAGAGGTTCAGTCTTTACAGGTTTTACTGTACTAAATTCCATTCGATGCATAAGCATACTAATGAATTGCATGGTACGAAAAGTAATTTAAAAGAATTTGCGCATCATGAAAAATCAGGATCTTGACGTTCCGCATACTGGTTAAACCAGACAGGTTTTGCAGCCTTAAAAATCGGCATGTCCTGCGTAAATCCGGACTTAAAAAACGGTTTTCAGTTTAGTTTCGGTTCTATTCTGTTTTTAATCTACCAAAAACAATGTTTTTTTCCTGTTTTCGGCAAATGCGTTAAAACGGCATTGTTCATTTCTATACCTTAGCCCTTGGTTAACAAATATTTCTGCGTTTGGAAGTTTAATTAGTTTTACTACATATAATTTCTCTGGCATGTCTTATATAAAACAAAAATCAAAATAACAGAAGCAAATGATGCCAGTGGCATTTTAGTTGTTTGTTTTAGTTAATTTAAATTTTATTTATTTAATTTTCAAAAAAAGATAACGCTACTGTTCAGTTTCGGAGCAGAAAACAATGCGAGTTCAGTTTTAGGACTCAAAAAAAAAAAAAAAAAAAAAAAAAAAAAACAATTTATGGGCAGTTCCTGTTTTCGCTCTACCAGAAATAACATTTTTTTCCGGTTTTCGGTTCAAAACCTTGTTCAAAACGCGAAGAAATTTTTTTTTATCTTTTGTTAATATTTTTATTTTACGATTCCATTAAATTCTGAAGTCGTTATTTAATTTCATTTTACAGTATAGACCATTTAAATGAAATCCTTTTTTGCGGCACATATTTTAAATCAAATGAAACAATAGTCTTACTCGATCCCAATTGCTCTGCATATACGATTCATAAAAGCGAAAGATTCGATTAACAAATGATTCAATCATGGGTGCAATTTGGGAAAGGCTAGAGCGAATTTCTCTCCTCAAGGAATTTGATATTTCAAATTATATTACTGATAACAAGTCAGAGACACAAAAATAAATTAAAAACACACAAAAGCTAATCGAACTCGTCAAATTTGACAAAAAAGTAAAAATTAGCATTTAATATACAGTTTATGCATAAGAAATCAATAATTATCATTAGTACTTGCTAAAGCCTAGCTATTGCATGATTCTCAAACTCATAAACATTTATCATTAATGAATATTTCGGATATTTTTAAAAATATGTGCGAAAATAAAACGATATTAACACTTCTCAGCTATGCACAACAAGATCAAAAGACATTTTCGTCTCCCCTCCTCAAAGAAAACTTAACCCCTCCTACCCAAAAAAGTTTCGAAACGGCGCCCCCGAATTCATACAACTTTTCTACTTATCAAAGCCGTACAAAGAAAAATAATTTCAAAACTCACCTAACGGCGGCGCCCCGTCTCGTAGACGCTTCGCAAAGTTTTCAACATTTCACTTAAAATAATTTTCCTCTCCTCCCGTTACATTCAAAACAAATAAATAAATGAATAATAAATGAGCCACAAAATGCCTTAGCTTTATTTTCCTGCAAAAAGAATTTTTTCGATCTCTAAAATGATCAAAGATGGTATCATCTTACGCATTTATTTATTTCCCTTTTATTTACAATTAACGGGAAAAATTTTTTGTAGTATTATCCAATAAAAGGATTTGTTGATTTCGGAACTTTAAATGCAAAATATTCTTTAATTCTTTTAAAGCCGTTTTCATATCTAGTAGGTGAGTTTTGTTATGCTATTATTATCTATTTATTATTATGGTATTTTATTCTATCTCATGTCGCGAAATCTTTATTTACTTCCTTTTTGTTTATTTCGCATAATTTTAAATAAAGTATTTTACTTTTGTTTGCATCTAAATGCACTTTCGGAGACCCCAATCTACCGTCTAGATGGGTGGGGCAGTAGTAGTAGTAATAATAATAACTTTTGTACCATTATTAAACAATGTAAATCAGCGTTTGATTCTTTGTAAAACTTTTTTTTTACTTTTTTTAATCGGCAGAAATCCCAGTTCTTTTTATTTGTTTGTTTGTTTTTTACAAACTATCCATTGATTACAGATCAACAGCTGTTTTGGTGCCTAGGTATTATTTGGAGCTGATTTTATATGAATTTGATGTCCTGAATTAAAATATGGTATTAGTTTTTGACTAGGAGCTCAAACATTTAAGATAAAAAAAACTTTTCGTGAAATATATAATTTCCGGCGTATAACAAACAATTTTGTTTGAACCCAAAAATTTTATTCAGTAATTGAAAACAAATATTTACCGCGATTTAAAAAGTTACATTTTATTTAAAAAAATTTCTGGGTCGAAACATGATTGTTTGATCCGGCGATTATACGCCGGAAATTACGGTTTTACACTATTTTAAGTTAAATCAGAGGTCTGTCCAGACTTTCTGTTTTACAGAAATTGTGAAGTCTTTCTTATATTTGTGAAAATTCTAGTCATAATCTTGTGAATTTGAAATTATTGATATATTCAGGTTCTATCGTTCATATGTAAAAAAGCTAAGTATTGTGTTCTCTGACGAGTTCAACTGTTTTGTTACAGGTCAGATTTTATTTTTAAATGATTAGATTTGGGAAAAAGTTCAATTTGAAGGTGGAAAAATTCTGTGAAAGGTCTATTTAAGAGACAAAGAATTTTGTGAAGGGTCCTGTTTTGGGATGAAAAATTTTGTGAAGAGTCCTGTTTTAAGATAAAAAAATTTGGGAAGGGTTCTTTAAAGGACCTAAAATTTTTCTAAACATAGGGTCAGGTGGGGTAAAATGGGTATAAAATTTACTATTTTTAGATGTTCAGTTAAAATTTTCTGGCAAATGTTAAATAATTAAAGCTTTTTTGGGTATTTTCTTTACATTGCACATTCTTGGAATGAAAATATACAATTTTTATCTATTAGGCTGCAAAAGTATGTCTACAACAAAATATTTAATAGGTATGTGTTTGCTATACCCATTTTACACCATGTAGGTGAAAATGTGTATACTGTTGGGTAAAATGGGTACATAAAAGTTTAACAATAAATACTGTATAAATAGATTTGCAGAGATTTATAATGAAGTAATATGGAAAACAATGTTAGATAAGTCTTAAAAAAGTCAACATTTTTTTTAAAATATGAAATTTAAGTTAATTGATAAATGAAAAACTTTACTATGAATCAAGTTTAGGTGAAAATGAAAACATTTTCTGGCTACATTTTTTTCAACTCTTATTCACACCTTATTACATTATAAGTGTTAAAAGTCTATCAAAAGCATAATGACCCAGATTATTAAATGCTGGTTCATTTAATGTTTCTATTATCTGTCTTTTTTTTCAATATAATCAGCGAGAATGTCCATTGTTACTCTTGTGAACGTTAGAGCAAAGTTTTGGAAAAACTTCCAATTATTTATTATAAAATATAATTAGGATAAAATTGATATAACCAGTTAAATACCATCGTGTTCCACTCCCATAAAATATATCTAATTTGTAACAAAATTTTGATTTATTATATAGACAAAGTGCTTTTGGTTTGAAATTAGATATATTTCATGTGAGTAAAACACAATATTAACTAGTCATATCAATATTTATCTTAATAACTAAAATAATTGGAAGTAGTTCTGATATTTGCTCTAATGGTCATGAGTAATGAATGGACGTATACCCATAAAATAAGGACAGGGGTGTAGCTACAAAAAAAATTTCGGGGGGGGGGGGGGGGGGGTGTTCAAAATTTTCCCAACTTATAATTCAAAAATTTCCCAACGTGAAACAAATTGCTCTATTTTCTAACTAAAATGATATGCTCAATGTGTGTTTAATGATACTTATACGAAAAAAAAAAAATCTTTTCACAGAAAAATGCTTAAACTAAAAACATAAAAATCATAATTATTGGTTCATTTAATCAAAAATTTTGTCTTCAATTGTGTACGAGTCATAATTGTACTTCATATGAAAATAGCCTCATATTTTTAGATTTTTGAGAAAGGAACAAAGTTTCGGAGGAAATGTATTAGAGACACTGTTGATGTGGACAACAGTAGAGAAATTCAGGTCTGGTAGATGTAACTATTTTACTATTACAGAACTCAGAAAGGTTGTCAGCTAAACAATAAAAAAATATTTTTTTTTTTTTTTTTACTTTTCATTTAAGAAAAAAGTGTTTAAAAAATCTATAATTTCCCAACTCTAAGCTCAAATTCCCAAAGTTCACATATATTGAGGGGGGAGGCTCCCCCCCCCCCTCCCATAACCCCTCATTGTGACGCCTCTGAATAAGAAGGTTTTATTTCAAGTTTAGCCAGACTTAATAACCAAAAAGCTTCCTAATACATAAATATATTTGGTAAAAAGATTGCAATTACCAGTGACATCAGCAATATCTTGAATTTTACACGAAATAAATTTATACAATTTCCTTCATGACAAAGGAAGAATTCAGTCATATTAACGAGAATTACATATTAAAATACACATGAAATTATATAAAAATAAAAAAGTCTGTAATTTTGTCCCTGCATCTGAACTGAAAGTTTCATTGTTTACATCTTCGATGATGCGCGGATTTTAAGCGTTTGTAGATTTTAGGGTTGCAGATTTGAGGGAATCTACTGTATTTTAAACTGCTGTTTGATTTATGTACTTCTGGTATGGCATGCATTAATTTTTGTGAATATTCTGTGTCTCATTCTAATTGAATACTGGGGATTTTTTTCTAAGACATAAATTATCCAATCTTGAAAATAGAAAATATTTAATTTTTAGAATAACAAAATATAAATAAATAATTAAAATAAAAATTGTCTTTATTTGAATGGGAGGGTTTGAGTCCCTCCCCCCCCCCTTTCTGACACCCTTGATTAAATTAGATGTTTTCTGTGCTGTTTCAAATATTTGTTTTATAATGTTTGTATTCTCATCACATTAATTATAATCTGTATATCTTTTTTTTTTTTTTTTTCCAGAAATTAATGGAAACTGCGTATAATTTACCTCCTGATCATATAGTTAAAAGTAGCAGTCCGTTGCTAAACCAGAAGATGCTGCGTTGTTGGAAAGGACAAGATAAAGGTATTTTTCTATGCTGCAGGATATAAGAGAAGAACTTGGTGAACATGATACTTCTTCAGAAGATGAAAATTATCCAGGTATTTTTAAAAGTATTTTTACAAATTTATTATCAAAGAATTTAAATCTAGGTCAATTGTATTGAAAATTTTATGTAAGATTATGCATTATTAAGTAAGATTTTCTATGCAATTAATATATTTTTCACAACTTTTCAAAATGTGATATTTCTTGCACTTCATTTTCATACATGGCATAATCATTTTTGTAAAATATCTTTCTTTTTCTAATAAATATTATTGGATTTCCTTTGGATACCTTTGGGTGGCATTTTTAAAAGCATAAAATGTTAGATTTGATTTCAAACTAAATTTAACTTATTTAAAATGCTAATATTACATCCGTTTGGTAAACGTTTTACTAAATATTTTCATTACTGTTAAGTTTTTAAAATTTGGTAATATTTTACTAATATTTATTATTCAAAGGGAAAAAAATTAAATAGCACATAGTTGTGTTTTGTCTTGTTTTATATTAACTAGCAAGGGGGACCCACTAATCTAAATTTACCGAACATGTGACCTATCCCACTGGTTTTCTCGAGCTGGGAAACAATGTAATATTTTTTTTGTCAAAATCATTAGAGCCGTTTGTTAGATACAATTAGCTTGACCCACAATGACCCACTAATCTAATTTTCTCGAACATGTGACTTAGCCCAATGGTCTTCTCATGCTCAGAAACGATGTAATACAAAATTTTGTCAAAATGTTTTGAGCCGTTTTTTAGATACAATTAGCTGGACCCACAGTGATCCAAAATGACCCACTAATCGATTTTTCTCGAACATGTGACTTAGCCCAATGGTCATCTCATGCCCAGAAGCGGTATATTACAAAATTTTATCAAAATGTTTTGAGCCTTTTTTTTTACTCAATTGGCTTGACACCATAGGTGTAGCGTGACCAGAATTTTTTTTTTTTTTTTTTTTTTTTTGGGGGGGGGGGGGGGGGAAACCAAGACCGTGCAAAGTAAAAACGCGCCCAGAGCGAATTTTCAATTTCGCCCCCCTCCCCCCTCCCTCCCTCCAAGGAAAAAAATCTTTCTTTTTGTGATGGGTGTAATAAAATTGATAAAGTGTAGAAACATAAATAAATTCTATCCAATAAATATTTCGCATTTATTTTGGAACTTTAAAAGGATTAATTTTAATTTAGGAATTCAGAACAACTAAATAACATAAAAGAAAATCGCACTTATTTGTTAGAGAGTTCATAATGTTTTGCGACAGAAAAAAAATGATCAAGATAGAAAAAGAAATTCCCCGAAAAACGATCGGCGGCCAAAAAAATGAATAAATAAATAAATAAAACCGTGGTTCGCAGCATAAATTTTGCGCCCGGAGCGACCGCTCCTTTAGCCCCCTCGTTGCACGCCCCTGGGGGGCACATTAGAGATTTGCATGAACCGCAATTCCCAGGCCCGGGCCCAGCCCGGCAAGAAAATTAAAAGTTATACCTGGGCCCGGCCCGTTTATATTCTCACAGTTTACGACCAGGCTTGGCGCGTACAAAAACCAGTGAAAACAAGCCCGGCCTGTGAAAAATATCAATTAAATCAGTCTCGGTTCGGCTCGACACAATTTCTCAAAAAATTCCGATTTTTCTTAACATACAATTGCAGGGCTGCCACTTGCTACTAAATTTGACTATTTTCAGCCTCCAGCGTCTATGGCGACTATTTTAGGCCGAAAACCATTAAAAAGCGACTATTTCAAGAAAACAGGCGACTTTTTTCGGATCTTGTGTTCGATTAGACGAAATTCGCAATTTTTTGTCCATTCTTTTGACAAAATTTGCGATGATTTTTTTCGCGACCGAATGACGAAAATCGCCATTTGTTTCCTCAACCTTTGATAAAATTCTCGATTTTTTTGATGACGAATTACCAAAATGCGCATTTTTTCCCCCGCCGATCGTCTCATGTAATTCACAACTTTCTTTACACGATCCTTTGCCAAATTTCGTGAATTTTTCTACGACCGATTGACGAAAATGATATTCTGTATTTGTTTCAGAGATTTTTTGACAAAATTTGCGATATTTTGCCACGATGTTTTGTCGAAATTTGCCTTTTCTTTTGTCGACTGACTGAGGAAGTTCAAGGGTAAGGAGGTAAAAAGAAGAGAAAAAATCATTTGGGGATAAAGGTACTTTATTAGCCATGGCGCCCTGAGGGAGATTTTTTACTGTACATCTGCAAATGCTATACTCATTTTTTTTTCTTTTAAAGTGTTTTACTAAAGCATTTTACTTTGTACACTCCTTCCAGGGCCGAAACTAGCTATATTTTCACCCGTGGCAAACATGGATTTTGGCGCGCCTTTCCTTCCTCCGCAAAGTAAATTTAGAAAGAGAAATTTGCAAAAGTTTCTATTAGCGGACTTATTTTAAAATTTAAAATGTGTAAAAGTAAAATACGTAATATTGAAATATATAACCAAATTTACATATTACCATTTGTCAAATTCATTAAAAACTGTGAAAAAAAAAATCAAAAGGAAGCGGAATTAATTCCTCTTTATACAGGTTTCCGTCTTTGCAGATGTAACTGTAGGTATTCTTTCTGCTAGAACCATTCAGTTTTTTTTTTTTCATTTAACCCTTAAATGCCGGGTGTTGCTTTTCGGCAACATACCCAATTTAGGCTCTAAAATACTATTAGAATAACATTGAAGCTACAATGCCTAATGTTGCTAATAAAATACATTGTGAAAATATTATTAAATCGATTTCAAACTTGTAGACGGCAACACTTGTGACTGTTTAAGAATAAAGATAGATTTAATTTTTCAATTGTTGCTACTTGTTCTTTTTGTTTTGTGTGGAAGCTTGCGAAATACCCTATTTTGTTCTACAGTGAGCAAGTAAAATTTATTTCTTATTATAGTTCCTAAAATTCTTGTGTGTTTAATATTATAGAATTTTATCAAGGAAAATTATTTTTTCAATTAAAGACCAGTATTGCCGATTAGTAACAAACTGTTTTTTAGCCGTAAACCATACTTAAAACAAAATATGATTTTTTAAGTATTTTTTCCATGATTTATTTAAAAAATGAAAGCCGAAAAACATTATTACAATAATTTTTGAAAAATCAGGCATTTAAGGGTTAAGACAAGATTCCATTATAGACAGATTTCATTTTTCCAGATTTTACTGTTGTTGAAGCATTACAAATTATAACAATTTAGGCACTTTAATGTCATAGTGAAATGAGTCACATTGTTTTAGGAACTAAAAAAACAGCATTTACTGTAGGCATAAAAAATGAATTTCAGCATTGTAAAATATCTTCCTGTACTATCTACACCAGTTTTGTGGCATTATGACTTATTCCACTCTTCTTATTTATAGATTGATATGTCTAATGCAAATTTTCAAATTTATTTGCGACTCAAAACAACAACAACAAAATTATTAATTTTTTATTTTTCATTTTGTGAATTTTTGACCGCTTGGTTTTCACTGTTCCAGTCAGTCAGCTGACCTCGCCCCCTCTACTCTAAGGCCAGATATGGTAATATGCATGTAAAAAAGTAATTATAAGAAAAAGAATGGGGTTATTCATTTGCTGTATTATATATTGTAGGCGAATCTTTTTATCTATTTGACGATTTTAATGCACTTTACTCAGCTTTTCTTTTTGATTTTTCGACTAAAAAATATTTTTTTTACACAGATTTCACACGCACATATATATATATTGTACAAAACGGCAAACCAAATTTTCATCTGGCTCCCCCTTCACGTGGAGCCCAGGGCATATGCCCCCTCTACCCCTCCCTCTGAGTTTTGTCCCTGACTCCTTCTCCCGTTTGTTTTTATTGCCCCGGACAGCTGCCCTACCTCGCCCATATCAACACGGGGAAAATGAAAGCTCAACGCTTCTCAGGGAAAGAGAGAAAAAAATTGAACAGTCTTCATGGAATCTTTTTATCAGAAAAGTCAGAGTCAAACAAAATCTTCATTAGGCGCCCCCTTCGCCTTTCGGTACATTTGGAATTGGAGAAAGAAAACAGCCTAAGAGAACAGCTCTTTTTTCTAATTCATTTGCAGTCTTCTATTATAGATGAATCTTTTTATATATTTGTAAATTTTAATGCATTTGGTTCAATTTTCCTTTTGGATTTTCCGGCTGTGAGACATTTTTATGCAAATTCAATATAAATACATATATATTTTTGCATGTAAAGACAAAAAAAATCTTCATTTGGCGCCCCCTACGCTTTCTGTTCTGGCGCCCGGGGTGTAGAAGATTGGGGGGCGCATGCCCCCCCCCCCAAAAAAAAAAAATTATTAATTTTTTATTTTTCATTTTGTGAATTTTTGACCGCTTGGTTTTCACTGTTCCAGTCAGTCAGCTGACCTCGCCCCCTCTACTCTAAGGCCAGATATGGTAATATGCATGTAAAAAAGTAATTATAAGAAAAAGAATGGGGTTATTCATTTGCTGTCTTATATATTGTAGGCGAATCTTTTTATCTATTTGACGATTTTAATGCACTTTACTCAGCTTTTCTTTTTGATTTTTCGACTAAAAAATATTTTTTTTACACAGATTTCACACGCACATATATATATATTGTACAAAACGGCAAACCAAATTTTCATCTGGCTCCCCCTTCACGTGGAGCCCAGGGCATATGCCCCCTCTACCCCTCCCTCTGAGTTTCGTCCCTGACTCCTTCTCCCGTTTGTTTTTATTGCCCCGGATAGCTGCCCTACCTCGCCCATATCAACACGGGGAAAATGAAAGCTCAACGCTTCTCAGGGAAAGAGAGAAAAAAATTGAACAGTCTTCATGGAATCTTTTTATCAGAAAAGTCAGAGTCAAACAAAATCTTCATTAGGCGCCCCCTTCGCCTTTCGGTACATTTGGAATTGGAGAAAGAAAACAGCCTAAGAGAACAGCTCTTTTTTCTAATTCATTTGCAGTCTTCTATTATAGATGAATCTTTTTATATATTTGTAAATTTTAATGCATTTGGTTCAATTTTCCTTTTGGATTTTCCGGCTGTGAGACATTTTTATGCAAATTCAATATAAATACATATATATTTTTGCACATAAAGACAAAAAAAAATCTTCATTTGGCGCCCCCTACGCTTTCTGTTCTGGCACTCGGGGTGTAGAAGATTGGGGGGGTACATGCCCCCCCCCCCCCACCCCGACGCTATGCCTATGCTTGACACCTGTCCCATTATGACCCAAAATGACCCACTAATTGAATTTTGTTGAACATACGACCTATCCCAATGGTATTCTCGTGCCCAAAAACGATAGAAAACAAAATTTCGTCAAAATCGTTAGAGCCGTTTGTTAGATACAATTAGCTTGACCCACAATGACCCACTAATCTAATTTTCTCGAACATGTGACTTAGCCCAATGGTCTTCTCATGCTCAGAAACGATGTAATACAAAATTTTGTCAAAATGTTTTGAGCCGTTTTTTAGATACAATTAGCTGGACCCACAGTGATCCAAAATGACCCACTAATCGATTTTTCTCGAACATGTGACTTAGCCCAATGGTCATCTCATGCCCAGAAGCGGTATATTACAAAATTTTATCAAAATGTTTTGAGCCTTTTTTTTAGATTCAATTGGCTTGACACCTGTCCCATTGTGACCCACTAATCGATTTTTCTCGAACGTGTGACTTAGCCCAATGGTCATCTCATGCCCAGAAGCGGTATATTACAAAATTTTATCAAAATGTTTTGAGCCTTTTTTAGATTCAATTGGCTTGACACCTGTCCCATTGTGACCCTAAATGACCCACTAATCGAATTTTGTTGAACATATGACCTATCCCAATGGTATTCTCGTGCCCAAAAACGATAGAAAACAAAATTTCGTCAAAATCGTTAGAGCCGTTTGTTAGATACAATTAGCTTGACCCACAATGACCCACTAATCTAATTTTCTCGAACTTGTGACTTAGCTCAATGGTCTTCTCATGCTCAGAAACGATATAATACAAAATTTTGTCAAAATGTTTTGAGCCGTTTTTTAGATACAATTAGCTGGACCCACAGTGACCCAAAATGACCCACTAATCGATTTTTCTTGAACATGTGACTTAGCCCAATGGTCATCTCATGCCCAGAAGCGGTATATTACAAAATTTTCTAATTATTCAATTTACTTGAAAATAACTATTTTGTTTCATTTATATGCTTTCATTAAATTCTGGTTCTAAATACAGTCATAAAAACAGTTATAACTATTTATTTTTGTGGGGTGCCCAATACTGGAACAGATAGTATCCATTACTGGAACAGAGGGTGTTCATTACTGTAATTTTGGGTATTTGATATATTTCTGTTATTTACAATAAAATTTTGATTAATATACTGGGAATGAGATTATGAGAATGATAAATATTGTTGATAGAATTATATAATATTGAAAAAACTAGATTATAATAATTAACTACTAATTCAAAAATAGTTTTTAAAGAAGTTCCTTAATCCATTACCTGGCACATCTGCCCTATATTAAAATAATAATAATAGTATTTTTAATAGAAATGCTCTTTATTTACTGAAAACTATAAAAGCTTCGAAGACGGAGGTTGTCTATAAAGGAAAGTAGCGTCAAAGCGGTTCTCATAAACATATTGTTCCCAGCTCAGCATATCGGAAAACTTGATGACATTTATAGAGTTATTTTAATACATAAAAGCATAAAATTGGTAGTCATGGCGGTTGAAATTATATGAAACTGAATAGCGTTTTTCTTTTTTCGATAAATTAGTTTTAAAAAATCCTATTTTTACAGTAAATCTTGAAAAATCCTTTCCATTTAAAGGAAAAGCCACTAATCAATTTGTTAATTTCTAATCAAGAGCACCTGCTGGTTTTGTGCGTTTAACAAATAAAAATCATTTAGGCAAGTATCACAAAGTAACTAGTGTGAATTTGAGAACAGCTTAAACGAAAATTATTACCAAATAACAATAAATGAATAATAAAAGACTAAATGACTAATTAATTAAAAGTAAATCATTCAATTCAGAATAAGGAGGGGGGGGGGGGATAAGCGGAGATTTAAAAAAAAAAAAACAATGTAAAACGAAACCGATCAATACCGAAATCACCTATAACACACTTATGTATAATGAGATTTTTTTTTAAATGGATAAACAAAAATATTTGTTATTAATAAAAATATATTATAAATGAATGTGTGAACGTTTAATTAAATATTATTAATAGAAATGCTCATAGTTTACTGGACACAGTAAAGCCTTTTAAAACGAAATATTTATATAACAGAATCTTTCTGTTAAATGTTAAATAAGTAAAAAATAATAAAATGCAATAATAAAATAAATAACTGACCCATTAAATTAATAAAAGCTAATTAAAAATAGTTATATTTCATAGAAACATTTAACCATTCCTTAAATGCAGCTACAACTAATATTTTATTTTCCTATAATCTTCTGTTCTTTTTACTGTAAAATTATCAGCAGTTTTAATAATTTAAATGCATAATTAATACCGGATCAACCTAATTAAAATCTAAAAAGAAAAACAAACACATATTGTCTCCCTATTACTTGGATTCATGTTTTACCCCTTTTTAAAAAAAAACATGCATGGAAATTTTATTATTCTCTTGGTCAAAATTTAACGTTTTCAGCAAACGAGTGGGTCTTTAGGATTGTGAAGAGGGTCACAGATTTTGTTGGTAAAATTTGAGTCACTGGCATCTTCCTTGAGGGTGAGGAACCTAGACTTCTCTTATTTCTTCTGTAAGCTGTGGGCAGCCTGTCATCTGTGGTCAGATCACTTCCCCCCTCCCCCCACTTTTTTGTGAAGTTCCAAAACACTCAACCTAAAAGCGATAACGCGCCAAAAATATCATCGGTCAGTTGCTCGCTTTGATCTCTACCCCCTGATGTGGATAGAGATAAATCTTACATGCCCACAAAATGTTTAGCTTTTGGTGAGACAGGGGGCGCTCGTTGAAAATAAGAGTTCAAATTATTTTCATAAGCCGCCTTAACAATGAGCCTCCTTTACACTTCTTTTAATTCTTTGACACCAGCTTTTCAACTTTGTAATTTTCAATTATTTAATCTATCAAAATCTGAGATTAGATAATGTGAAAATTTCCAAACTAAAATATTGGTATCGAAATTATAAATTTTTTTTCGCATTGCATGGCAAGTTTTCTTGCCGACTGGCTTTAATGAGTTAAAATATTTGTAAAATAGTGACTATGAATATGAAAAGTATGCATGTAAATTTTGCGACAGTGAAAAAGATGTTATTTAGATTCGTTGAAAGCAAAAGTTTTAATTGTGTCATAATGGCACAATTTTTGTTGATTTTTCATTATGTAATACCAAAGATGAAAGCCTCAATTAATAACTTCATAATTTCAGCACCTTAATTGTATGTTACTGATTATGTTTAGGAATAAAGTTTAATTTTTCAATAATTTAAAAAGTTGAAATTAATCTTTAGTTAAAAATAGTATTTGTTTTAACAGTTGGGCTAGCCAACATAAGAGTAATATGGATTAATTATTATAATTAATTTTGTTAAATTTTTATAAATTCAGTTTATTTAAACATTTTCATTCATCGAATTCAATGGGTATTCAACTCGTATTTGATTAAATTTTCAGTTATTGAATCCAGAATTGCAAAATACTTATTTAGTAATGTGTCAAAGCCTAACATTTACAAAACATGTGGGTAAGTGTGATCACAGATGGCACAGAGGGTTTCGTTTAATATTCCTTTCAAAACACTTTATCCTTTTGCAAAATCTGTTAGTTCCACATTTCGCAACCAGGGGGTGCACTATATTCTACAGAAACCTCTATCCGAATGAAACTCCATTTTACACCCTATCCGTAGATATATTAGTTAAGAGTATCGGGCCCGTAGCACCTGAGATACGTAGGTGCCCCCTGGCAGTAAAAAATGGATCTAAAATATGTAAGTCTATGGTGCATAATATGAAAGAGTGGTCAAAGGGGTATCGGCAAAAGTTTAAAAAGTGCTCCCGGGTGAAAAGGGAGAAGGATAAAAAATTGCTTAAAATACACAAGTTAGAGCACTGAAGGGTAAATAATATAAGACTCTTTGAAATTTTTATTATTTTTCGTGATCGCAACTGTTCTGCTATAAATATGCATAATTTCAAGTCTCCAACGTAATTAGGGGCTGAGTTAGAAAAATTGCTTAAAATACACAAGTTAGAGCCCAAAGGTGTAAATAACATAAGACTTTTTGAAAATTTAATGATTTTTCATGTGATTGAAAGTGTTCTGCTATAAGTATTGTAGTGGCGAACAATAGCCCAGACCAGATGTCGGAAGAAGGCGAAGTCCATTTCTCACGAGAAGTTGATGAGCTAACGAAAACGGAAGGCCGAACGCTGGAGTTCGGGGGAGATGGTTTTCTGCGTTGGAGGAGAGCAGTGCTCTCTCCTAGCTGATTTTAAATTGGGCGCTGCCCGCTTTTACTTTTTTTTAGACGGGATCGCTGTAGACCCGTGCTAGAGATATCATTCAATTAAACGTTAAATGTCGTGCTGTTTTTTGTATGTCAGATAAATCTTAGTAGTTTAGTATCATGTAATCTAGAAGTTTAAAAGTTTCAATTAAACATTTTAACGAGTTAAACAGTAGTAGTTCCTGTTGTAACCTGTGTGAATTTTCCTCCCACAAATTTTTGTGGGCCCGGCCTGGACATGAACTGAATTACTGGACTCAACAAGTTTTTTTTTACGATTTGAAATTTGAAATCAATCCCCTGGACATTTGGACATCCTACAACCTGAACGGAATCTGAATCTCGGCTCAGATCCGAAGGATTTGTTTTAAGCTGCTGACGAAAGATTCTGGAAAAGAACTTCGGGTTTTTCGGAAAAGGAAGAAAGAAAAGGTTGGTTCGCCGCTTCAAAAAACCTGTGTGCAACGAATGACCGTAGTTTTTTTATTTTCACGGGTCCAAGGATCGCGTGTGTGAACGACTCACAGTGTTTTTTTTTGTGTGAGTCTGTGTTTTTTTTTCTCGCGAGTGATGTGATAGTTACTGGCTCACGGTGTGTTTTTTTTAGTGAGCTTTTGTGTGACTAAAACATTTTTAAGCAGCCTAGTGATTTATTTTTTGTGGGCTGTTGTTTTTTATGTGTTTTTAGTGCGATATACTCAGCCTAGTGATTTATTTTTTGTAGGCTGTTTTGGCTAATTTTTGGCTCACTGTGCTTTTTTTGTCGTGAGCTTTGATTCGTCTTTTTTTCCCTTACGCATGTAAAAAAATATATTCATTTTACACACAGCGAATGTACCGGTGGTGGTACAAGCTCGCACAAACCATTTTTTATTTTATTATTGTGTTTTATATTTTCAAGAAAGGATTTTCCCTTTAAAAGTAAGTGAGTTCCTTTTTATATGTTTGTGTTGCTATAAAAAATTGATATTAAACTGGAAATAAAAATAATGGCGCATTTAGTACGTGCCAAGAAGGTAGACCTTTTAGGGGTAGTGCGGGAATTGGGGCTAGAAGCTCCAGAAAGCTCTACTAAGCCACAACTCTCGGACATGATCATTAAATTGAGCGATTATAATGAAGATGTTATAAAAAATCTTCTAGCCGGAATTGTTGCTGAAAGGGAAGAAGTCGAAAAAAAAAATACTATTAGAAGAAGAGAGCAAACGCGAATTCGAACTCAAAAGACTTGAACTCGAAATAGCCATGAAAAATAAAATCGAAATACCAACATTGAGTAGCGGGATTAAAAGCCCCGATGTTTTGAAATTAATTACAAAGTACAACCACCAAGAAGAAATTAGTATTTACCTTACATTGTTTGAGCGCCAAATCAAGTGTTTGGGCATAGAAAAGGAAAATTGGGTAACTTATTTGTTAGGTCTGTTACCGTTGGAAATAGTCAACATAATAGGTCGCGAAAAGGAGGAACTCTCCAATGATTACGATTACGTGAAACAGTTATTACTGAACAGATTCAAACTGAGTCCAGAACAATTTAGACAAAAAAATTTTTCCCATAGAAAGGCAAATTGGGCCTCGTGGCGAGATTTTTCATTTGAAATTACTAATTTTTTGGAACAGTGGCTTACGGGTCTTAACATTTCGTCTTTTGATGATTTAAAAAACATTTTGGTTATTGACCAAATAAGGAAGAGATTACCGCTTGAGATAAGGGAACATTTTATTGATGACTTGCCTAAGTTTACGAAGGTCTCAGATTTTATAAGTAAGCTTGATGATTATGAGGCAGCTCGCAATATTATCAGGAAAAACTCCGAACCGAGAAGTCCGAATAACGATGTTAAAAAGCGTTTTACTCAAAATGTTGAAAACAAAAGTTTTAACAGAAGTAACATTCCGCAGAGTAGCAAATATGAAAAAAATTATCTTAACACGAGGAATAACGCTAACCCTTTCAAAATTAGATGCTTTTATTGTAATGAATACGCCTCCCATAAATCAAATCAATGTCCCAGAAGAAAAGAAGGGCCAACTTATTTTAGAGGCAAAGAAACCGAACATAGGGCTGAGCAAAGTAACTTCCATAATAATAAATCAGTAAACACTGCAAATAAAAATTCCTGCCCATCGGATAAAATCCTCAAAATTATTGAAATTATGGGGAAAAAGGTCAGCTGTGTCATAGTTTCCGGATCTGACGTAACAATGGTTAATGATAACATCTATAAGAGTTTAGGATGCCCTAAATTAAATGAAAACGATGTGAAACTGACAGGAATTAGCGGAAAAGGAGTGAGTCCGAAGGGTTTTTTCAATACCGACATTTCAATTGATAATATTAGTATCTATTGTGATATTTACGTTTTAAATGATTTACAATATGATATGATCCTCGGAAATAATTGTTTAAGTAAATTAAATTTTGAAATATCTGGTAATGGCCTTAAAGTTATGAGTAAGCGAAATAAGGAGAAAAATTATACTGTTAATATGATAACTGCGGTTTCCTTAAAAATTCCGAAGTTAGACACTCCTTCAGATGTTGTAAACATTCCCATGGCCAAGTCTGTCTCGCAGTCGGATGTTGTAAACATTCCCATGACCATCCCAGGCTTGCAGTCAAATTCCATAGACACTCCCATGATTGAAGAATGCTTAACTGACACTCCTAAGTATGAATCTGTTTACTTAGCAGAAATGGTAAATTCGGTTAATATAAACGAAATTGATCTTACTCACATAATTGACTGCGGTTTAAAAAAGGAATTAATTAACTTAGTTGAGAATTACAAGTCTGAGAAAATAAAAAGTGCTAACTTGAAAGTTAAAATAATATTGAGCGATGAAATACCGATTACGCACCGACCTAGGCGATTAGCATTTGCAGAACAAGCGTTTGTTGATAAACAAGTCCAGGAATGGCTTGATAAAGGCATTATACGAGAAAGTTGTTCGAGTTACGCCATGCCTATTGTTTTAGCCAAAAAGAAGAATGGCAATTATAGATTATGCATTGTTTATAGAAAGCTTAACCAAAAGATAATTAGGGATAATTACCCCCTTCCGGTAATAGATGATATTTTAGACGATATCGGGGAAAATAAAGTTTTTAGCACATTAGACTTAAACAATGGTTTTTTCCACGTAGAAGTCTATGAGGACAGTAAACAATTTACTTCGTTTGTTACAAATAATTCCCAGTTCGAGTATAATGTAATGCCTTTTGGTTTAAGCTCCGCCCCGCAGTTTTTCCAACGCTACATATATGCATGCCTCAGAGAGTTAATAAGAGATAAAACGATTTCCGTGTACTTAGACGATATAATTGTCCCTGCGAAGACTGAAGAAGAGGCGCTTTCTAAACTGAAACGCGTGTTTCAGGTAGCATCAGAGTATGGTCTCGAATTCAATTTTTCTAAATGCCAGTTTTTGAAAAGAAGGATCGAATTTTTAGGATACATAGTGGAAAACGGAACAATTCGCCCTTCAGAAACACAAACATTAGCCGTTGAGAAATTCCCTGAGCCACAAAATAAGAAACAACTCCAGAGTTTCCTAGGGTTAACTGGATATTTTAGAAAATATATAGCGAATTATGCTAGAATCGCTAAACCCTTAAGTGATCTCCTGAAAACGGAGAACGAATTTAATTTTGGAGCGAGTCAAAAGGAAGCTTTCCAAACATTGAAAAATAAATTATCAGATAAACCGGTGTTGCACATATTTAGACAAGGGGCAGAGACAGAGTTACACACGGATGCTAGCAGCTTAGGTTTTGGAGCAGTCTTGTTACAAAAAGACGATTATGGAAACTTACACCCCGTTCATTTCATGAGTAAGAAAACAACACCCGCCCAAGCCAAATATAGTAGTTACGAGCTTGAAGCACTGGCTGTTATTGAAGCATTAAAGAAATTCCGGACATACCTGTTAGGGAATAAATTTAAAATAGTAACTGACTGTTCCGCTTTTCAAAAAACATTAGAGAAGAAAGATCTTACGCCAAAAGTAGCAAGGTGGGCATTATTCCTACAAGAATTCGATTATCAAATTGTCCACAGGCCCGGAAGTCAAATGAAACACGTTGATGCGTTGAGTCGTAACACCATATTAGTCACAACACGTTCGCATGATGAAATTACAACAAAATTAACCAAAGCACAAAACGAAGACGATTACATTAAAACTATATAAACACTAGTTGAGAAAAATGAAAGTAAAGATTATTTTGTTAGGAAAAATATGGTGTACAAATATGAAGATGGTAGAGAACTAATTATGGTACCGGAAATTATGCAGAAAGAAATTATTCGCGAAATTCATAATAAAGGACATTACGCTGTAGCGAAGACCGAAGCGATAATAAAGCAGGATTATTATATCCCTAATCTTCGAAAACAAATCGAAAGTGTTATAGGAAATTGTGTAGAATGCATCCTGTACAACCGAAAGCGAGGGAAAGGTGAAGGATTGCTAAATCCCATTCCTAAACATGATTCCCCTCTCCAAACTTATCACGTCGACCACTTAGGCCCAATGCCCTCGACCAACAAAAACTACAATTTTATATTCTCTGTAGTGGACGCTTTTACCAAATTCGTGTGGTTCTATCCAGTCAAGACTACATCTGCAAAGGAAGCAATTTCTAAATTAAAAATTCAACAAGCTACATTCGGGAACCCAGAGCGAATAATCAGCAACCGAGGTGCCGCCTTCACTTCTAGTGAGTTTAAAAAGTATCTCGAAGACGAAAATATTGAGCATGTTCTAATTACAACGGGAATACCCAGAGGAAACGGACAGGTAGAATGACAACAGGAAACACTCATATCAATCCTTGCTAAATTAAGTATCGACGATCCGTCAAAGTGGTACAAATACGTACCAACTGTTCAACGAATAATGAATAGTACGATTTCCCGAAGCACTCAATACACACCCTTTGAGCTTTTAACGGGAGTAAAAATCAGAAATAGGGAAGATTTAAGAATAAAACAAATTCTTGATGAGGAACATGAAAACGCATTTGTCGAGGAAAGACAGAATAGCAGAAATATCGCGAAACAACATATATTAAAAATTCAGGAGGAAAATCACAAAACTTTCAACCGTAAACGCAAAAAAGCGAAATGTTATAAAATCGGTAATTTAGTTGCAATCCAATGAACCCAATTTGGGGTCGGTATGAAGCTACGACCGAAATTCCTTGGTCCATACAAAGTGATCAAAGTGATGCGCAATGATCGATACGATGTCGAAAAAGTGGGCTTTCAAGAGGGTCCAAGAGTGAACTCTACTGCAGCCGATCACATGAAGCCGTGGGCTTCTTCAACCTAAAAAATATAGTGCTAATCCAAGCTGATATTTTTATGTGTTTTTTTTTGCATCGTCTCATCTTTTTTTTTACTGTGTTTATCAAAAGTGACTGTGCTGTCATCTGAACATATTTTTTTTTTGACTGTTTTATACAAGAAAAAAAACTCTCTGTTTAAAAACTGTTCATAGGACTGTATCCACGTGATGAACTCACCTGCGCATTGTGTTTTTTTTGGACTATATTTAACAAAAAAGAGCTGAAACTGTCTTTTTTCTTTTTCTTTTTTTTTTTTTGATGGAAAGACTGTGTTCGTCTGTATACGTAGTTTGATATTGCATATTTGTCATGTTGTTTGTTCTTGTGTGTGTTTTTCTAGTATTTTTCAGGTTCCAGGAAAGTCGGACGGTACCGGTCCAGTCTATATGGTGGATGATCTGTGAGGACACAGAATGGTCAGGATGGACGAATGTAGTGGCGAACAATAGCCCAAACCAGATGTCAGAAGAAGGCGAAGTCCATTTCTCACGAGAAGTTGATGAGCTAACGAAAACGGAAGGCCGAACGCTGGAGTTCGGGGGAGATGGTTTTCTGCGTTGGAGGAGAGCAGTGCTCTCTCCTAGCTGATTTTAAATTGGGCGCTGCCCGCTTTTACTTTTTTTTAGACGGGATCGCTGTAGACCCGTGCTAGAGATATCATTCAATTAAACGTTAAATGTCATGCTGTTTTTTGTATGTCAGATAAATCTTAGTAGTTTAGTATCATGTAATCTAGAAGTTTAAAAGTTTCAATTAAACATTTTAACGAGTTAAACAGTAGTAGTTCCTGTTGTAACCTGTGTGAATTTTCCTCCCACAGTATGCAAAATTTCATGTCTCCAACTTAATTAGGGCCTGAGTTAGAAAAATTACTTAAAACACACAAGTTAGTGACCGGAGGAGTAAATATAAGACTTTTTGAATTTTTTATGATTTGTCGTGTGATCGCAAGTGTTTAGCGATAATTATGCAAAATTTTAAGTCTTCAACTTAATTAGGGGCTGAGTTAGAAAAAAAAAACTTAAAATACACAAGTTAGAGACCAGAGGGATATAAGATTTTTTCAAAATTTTAGGATTTGTCATTTGATGTGAGGTGTTCAGCTATAAGTATGCAAAATTCCAAGTCTCTAACATATATAGTTTCTGAGAATGGGCTCTGTGACAGACAGACAGACAGACAAACTGTGACCTTTGACAATACCGGCCTGGGAACTGGTTTCAGCTTGGTGGTATATGTCACTGGAGAGAGATCCATGTTTTTAAGGGGATCTCTTCTCCCTGGTACACGTGGCTTTAGTTCGGCATTCACTCACATGTTGGAGCAAGAAAAGCACGTGTTTTTTTGTGATTTCCAGTTATTTTTCTCATTATATATTATAAAAAGTACACATCTTTTATGATACTTCAGTGCCATTCTAAATTACAAGAATACACAAGGTGTATTGTTTTCTCTCTGACTAAGAACATTACCAAAAATGGATTTACATAATTCACCACAAGAAATTTAAACCCACAAAGTACCTACAAGGTAAGAAAACATATTGTTACGTTTTTTTCAAAGTATTATATATATTAAAGTTTTCCATTTATTAGTTTTTATTACAATACTTCATTAAAAAATAAATATGAAAATGTTTTTTTCTAGTATAGTAAAATTTTTATAAAATCCCTATTTACACAGAATGTGTTAAGTCTGAAAAATAATATATGTATAATTATGTGTGAATTATAGAATTATATTTATTATTGTACAGTATTCTGTAGAAAATGTAGTACATTTTTTATTTGAACAACGAAAAGATATATTCTTTTAATTATTATTTCTTATTATTTAAAGTGTTATACGTTAATTTTTTCATTTTAATAGCTTTATTTCATTGCTGTTAAAATGGAGCTATATTTAAAGATTTTTTTTTCTATCAAAGACATTTTGTTTTATTAAGTAATGTAGTACAGCAATAGTAAATAAACTTTTATAAAATCCATATTTATAAAGAATATGTAAAGTATAAGAAACTTATACACTTTAATTATACTTTGTGGCAGTATGTTTTGCAGAAAATTTATTTTAAATGTTCATACTAACAAATAAGTGAAACTATTTTGTTTATTATTTTTAGTTAATATTATGTACTTGAGTGTTTTAGTTATTCTCTTTTATCACAACATTTCATTACAAGTTAAATGAAGCTTACTTTAAAAAATCATTTTTAATAATAATATTTTGTTTCAGCATGGTAGATTAAATAACCTTGCGTAAAATTCATATTTACACAGAAAATGTAAAGAAAGAAATAATATTTGTATAATATGTATGTGAATTGTACATTATTGTAGAATATTCTATAATAAATATAGCATATTTTTACTTATGAATAACAGAAAGGATACAGTATTTATTTTATTTATTAGAGTATTAATATTTAAGATTATTTTACATATTAGTATTGATAACTAAGTAAGCTTTTTAAATTATTATTTCTTATTAATTAAGGTATAAATATCAGTTCTTAAATCTTAAAATTTACCTTTTTGTAAACAATACAAAATAATAAGCTTAAAAAAGGAAACCTGTAATATTTTAAATTAAAGTGAATATATATGTATAATACTTTAAAAATTAATAATATGTTTTCTTATCTTATTGTACTTTGCAAATTTATAAGTTTTACGGTGAATGGCGTTTATCCACTTTTGATAATGATTCAGAAACAAAAAAAATTACAAAGAAGAAAAAAAAAGAAGGTAGGTGGGGGTATAATTTTTGTTAAATTCTGTCCTGTTCCATTTTTTTTACATTTTGATCTAAAAACAATGAAATAATAACTTAAAATTCAGAAACAAAAAAACTCTTCGGGAAATAATAATAATAGAAAAAAAAAAGATTTTTTTTTTTTTTTGGGGGGGGGGGGGGGGGGGTATTTACTGTGGGAGATTTTAATTCCAGATGTTTATAGGTTACTTTAGTACATATTTCTCATTTTGATTGCTAAATTTTTCCCACACATATTCATAACCATCTGGTGTTAAAATATTATTTACAAAATTTAACAGCTTTTAAATGCTAAAGAAATTATTAAAAGCACATTTTACTTAAAAATAGTACATATTAATAAACAAGCCTTTAAAAGCATAATTTTTTTTTATTTTGCTTCAGTAATTTCAATATATATATATCTTTCAAACATTAAAATAACACTTTAGAGTTTTTTTTTTTTTTTTACTGAGTAAATGTATAGAAATAAACATTCTAAAATTATAAATTTTACGCAGTTTTTAGGAAGGGGTGGAAAATGAATAATGGAGGCTGATTTTTAATGAATTCATTTAAAAACAATATTAAAGATTCAGAAAAACGAAAAATTCGCAAAAAAAGAGGGAGCTCTTTTCGTGGAAATTTTTCGCTCCTTTCTTTAATAGTTGTAAATCCCCCCCCCCCTCGCAATATTTAAATGCATATGCATTAAAAGATATTTTAATAAAAAGAGAAAGGAACTGTTTATGTTTAAAAAGTAACAGCATTTAAATTCAAAATAAATTATTAAAAATATATTTTACTGAAAAATGAAAAAAATAAAATCAGACTTTCTTTTTTATTTTACTTCAATAACCTATTGCTATTTCCTTTTTCTTATAATCTTTGTGATTTTTCCTTAATTTTTGGAAATCAGTGTATATTTTTTAGAAAGTATAGAAAGAAGCATAAAAGAAAAAGAAAACAACAATAAAGTTAAATTTTCATTTTTCCATAAAATGGGTACACAAAAAGAAAATTACCTAAAAATAAGTAAAAATAAAGATATTGTGTGTACATAAAATAATTACCGTATATACTCGCGTATAAGTCGACCCCCTAACTTTTCAATGCAAATTCTGGAAAAAGTCAAAAACCCGCCTATAAGTCGACCCCCTAACTTTGTACTTCAATTTTGCACAAAATCGAATCAAAGATTTCACTTGCCAATGCGAAAAGGTAGTAAGTAAAAAAAACAAATCATTGAAAGTTTTTTAAATGCTAAATTATTATTATTTGTATATTTTATGTATTATTTTTTTATTCATACACATAAAACGCTATAATTTTGCAATATTCAAAGTTTTTGGTTTTACTTTTTTAAATGACTCGCGTATAAGTCGACCCCCCCAAATTTGCTTACCGAAAATTGTCAGAAATTCTTCGACTTATACGCGAGTATATACGGTATTCCCATTACCAAATTAAATATTAATCGATATGAAATATTGCACTAATACAGCAAGTGATCAGTTTACGCACACTTTCGCAAGAGATTTTTTTGTTTGGGTAATGTGCACCTCACAAAATAAAGCCAATAAGAAGCAATGCTGTGTTCCAGATTTGCAGAGCTGTATTTAATTGTATTATTATCAACTTGGAGAACATTTCAACAACTGTATACTTATGGCCTAATTAATTCTTGGGCTAACGGGGGTTTGGGACCTACATTTTAGGGCCCCCGAATTACAATGAGCAGATTAAAAATATTAATTTATACATTCTGTGTCTCTATTTAAAGAAATATTTTTAATTAGAAATTAATTATTTTAATTGAAATTTAGTTCTTAAATTATTAACAGACTTTAGACTCAACTTCCACTTTATCTGGGCTTGCAGTCAGGGCTGCGGAGTCGAAGTCAGGCTAATTTTAGGGTAAAAAGAGTCTGAGTCCGAGTCGCTAAAAACATGCTGACTCAGACTTCAGCTTTTTGTTGAACAGTTTGAAGTGAAATCAAACTAAATATATTTAATTTCAAATTTATAAACGGAATTATTATTTTTAAACTATATACATTAATAAATATTTAGTTATTTTTCAGTTTATTGGCATGTTAATACTTTAAATATAGGGGAAGAAAGCAGGTATGATATTTGCCTTAAGTGAATTATTTAATTGGTTCATTTAGTTACTTTCTTCAGTTCATGGATAACACTATTGTAGCATAATTAAGTGAAAGTGAGCTTTGAAAGTTTTTTTTTCTAATTAGCACCAACTAAACCCAGACCATGGTTCAGGTCCAGTTACTCAAACCAATGCACAAATCTCCGTCAGACAACAATGGGTGTTTTATTTTCACTTCTGTCCACTCCGGTTCGGTCGTGAGTTGAAATAAGTCAGGTTCAGGTTGATGAAAATTATTTTGCTGGCTTCGTGTTGTGTTGTGGGTCGAGAAATTATTTTTTGTTGTATTCGGAGCTTTCTGGCCCTAAAAATGGGCAGCATTTTTTAGTGCTCCATATCTCTGAAATTTCATTGTATCATAACTCGGTTAGATTTGGTTGTGAAAAAAATTGCTGTTTTACTTGCTAGAGCATGAATGGGACTGTATAAGCAAATTATTAAAAAGCAGAGTTTTTTAAAAATTAGTGACAGGTCTCAATATAATCTTAATACAATTCAATATAATCCTTAGAGAACTAATCTTTTAGAGAACTAATGGAGTTTGTGATAGGTCAAAGTGATAAACTGATATGATTTAATGCTGTAGTCGATGAATGTGATCCTAAAAGTTTTTACAAAGAGCATGTCATTTATTTTTTCTAAGTATATCACAACATGGACAAAGCTATCAAAATACGATCTGTCCATATTAACTCTTTCAATACCAAATCGCCTCAAACGCCTGGTCATTCAGATTACCGAAACCGCCCGAAAAGGCATGGACAATTTCTACCCCTTTTTTCTCCCTAGAGCTCCTGTCAAGACGCGCATTGTGGTATTGTGTTTACAGGATTATCTTCTCTTTGTTAACTTGAGTTCGGGAAAGGGATCTTTTTAGGTGCCAGATAAGGGAAAATGAAGTGTGTTTATGCTCTTTAAAAGGTACTTCGGTTTGAGTGTTTTATTGAAATGAAATTTCCGTTTTTTCGGTAGATTTCTTAAGAAATACTACCTTATACATTATTCTCTATGTTGAAATTTTTGAAAAATATTTGCAGATCTATGCCCATCATGAACTTTAGAATCCAGGAAATCACGGCAGTTCAAAACTTTATCTATTTATTTAAATATATATTTTCTATACATATCACTTTTTTATAGACACAATAACTTCCACAATTCTGCAAAAATCTCTTCTAAACTGATACATAAAAACAAGGGGCAGAAAATCTCGGTCAAATTCGTTAATGGGCAAAATCGGACAAAAGGGATGGAAATAGAGATTTCTTTTGTGAAAATAGAAAAAAAAAACCATCATAACTTCTTAATTATTATAAATATCAAATCACTTTAAAGCTATTATAACTTTTAGGTAAAGGGAAAAAAAAAAAGTATAGCAGATTTTTCATATCATCAAAAATGGGCTCAAGGGGCAAAAAGAATAGGGTTTTACGAAGAAGAAAATTCATAACTTCATTAGTTCACAGTATGTCAAATCCACTTCAATTTATTACTATAAATCTTGTTAATATTATCTACAACTTTTAAATTAGCAAGTTTTTAATAGGGACAACTCTTACAGCAAGGAGAAGAAAAAAAAAAAAAAAAAAAAAAAAAAAAAAACGGGGGTTAAGAAAAAAAAAAATTCATGGCTTTGTCAATTAAAAAGATATCAAATCCTCTTAAATTTATTAAAAATCTTCTTAATATTATCTACAATTGTTATATTGGCAAGTTTTTCATAGGACCAACTCTTAGAGAAAAAAAAAGCAGTTGAAGAAAAAATTATCGTATTAACATGATTCTAATGAAACCAGCGCTTACAGAAAAATTAAATTAAAGCTTGTGAAAAGCGGTAGATAAAATTGTTAAACTGGGTTTATCTCTATTCCTGATTTAGTTTCTGTAGGTGAATTTAGCCTTCGAAATCTACATGTGCCTTTAAGCCAATCCGGCAGGGATTTTTCTATTTGTATACAGTACAGAACCATTTATCCGGAATGGTTGGGGCCAGATGTATTCCGGATAACTGGCTTTTTCGGTTAACTGGTTGGGCATTAAAGCAGCATCCATTTGATAAGTTTTGTGTAATATATGTGGTTGTAGCATTATTTCGGATTTTAAATTATTAGATTACTTGGATTAAAAATCAGATGCAAGAAAGATCAAGAGTTAATCAGAGTTTGAAAGAAGGTAACTTATGGGAATACTTTGGGAACAAAAATTCTTCTATTTTTTCTGCATAAAAATTAAAACATCTAAAATAAAACTAAATATGTTTCCATTTCAAATACTAGATGTTGTCATCAAATTATACAATTGTTTCAAGCAATGCATATGTCAAACTGACAGTGTATGACACTTTTTTCTGCAAATATTCTGAAATCAGTCTATTAGAAATAGCATTCCGGATAACTGGTTTTCCGGTTAACTGGTTTCCGGATAAATGGTTCCATACTGTATATGAATAACTTAAGAAAAGAAAAAAAAAAAACTGAAAAACTTATTTATTTTTTTTAATGTATAGTTGGCTTATTCTTTTATTTTTTTAAAGCTTTTAACTACAGTATGTTTTTTTTTTTTTTTATCTTTATATGGAAATTGCACATGAAAGAGAGAGATATTTCCTTTCGGCTTTTTTAAACTTCAAATTGTAGATCTTTTGCATTTTTCAACAATGTATTGAATTATATTCCCTCTTTTGAACTTGTTCTTCATTGTGGTGTATGCTTTTATGCTAGAACTTTCAAAAAATAAATGTATACTATTGAATTAAAACAAAAAATATTTTTTTCTGAAATAATAACAGTACCAAAAAGCTATGAGTAGAACTGATATTTTCTAAGAAATATTAAAATTCTCCCTTTTGCAGATTTCATTTACTTGCCGAAGGGATAAGTCGGGAAGAGACTAAGCGAGATTTTTTGAAAACAGTGGTTTTCTGAAAGAATATCAAAAGTACTTTTGATATTATTAATGGTGCCTTTAGTCCTGATTTAATTCATATCAAAGATATATTTATGCGAGGAAAGAAAAAGTATATATTACAAAAAACCCTACTTTAATTGATGTTTTTTGTGTTACATAAAAAAAATCTAATAAACAGTGAAGTCGTTTCTTCTGATGTAATTTCTGAAACATGGATGTCAATTTTATTTCCTTTTACTTATAATATCGAATTTTAAATTAATAAAATATTGCTATCTTCCTTTCTCCCTTAAATTGAAATTCCAAAAGAGAAACGGTGCGGGGGGGGGGGGGGGGGAGTATTCTGGAATTTTTAAGTCCTAGTATTTCCATAGGCGAGATTCTCGAGATTACACAGCAGACACACACAAGAGAAAAAATGCTATTTATTTCTTGAGGGTGTTTGTTCTCAAATCCAAAAGGACAACTTTCTGACAAAAATTTTAATTTATTTTTGCTCAAAAATGCATGAAACTAGCTGGTGTTGTTGTTCAGAAACTATGTCATCGAGCTGTTTTTTCCATTTTTTTTGCAAACACAATAGATCTTTCAGAAAATAGTGCCAAAGTGGACGTTTTGAACCAAATTTCCCTGCGAAAGTAGAAAAATCACTCAAGAGCAGGCAAAAAAACATGTTTGTCACATGATCTAAATCGCTTATAACTCAATGGATAATTGATTGATCAAAAAATGGAAGAAAAGAAGTTCAATTCTAAATCGCTTCCATGGCCAGGCTTTCCAATTTTATATCTTTCCATTAAAAAATGAATTTGTAAATGTGTCAAAACATTTTGCGCTTGTTGAGCAGAGCAGTTAAGAACAGCCTTAAGCATTTTAAAGCGCATATCTGAAATTTTCAGGAACATGGGAGTAGAAAATTTTAAGGATATATCATACAGTTTCGTTCTTTCCCTTTTTTTAGCACCAAAAATAAATGTAAGACTTCTGATTAGTGCTTATTACATTGCTGTTATTGCTGTTTAGTATTTAATAGCTTTTGCCACAGCAATAACTTTTAAATATTCATCTGCACGCTGTCATTCCTCCAAAATACTGATTCTACACATTATTATTTTATTTCATTACGATATTTTTTGCTCACCTGTCTAAATGATTAGAAAGAGACGACATAGAACGACATTGAGCATAAGAAATATGAACTATTTTATATGTCAATATTTTAAAATATTTATGAGATGTTATGTGCGCGCCAGATGTATGGTTAACAGTAACCACTTTTAAAATGTTAAGCAATAATAATAATAATATATGTTGAAAAAATGCTATTTATTTCTTGAGGGTGTTTGTTCTCAAATCCAAAAGGACAACTTTCTGACAAAAATTTTAATTTATTTTTGCTCAAAAATGCATGAAACTAGCTGGTGTTGTTGTTCAGAAACTATGTCATCGAGCTGTTTTTTCCATTTTTTTTGCAAACACAATAGATCTTTCAGAAAATAGTGCCAAAGTGGACGTTTTGAACCAAATTTCCCTGCGAAAGTAGAAAAATCACTCAAGAGCAGGCAAAAAAACATGTTTGTCACATGATCTAAATCGCTTATAACTCAATGGATAATTGATTGATCAAAAAATGGAAGAAAAGAAGTTCAATTCTAAATCGCTTCCATGGCCAGGCTTTCCAATTTTATATCTTTCCATTAAAAAATGAATTTGTAAATGTGTCAAAACATTTTGCGCTTGTTGAGCAGAGCAGTTAAGAACAGCCTTAAGCATTTTAAAGCGCATATCTGAAATTTTCAGGAACATGGGAGTAGAAAATTTTAAGGATATATCATACAGTTTCGTTCTTTCCCTTTTTTTAGCACCAAAAATAAATGTAAGACTTCTGATTAGTGCTTATTACATTGCTGTTATTGCTGTTTAGTATTTAATAGCTTTTGCCACAGCAATAACTTTTAAATATTCATCTGCACGCTGTCATTCCTCCAAAATACTGATTCTACACATTATTATTTTATTTCATTACGATATTTTTTGCTCACCTGTCTAAATGATTAGAAAGAGACGACATAGAACGACATTGAGCATAAGAAATATGAACTATTTTATATGTCAATATTTTAAAATATTTATGAGATGTTATGTGCGCGCCAGATGTATGGTTAACAGTAACCACTTTTAAAATGTTAAGCAATAATAATAATAATATATGTTGTAAGATTACAGAAAAAAAGGAATGGTTATTTATTTTTATAAGATATTTATTAATATTCGGATTTATATCAAATTAGAAATATTCTATATTGTATCTTTTTTACATTACACAGAAGATTATTTTTTATCTAAAAACCTATACCAGGTTGGCACGGTTTTTTATGTATTGCGTGCTTAGTTCGTTTTTCAAAATTCTAAAGGAAAACATTCTTTACAACTTCAAATTTTGAGGCAAATCACGAGGTTTTAAATTTATTTCAATAGTGATTGCATTTCTAGATCTGATGAATTCCAAAATTTTTTTAAACTTCTCTAATTTCATGCTACAATGACAATGTTGAAGAATGGCTGTATGTCAAAATATTTAGAAAAGTATAAAATTTAATTCGGCCTGAATACAAAGCGGTAATAATAATGTTTTACATTCATATCATAAAAATATTTCCGTTTATCTGGATAACTTGTAACAATAGATGTTTACCTTTTTGTTCTAAAACTGTCTGGGAATTTCGTCCCTTGTAAAAAAGGTACTATTCAGTCGGAATTCTTCCCTTTTTCCCCATGCAGGGGAAATGCTAATCCTTTTCTACGTTCTTTTCCTCCCACTCCTAACATTGATGTCTTCTATGTTGACATTACTACTACGCAGGGGGGTATGAAGTTTTTCAACTGGACTTCGGGCGTTTCGGTTCCCTGAAGAACCTGTATAATTTCAGCCTCGGTAACAAAAGAGTTAAACACGGACATATATTAACCCTATTAAAAAAGGAAGATTTAAAACTCCTGAAAGGAAACATAAGCTTTTGTCTAAAATAAATTTTTTTTTGAAAACAGAACTTAATTAAACTCTCTTTTGTGCCACCATTATCTGTGGCAAGGAGAAAATGTGTGAGGAGAGCTGTCTCGTGATACAGCGTTCCATGTATTTTGGCAGTTTTCCAGGAGTGATAAAAAAAGGCAATAGTTTAAGAACAATTTTTTATACATTATACTATGCAACTTTTGTCTACCATGACAAAAAAGAGTATATTGATTATGTTATGTGATACAGTAATCGTACATTTTGTTATTTTACCACAAGTAGGATAAACACCGATATCTAGGAAAGTATTTTTCACTACAGCCTTTTTGTGTGCTTTGTAATTTCTGTTCTCAGTAATTTTTTTTTTTTAAATTGCTTTCCTGAACTGTTATTTTTTAAAAAAAAAAGAAAAACAGATGGGCGGATTATGAGATCTAAAAAATCAAGAAATGTCCTCATCATACAAACTAAGCAAGAAATTACAGCTAAAGTAGAAAGTAGACATGAAATGTCTGATATTGCTAGGCATTATGACTTGAACAAGTCTACTGTAGGGGTCAATCTTAGCTAAGAAACATGTAATTACGATTACTCATGCGGCTAAAGGAATAACAAAAATTCTATGTGAAAAAAAATGTGTCATTCATGAGAAAATGGAGAAATTGCTTTTAGTTTGGATAAAAGAAAGGGAAATGAAAAAAGATGTGACCAATATGGCTATCACTTAAGAGAAAGCTAGAGAAATTTTTGAAGACCTGAAGAAACAAACACCTTCTTTCATCACAGGAAGATTTAGAATTTTGGCTACTACAGGGTACCCAGCAAAACATGTCTGGTAAATTTCCCTATTTTCCCAGACC
Organism: Maratus speciosus; assembly: GCA_963932465.1. Taxonomy (NCBI): domain Eukaryota; kingdom Metazoa; phylum Arthropoda; class Arachnida; order Araneae; family Salticidae; genus Maratus; species Maratus speciosus. The sequence continues at coordinate 545,842,184 of OZ010796.1, read as the reverse complement.
AAATGGGCATGCAATGAAATTTTCTACTTATTTTTGCAATCCTTTGTCAAAATTAGTAATTTTTTTCTGCAACTGTTCTTCAAATTTCTCGGGTGTTTTTTTTTTCTTTTTTCGATTGTTTGATGAATTTTGTGATTTTTTTCTCAAGACTGATGAATTTCGTGTCATTTTTTCATTTTTCTCCAAGACTTTTTAGAAAATATTTGTAAATTCCCTGACTTTTCCTGTATATTTTGAAATTTCCCCGACTTCTTTAAAATTTCTATGATACTGGGAACCCTGTACTTATGTATGGTTTGCAAAATTAAAAAAGAGAACTGGCATTAAACATGAAGTAATGCACGGCGAGTCTGCTAGTGCAGAGAAGAAGCTCATACATTCTGTCTAGAATTTAAAAAAAAAATTCCTCAAGACAGAAGGATATTGTCTAATGGATAATTGTGATAAAAATAATTTGTTTTGGAAGCGCATGGCGGGAAGGAAGAAAAAATTATTCCTAACGCTGTGATATGAAGCTGAAGCCACTTCTTGTCTATCACTGTCAGAACCCTAGAACATTAAAAAATTCTATAAATAAAGAAAAACTGCCAATGATGTGGAGTTCAAATGGAAAGGCATGGGTCATGCAGGTTCTTTCCAAAGAATAGTTGTTTGAAGTTAGTGCCCCCAGCATCAATGATTACATTCAAATCAATATTTGTTCAACGTATGGATCAGGAAGTTATTGCAGGTTTTTAAAAATTGTACATTTGAGCATTGTTTCAGCGGTGTTTTGAAACATGTGAGTTCTCATCAACGATGACTTTAAAAAGGTTTTGGAATGAGAATATTGATATTCTTGAAGCAATACGACTCATTGAAAAGGCATAGTCAGAAGTCATTCAATGATAGTTATGGCAAAAGCTATATCCATCCTCCATTCAGGAAGATGGGGATAATTTTCCTGAAATTGTGGATAAAATTCTTGCAACAGCTAAAGAACTGGAATTAAAACTGAATAAAGATGACATTCAAGAGCTCATAATGGAACATGAAAGTGATCTAAAAACCAAAGAACCCAAAGAACTGTCAAATGAAGAAACTCAATGTGATGTGCTATCTTTTGATAAAGATGAACAAGAATCATTTCCAACCTCTGTTATAAAATAACTTTTTAAAAAGTGGGAGGAAGCCAGGACCACAGTCTCAAAATGGCACCCAAAATGGCTAATGTCGATAGGCTTGTGTACCTTTACAACGAAAATGCTCTTAATCAGCCCAGAAACATTGTGAAGAAGACAAAAAACAATCGACTTGGACAGACACTTTAACCCTTTATCTACTGACGGTACTTATAAGTACTATTAAAACATCTTATTATAAAATTCATTTAATACATCAATTAGTTGTAATTACAGTTTTGAATGAGTTACAGATACATTACTTTACATTGTTCTAAAAGCATTATTGGTTACACAAAATAAAAATATTTTTAAAAGGATGATTTCTTTTGCCTTTTGCATCTTTTCAACTTTCTTGGTGTTTGGGGGTGGGGGCGGGGATTTTTCAATTCGGAAATATTTCTATTGTAAGCACATTATATTTGTACATTTCCTAATTCTACAAAAATACTCACAAAAATATTTAAAATAAAAGATTTTAGTGGGGTTATAAATATTGCACAAAATCCTGATAAATTCAAATTTAATTAATACTTCTAAATCCATGAATCCTTCTAAAATTTATTAAATGATTATGTAAATCTTCTAATGTAGTTTAAACAGTTCATGAAAAATGCTTTAGAAGACAAAATTTTCATGAATTCATAATTCAGTACATAAAGGGTTAATGCCCTACAAACTCAAAAAAAGTATGACTGAAGGAAGGGCAAAACTGTATGTATGTTTTATTATTACTACATTTAAATAAATTTAGGGAGAATTTATATTAATTTTTATAATATTATTTAGCTTTAAGAACAAATTAATTGAATCTCCATACAAATAAATCTATACTAAATCTATGATCAGTTAGCAAACATTGTTTTGGAATGGATTAAGTTCATTAACCAATCATCCACTGTAATAATTAAGACTAAACTAAACTTGTGGCTGAACGATCCATGAAGGATCAGGGCCTACAGTGCCCAACTCTGTTTACTTGACCCTGGGCTCTGAGGTGCTATTGCACCATGTGCACTGGCCAGGTGGCCAGCCAATGCGAGACCCTCTGTGTTTAGTTTCCAAGCAAGCTTGGTACTCATTTTATTGACCCCGAAGAGATGAAAGGTTGAGTGAACCATGCCCAGTCGGGAGCTGAACTCGTAACCTATAGCGTGGCAGACAGGCGTGCAGACCACTGCGCTACTAGGCTTCAATTATTAATACTTCATTTAGAAAATTACAGGCCAATTATAGGTATTCTTGGGGCTATCTGTTCACCATATCTTATGCAATCAATACCCGTCTATATGATGTCTTTGGTTAACCTTTTAAGTGCAGTGAACTGATATATCCAATCATTAACCCTTTATCTACTGCAATTTTTTTCTCGTAATTTTTTTTTTCAGTTACTATAATTAATTTTAAAGAAGGATAAACATAAAAAAATACTCGCCCGTGAGAAATTCAATTAATTACAGGTAATTAATTAAAGTGGTACTTTAAAGTACCATCAGTACACTATGACTAAAATATCATAACAGAAAACTTACAAGGTATTTCAAATGGCACCAGAATTATAGTAAAATATTTTCAATTTGATAAGTATGTGAAATATAGCCTTTTTCATATTTACAAATAAATTTTTTAGCGAATTCCAGTGCCAATCATTTATTTCAACACTTTAGCATTGAAAATGCTTTGCCCCTGAAAAGGTTAAAAAAAACTATTTTTTTTTAGGTTTCAATTTTGTTAGCAGTCCTTTAGTTATGCGACGTCTATATTCCAGTGACAACATATTCTCTTGCATCTCCACATATTCAACATATGAATTTACGTATGCCATTTCTAGCATAGCAAAAACGAGCCAATGCCACAACTTTTTCAATTTCCTATGAAAAATAATAATGAAACAGAAAAGAAACTCTAGGAAAATTATTACTACTCTGCATTTTAGTAATTACATTTTAAAGCAGATGAAAACAATGAATAACTACACTGATGAAAAGTAAACAAGAAGTTTTTCTCCCACATCCAGTGTACTGACGGTACTTATAAGTACCACTGAGTAATTCAACTGTCAAATCAAATAGATACACCGTTCACCTAAAATAGCTATTCAAATTGTATTCTAAGAGCATAATGAACACATAAAAAAACCAACACTTATCTTATATCCTTTACTGTGTTTGCAGCAATAAAAAGACGAGCATGACAATCTGTACAAAATGTCAGCACAAATCACATCGACTGTCTCAAAGATACCCTCCTTCCTCGCTAAAATAACTAATCTAGAACTACTGCTGCCATGTATATGGATAAAGTAGAGTTAAAAGAGTGTTTTTGCAAAGTACCATTAGAATATTAGTAATATTCACTATGGGATGAAAGTTTAAAGTGAGTGGTACTTATAAGTACCGTCAATAGATAAAGGGTCAAGCTGCAGGTTTCAACTCAATAGAAGAATTATTTAAACTGATATAATTTTAGAGATACTATGCAGTTTTAAAAAAATGATCTAAGATTAATATTCTCAACGATTATATTCATATACATAATTAAGTTTTTTATATCAAGTTGGAAAAAGGATCTTTCTGAGCATTTAAAAAAAAAATTACAGAGAAAACAACATTACAATTTTGCCCTTTTGCTCGGCATTCAGGGGTTAATATATGAATTAACAGAAAATTATTTTGCCCAAAATATGGTTATGTAAGTGACAGGAACATGCACAGAGGGTGATAGAGGGTGCAGTTATATCGGGCTCTAAACAGAAAAGAGCCCTGTAATGGAACCGATTTTGTAGTAAATATATGTGTATAGTACATACAGAACATGCAGAAGGCCATCTCACCTTTATGCCAGGCCTACTATTATGTGCAGAAACATAGCATATTTTTATTATTTAAACTACTAAACTCACTTTAAACTTTATACACAAAATTTAAAATGATATTCAAAATATTAATGATATTCATAAAATTGAAATGTGATATTAATGTTTCTTTCCAATTTTCCTTTAACACATTTGTCAACCCCTTTTTTTCTGGCCAATTATCAGATGATCATGAAAACACAAAACTGGGCACCTAATCATGATTACATAGGCCCTGACCATAGAAAGGGACTATTTTTCCCTATCAAAAATTATATTTAAACTGAAGTATAAATTTCTTGCACAAAACTGATTTAATTTAGTGAAAGAATATTTTAATGTAGGACTGCAGAGAAGTGGCCAACATGTCCAATTAATATAGGTGAGCTGGAGCTCTCCCCTTTCCTCAAAATAAGTTGAAAAGATAACCCCTGCTGTCTATTATAGGTAAAAGTTGCAGAAAACATGCAATCTTGCAGTTTTTCCGATGTTTGATTCAGAATCGAAACACAAGACTTAAAAATTCTTTTCAGAATGAAAAATAAAGACATCTATTGGTTTCTTGTGATAAAAATGGTACATCATTCAAAATATTTTTCCCAAATTCAGGCCCACCTGCTTGTCTAGCAGTTAAGACATTAGCTACTCCACAAGAGTTGCTTGGTTTGAATCCCAGCCAGGCTGGATATGCGTAATGGATCAGATTCCACTTTAAATGAAGGTCTCGATCTGTTTAGCTCATGTGTGCAAAGTTGACTGTAGCACCCTTAATAAACCAAGCAATTCCCAGACTCTGTGAAAATTACTTTCATAACTATATTTAAAGGTACATATTTCCAACCATAACAAAAAATCTCTCAATAAAATCTTTGATTTACATCTACACTGAGGTGCAAAATGATAGGAATGATCATGTAATTGTCTAAATAAAAAATATAATTATATTAATCCACATATAAACCATATTAATTTAATTTATCAAACTAAATAGTCAATATAAAACAATTGTTATAAATATAACTAGGGGGCTCTGCCCCCTGCAAGCTATGCTCGCCAACTCCCGTTCAGACACCGCAGAATCTAAAAATCTAAAAATATGCTAATCTAATGGGTTTTAAAAATATTAGAGAAGATTAAATTATACTTAAAAAAGCTGTGCAGATCTCCCTGTAAACGGGTTTCCATTCAATTCCCTTTGATTGCAAAAATTTAACGGAGAATCAGTTGCTGTTAAGACATCCAATGGTTGTTTTCGTTTTTGCTTAAAAAGGATAAATTAAACATTTGAAAAGAAGCTAAAATAAAATGAATTAAGTATTCAGAGTCTTTGTCAACCGATATTTTAAAACAATCTCTATAACAATAGCCTAAATCATGTGACTATCATCAACAGTTCCGGGCGGAACACTTTGCTTTTTATACTCTAGGTGCCATTTTGATACTTTAATGTTATCCAGGCACACGTGATAAGTCGCCAAATATTATTCTATCCCCATCATTTCATCTATATTATAATAGTTCAAGTCATCAAATGCCATAAACAAATACAATCTGATCCCTTCGCCTTTCATATGAAGGTTTGGAACAAATGTCATATACTCTGGGCGCGATTTTTTTCCAACGCCAATTTGGGGAATGCATAAACAACAACATCCGGCTTACCATATCAAGCAAAATAATGATACTTTGGTGCCAGTTAAGTACCCGTTGCGTATATGACATTGGCGTGTGAAAAAAATCGTGCCAATATGGGGCCGTATATGACATCTGTGCCGAAAGAAAAAAAAAGCCGGGTGCAAATCTCGCCAATATCTTTTTTTCAACTTGCCAGTTAGCATTTTTTTATTGTTCGAGTGGTAAATTAAAACAATGATTTGAAGTTGAAATTAAATGTCATGATTTGTTACATAATTTAATATTTCGCCAGATGTCATATATCGCATGTTTGGCATGATTTTTTTTTTTTTTTTTAAACGAAAATTTGGCGAAAACCTCGTTTTTGAATACCAGTTACATATGTATTTTTGGTACTACTATCTGGTTATTCCGTCGACAAAAAATCTATCGTGAACTATAAGATTAAATGCCAATAATGCTTGATCGTAAATGTCACATTCACTTGACTTTTAGCAAGTTACACGTGTTTACGTCATCAAGTGATTTTTATATTTATTAATGTTATACTAATTTATTTGTTCTTTCGTTATTTAAAATAAAAATTTTGTCAATCTGTACAATTTGGTGATTGGCTTGGCGATTTATATAATTTGCGAAATTGGTTGACGGAATAACTACTTCATTGTACCGTATTTAATTATTTTCTATTATTTTCAAAAGGAAATAGCAAAAAAATAATTAATAACTATAGAACAAAATAATTTATATAAATTTAAAAACGAAATAAAAGTAAATAAACATTTACCATTAAATAAACAACAATACCGGGTTACCATGTCTATCAAAATAATGCCATTTGTGTACCAATTAGGAACCGCGGTGCGTATATGACATCTGTGCCTAATATTTTTCTTTTTTTTTTTTTTTTTTTTTTTAAAAAGAAGTGAAAGCCATCAATTTAAATGTTTCATTTTTAAATGAAAGTTTTGTATTTAATAAAATGATAACGAAATACAGAAAAAGCATTGGTTTTAGGATAGATTTAAAGGAGGCCAAACTGGTCATCAAATTAATTTAAAATAGTAACCTGATCTGAATTATGAAAAAAAAATTTCTGTTATGATTAAAATTTGAGTTGCCATCATTAGAAAAAATGTATTTAAAATTAGAAAAAAATTAATATTTCGAAAACTAATTCGAATTTTAAAATTCTAATATCAGTTTTGAGATCTGTGAATCAACACGGATTTTTGGTGTTAATTTCATCGCAAAGTATTCCATATTTTAGGAGAAATCGCCGTGAAACAAAATCAGTTGTTTAAAGAATTGATACATTTCAGCCGTTTCATATATTCGTTTCATTAGGATTTTATATATATAGGGTAGATATAATATGTTGCATTTTTACTAGATATGCACTAGGAGCAAAATCATAAGAATGGAACAGATTTTTCTAAATTATAGAAATATTACCTGTCTGTTGGTCTTCTTTTATGTTTAATAATTTCAATGCAACATTGTAGCACAGAGTTCACATAGTTTTGAATTTGTCGAGGTGACAAAACACATCATATCTCCCAAATTCCAGATTTTAATTCTGCTTTCGAGTTATACTGCATGATTGACCAATTTTTGTTATACATTGCAACCTGTAATACCCAAAACATTGCTCCTAGTATTTAGGTTTGGACCTTTCGCAGGCCAGTTAAGTTTAAGAGTTTTATTTATCATCAAATCACTTCTTTATCTCTTTTTCAGAGTGAATTTAGGCATTGTCCTGTTGAAAATTTTGTTTAAAACTGTAATTTTTTCACTCAGGTTCAACAAATGGCATTCTAACATATGAATATAGGTATGTCTATTTTGTTTATCTGTCTAGAAAAGCAATTCTAAGCTTACCTTCCATAAAAAAACAGTCCAAACCATTAGGGCTCCACTTAATTGACGCATGAAAAATACGTACTTTTCCTTTTGAGGGCCATGCCAATATAAATTAATACCATCCAGAATATCGAAATTAAACCTTCTTTTCCACACTGAAGATCATGTTAGATCAATTTGTTTGTTGCTTCAGGTGTTTCTCTGCAAACAGAATGAAGGTTTTTTTATTGCCAGATGTTCAACGCGAATACTGACGTAGTTTTATATTTTTAAGAACTTCCGAAATTTTTATTGTTCTTCATATAGTCGATATTGATGCTGGCATCTTTATCTGACTTCCAGTTTCCTTTGCTGTCATTCATTTACTTGGAACCGTGCGAACAATCAACCTTTTAGATTGTTTTGAAAGAACTTTTAGCCTCCCTGTAGATTTTGTAGTAACATAAACAGCTGGATTCTGTAAGAAATTAAAAATAACAGTCTTTGAATGTTTAATTTTACCGGCAATTCTTTGAAGTGACATTCCAATGTTGTTATAAGCTAGAATTTGCACTCTTTCGAAGTCACAAAGCATTTTACATCGCCCTGTAATCCTAATGTTTTGCAAACTAAATGATTGTGCTCAGAAAATCCTTTAAATGCAGTTTTAAATGATATACGAAAATATCTGCCAGTCACGTTCCGTGGTTTTAGAGATAGTTACTGTGTTCTTATCATTTTGCTCCTGCGTAAATTTAGCAAAATACATATTTTAAAATAGATTAAAAATACATACACAAATTTTGTAAATGATTACTTTAATATTAATTGGATTATCATGTATTTAATTTTAACACAAAGATTTTCACATTTGCATAGAAAACGCATTCTAATTTTTTTTGTTTTGTTCCTATAATTTTGCACCCCACTATACATCGTTTCCATTTTGTAGCTTAGATTGAGTAAATCAGATAAAATTTCCAGCATAACAAGTGGCTTACGGAAAGGGAATTTTGCTAGAGGAATTTGTTCATGGAACGACCAAGTCAGCAAATTATTAAAAAAAAAAAAAAGAAAAATTTGACCCTCAGGTGCATTCAGATTTATGTTTGTCTTTCCAAATTTGCAGACCTCTACATATACAATAGATTTCTTTAGCCATCGGCAACCAACAAACAAACACACAGGCAAGAACCTTTTTTTAGTTAATTATTAATATAGATATTTTAATATAAAAAAATTGTTCAAAGTACTTTTACTTAATGTAAATTTATTATATTTTATAAATAATGTAAAATTATAAATATTTATCATTAGTATGAACATAACAGATATTTTAGACTATTAACACCTTTACAACAAGTGCCATTTAAAGAATTTTTAATTTTTTTATTACTGCTAATTCAGAAAAAAAAATTGTCCAATTTAATTGCAGAAATTTTGCATCTGAATAAAGGAAAATTTTCTACTGAAATTTACTGGTATCAATAACCAAGGATTCTGAAACCATGTCATGCATGACAACTTCATAGGAGGTTGTATTGAAAAGTGCCTCCCCCCCCCCCTTCTAGCGAACTATGCCTAGATTATTTTTGTAGCTGTATAACATACAAACTTCATATACAATTTATTGATGCTTATAAAATATAGAAAAAAATACGAGAGCCATTTCACTTCCAAATATTCCATTGGAAAATCTACCTTTGTCAATTTTTTTTCTGATAGAAAATTTTCTGTACATTAATTGAAACAAAAACTTCATCAATAATGATTATTTTCTTTTTGCTTTGCCGTAAGATGGCCAAAGTTTAAATGTTTATAAAAATTATTATTAGTTTGATAACTTTTAGTACAATGTTTAAGTGTACACTTTCCAACAAAGTTGAAAAGTGTTTATGACTTTGGTTTGTCTCTGTCTCTCCATGCTCTAACTCTCTTAAATATACTCATATTGACCTGAAATTTTTGGATGTTATTGACATTTACCATAGCATGTTCTCTATTTTAAATGAAATTTGTAGCATGTATGTTTAGTTCATTTACAGAGACAGTCAAAAGTATTCCGTTACATTATGACAAATGGGAAAATAGTTTCAAATGATTTTTAATGATGTTACATGCTGTCAAACATAAGAAAATTGATATGCATTTATGAAGTGCTGTAAAACATGCATTCTCCAGAATATGCAGTGCAAAGAATAGTTATTCATTTACAAGGGCACACAAAAGAATTCCGTTGCATAATGACATATGGGTAGAGGGAATTGTTTGAGGTGTATTTTAATTATGTTAAACTATTTCATACATAATGAAATTTATATATGTCACTGAGGTTTACTATAACTTATGTATAATACGAAGTGCATAGCATTTACAGGGACACACAAAAGGAATATTTCAAGTACTGTACATTAGGGTGGGCCAAAAAAAACTTTTTTTCGATTTTCGATGGTGGCACTAAGTTCTTACAAAAAATTTGAGATTTTTTTTGACAATTCCTTGATCTGCCGCAAATGGCTTGAAATTTTGCTCAAATACTGATTTTTAAACTTTTTTAACAAAAATTTTAAAAATGTTAAATTAAATTTATTTTAGCTGAATTTACTTGAAATGTCATGTTTAGTGTACAAAATATTTAAGTAAGCTCTGATTGCATGTTATTCAATAATTACGTGTATTTTAAATTAGGGGATTTTTATAGCCTTTTCGCATATAAGTGAGCAAAAATTATAAATATTGTTTGGTTCATTCATCGGTTTCTCTCTTTTGTCTTTATTATGTTTCTCACTCTTCCTTCTGTTTTTCGATGTGTTCAGAGTCACATATTTGGATGACGTACCACAGCATGTCTTGACAGCAAATCTGAAAGGAGAAAAGAATGTGGAGCAGAAACGAATGAAAACGTAATCAAGTCATCATGAGGATGAGGGAGGAAATAGGAGATGGGAGAAACTGCGAGATGGGATGTTAATTATTTTTCGGCTCTAAAATATAGATATTCTCAGAAGATTCAAATAGTGGAAACTTTGAAGCAGGTAGTTCATCTGAACCAAGGCCTTCAAAAGTAGACACTCCCAAACGCATATCCTTTTCTCACACAGTGTTCGCTGTATTTAGAACTGGTATATTATTTAGGTAAATTGCGTTGACCTTCATCTGTGCTTCAGGATGCAGGAATTGTAACAACAGGGAATAAGGATCTCGTCATCGATGAAGACAAGGTCAGAAGACAGAAAAAGAAACTTGAAAAGAAGATACAGGAGGAGGAAAGTATTGGAGGAAGAAAAATTACAAACTTATTCTTTGATGGTAGAAAAAATAAAACGGTCTTCGCCAAAAAAAAAAAAAAAAAAAAAAAAGAGCAAGCGGTACCGTCAAAAGACGAAGCACATACACTAATAGCATGCAAATATGTAAGCGCCACTTTCTATGATCCCATTCCTGTTTTATAGACATCAGAAATGCAAAAGGCAGCAGATTTCAGTATTCTATTAATCTAGCTCCGATTGGGTTGGTAAAGATCTTAGGTCAAGTGGTTCTACCATCTAGTTTAGACAGTTGATGTCGGTTTTGGAGTAGAAGCTCGTTCATATGAATAATACATATCAAATGTTGCAGTTCTTAATTTTTTCCAAAGCAGTCTTTATTCTGGCTTAAAAAATTATATAATGATTTTGCTATTTCCCCTCAGTGACCAGAAGGAGCTATCAAGTGACTGAAATATTTTGAGCTATGTTCGACAACATGGTGATATTTGTTTCACCTCTCCCGACGGTGGTGCTTGCCTCCTTTTTGTGTATGAAGATCATTTTATTTTTTTCTACTATCAAAAATATGCTTGTATTTTTCTTTCTCCAAGATCTTCTTACCAAGTTTCTTTTACTGTCTCCTGACCTTACCTTTATCAATGACGAGATCCTTATTCCCTGTTGTCATAATTCCTGCATCCTGACGCACAAATGAAGCTCTTAACACAATTTACTATGTGATATACCCGTTCCAAATGTAGCAAACACTGTGTGAGAAAAGGATATGTGTTTGGGAGTGTGTGCTTTTGAAGGTCCTGGTTCAAATTCTGATTCAGGCGAACAGCCTGCTTCAAAGTTCCCACTATTTGAATCTTCTGAGAATATCTGTATTTTAGAGCAGAAAAATAATTAACATCCCATCTCACAGTTTCTCCCATCTCATATTTCCTCCCTCATCCTCATGATGACTAATTGCATTTTCTCATTGATTTCTGCTCCACACTCTCCTCTCCGTCCAGAATTGCTGTCAAGAAAAATATCCATCATACATTTATGTGACTCTGAACGCATTGAAAAACAGAAGGAAGAGCAAGGACCATAATAAAGAAAGACAGAAAAGAGAAACTGATGAACAGACCAAACAATACTTATCATTTTTTCTCACTTATACGCGAAAAGGCTATAAAAATCACCTAATTCAAAATACACATAACTGTTAAATAATATATAATCGGAGCTTATTTAAACATTTAGTACACTAGTCATGACATTTCAAGTAAATTCAGCTAAAATAAATATAACATTTTTTTTATTTTTGCTAAAAAATTTCAAAAATCAGTATAAGCCATTTGCAGCAAATCAAGGAATTGTACAAAAAATCTCAAATTTTTTGTGTGAACTTAGTGCCACCAGTTGCAACTTTTCCGCACTACTCACTATCGAAAATCAAAAAAAGTTTTTTTCATCCCACCCTTGTACATTAGTGATGATCGCGCTGGAAATTCATTTTTAATTATGATATGCGCTTTTATGTTTCACTATATTTATGCATACTACATGGTGTGTATAAATGCTTCAATTTATATACAGGGCTACGCAAAAGAATTTGTAAGGGTTACTGGGTATGAGCACAAATTGCTTAAAGGTGGTTTTTAAGTGAGTTATGCATTTTTATGCTGAACTGCATTTAGTTTACTAAGAAATGTTTGTAAAATATAGATTAATGATACACAAGGTCATGCAAAGTATTGGATACATGGCTGTCTATAAATGATAATTTCGGAAAATGTGATTTCAGTAGTTTTAAGAGTGTTTTAGTTTGAATTGAATTTTAGCTAAATAGTGGCATGTAATAAAGGTTCTAGGTAAACTACAGGGTTGTACAAAAGTATTCAAGTATGTTTCTATCTGTTAGTATAATTTGTTGAAAGAGAAATTTCAACCTGTTATGCATTTTCTTGCTAAACTAAATTTTCCCATTATATAGTATATATATCAACCTACAGATCAAATACAGGGCTGTCCAGAAGAATTGGAATACATATTTGGCTATGGACAGTAACTGCTGAAATAAGTTTTCAAATGTTTTAGGCATTTTCTAAAATGTTTACTTAGTTATCTTATTTGCCTTATTTCCCTAAATAACAAAGTTTTGTTAAAGCATTCATGAAGTGCTGAAAAACATTTCATTATCTATGCTAAATGCATGATTTTTATTATATTATTCCATGATTAATATTATAATCATGGTCATTTTGCAATTTAATAATAATTGTAAGATTTTTAAAAATTCAACATTATCTGTTCTTAATCATTTATGTCTAAACTTAATCATTTAACTTAATCATTTTAAATACAAAATGGTTTTTTTTTTCCACTTAAAAACAATTCATGCATGAGAGAATTAGCTTTAGTGTGGGGGTAAATTTTGAAAACTATTATATGAAAGCCTGTGACGAATAACAATGTAAAATGTTTTAAAAAATGTTAGATAAGAAGAAATTTTTATATTGTTCGTAAAACACTTTTAAAATTTAGGTTATATCCTCTTTTTTTTTTTTTTTTTTTTTTTTTTGTATGTTGTGCGTTATTGAGATTACATATCATATGTATGTCTTACATTTAGCATAGGAAAAGGACTGACTCCGGGTGGCACAAAATGATTTCCAGTCATGAATTTTTTTGAAAGATTAATATTAATATTTTAATAAATGAATTGCATCATCGTAGAGAAGAAAGTATCCAAATTAAGTGGGTATTTTTGATAGTCAAGGGGCAGGGGAACTCTAATAAGAATTAAAGAAAATTGCTGAGATTACTATTCGGAGATAGTAATAAATACCACTCATACATTATAGGGCAATATATATATATGTTCTGTATGAACATCTGACATGTGTCCCTGATGCCTGTGGCACCCCGTATAGCAGGCATGCAGTACACACGCTGCAAAATTTGTTAGTTTTACTCCCACCATCAAGGAGCACACCCTATTCTAAACAAACCTCTATCCAAATGAAACTCCATTATACAGCCCATTAATCGAGGGGGTGGAAATTCAAATAAGAATTTAAGAAATTTGCTGAAATAGTTATAACTACTACCACTCATAAACTAAGGGACAATATGTTCATTTTATATAGCCTATAATAAACTGGTCAAGTGTGAGTATTAGTCGTGCACAGAGGGTTTTGTACAATAAATATATGAATTAGTAACTGAGCATTGCATTAGACAAATATATCATTGAAAGTTGTTATCTATGCTTTACAAGCCGATGGTGCATAGAGTACTACACCCTCCTCTGGTCTTTATGTATGTCCAAACCTGTAACCCTATGTATCTGTAAGGGCTAATATCTCATCTAATTACCGACATTTTTTTTTTCAAAAATCATTATCAACAAGCCTTTTACACTTTTGGGATGATAGGTACCTCCAGCACTCCTCAACTCCTTTGCTGAATGCCCACAAATTGAAATTTATGTGCAACAAAAATGCGATTTTCTCAAAAACTTTGTGACCTAGGATAATTGCTATAGTTTCCCTGCAAGGTTTAAATTAACTTCTACTATCCCTAATTTTTTCCTAGTTTTAGTTTCAGTTGATTTGGAAATAGAGGAGGGGGGGGGGGGGACAAATTTTTGCATTACATTTTTTATGATGTCTCTGAAAATATATTACCTAAAACTAAAAGAAATGCATTTTTGAGTTTGGCGTTACAAAAGCTTTCACACGATTTACAAAGAAAATATTTTTTTTTTCAAGTAACTTAATTAGCCCTCTATTTTTTTTCCTAAATATATTTGTGAATTGTTTTATGATCTATAAATATGTGGGTCAATAGCCTTTATTACTTCAACCAATTTGAACTTTCCACATTCCATAGTTTATGAGTAAAATGGCTGTGACAGACAGACAGACACAGGGGTGATCTTAAAATGGCTCTGATTTTACTTTTTAAGTACAGATTCCAAATAATGTTCATTTTATATAGCCTATAATAAAAAATTGAACATAAAATAATGATAATTAGTGGAGAAACACTTAGATTTAAATAATGTGCCCAGTGTTGGGTTTCTTCCAGGACAGTGGAAGATAAACCGGAAAAAACTGGAAGACATGGAAGAAACCAACAGAAAACAAAACAGATGTTCAAAATTTAAGTATATTAACAATGTTAAAGAATTAGACTCAAAGTATAATTATAATGAAATCTAAACTGGAAAATTTAATTAATATTAAAAATATTATTTTTGGAAAAATAAGTTATTTTTTTAATAACAATTTCAGGTTCAGCAGACATTTACAGGTGATGGATTATACAACTTTAGAGATAGAGGGATTTTTTTTTTTATTTATGCCATTTATGTTTAAAAAAACTACCTACAAAATGTTTATTTTTCATATAAAAATACATTATGTTAAAATGTGCAATACAGTAAATAAACAAATTTGTAATTATTTATACTAGCATCTAGCATGCATATCTCAATACTGATTTTAAAAGACTAATGTTCTAAAATATCTATGGGTATGTCGAAATTCTTTTAAACTCTCCTAAAGTTCTGAAGGACTCTAACGAATTTTTTCCATCTTTCTCATTCATCCATTCTAAGTTAAAAAACTGATTGCAGCATCCTACTGCTAAAAAACTTTTTTGTTATACTATGCTGCATTGTAGTAAGGAATATGAGGATTTTGATGATTTTTTTAATACAGTAATTATTGTATATTATTTACCTTAATAAAATTGATGTAAATTAAAAGTGCTGTCTTTTATTTAAATGAGTTTCATTCTATCATTGGTAAATGATCCGTACTATTTAGTACTAGTTTCAAAAGTTTAAATAATAAAAAAATATGCTAGTTAAATTGAAATGGACAACATTTAATTGAATTTGTGTATTTTGGATAAAATTTCTTTTCTTCATTTAGGCAATGGTTGAAGATCTTTAGATAGGTGTCATGTGTGATCTTGGCTAAAAAACAGATGTAATTATTAATTTAGCATATATAATTAATTAAATTTGTATAGGTCTAATGGAATTAATTTACTTAAGGTAATAGAAAGAAGACATTGATTGTATGTTACAAAGTTGAAAGTCATATGGTAAATTTTAAAAGAATAACAGTTTCTTTCATTTCTTCCACTTCAAAGAAACCTATTTCTTCTGGTCAGTTTTTTCCATGGTTTTTTCCACTGTGGAAGAAACTTGCCAACCCTGAATGTGTCATAGAAAAGCATTTCATTTTCTTCTTGAAAATCGATTTTAAGATAAAACAAAAAGTTCTTAATCTATTTTTACAAGAACTACATATTTGCAATCAGCATCAAAAAATATTCATAGATGAATATGTTTAAAATCTATAAATGTGGTATTTGTAAAAAATTTATATCCCGCAAAACAATCCTAGTCCAAAAATTGTCTGCGGCTTTACCAGGTGTCTGGCTTTCGAGGTTCTTACAGAGAAGAAATGAAAATTTAAAATAAATCCTTTCATTAAATCAGATTTTTAATTGATAATTGAGGACTAAAAAAGGAAAACGCTGAAAATCCAAAAGAGGAAATTTTTCAAGAGAGTGAAAAAAAAAAAAACCCCTACTTCTGGTACTTGCAGTGTTTTCCACTTCAGTCCACCTGACCAGTGGCTGAGAGGTTCTGCTTTCAAAGGTGGTAGATGCAGACCTGCCAACTTTTGAAAATGAAAAAGCGTAGCACACAAAATTAAAATTAATCTGGAGGTTGGTTGGTTGGTTTTTCGTGTTTCGCAGCCATCTTTTGACATTCTTAAAAGGAATAAGGTTTCAGTCTTTCAACTCAATATAGTAAATTTTTTCTTCTGAAAATTTTTATACAATTTTTAGAGTTTCTTTTCGTTTCGCAAAGCTTTTTTTTTTTTTGCATTTGTAAAAGGAGCCTGGTTCCAATTTTTTAGCTCAGTGCAGTAAATTTTGACAAAATTCATGATTTTTCCCCACGATCATTTCAGGATATTCACAATTTCTTTCCCACAATCGTAATTCACATTTTTCTATCATGAGTCTTTGTTGAAAACCGCACTCTTTACCATGAACATTTGAAGAATTTCACATTTTTTACCGCAATCCTTTGACGAATTTTGCATTTTTTACCACGATCATTTGACGAAATTAGTGTTTTCTTTCTGCGATCTTTTGGTGAAATTTGCATTTTCTTACTGAACTTTCAATGAAATTTGTATTTTCTTACTAATCTTTTGACAAAATTTGAATTTTCTTTCTGCGATATTTTGATAAAATTTACGTTTTTACCACCATCCTTTGACGAAATTGATTTTTTTTACTGAGTCATTTGTCGAAATACACGATAGTTTATCGCAAATCGTGCAATTTTGCACACTATTTCAAACCTTGCCCCTCAACTCCCACCCCCCTCTCCCTCCAGAAATTCTTAAAATGGCACCCTTATTTCTAAAGAAGGGAATTCCTGTATAAATATTTACAGAAACACGATTCACCCGTGGTTAATATACATAAAGAGTGTTTTATGTTAAGAAGTTTGTTTTGCAGCCCAGATTTTTTTTTCCATGAGCATTTTTTAATGTCCGAATTTTTGGACTAATGGCTAATTTTTTTAAACTTTCGGGAATGAATACTTTGAAATTTTGGAACAGAATCACTCCTGAAAAGTATGCTACGCGGGATAAAAATCACAGCTAGAAACAAAAAATGCATTTGTGTTTTTTGTAAAAAATCATAATTTAAGACCGATTTTCGTAACATCGTAGTTTATAGATCCAAATCATAGCAACTACGATTTTTTCATAGCAGTTGGCAGGTCTGTAGATGGGACATGCTGGGTTGAAACCCTACCATGTCCAATAGCATTTAATCGATCAGAGTTTTCTTTGAACCTTACATAAACACGGGTTAGAATCTCTTAGAAAGACCCTGCCATGGAGGGCACCCTCCTTCAGGCCTATATCCCTAGTGTAGATAATCGGTCATCATAAACAACACCAACACATACCACTTCACTCCTATTGGGCTCTTAGTTCAACACTTTAAAATGTAGGTACCTAGCTTCCTTTTGTTCAGTGTTTAAATTCCTAATATTATCATTTGTAAACATTTCTTTTATTTTATTTAATATTTTTCAACCTCGCTTTAATGCTTACTGATGGTACTTATAAGTACCACAAAAATAACTTGTTATAAAATTCATTTAATACATCGATTAGTTGTAATACAGTTTAGAATGAGTTATAGATACATTACTTTAATCTTGCTCCAAAAGCATTATTGGTTACACAAAACAAAAATATTTTTAAAAGGATGATTTCTTTTGCCTTTGCATTTTTTCAGCTTCCTTTGCGTTGGGGGGAGTTTTTCAATTCAGAAATATTTCTATATTTCTATTGTAAGAACATTATATTTCTACATTTCCTAATTCTATAAAATACTAAGAAAATATTTAAAATAAAAGATTTGAGTGGGGTTATAAATATTGTACAAAATCCCTATAAATTCAAATTTAATTAATTCTTCTAAATCCTGTAATTCTTCTAAAATTTATTAAATGATTATGTAAATCTTCTAATGTAGTTTAAACAATTCACGAAAAACGCTTTAGAAGATAAAATTTTCATGAATACATAATTCAGTACATAAAGGGTTAAAAAATATACCATTGATGTAAACAATAACAACATGATCAAATTGTGTAATGACCACCAGTCACTGCACTTCTTATCATTAGCACTTTCAGCATTCTCTACTTCACTTCGTGTGGCACATTCAGTGTTCTTCACTTCACTTCATGTGGCACATTCAACCAGTGACATTTTTCTACTCCTTTTTTGAACTATTTCTACCAGGGTTGGCACTTCAAGGGTTCTCCTGTTTGTTAAGCTTGGCATTTGAAACATTTTTTTCATAAAAAAAAATATATATATATTTTCGATTTTTTGGTACTTTTAATGTTTTCCATTTTTAGTCCTCGGATAGAGTTTTACTGGGACTATTTTAATGCAAATTACATATTCAGAATCAGCAAAACAAATTATACATAGATGCATAAATATTAAATTCTCTAAATGCAAAATTTATAAAATTTCATAGACCTTGGAAAGTATTCCACTACCCTTGGTGACAGCTGTCTGGGCTTGGAAAGATTACAAACATCTGTGGTCTACTCCTTGTCTTTGTAAGAAAATAAAATGGATTTATATCAATCGATTTTTAATGGATATTTCCATTTTTAGATGGAATCTTAAAAAATTTTTTTAGAAATTTTGAAAGAGAAATATCTTTGCATCTGGTTATGCAATTTTCAAGTTCTTGGGTCTGGTAGATTTTAAGATATGAACATCATTCTAAAACCACCAGTACATTTATTGTCCTAGCAGCACTGTAATTCTGGGAAACACTCCCCATGAAAATGTTAGACATCTGGTATCCCTGATGAAGAATGAATTTTGCGGTTTGATAAAAATCTGTGTTTTAGTTGAATTATGAATACTTTTCAATTCTTTTAATTGAGGTTTTTAATTATAACTAAGCTAATTATTAGAAATTTAAAATTCTGAGTTTCAGGGACACTAGAAGAGGCCTTTGACTACCCTCACAAAAAATTTCACCCTTGTACATGCAGTAGATTTTGCTAGCCATCACAAACACATGTACACAGAGCAATTCTTTTATTAGAATATATAAAGATGTAGTTTACCTTCTAAATGGTAAATTGATTTTTATTCATATGTATTACCTGTCCGCATTACTTACACTCAGGAATTTTGAAAATAGTGCACCAAGAAGAAAGAAAGGTACAATCGCAAAACTTTGCAAATTAGTACAGTGATATCTGATATGCAAATGATACAAGCTTGGTGGCAATGCGCATGACCACACACCCTGTAGTGCAATCAGAAAGTGGGCCCTATATAAAATGCCGCATAGTAGAAAATTCATAAACATGATGATCACATTCTGACTCTAGGAGTAAGCTGGTAGCAGCAAAGACGAAAAAGCAGAAATTTTGCAAGGGAAAAGGGAGAATTGAAAAAGATGATTTTCTAGTCATTGTTACTGAAAAATAGATGGTTGGTTGGTTGTATTTATGTCGGCCAATTATCTGCACGTGGGATATAGGCCCTAAGGGGGGAAGTGCCTTCCGTGGAGGTCTTTCTAAGGGAACCTAACCCGTATTAATGCTTGGATAACCAAGGTTCGAAGAAAACCACGAAAACTCCGAACGATTAGGCCGACGGGCGCGATTGGGATCGAACCCAGCACTTCCCGTCTACCAGCTTCGAGAGCAGAACCTCTCGGCCACTGGTGGGGCACTGAAAAATAGAATAGAAGAATTTAAAGGTTACTTTGAACTTTCTTACTGAGTGCTTAGGGAAGGGGCAAAGGGGAGTAGTAGTAGTAACTATTGGGAAAGAGTAATTTAGGTGTTTATTTATTTATTACAACAAAGTAGGAATTATGGCAGAAAAAGTTAAGTTAAAGAATTTTAAAGATATTATTTGGGTGTTGCGGGCGGAACGCAGGTGGAAAAGCAAAAATTTTGGTGACATTTTTAATAAATTAAAAATCTGCTGAAGTGTAGAAGATTCACATTTCCCTGTCAGTGCAAAACAGTATGATGTATGCAAAAAATATAAACTTACCTTTCTTGAAATGAGAATATCTTGTAAAAGATTATAAGCATACTGTTGTTGATGATCTTTGTATTCTCTGTAATTAGCTTTTTTCAAAGCATTTGTTACTTCTACGACATCAGAAGATAAAAATCCATCTGAAATTTATTAAAAAAAACATTATTTCAATGTATATTACTCTCATGATGAGAAATTTCAATTTAAAATCTAATAATATCATGCAAATGTTGTTCAGAATATATTCTTATGAGCAAATGCTTCCATTTGGTTTTTCAACAGTGCATTTGAGTCATTGTCACAAAAAGATACAAACAGGACCGGTCCAATGATATATTGGCCCCCATGCAAGTATCCATCTGGGCCGATTTCCAAATATAAATAAAGACATCTAAATTTGGGATGCAAACAAAATTTTACTGGATAAAGCCTCCAATGGACAATACTCCAATAACACAACAGTGGACTACAGCTTCGCTTAACTGACAAAAGTGAAACAAAATATGGCTGAACAGAGTATTTTGTGATAGTTTTATTTTTGTAAATCATGACAGAGCTTTTATCGCATTGTTTGAATTTTATTTAATATCAAAATATGAAATAAAAGAATTATGGATAACTTTATTGCCAAAATCTGTAATATATATATTTTTAATGTAATTAGATTTCTGGAAATGTTTGAAAGGTAAAAAGCTCCAGATTTTTTTCCAGTTATCCTTCTGGAAAAATGATAGGCTTAAAAAAAAAATCATGAGACAAAATGCAATATTTCACCTTAATTCAAAAATGAAAGTGAAGTATGAGAACAAAGTAATGTAATAAAATAAATAGAACTACAATATACTTCTTTAAGTTCAATCCAAGGGACTGCTACTTCTACTTTCAACTCCCCTAATAAATATTGGCTCTCCCATTTCAAACGAAGTGACGTATTTGTATGAATGAACAGCAATTAATTATAAAAATATTCTCTGATGATGGCCGCAAGAAATGCAGGCTGATAGTAATATGATGTTTTTAAATAAAATGTATATGTTTAACTTGTAACATCTATTTTATTATTTTCGTCACTTTTTTTTGTAAAACGGTGAGCTTCTTAAAGTTTATATTGTGTATTTTGTGATGATAGTCTACTTTTGTGAAATTTGAGGTAGCAGTTTCATGTAATGCTCCACAGACATACAATCATTTAGTAACCTTGAATTCAAGGAAAAAATTAACATAAAAGCAAGTTAAAAATAGATCAACAGCTACAGGTAGGACATCCATGCCTGCGAGAAACACTTACTCAGAATAACAAGTTTGTGACTATCACAATTTCCCCCTTTGATCCTTCAGTTGATTTTATAATAAACAAATATTTATATTAATTAAAATAATAAAACTTTGTAAAAAATCACCATAAAATTAAAACAAAACACAGGACGCGTTTCGAGCTAAAAACATAACAGCTCGTCATCAGCTAAGCATACACGTGTCCGAAAACGGACAAGTTCAAAAATGAACTGAAGAAAAAGAATGTTGCGAAGAATGCGACAGATGGCGCTACCTGATAGAGGGAAATGTGTTGAAAAAAGATAGAAGAGAAAATGAAATGGAAAAAATGGAAATAAAAGAAAAAATAAAAATAAAAGAAGTAAATTAAAAATATAAATAAAATAATAAATAAAGAACTATAAAAGAACAAGAAAAAAATCCAAATTATTAATTTTTTTTTTTTTTTTTTTTTTTTACAAAATAAAAAGAAAAGAAACAAGAGAAAAGGGAAAAGAATTACAAAATTAATTTCCACGCTGGAGATAGGAAAGGAGATGATGGGAGATCATTGACAAGATTAGCAGAATTTTTAGAAATAAAATATGCTTCATGAAAATCCAAGTGAGAGGGAGAGGCAGGGGAAGAAATAATTTTTTTTTTTTTTTTTTTTTTTAAATTATTTCTTCCCCTGCCTCTCCCTCTCACTTGGATTTTCATGAAGCATATTTTATTTCTAAAAATTCTGCTAATCTTGTCAATGATCTCCCATCATCTCCTTTCCTATCTCCAGCGTGGAAATTAATTTTGTAATTCTTTTCCCTTTTCTCTTGTTTCTTTTCTTTTTATTTTGTAAAAAAAAAAAAAAAAAAAAAAAAAAAAATTAATAATTTGGATTTTTTTCTTGTTCTTTTATAGTTCTTTATTTATTATTTTATTTATATTTTTAATTTACTTCTTTTATTTTTATTTTTTCTTTTATTTCCATTTTTTCCATTTCATTTTCTCTTCTATCTTTTTTCAACACATTTCCCTCTATCAGGTAGCGCCATCTGTCGCATTCTTCGCAACATTCTTTTTCTTCAGTTCATTTTTGAACTTGTCCGTTTTCGGACACGTGTATGCTTAGCTGATGACGAGCTGTTATGTTTTTAGCTCGAAACGCGTCCTGTGTTTTGTTTTAATTTTATGGTGATTTTTTACAAAGTTTTATTATTTTAATTGCTTCATATCGCCAGTTTTCGGTGCTGTTTCGCTGTATTCAAATATTTATATTGTTATCTTCTCTTAGAGGATAAAAAATAATAAACATATTTACAATTTATACGTGCTAGATTTATTTATTTATTTTATATGAATATGCTAAAAAAAATGACGATGATGGTTTTTACAATGCTTTATCTCATTTGCATGATTACAGAATTCCACAAAAAAAAAACAGCTGCAAGCTGTGAAGAGTTTAAGACTGTTCTAGTGCTGACTCTAGAACAAAAGGGCTGCTGGGTGGGAAGTTAATAAAAAAGGATACATTGTTCTCAAAAAGAGCACTCTTGTATCCTATTCAAAAACATAGTTTGAGGTGGTTTGTTTAGAGTACCCAACTTTGTGATATTTTTCTGAACAACTGGTGAATTTCATGACATAATCTCGCAACTAATCAACGAATGTCACAACATTTTCCTGCAATCGATCGACAAATTTCGAAAAAGAAATTCTGCATAATTGGCGATACAGTGAATCCTGCAACTTATTTTGCTGGATTTTTTTTTTTTTTTTTAATGTAAGTGCTGGACAGATTTTCCAAATTTTTTTCCATACGATCAATTGACAAATTTCACGATATTTTTCCCACATCCAATTGAAAAATTGAGCGATTTTTTTCTATGGTGGATGAACAAATTTTGTTTCTTATGGCAATCGATCTGCAAATTTTGCATTTTTTTCCCTTGCATCTGATCAACAATTTATTTTTCCCTATGACCAATCAACAATTTCACATCCTCCATCTCCCTTGGCCAATTGACTAATTTCATTATTTTCTCCCCTAATTAAATTTCAATATTTTTCCCAGTAAATTCGGAAATAGGAGGGGATAGGATATATTTTTGCAGTACATTTTTGAAAATATAATATCTGAAATTAAAACGAATATATTTTTGAGTTTGGTGCGACAAGATCTTTCAAATAATATCCCACATGATAATAATAATAATAAAAAAAAAATCAAGTAAATTAATTAGCCCTAAATTTCTCCTAAAAATATTTATGAATAGCTAATAATCTTTAAATATGTGTGTCTATAGCCTTTACAACTCTGGCAAGTTTAAACTTTCCACATTCCACATTTTTTGAGAAAAACATCTGCAACAGACGGGTAGGCAGACACACAAGTGATCTTATAATGTTTCTGTTTTTACTTTTTAACACTCCAAGCATCTGAAGGCTTTCCTGCATTTTCATAAAAATGCTTATAAAAATAATCTCAATTAAAATTTTATTTCCCTGTTTGTTTCTAAAATACACATCATACCCCTTTATTTGACATACATTTTAAAATACAATTCTGTTCAAAATATTTTTGCCTACAACAGATTTAAGTTGTTTTTGAGAAACAGAAAAATATGGGCAAACTGCTCAGAGGGTTAAGAATGGAACCCTAAAAATGAAATAAATTATAATTAGGGTTCAATGTTTGTTGCTGAAAAAAGCGCAGGCGTTGTATTGATCACCTTCTTAATATAAGTATTTCAAAATAATAATCTTCATGATAGATTTCTACATTTTCAATAGAAGCATACAATGAAAATTATTGTTTTGACATACTGGTACAAAGACTTTGTATCGACAAAAGACCTACAACAAAGAGCTTGCACAAAGTTTAGACTTGGTATTGGGCCAAGTATACTTTGAAAGGAGGTTGCAAAGTTACAATGCTGCCTTGGTCCATTCTGCTATTTTCTATGTAGGTTTTTAATTAATATCTCGGCTACTAACCAACCATTTTTTTCAAAAATCATTACCAACAATCCTTGAATGATTCTGCATTGATAGGTACCTTGAGTGTCCCCCCCCCCCCCCCAACTGCTCAGCACTTGGAAAACAAAGTTTGTGTTGATCAGAAAAAGGGATTTTCTCAAAAGCTATGTGACCTAGGAAAATTGCTATAGCTTTCCTGCAAAGAAATAAAGTACCATTTCACTACCCCTATTTTTTCATAACTTCAGTTACGGTAGATTCGGAAATAGGTGGTGGTGGATATATTTTTGCAGTACATTTTTGATTGTATCTCTGAAAATATATCTGGAATTAAAACAAATATGTTTTTGAATTTGCTGACAAGATCTTGCAAATGGTATCCACATAGGATATACAAAAATAAATATTCTGTTTTCAAATACATTAATTAGCCACTTAAATTGTTCCTAAAAATATTTGTGAATAGCTCTTTAAATATGTCGGTCAATAGCCTTTATAACTCTGGCGTTTGAACTTTCCATGTTCCATAGTGTTCGAGAAAAACACCTGTGACATGAACGGACAAACTGCGACCATTGACAGCTCTGGCCTAAACACTGGTTTCTGACGTCACTCTAGAGAAATCTCCACTTCATCGTTGGGAGAGATCTTTGGAGAAATATGTGAGATTTTTTACCCTGGTTTTACCTATTAAAATCAAGAATAAAATTCTTCTGCAAAAATGCAACCCCCCCCCCCTCCCGCCACACACACGCACACTTTTTTTTTAAGGATTTACATCAGTACATTTTTAGCTTTTACATCAATCTGCTAAAAAATCAACCATCCATTATTAATTTTTAACCACTGCTAACAATAATATTTTAACACATGATTTAAATATGAGTGGAAAAATTTAGCCATCATAATGAGAAATATGTACTAAAGTACATCTATAAATATCTGAAATTAAAATCTTCCACAGAAAATTCCCCCCCCCCCAAATCAATCAATAAATCAATCTCTTTTATTATTTTTTTTCCCCCTTAGAGTTTCCATGTTTCTGAGTTTTAGTATTTCAAACCCTGTTTTGCACCCCCTTTCTTCCTTTGTTTTTTCCTTTTGTTTTTCTGAATCATTGAAAAAAGTGGATAAATGCCATTCATCGTAAAAATTATGGATTCACAAAGTGTAAGAAAACATATTATTAATTGTTTAAAGTATTATATAAGTTCACTGTAATTAAAAGTACAGTAGACTCCCTCAAATCCGCAAATGCCTGAAATCCGCACACCATCGCAGGTGTAAACAATGAAACTTTCAATTCAGGTGCAGGTGCTAAATTACAGAATATTTTAGTTTTATATCATTCCATATATATTTTTATATGTAATTCTCGATAATATGATTGAACTCGTGGTTTTTCATATTGGAAGTATAAATTTCACTAGATTAACATTAACACAATTATTCTAATTGGTAAACAAATCATATTAGATGTAAATTTCCAACTGGGCGAAAAATGTCTGCACCAGGATTCGAACGCGGGACCTCCTGGCTGAAGCCGCCAGTGCTCTGCCATCTGAGCTATCCCGGACGATTCTGGTCAAACTTTTTCACCCAGCTAACCTTGATGATTACAGCATCTGGTCTGAAACTTGGTTCAGCTCAACAGAATAAATCTCAGGTAATGGAACTCCAGAAATCGCTGGATACGAAATTACACTAGATTAATATTAACACAATTATTCTAATTAGTAAACAAATCATATTAGATGTAAATTTCCAACTGGGCGAAAAATGTCTGGACCAGGATTCGAACCCAGGAGCTTCAGCCAGGAGGTCCCGGGTTCGAATCCTGGTCCGGACATTTTTCGCCCAGTTGGAAATTTACATCTAATATGATTTGTTTACCAATTAGAATAATTGTGTTAATATTAATCTAGTGTAATTTCGTATCCAGCGATTTCTGGAGTTCCATTACCTGAGATTTATTCTGTTGAGCTGAACCAGGTTTCAGACCAGATGCTGTAATCATCAAGGTTAGCTGGGTGAAAAAGTTCGACCAGAATCGTCCGGGATATCTCAGATGGCAGAGCACTGGCGGCTTCAGCCAGGAGGTCCCGGGTTCGAATCCTGGTCCAGACATTTTTCGCCCAGTTGGAAATTTACATCTAATAAGTATAAATTTATTTCTGAAAAAAATCAAGATATTACTGATATCACTGATAATCACAATCTTTTTACCAAATATATTTATGTATTTATCAAGTTTTTCTGGCTATCATGACCATTTAAATCTGAAATTAAACTTCCTTATTTTATGATTTTGATGTGAATAGGGTATCTTTAAGAGGAAGGTTTCATTGAATAATTCAAGGAAAATTGTATCTCATTTTTATTATGCATATTTAATTATACATTAATTATTTACTTGATCTTTACTTTTAATAATTTATTTTTTTAATCATCTTCCTTTTTATCATTTTATTTTATTATTTTACTTAATCAGATAATATTTTAATATATTGCAAGCATTAATTATAATTCTGATTGCATTATTACATTCAAATTACAGCTTAAAAAACGTAAACAAAACAATGACCAGAAATCTGCAAAATTCAAAAATCCGCACAACCTCTGGTCCCAAGCTGTGCGGATTTGAGGAAGTCTACTGTATTACTTGTTTTCCTGTTTTTATACTTATTTTGTTCTATTTACAAAAAGGTAAATTTTAGAAATGTAAGGACTTATACTGATACCTTTAAATAAGAAATAACAATTTAAGAAACTTACTTAGGTGTTAATACAAATATGTTTCATAATCTTAAATATTAATACACTAATAATTAAAATAATTACTATACCCTTTCTGTTATTCATAAATAAAAATATGCTAAATTTTTACAGGCTAGTCTACAACAAAGTGTAATTCATATACGTATTATACATATATTATTTCTCACATGTTACGATTTCTGTGAAAATACGAACTTTAAAATAGGTTATTCACTATACTAAAACAAAATGTTTTTCTTAAAAAATTATTCTTTAAAATAAGCTTCATTTAATTTGTAATGAAATGTTGTGAAAAAAAAGAATAAATAAACACTTGAAAATGTAATGTTAACAAAAGGCAATAAACAATATTAGCCTCACTTAATTACTATTACTTATATCAGAGTTCATTCTATTAGCCATATACCCATATTTTCTTATCACCTATGTTCCTAGTTTTATTTTCAACTACAATATTTCTAAACAGTTTATTTATTGAAAGTCTTATTTCTACTTACTGTCTTTTCCTGGCCTTTTTATTTTAAAAGTTTAACCATCTTTGCTGGTTTGTATTTTTCGTATATCACGAATCCTTTCAGCCGACTTTGACAACAATCTTTCTTGGACTGATTCGTAAGTCAAACTTTGCCACGCGGTGACGTGCTCTGCCCGCACGACCGCTCTTTCGCTTCAGTGCATACAATCTGCGTAACTTCCTCTGACGTTGTCCGGAGTAGGGGGGAGCTTCCTACTTCCGTTTTCACGGCGCGTGTCTCGATCCTCCCGTGAACTATAAATAGATTCGCGGCAGTTTCAAAGCTTAGCTTCGTTTGGTGCTCCTGTCTGATTCACCCCACGATGTAGTTTGTTTTTCTTTTTACAGCTGTTAATGGATGGATGGATGTTCTCGGCGAAGTTTCGTTTCGGTAATAGATACGTTTATTTTTCTGACTGATTATTTTGATATCGTTTACGGAAGTTTTTGTTTATTTAAAGTAACTTACTTATTTTTACGATGTAATCTATCTTTAAGTATACAAGTATGTTTATTCAAATGTTCTTCAATCAAATAGAAAGTTTAAGTCAAGATGTTTAATCGTATTTTAATGAACATTTACGTTCTTTTTGAATAAGCTCCCGAGTGATAAAAGTTTTTCCTAGTCTACAGTTTAAGAAATTAATTATTATTTGAGAAATACGAATGTCTGTTTGAAATGCAATATAGATATTTTACATTAATGATTTTTAATAAAGCTACTATTTTATCTTAAACCTTTTGTCATCATTTAGTTTTTCACCTACTGCATTACATAGTCATTTTTATATACAAATAAAAGATCGTTTTTTCTGCTAATGCTTCCAATTGTGTGGAATGAAAATTCACTCTGCTTAGTAAAAGTACGTAATAGAAATTATGCAAATGAGGAGATGTTTAAGTAGAATTGATCTCTTCACGGCACTTAGTTATATGAGTAGTCTCATATAACAATTTTTGGTTATGGGCGGACAGACCTATGCAGAAAAAGTTTTTGACCTTAATAGGTTTTAATTAAAATGCAGTAAGGTGTTTAAAATACGGCCCATAGGGATTAAGGAGAGAATTTTATTAGGGGGGGCCAATATTTGTAAATGATGATGTTTAGTTAAATAAAAGCAAATAAATAAGGAATATTAAGATTTATAGTGAATAAGAGAAGGTTTAGTTTGTGAAAGAGTGAAAAAAAAATTGAAAATTTGAAAAAAAAAATGAGTTTTAAATAGAAATAAAGAAGTTTTAAAGAATTTTCCAGCTTGTGAAAATTAAGATTTAATGTGAATAGCATCCAATTTTGGCTGAATAATTGCAATTTTAAGAAAATTTTATTAAAATTCGAAGTTTGTTTTGAAGAATTAAGAAATTGAGTTTGAAAAAAAAATATTGCCGATTTTGAGAAGGTAACTTCAATTTTCTCTTGATTAATGAAGTGTTAGTTGTTTATTTGTATTGGCTGAAGTTTTCTTGTTGAATTTTCAACATGGCATTGTTACAGTCCTCAATTCAAAAATTGAATGCCACGAGTTATGCCAACTGGCAGTCCGACATCAAATATTTACTTATGGAAAAAAATGTTTTTGATATAGTCATAGAAGTAGAGAAAATTCCTGAAATAAAAGAAGGTTCAGTGACTGAGAAGGATGTCAAGGACTGGCGGGTTCATTCAAAATTGGCTTTATCAATAATTTATTTAAATATAGAGCCAGATTTTAGAAGAATAATTGAGAATTGAGGCAGCCCGGTTGAGGCATGGAAAAAGTTGAGAACTCACTTTTACCCTGATACACGTAGTAGACATATGCAAATATTTACTGAACTGTGTGAATGTAAAATTGGCAATAATGAAAGCATAAATCTGTATGCTGCCAGATTACTGCGTATAGCAAATCAGCTGAAAAGTGCGAACAAGGACTTTAATGACATTTATGTCACGTTCCAGTGCCTTCGTTTTCTACCATCCAAATTTGACAGCATAGTTCAGTCAATATTGAGATGGACTGATGCAGACTTTAAGTTCAACGATGTGGTAACCGCCCTCGTTGCAGAGGAGACAAGACTGGAGTTACGAGATCGTGATCATCATAAAGTTTATGCTGAAGTGCAGTTTATCCAGTATCAAAGAGATGTCCAGTATCAAGGAAATAAAAAGAAGTTGGCGTGTTTTTATTGTGGAAAAGCTGGCCATTTCAAGGGTAAATGTAGGAGCTACTTAAGGAGTCTGACTCGCCGAGATTCAACGCCATCAGCTAACCTGACGTCATCTCGAGATACATCTCTGATTGGCAGAAGGAGTGAAAGTCCCATGACGTTACGACATAAGCCGAGATCACCAACTAGGCATAAACATCGATGGAGGGCTCAGAAATCTGAAGGAGTTAGAAAAGGCCGTTCCAGAGACATTGGTAATAGAAGTCCTGAATGTAAGTCCTGTTCCTCTTTCTTTATTTCACAAGCAAATTTAGTTGATGGGGTGGCAGACTGGGTCTTTAACACGGCTGCCTCCCATCATTTCTGTAAGGAGAAATCTTTGTTTATTGATTTTACACCTCTTACTGAAGAGAATATGGCTGTTGCTGTTGAGGGAGTTACTTTCCCAATTGAGGGATGTGGGACAATTAAATTGAAGTTTGGACAGAGAATCCTAATGTTTAAAGACGTCATGTATTCACCTATGTTAAGGCACAATTTAATTTCTGGGGCAAAAATAGACAAAAATGGGGCTTATTTTAATGGTGGAGGTGGTGAAGTAAAGATATTCTGCCATGGTCAATTCCTTTTCAAAGCAATTCTTAAGAATGGAGTATATTACATTTATCCCAAAGTCCCTAGTAATAATAATAAGAAAGTTAGGTTTGAAGTATCTGAGGTTAATAAGCAAGATGATATGATGAAATGGCATAGGTGGTTGGCTCATGTAAGTCCATACTTAATTGAGCACACTTGTAAGAAAACCGGTGTTAGGGGCTTACCAAGTTTAAAGGGGAGAAATTTTAATTGTGAGATGTGTAAATTGAATAAATATAGGAGAACTTCCTTTAAAGCTACAAATTTTATCAGGTCAAATTTTCCATTAGAACTCCTGTACACAGACCTATGGGGCCCATCTCCAATAAAAGGTAGACAGGGGGAGCAGTACTTTCTCTCGATAATAGACGACTACTCCAGAAAAGCATCCCTGTACCCCATAAAGGAAAAATCAGAGGCTTTTGAAGTCTTAAATCAGCACATTAATTGTGTTGAAAGATTTTTGGGCAGAAAAGTCAAATCAATTAGATCTGACAATGAGGGGGAGTTTGCAAATGAGAGGTTTGAGAAATACTGCACAGAAAGAAGGATTATTCATGAATTCACGAATACCTACACCCCTGAACAAAATGGCACGATTGAGCGCTATAATCAAACTGTGACTGACGGCGCTAGAACAATGTTAAAAGATAGTGGTTTGCATACCAGTTTTTGGCCTGATGCTATGCTTCATTTTACCTATACATGGAATAGGTTGTGTCATAAGAACCAATCTAAAACCCCTTTTGAGCTTTTCGGTGGTTCTAAACCCTCAGTTAGACATCTCAAACCCTTTGGATGTGTGGCCTATGTGGGTGTCCCTCGCCAGAGACGTTTCAGTAAACTTGACTCAAAAGCTAGAAGAGGATACCCGGTAGGGTACGAGTTCAGAACTGAGGGTTATCGTATTTGGTTGCCTGAGGAAGATAAGATAATTGAAACTATAAATGTTTCTTTTGACGAGACCACTATGTATAAACAGCAGGGTAAGGAAGCAGTGCTGGGCGCCAGTCAGGAAGAGTTTCGGTGTGTACCGACTGGCTACAGAGACTTAGAGGATGAGGACACTGTTGAGGAGAGCGGCCATACTCCTGCCATCTTCGGCGACCCCCTCATGTCATCTTGTGATAATAGAGGTAGAGATTGGGATTCTTCGGATGATAAATCTACTGTAGATCCACAACCAGTTTTGCGAGAAACTCGCTGGATAAGGAAAGCCGTGCCCAGAACAATTGGTCCCCGTACTGATATTTATTATTACGATGCTAATAATGAATCTCAATGTTTAAGGTCTGCAAATGACGTAGTTAAATATTGTAAGAAAAATCATGTTGTTTTTGAACCAGAGTTATTTGATTTTCAGGGGAAAAACACGTATCAAGGCATAGTACCTAATCCCAGTGATGATAAACCTAGTGCAGATATCTGTCAGTCACAGGCATGACTATATGGTCTGGAGGTACCACGAACCTATAAACAGGCGATTAAATCGGAACAATTCAATGAGTGGCAAAAAGCTATGCAGGAAGAGATAAATATGATGCATAGTAGAGGTGTATGGCACTTAACAGAGTTACTCAATGGCACAAATCCTGTAGGTTGCAGATGGGTTTTTGCAATAAAAAGAGATGAAACAGGTAAAATTGCTAGATTTAAAGCACGTTTGGTAGCACAAGGATTTAAACAAGTCCAGCGTGAATCCTACGATGAAACATTTTTCCCCTGTAGTAAATTTTAGCGTTATAAGGTTTTTCTTCTCTTTGCTTGTTTCCCTGAAGGGACAATGTGATGTTAAGCGTGCTTACCTCTATGCACCCCTAGCTGAAAAGGTATGTCCCAACCACCAGGTTTTGTAGAGCCAGGGAAGGAAAATTTATTTTGTAAATTAGATAAGGCCATCTATGGATTACATCAATCTGGCTGCATGTGGTTTTATGAGATTAATCGTGTTCTGTTGGAGATAGGTTTTGTTAAAATCAAATGGTGTAACTGTGTTTATGTTTTTGGTTCCGAATTGGTTTTGTTACTTTATGTGGACGATATAGTTGTTTTTGGAAAATATAGAAAGATAATTGACAAAGCTTTGGACCTTTTAAGTAAACATTTTGACTTAAAAGTACTGGGAAAAACTAAAAAGCTACTTGGGGTAGAATTTGAGGAGGATGGAGAAGGTTTGAAGATTCACCAGCAACCCTACATTAAGGAAGTATATGAAAGGTTTGAGTCTTTTAAATTTCCAATTTCCTCTCTACCAATTAGTAAAGGGTCCATTTATTATTCTAGGTCAGATTGCCCCAAAACTGATGAGGAATGGAAGGAAATGTCACATTTACCATATCGAAGTATATTAGGTTGCCTTTCTTTTATCGCAAACAGAACCCGTCCTGACATTAGTTATGCCATTAATATTTACAGTCAATTCCAATCAGACCCTGGCATGTCTCACTGGTATGGTTTGCTCCAGTTACTGGGTTATGTCAAATATACTAAAGATTTAACTCTTAAACTCACTTGTGACAAAAACCAATTAATTACATTTTCTGATGCTTCGCATCTAACAGAGATGATAGGACTTCGTTAGGCGGTCAGATTGTTTTCTTGGGGAACTCGCCCATTTCTTGGAGAACCTTCAAAGAATGAAGTGTTAGTTTGTCAACCATGGAAGCCGAATTTATTGCCATGACAGAAGCCATGAAGGAACTTATCTGGTTTGATAGAATATTAAATGAATGTTATGAAAAGGGGGTTGTCACTGGGGAGAAAATAAAATCAGTGTTATATGTTGATAACCGGGCAACTATAGATTTTGTCAGGTCACCAATAGAAAACCATAGAAGCCGTCATATTGATGTGAAATTATTTTTTGTACGGGATTTGGTGGTCAAAGATATTTTTGACCTGTGCTTTGTACGTAGTAAGGAAAATGTGGCAGATGTCTTTACAAAGCCCCTCACCAAATTTGAATTGAGAAAATTCATTCAAAGTATTTTTAATTGTTAATGTGGAAATGTTTTCTGTGTTTATATGCATATTGAAATTAAATGATATTGTTGTATTATATTATATTTGAATTTTGTATTAGAATCATGTGTTAAAGGTTAATATATTCAAAAATCTGTATCGTATATATATTATGTATTTGGTAACTTATTGTATGTTTAAGAAATTGAAATTGCTAGTAATCTTGTGTAAATTTATGACAGTCATTTTGAATATTTCACGTTTAATTCTAGGTAGAAATCAAAGGGCTGGCCCAAGCGAGAAATTTTGGTTGTAGTTTAAAGTGAAAAAAAAAACAAACTCTAATCTTGAATCTTTTGGCATTGAAAATTTTAAAATTCTAAAAGGTTAAATCAAATTTCTTTTTGTGTAGTGCAATTAGATGAAGTTACAATGTTCAGTAACAGTTCTTGTCCTATTGTTACAGGTATCTTTAATGTGAGAATGAAAAATCGTGGCGCCACGTACGAATGGGTTTATGATTTACGTTATGTTATGTTGTATTATGTTATGTTTAACTTTTTCTTTTTAGTTACCATGTAACTTTAGGTCAATTGCTGTAGTCACAAAATGTCCTGTGGGCATATGGAAGATTTTTATAATTCACGTAATGCCTTACAGGCATGTGGAAGAACTCATGTATAAATTAAAATTGTAACAAGCACAAATTTTTCAAATTGATTTAAATTGACCTTGAAATTATATTCAATATAAACTTCAATTGATTGGCATTGGACTTTAAGTGAATCTTCTATATAATGTTACCAATGAGGTTTTTTTTGCATGTGAAATTGATGAATTCCTGTTTGTAATGTATTTTTGATGTTGATCATTTAAGATGTCACTGTGTTGTTAATTTATTCAAATTGTTAAGAAAATTTAATGTTTAAAAGTTAATGTTATTGGATTAATATTGTATTAACATGTTTATATTATGAATGGTTATTTGTCAAGATAAGGTTTAACATGTAATTTTTGATCTTTAATCTTGTTTGTTTCATAATATGTGTATTTAACATGTTGCTGGCTCTGTGAAACAATGTTTTATGCTACTAAAGAAGTTTATCTGTAAATCACTCTAGAGCTAATTTAACTTTCTTGGTTTACTTTGGTAGGTTTCTCTTACTTTTAGGTTTATTTTATTTTAGTTTTTTTTTTTCAACTGTTTTCAATTTTTAGGATTGGACGACAGTAAGTATAGTTTTAAGTTTTATCTTTCTGGAAGTTTGTTCGCAAATAACTTTTACCTATGGGTAATCCGGAGGTGATAAGAGGGGGGGGGGGCAAAGTGTTAGCCATATACCCATATTTTCTCATCACCTATGTTCCTAGTTTTATTTTCAACTAAAATATTTCTAAACAGTTTATTTATTGAAAGTCTTATTTCTACTTACTGTCTTTTCCTGGCCTTTTAATTTTAAAAGTTTAACCATCTTTGCTGGTTTGTATTTTTCGTATATCATGAATCCTTTCAGCCGACTTTGACAACAATCTTTCTTAAACTGATTCGTAAGTCAAACTTTGCCACACGATGACGTGCTCTGTCCGCACGACTGCTCTTTCGCTTCAGTGCATACAATCGGCGTAACTTCCTCTGACGTTGTCCGGAGTAGGGGGGAGCTTCCTACTTCCGTTTTCACGCGCGTGTCTCGATCCTCCCGTGAACTATAAATAGATTTGTGTCAGTTTCTAAGCTTAGCTTCGTTTGGTGCTCCTGTCTGATTCACCCCATGATATAGTTTTTCTTTTTACAGCTGTTAATGGATGGATGGATTTTCTCGGCAAAGTTTCGTTTCGGTAATAGATACATTTATTTTTCTGACTGATTATTTTGATATCGTTTATGGAAGTTTTTGTTTATTTAAAGTAACTTACTTATTTTTACGACGTAATCTATCTTTAAGTATACAAGTATGTTCATTCAAATGTTCTTCAATCAAATAGAAA
The DNA here is from genome assembly GCA_963932465.1 of Maratus speciosus. Lineage (NCBI taxonomy): Eukaryota > Metazoa > Arthropoda > Arachnida > Araneae > Salticidae > Maratus > Maratus speciosus. Next base: position 545,806,548 of record OZ010796.1, on the reverse strand, counting down.
GTTTAAGTCAAGATGTTTAATCATATTTTAAGGAACGTTTACGTTCTTTTTGAATAAGCTCCCGAGTGATAAAAGTTTTTCCTAGTCTACAGTTTAAGAAATTAATTATTATTTGAGAAATACGAATGTCTGTTTGAAATGCAATATAGATATTTTATATTAATGATTTTTAATAAAGCTAGTATTTTATCTTAAACCTTTTGTCATCATTTAGTTTTTCACCTACTGCATTACATAGTCATTTTTATATACAAATAAAAGATCGTTTTTTCTGCTAATGCTTCCAATTGTGTGGAATGAAAATTCACTCTGCTTAGTAAAAGTACGTAATAGAAATTATGCAAATGAGGAGATGTTTCTTTTTATTGAAGTAGAATTGATCTCTTCATGGCGCTTAGTTATATGAGCAGTCTCATATAACACATTCTAGGCGTTTTCCGCAGGGCGAGCCGCCCAGCCTGCCCTTCTTTACAAAATTTGATGCCCTGATGCCCCCACTGTCCAAAATCCCCGCCCCGCGAGCTGTATCACTCAGAAAATCGACCGAGGAAAAAATAGCGCCCTTTAAGTTAATTTCATCACTTATTTCAAGCAAACTCTAAACTATTTGTAAACATTATAGAATGTCCTAGCCCCATTTTGCTCCTAATCTGTTCCTTTTCACTCCCCCCCCCCCCCCCCCCCCCCCAACATCCTCATACAGACACCAATTATTTTCAGTAAAATTCCAGCAGTGACACAGTCATAAATTTCTCTCTCTGTCTCTATACCCCGTTTCTCGGCTACCGTGAAAATTCAGCTGAAATAAGAAAGAAAAAAAAAAAAACAGAAATGGTCCTTTGACGAAATTGGCTTTTTTCGGCGAACATTTCTCAAAATTTGTGATATAGTTTATGCCCAAATTTTCGGATTTAAGACCAATTTTTTTTTTTTTTTTAAATTTTCGGAAAAGAATCACCCCTGCACTGCAAAGTGTCATGAATGGGGTAAAGGGGTAGTAGCAAAGACTTTTTACGGGGTTGGGTCAGGGGGAAGAGTTATTAGTTGATTATTTATCATTACATTAATGTGCCCTTTTTTTCTCTAAAGTGCCCTTTTATGACAAAGTGCACCCTGCCGGCCCTTGATCCTAGAATGAACTCTGCTTACATTTAAAATAAAGTTTCTACAAATTATAATTCACATACATTACATATAATTTTTTTTATACCTTACATATTGTTCGAAAGCATGGATTTTATAAAAGGTTGATTAATATACTAAAACAAAATGTCTTTGATAAGAGAAAAAAAAAAAGCATTATTTAAAAATAGTTTAGTTTAAATAATGAAATAAAGCAATTTAAATGAATAGATGAAAAATTGAACATATGACAGTTTAAATAATAAGAAATAATAATTAAAATAGTCTCACTTAGTTATTAATATAAAAATATACTATATTTTCTACAGTAAAAAGCATACACATTCACATACATATATTTATATACATTATTTTTCTGACTTTCTGTGTTCTGTGCAAATATGGATTTTATAAAAAGTTATTTACTATGCTAAAACATCACATTTTGCATATTTCATTTTTAATGAGATAATGCAATAAAAAATAACAAATGAAAAACTTGAACATACTTTGAAAAATAAATAATATATTTTCTTACCTTACCTTTATAGGTTTATAATTCGTATGGTGAATGGCATGTATCTGTTTTTGTCAATAATCTTTGTCAGGCTGGAAACAATATGCTTTGTGTTTCCATTTGTTCTTGTAATTAGATTGGCATCCAGATACCATACAAGGAGCTGGCATGTATGCACTTCTCATAACTTTCTTAATAAGGGGGAAAAAATTTAATTGCAGCAAACATGTGCTCGAACATGTGAGAAAATGCCAGGCCAAATACCCGAACTCGAGAGAGAGAGGGAGGAAGAGATCACATAAAGAGTGGATCTCTCTACAGTGATATATGCGACTATGTTGAAACCAGTTTTCTGGCCAGAGATGGCGATGGTCACGAACATACACATGAGTAATCTTATAATACTAGATTAATATTAACACAATTATTCTAATTGGTAAACAAATCATATTAGATGTAAATTTCCAACTGGGCGAAAAATGTCCGGACCAGGATTCGAACGGGCTCGAATCTTGGTCCGGACATTTTTCGCCCAGTTGGAAATTTACATCTAATATGATTTGTTTACCAATTAGAATAATTGTGTTAATATTAATCTAGTGTAATTTCGTATCCAGCGATTTCTGGAGTTCCATAACCTGAGATTTATTCTGTTGAGCTGAACCAGGTTTCAGACCAGATGCTGTAATCATCAAGGTTAGCTGGGTGAAAAAGTTCGACCAGAATCGTCCGGGATAGCTCAGATGGCAGAGCACTGGCGGCTTCAGCCAGGAGGTCCCGGGTTCGAATCCTGGTCCGGACATTTTTCGCCCAGTTGGAAATTTACATCTAATAATCTTATAATAGTTCTGTGTTTACTTTTTAAGTATGGAACCCTAAAATGAAATAAACTGTAATTAGCATTGGAAGTTTGCTGAAAAAAGTGCAGGGGTTGCATTTGTCACCTTCTTAATACCAATATTTCAAAATAATAAACTTCATGGTAGATTTCTACATTTGTAATAGAAATAAACAATGACGATTATTGTTTAGGCACACTAGTATTAACAGCCATATTCTAAGTAGATATTTTAGTAATTGATAATTTCACTTGTATAAGTAATATTAAATCAGTTCTACTGAAATTAAAATACCTTGTCACAAGAATTTAAGAAAATTTCTTTTCTAAGGTAATGCATAATACATACTATGAAATTGAACAATCTAATTGAACAGTCTATGAAATTGAACATATTGGAAAAACACAAAAAGTGCTAAGGTTTTTACTATTTAAATATGCTTGTTTGTTGCATAGATACAGGATCATACAGGAAAAAATACAACAAAATATGAAAATGATTTTTGGATAATTTCAGCCACAATATATAAATACTTACCCTTCAATTTATTAAAAAACTGTCTCAATGGACTCCCAAATTTAAAATTTTCTCCATCAATCAGTTTTCTAGAGGGAAAAAAGAAAACAAAATAAGGACAGAAGAAAACAGTGCTATGTGAATTATTCTGAATACTGAAAGCACAAACCATAACATGACTTTAAACTTTCTTATATAAATAATTTATGATAACCTACAGTTAAAATTATAAGGGTTTTTTTTTTTTTTTTTTTTTTTTTTTTTTTTTTTTTTTCCAATTTAGAAGATACAGGGAAACTTATTTTTGCATGCATATGACAGACTCAGCCCTTTGAACTACTTTTAAACTAAATACTTTAAAACACTATACAGGATGGTTAAAAATAACATCACTAAAATGAAAGAACAAATCAGGTATTCAGAAACAAAATTCACATAGGAACAAAGTTTCAAAAGCTATTGCTGCTTTAAAGCATTGTTGTGCACGCTTGCCTCAACTGAGCCATGGGTTAATGATGAGAATCATGCAATGCTGTACATGTTAAAAATATGCTAATATACATCTTATGTTTAGCACTGCTAGTTTGAATTCAAATGTATCATAAGAGATAGCAACAGACGAGATCCTGATAGTTCAATGTTTCCCACAGACTTTGTCCCAACAATTGTGAAAAATAAGTTTTGTGCACAAGTAGAGAGTTCTGTCATTGTCAACCAATACTGACAGTTGATAATGAAGAAAGTGTCCAATAAACATGGAATTGAATCCAAGTACAACTCTACTGTGTGTTACATTTTATATCATGAAAAACTATATCCCTTCTATGTACAATAACAATATGTACAGGCATTAAAACCAGAGATTACAGTATTTGCATAGGGATTTTCACAACAGAATGCTTCGGGCAACAACTTCTCAGCAAATTATTGGCTCTGCTATCTTACTACAGGGTGGCAAGAATGGTCCTAATATATATGTTTGGGTGCAACATAACCTTCATGCTTCACATGAGAATGTCGCTTTTCAAAAAATTAGAATATTATTTGCACATTTTAAACTATATTTCTATATAAATCACTATATTTACAAGAGTATATTTTACAGTATAAAATTACAGTAGAATACTTGAAATCTACAAAACTTGGAACTAGACCTTGTACAGATTTTGGCAAAATATCTGTTTATTGAATTTCATTGATATATATTATAGTCAAACCTCGTTATAGGGTCACCAAGAGGACTATATAAAAATGACCTTATAAGCAGGATAAATCTATAAGTGAGGTGAAAATTTTTATATGTAAAATTATGCAAGTTCAATATATTTAATTTACATATTAGGCATGAAAGCAAAAAATAAGAAAAAAGGTGGAAAAGGTTTTTCATCCATAGAATGATGAAAAACTCCTATAATTTAGATACATTTTAACTTTTATTTATAGAATAAAGTGAAATATAACTGTATGTATTGTTCTTATTTTTTTTTTTTTCATAACTTAGAAAGTATTTAAAAAACAAGCTTTTAAATCAAAAGTGTTCTATAGGCCAAAATATTCTATTCAAAAAGAATCTTATGAAAACTTCCTTTCTCAAGTCTAACAAAATTTTCACTCTGGAAAGGTACTTTAAACAACTTCATTTACATGACTTTCATATGCTTATAATATAATCTCTCTTCTGATTTGATAGCTCTTTTGCACAGCAATTCAGAAACAAACTCCAAGGATTTGAGTAGACAGAATATCTAATTATTAAATTTTCGAGCCCCACCCCTTCCCCTCACACACACCTGATATGCTTCCAATATTTTCTTTGCATGTTTGCATTGATCCAGAGAATGACCAAAATTGTTTTAATAAAGGTGAAATTTTTCCTGTAGAAGGAACTCTTTCAAGCCTGACATATAGATATCGTAATAATTTTATAATAATCCAGTAGTAATTACTTTAAAAATAGTAAGAAAATAAATTCTTAATGCAAGAGGTTATTGCTGTATTTATTTAATTATATACTCAGAAATTAAAGTTTGAACAAGTTTTTCACCACTAGTGATGTTTTCTGCACAATTTATTTCAGATTCAGTTTCTGATATTACAACATTAGGACACAATGAGTGAGAAGTCAAAATTTTGTTATGAATTGTTAGCATATTCTACTTCATCAGATAGAACATGGCTGCACTTTTGAAGAATTTCTTTATACTTTGAAAGTGGGATGTCATCAGCTTCTTCATCAGAGAATTGATCTGTTTCTGCATTATTTTCAAAGCCAGCATGCTTGAAACACTAAGAAATACCAATTAGTTTAGTTTAGTTTAGTTTATTTTTGACGGCCAATTATCTGCTCGAGGGATATAGGCCCGAGGGGGGAGTGCCCTCTGTGGGGGGTCTTTCTAAGGGAACCTAACCCGTATTTACGCATGGAAACCCATGGCTCGAAGAAAACCCCAAACGATTAGGCTGACGGGTGCAATTGGGTTCGAACCCAGCACCTCCTGTCTACCAGTTTCGAGAGCAGAACCTCTCGGCCACTGGTGAGGCGAAATACCAATTAGAAGATACCAAATTCCAGTTTTTAATGCCAAAACATCAAGTGAAAGCTTATTGTAGAGAAGAAAAACTTTTGGTGTCTGTGTGTGCATGTGTGTATGTCTAATGATTAACTGCCGTAAAAAGCATCCAGTTGGCTTGTAATTATGTAGGTATGTTGGTAAGATAACCAGAATAAGCTGTATAGTTTTATAGAACATTATCCTTTATGACATAATGCTTTTCAATAGTAATAGGAATTCAGATGATTTTCAAATTTTAATATTCATTAAAAAGACATTAGGTGTGTTCCCACTAGGCCATTTTTGAAGGGTGCAGTGCCCTTCTGTTTTCAAAATTGGCAAAATGTGTCCTGCCCTTTTTAAAATCAGCAAACTGCACCCTTCCCTTTGTTGAATTTTAACATCATACATATGAATTTCCAGGGTTATATGCATATGCATTCTTACCCCTTTCCTTCACCATATATCAGGTTGTAACGAAAGTTTCCCGCCACAGCTAATACGGTCTGTGCAAACAGTTCTCGTTGACGTGTTTGTGCATATTTTGTCAAACAATTTTTGGCATTTGAAAGAAAGAGGCTTACTTTATAATACTGTGTTGTAAAATTTGTAAAAAAATATCGTTATCATTAAGCACAAGGTGTCTGAAATGGAACTATCAAGCTACCAGATTAGAACCATCATTTACTTCCAGTTCTGTTGCAAAAAATCAGCTACAGAATGTCACCAAATAAAGTGTACAGCTTTAGGTACTAGTGTTGTATCATATGACACTGTGAAGGTTTGGTGGAATGGTGGGGATATATAAAATTACAGTTAATTATATGTATTATAATTAGTATTATGTAATGGTGATTTGGTGGAAAACTTTCGTTACAACCTAATATAAATGCCTTTTATTTCTTCAATTATACTATTCCTTTTAGCTAGGCTCAGCTTCTTTGTGTAGTTTTTAATGGCGATGAAGATGAAATAGAAAGTATTATTTTTATATTGATTCAATTATATTCCTTCATGCTTTTATTATTTTTTGAAAAGACTGTTTTTCTTACTTTTATCAAAAAATTCTTATTCTTCTTGGCTTGTTTTTTATCCATTTGAATTAAAAGATATTCAATAGAAAAACTACACTATAAAATATGAAATGGTATTTTGCTAGCATTATAAAATTATTAAAATAAATTAGATGAAGGATAATTTTTTTTAAATTATTGTGTAAGAATGATTTCTGTAATAATCTCTCATACACCAAACACATTTATCTCATCTCTTTTAAAAAATGAAATTTTGAGTTGAACTTTAACATAATCTATAGTCGATATGAATTTACAAATCTTACAAATGTAAATTTCTTCAAATTTTTCTAGTGTATCTAATTTTTAAGAGTCGTCAATAAAGCCCGACTTGTACAATTTTAGGTTCAAGGCATATCATGAGTTTTAGGGCCCCCTACTGTTTCTTATTTGACATTTGGATATTTATTGTATGAGTTGTATAAATCTAATCTAGGATCGAAGTACGTTTTGTAACTTGCTAATATTTGTACATAAAAAGAATTATTAAGTATTATAAGTAATTTTAATGTTAATTTTATCCAATTGAAAATAAGCATTATCAAATCCTAATAAAAGCATTTTTTTTCTAAATCAATCTGGGAGGCTCTGAAATTCTGGGGTCCCGGGCCTAGGCAAAAATCAGATCCTGATTAGGCCTGGGCCTTAAATCGATTTCAAGCTAACATCAGAAATCATATTTAACCATTGGTCTTAAATCGATTTAAGGCAACATCGGAAGCCCCATTTAGCCATTGTCTTAAATCACGATTTAAAGCTAACATCAGAAATCCGATTTAACATTTCATCTTAAATCGATTTAAGAAAAAAAAAAAAAAAAGGTGACTTAAAGCTAACATCAGAAAAAACGATTTATCTATTGGCTTTAAATAGATTTAAAACAAAATACTGATTATCTAACATTGGAAAACTGATTTATCTACATTGATGCATCTACCGCATGCATGGCCAATCTGATGTTAAATCAATTTAGCAGGATCCAAATGAAGCAAATATTGCAAGCCTCTCTGATTTAAGGGAAAAAAATATGATTTAAATAAAAAATAATGTATTTTTTTGTAAACGAGATTCAAAGTTTATGAGATTGGAATGTGTATTTTTTGAAAATTAAGCACTTATATGGTTGAAAATTGAAAAGAAAAACTAAAGCTTAATGCTTAAAATCCAAATTCATTGAATTTCAGTTTGTAAGCTAATGCAGTCTTTTGAGGAAAAATTAAGTTTTCATATGTTTGGGTAATATTTTAATACATTTTTTTAATTTTCTATTATTCTGTAATTAATTAAAATATTTTAAAGTAGAATCCTGCATTGTTTTAAGATTGTTTTCCTGAAATTGATTCAGTATTTATATGATTAAAAAAATAATAAAAGTTTTATATTTAAAATTAAAATTCATCGATTTTTAGATTATATTTTTACGCATTCTTTTGATAAAAAATTAACTGCAGTCTTTTGAGGAAAAATTAAGTTTTCATATGTTTGGGTAATATTTTAATACATTTTTTAAATTTTCTATTATTCTGTAATTAATTAAAATATTTTAAAGTAGAATCCTGCATTGTTTTAAGATTGTTTTCCTGAAATTGATTCAGTATTTATATGATTAAAAAAATAATAAAGTTTTATATTTAAAATTAAAATTCATCGATTTTTAGATTATATTTTTACGCATTCTTTTGATAAAAAATTAACTTTTTACATGTTTTAGTAATATTTTAACATATATTTTTTATTTTCTATTGTTTTGTAATTAATGAAAATATTTTAAAATAGTGAATTGTTTTGTGTATCCCGATTTGGCCGTGATCTGCATGAAATATTTTTATTTTTCAAATAAGATCATTTTCCTAAAATTGAATATTTATGGTTGAAAAAAAAAAATATTTCATATTTAAAATCCAATATCATCGAATATCAGTTTTTATTTTTATGCATTATTTTAATGAAAAATTCATGTTTCACATGGTAGTATTTTAATATATATTATTTATTTTCTATTATTCTGTAATTAAAATATTTTAAAATAAAATCATGCATTGGGTTTGATATCTGATTACAACATCGGCCATGTAGATTTATTTTTTTTAGCACATTTTTTATTTTGACTTTTTACAATTGAGAGTACTTTGCTGAAATTGACTCACTATTTATGACGGGGAAAAAAGTCTGAAGGTTAATATCCAAATTAATCTAATTTCAGTTTATATTTTTATGCATTATTTTGATGAAAAATTAATTTTCATATGCTTGTGTAATATTCGAATCTTTTAGTTTTAATGTATTATTATTTTGTAATTAATTAAAAATACTTTAATAGAGTTCAGTAATGAGTCATGTAACTTGATTTTTATAGCAGAAGGGAAGTGAGAATCGGAGAGGGGTGGGGGGAGCATTCATTAGATTGTTCTGCAGATCTGCGATTTTATGCTTTTCTGACGTTTTGTGATCATTAAAAATTAATATTTTTATTACTAATCTTAAAGAGTGCCAAAGGTTGTAAAAAATCAGCAATTTCAGTAATTATGTTCTCCAAGACTCTCACTTTCAATATTTCTCCATCCGCTAGATGAATGTCAGTATTTATGTTAAACAAATTTTATTATAATGTAAAAGTTAGAAATAAAATTGCACCTTACTTCTCATGTATCTTCTTTTTTTTTTGTTTTTTACCATTTTTCTCATCATGGAAAATGAACAGTTAAATTCATCATTGAATCTGCTTCTGTTTTACCATCAACAACTTTTAAATTATGTGTCAGTAGAAAAAAAATTGTTTATGTTGTTAACAATGTGGTGCTATTTGGGTGGCTATGGTGAAGTCTCCTGCCCCCTCCCACTTAAGGAATTTAGATGGTAGCGGCCATAATAAGTCAGACAAAAAAATATCCTTTTCTCTTACATTATTTCTTAAAGAATGAGTTTATCAAATTTATTAATATAGTTTACTAAATTTTAAAATGGAAAAAAAAAAAGGGGTTTGGTCATTCAAATTTTTTTAAATGTAAAATATGCCTCTTTTTACAGGTATTTTAAAAATTAAAAGCTAAGTATACTATATAATACAGGAGGTGGGTAAGGCTGCATAAGCAATGTATTTTGTTGCTAAAAATTAAAAAATAGGCTTCCATATTCTAAAGGTAAAATCAGTGTTAAATTGCGATGTTAGATTGATGATAAATCGATTTAAGAAATTTCAACATCGCCCTGTCCTAGGTCCTGATAATCAACTATTGTGAAATTAGTTGTCTATTTTAGCAGAGAGAGTTTTTTTTCCTTCTCTCTTTTGTCATATTTGTTTCCTTTTCCTAATAAGTTTGCTGGTTCTACTCTAGCAGAGGAGCCCAAGAAAATATATGTTCCTCTGCAATTTTACTGGGTTTTTTTTTTTTGTGTGTGTGTTTAGCTGCAATTTTTTGATATTCATAAAAATAACTAGGTTTCAAACTTTTAGCCTAATATAGTAACCTTTGTCCTCTGTAATTTTTGAAGATTTTTTATTTATACTGTTATTTTCATTCTTATTTTCAGCATTCTTTTGCATTCCATGATGGTTTTTTTTAAATTTTTAAAACGAATTTAGATTAAATGCTTAGCATAATATAGTACATTTTGTCTTCATGATTTCTGAATTTTTAGTGATTGTTCACGGTCTGAACGATTTTTCTACATATATGAGAGAATTGCAGTTACGATGTTTTAGCCCACTGTACTAAATCTTGTCATCTTCGATTTTTGAATTGATTTTTTGCATTTCACAGTGATTTTTCCACTAGTAAAAATAAATCCTGTTTTAAACTTTTAGTCTGCTATAGCAAATTTTGTAATCTTTAATAAAGTTTATCCAGAATTCATACAACGATTTTTAAACTTTTCGCAAATTTAATGCAGTTTATACAGAGTTTCAATGTTCCACAGATATTTTTTGACATCTGTAAAAGAAATCCTGTTTTAATCTTTTAGTCCAATATAGTAGACTTTGTCGTCTGCCATTTTGAAATGTAAATGTTTTTGCGATTTTTTTTTCACAATAGTAAAAAGAATTAGTTTTTTATCTTCTAACCGATTATAGTAAATTTTGTTTTATTTTCATTAAGTTTATTCAGAATTCAGGCAGCAATTTTTTTGACGGGCTCGAGCAACACCTGGTAAGTCAGCTAGTTAAACAAATAAAAAACATTTAGCGATGGTAATGCATTCATATTTTTAATAAACTGAATGTAAAAAAATTTTGATCACAAAAAGTCTATATTTTTATGCAAAATCTGCAAAAAATCCTTGCTTTTACTTTTCTATTATTTCTTAATGTGGTGTATAAACCTTCCACATTTTAGCAGATTTCTGATTTTTTTTTTTAAATGTATCTTCCCTCTTCTGAAATTTTGTTTCCTACATTTAATCTTCCACATTGTTAAGTGTTTCAAATCTTTAAACTTTTATGTTATTTGTTATTTTCCATGTTTATTTGTATTTTATCGCAACAATAAATAATTTTGCTAAATGATTGATTAATCTTTAATGTCTCCCCACCAAAAATTGTCATTTCCCCATTCACACTCCTCCCCCCTTCAAAGTCTTAAGAATTTGAATTCTTAACATGTTACAATTTTTTCTACTCTTATTGTAAATCTTAAGTAAATATAAAAATTCAGTCATCCAAACCACTTCTTCCCTTTTGCCTCCACCCTTCCTTCTCCGAAGACTAAAATCTTAAAAACTCCAATTATTTTTTTTTTAACTTTCTGCTCTATTTGTCACTTTATTGTGACAATAAATAATCAATTATCTAAATTCTGCTTCCCCATCTCATCAAACACATCAAATTTTTAATATTTTCTGTCCTAATTGTTAAATTTTTACTAATGATGAATAATCAACCCTCAAAAATATTTGCTTAATAACTTTTCTGCGCCCCCCCCCCCCCCCCCTCAGCTCACAAACCTTAAAACTCTTTAAATTATATTTGGTGATTTATTGTAATAATAATTTTACAGCCACATATCTGAACCTAAATTACGTAGTATATCTTTAAAATATAAATTTAAGAAAAATGTTTTTCTGTAATCTATATTACCAAATGTGTGTATAAACAATGATGAATATATAATATATGTAGTAGTGAGATTTAAAAAAATTTAGGGAGGAATTTTAGGAATTTTTTTCCCAAATTTTCGGGTCAATTATGATATTTTTAACATTACAAGTGTGTAATAACAATATTTTTATGGTTGTCAGGCACATCTGGCACACTACAATATTCCCATCATTCCAATGAATTCAGCCCTTGTTCCATGTGCCTGCGTTGTTTGGGTCGAATGAGGGCATTTAAATTTGAGCAATTACTGGCTTCATATTACAAACTGTTTTGATGGCTTACTACAACTGTATTACATTAGAAGTCTGTGTTCCCGCATGATTGAGCCTAATCAGAATGAATGAATACTCTCCTTTTCTCACTTTTGGATGTTCTCAGTGAACCTAGGCTAGTAGAACAAGACGTAGGAGACAAGGTTGATTATGAGTAAAAAAAAAAAAAAAATTCTGAAGTTCACAGCCAATTTTCTGAAAGGATTTTTCATGATTCGTCATCAAAATTCGCATTTTCTCCACAATCCTTTGGCAAAATTTGCATTTTTTGCACGATTTTTTAATGAAATTTACCTTATTTGAGCGATTAATTGAAAATATTTGCCTGATTTATGCGATTTATAGACAAAATTCATCTTATTTGCATTTTTTTTTTCACGATTTTTTGACAAAATTCGCATTTTTTCCATGATTCTTTGATGAAATACGCGTCCTTTGATGAAATTCGCATCTTCTTTGCAATCCTTTTGCAAACTGAGATTTTTTCATAATCCCTTGACAAAATTCATTTATTTCGCAATCCTTTGGCAAAATTGGCGATTTTTTCTGCACATGATTGATGAAATTAAGTTTTTCCAGCAAACATTTGTCGATATTCACAATATTTTTTTATGTCCGAATTTTTGAACTGGTGACTGATTTTTTTTTAATTTTTGGAACCGAACGCCTTAAATTTTTGGAACAGAATACTTTGTAGAATTTTCAACCAAACAAAGTGAAGGAAAGTAGTGTGCTTTGGCGATCTCGAAATACTTTGGAATTTACGGAGTTACAGAGGGATAATAGATTTAAATTTTAAATTATAGATGCTAAAACTTTCCAATTAATGTCTGTGATTAGTTTCAAATTTTGTCAATACTTAAATCAGGAATTTTAAATTATCAGTGTATTTTATGATCCAATTTTGTGCCTCTGTTTGAAAAATATAAAACATTTTAACTTTTCATTTTTTGCCATCAATTTAATTCATTTTTTCTCAGTTTCTTTAACTGTTAGCTAGCAATGGTAATTAATAAAGTATGAAAGAAAGGAAAATATTAAAATATTTCACTCATTGTTACATTCTCTATAATGAAAGATTTTGAAAAAAGTTTAAAGGAAAAAAAACAGCTTAACTAATTTTTGTGATCAGATCTTCGACCAAGTTAACATCAAGCATGAAAGATGCAAAAACAATATGGTTTAAAGTGAATGTGGATACTGTTAAAGTGCTGCCACAAATGCCACTCTAGTGCATCAAATCACCCTTGCTAAAATACAGCAGTTAGTAGCTGACCTGATTACAGAAGATTTCATGTTAGGTTCAAGTGTGTACACACATTCTAATGCAAGTGAACAATTTGGTCAGGGCCGGCACCAGATATGAGGCAAGTGAGGCAGCCGCCTCAGGGTGCAGCCCTAGAAGGGCAGCAATCGACTCTAGTATATTGAACATATAATCCAGTATATGGGGCATTCTCACAATCTTTTAACTTTTATGTCCCTGAATAATAATTTTTATTTTAGTACATGTTCTTGTATTTTTTTTATTTCATATACTGGGGAACATCCCATTGCATGATTGCATAACAATATTAATGAGATAAATAAGTTTTGGACAATGTTGGGGATCCAAATACCAGTAAAACTCCTATACCGTCCTATAATTCAACGTAATTTTTTTACAAAACTGGAACTATTGTCTTATATAAATATGTAGCAAAAAATTAACCTGCACACATTTTTGGGGTTGTTATTATTTTTTAAACTTTGTCGTTGGGTTTTAGATACCTTACTGTCCCTCTTCTAAAATTATACAGAAAATCACTGCAGATGCAGCCACAAAATGTTTTTTAAATTTTTTCTCATGCAGAAGTACGCTAGAGAAAGAGTCTAAAATTCTTTGACAGGAAATTTACTGCAGAATTTAAATATCAATTTCAAGCATTGTGGCTTTATTGGTAGTCTTAACGTCTCCAAGGTTTATTCCTGCATTTTTCGAGGTAAATTAATTTTTTATTTATTTAATACAATGTAAATAACTGTTTCTAAAAATCAATGAACATTGTGGCTACCACCTAGTCTTAACATTATTTGTCTAAAATAGGTGGTAATTTTCCTTACCATTCCATCCTTACCACCCCCTTTTTTCCCCCATTTCGTCCCTTTTTTTTTACCTTACTGTCCTTTCTTTAACACCCTTTTAAGACAATGTTATATCAAAATTTTGTATTAAAAATACTACATTGTTATTATTTCCTATTTGAATGTCCTGTGGATACTATGCAAATTCATCATAAGTAAAAATTTAGAAGAAAATAAAAAGTTTTAGCAGTAAAATGGTAAGGAAAATTAAACTCGCAAGTTTAACATAAACCTCAGTTAAATAAAAAATTTTTCGCTGCTGACCATTTTTTCTTTATTTTGAATCATTAAGGCATTTGTCTATCAGATTAAAATGTTATTTTAGCAAGTTTAATTTCACCAGATTTTTATTCCCGAAAGTCAAAAGATTGTGAGAATGTTCCATATATGTGGAAATTTAAGAAAAAAAAAGGAGAGAAAGAATTTTTATTTTTCTTGTTTTAGAATGAAAAATGGAGTAAATTTCATATAATTACAGTATAATCAGTGTAAAACACAGATATTACAGTATAATACAGTAGAAGATCTTTATAATGCAATTCCCTATATAACGCACAACTTCCCAAATGTAAACAATGAACTTTGCAGTTAAGAAGCACCTGAATTCCCACATTGTAAAAATTGCTACTCACTAGAAAAATGGAGTTTGATACATTAGTTCAAATTTATCTCCTTAATTCAGAAATTTTTAATGAAAAAATTGCTATTATTACTATAAACATTTTTGAAAATCAGTAATATAATGAATGATTTGGTACAGGTATAGTTGGATCATGTTTATAAAGTAAATTAAACAATGTGGAAAATCAAATGCAAAAATTTATAATTTGTATAATTCCAGGTGACAAGGAATCCAGTATAAAGATACTCTAATGTATTTTTATATGTTTCAGACATATTTGGCCATGTTTGCAAGGTAAATTTAAGAATGTGTGAAATGTGATCCATATAACGCAAAATTCTATATAACACACAAACTTGCGTTTTTAGGTTTGCGTTATAAAGATCTTCTACTGTATATCTAAAACAGTATAATGGGTCAAAAATAAATGGATAATGGGTCTTGTGTAATGGGTTGTAATTAAATGGGTCAAAAATTTCGAGATATTATAATTTCAAAAGTTAAAAAATCAAAATGTTAACAGTTTAATATTAAATTGCACTAGGAGTGAACAAATGTTGATTGTTATTCAATGGGATGTGCATGCCTTAGGAATATTTTGTTAATTTTTTGCCTGTAACTAGACCTCAAAATATAAAATATTCATGATCTGGGTTCAACAACGGAGCAAATATGAAAGGACCCCATTCAGGTGTGCAAAAACTCATTTTAAATGAAAGCCCTAAAGCTTTTTATGTCCCTTGTTCTTGCCATTGATTGAAATTAGTTATAAACGATGCTGCAAAACAATCCTCGAAATTGTGCATTTTTTTACTTATTCAAGAGTTTGTTTCATTTTCTTTCCGATGTTCAATGTTAAAAAAACACATTAACTTTGAAATGTGTTAAAACGACTCAATGGGAAAGTCGGATTGAAGCATGTAAAATCTTTGGGGCATGATTTATGCAATTTATATGATGCATTTGGAGAAATTTCAATAGATAAGTCAAAAAATCACTGGATAATAAAATATCCACATTTATATTTGTTTGCAATGCAGTGCTTTGGCATGAAATTTTATCAAAATTAATATTGCATTAAAACTTCTAGAAAGTCTAAATTTGATCATATAAGATTGTATTAAGGTTTTAAAATCGGTAAATCTCTTTTTAAAGGATTTCGTGTTAACAGCTTTCAACAAATCTTGATTTGGGGTATTTTATAAAAACAAATGAAACACATATGAAAATCCACCAAAAAAGTCAAAAGATTCAAAATTATCTTCCTTAAACTTTTAAATCAATTTTACCACACAAAAAAGTTGTCAAAGAGAGGTCTTATATTTGAGAATTGAGAAGAAAATCAAAACTGCTTAAAAGTGGATAGGAGGCTTACAGTCGAGGGGGGCGGGGGGGGGGGTCACAAATGGAATTTTACAGTATTACATGCTTATTTAACCTATGATATAGAATTAGATATCTAATATAATGAACTGTTAGTTTTTAGGAATATTGCAAAAAAGAGAGATGACAGCCATTGGTGTTTTAAATCAGATTCAGAAAAATAAATTAATTAAAGTATTTCCTATATCTTTTTTTGTTTAAGATTTCTTTTAACTTTGCCGAATACGGTTGCTAGATGTGAACGAAGTTTATTTGTTTTAACATTGTGTAGCATTGTAATAACAATATGTACATAATTATATTTTTTATAGCACTATATGATTGTGTATATAAAATGATATATAATTATTTTTAAGTACTAATAACAATGTATATTTTAAAATAGACATGTAATTAATTTTTTTTTAAATATTTTAAATACAATCATCTCATTGGTGAATAACTCAAAAGAGGAGTAATTTTTCCATCTGAGTAAAAATGTGTGGGCGCTGGGACTCGAACCCAGAAGCCTTGGCTTTTATTACCAATGCTATTCCAATTGAGCTATCTGGACGACACACCAGCCCACACAAAAATTGCTCAGATCAACCATTTGGTCATGACATCTGGGCTGTTATTTGAAACAACACGACAGAATATATGTATAGATATATTTTTTATAAACCACAGATAAAAGAATTCTAACTAAGGAACTGGCGAATATTGTGTTGGCTGGGGTACAGTGTCTATAAGTATATAGTGTGCAAATTATTTATGATGCAATTTAAACTACAGGAAACTTATTTTTGAAGGATAAATTTTGCGAAAAACAGATTTTAAAAAGATTTATGTTGTAATATGTGATATATTAGGAATGAACGAAAATTCTGACAGGTCTTAGGTCAGGAGGTTTCTTTATTTAGAGCATCTGATTTCAGATCGAGAAATTCTGAATAGTAATTTTATTTTATTTATGAAATGAAATATTTATCATCTTATAAAGTAAAAATAACTATTAAAACTTTGAGAATTCGGAATTTCTAAATAAAAAAAATGCTTTCAAATAGGACGTTTCATACTTTGTGCCCTAATATTTTAAATACATTAGTACCACATATTTTTAGATGCTGTAACTAATGCTTAGTCTTCACACACTCAAGCAATCAATTCCATGGCGGTGCTGCCTAAGAAAATGTAATTTTTTGGATGCATTCTAAAGCAATACCAGTATATGCAATACCACACTGTAGCTGGGGTATCATCCAGATAGCTAAATTTGAAGAGCATTGACCATTAAAGCCAAAGGTTTGGGGTTCGAGTTTCAACCTGGACACATTTTCACTCAGATGGAAAAATACTACTCCTATATAATTAATTGTTGTAATTAAGTTGTAATTAATTTGAGATTGGTATCATTATTTTTTCATAATTTTATGCTAGGAATTCATACATTATTTTTAATCGGTTTTGGCTCAAAAAGGCTTATTAAATTTAAATTAGTCTAGCAAATGAAAATACAATTTTAAAAAAATATGGATTGCTATATAAGAAACAATTTTGACAAAGGAAATTCATGGTGAATTAGATATAGATTTGTTTATTTCAGAGTTGATAGTTTTTTTTTTGTAAACATTACTAATTTAAAATGAAATCTTCACTAGCAGGGATGACCGAGCTAAGCTCGGTCAAAATTAGCCTTGTGTTCAATTCAATATTTTATCCTCACTGTATCATTCTTGCTGTTTAGATACAATTGGCATGATCCCGAGATGTAGTGACCCAAAATGACTGACCCACTAACCAAATTTTTTCGAACATGCAACCTAACCTCTCTTCGAACCCAAAAACGATAGAATATAAAATTTAGTCAAAATCTTTAAAGTTGTTTTAATTATAGATAGAATTAACTTGACCCATGGTAACCCAAAAGTGACCCACTAATCTAAATTTATCGAACATGTGACCTATCCTAATGGTCTTCTTGTGCTGGGAAACAATGTAATAAAACATTTTCTCAAAATTGCTTATGATTTTTAGATACAATTAGCTTGACCCACAGTGACCCAAAAATGTCCCTGTAATCAAATTTTCTTGAACATGTGACTCAGCCTAATGTTCTTCGCATGCTCAGAAATGGTATAATACAAAATTTTGTCAAAATTGTTTGAGTCATTTTCAGATACAATTAGCTTGACCCACAGTGACCAAAAAATGACCCACAAATCATTTTCTCGAACATGTGACTTAGCCCAATAGTCTTCTCATGCCCAGAAATGGTATAATACAAAATTTTGTCAAAATCATTTGATTCGTTTTTTAGATACAATTAGTTTGACCCACAGTGACCTGAAATGACCCACTAATTGATTTTTCTCAAACATGTGACCTAGCCCAATGATCATCTCATGCCCAGAAGCGGTATATCACAAAATTTTGTCAAAATGTTTTGAGCCTTTTTTAGATTCAGTTAGCTTGACACCTGACCCACTGTGACCCAAAATGACTCACTAATCGAATTTTTTTTAACATGAGACCTAGCCCAATGGTATTCTCGTGCCCGAAAATGATAGAAAGCAAAATTTTGTCAAAATCATTACAGCTGTTTTCTAGATAAACTTAGCTTGACCCACAGTGACCCAAAAATGACCCACTAATCGAATTTGCTCTAACGTGTGACTTAGTCCATTGGTCTTATCGTAATCTAAAACAGTAGATTACAAAATTTAGTCAAAATCGTTAGAGCCATTTTTTAGATAAAATTAGCTTGAACCGTAGTGACCCAAATATAACCCACTAATTGAAATTTCTTGAACATGTGACCCAATAGTTTTCTTGTGCCCAAAAATGGTTGGATATAAAATTTAGTCAAAATCGATTGAACCATTTTTTAGATATAATTAGCTTGACCCTGACCCATTATGACCCACTAATCGAATTTTCTCGAACATGTGACCTAGCCCAATGGTCTTCTCATGCCCCAAAAGGGTAAAATACAAAATTTAGTCAAAATCGTTAGAGCCATTTTTGAGATAAAATTTACACGCACACACAATTTTTGCTCATATTATAGTATAAGATGTATGCAATTTCAAATGATCATGTTCTCTTCATATCATATTTTTACTATTCAATTTTAGCAAGAATACCATACATAGTTTGTTTTAGTATGATTATTTCTTTTTCGGGTTGACGACGTGATTGCTTTATAATATTGATTTCAATATTAAAATAAAGGGCTTCGCCAAAGTCAAGCAAATTATACTTGGAGTTTATTCTAATTTTTAAATATTACGAATATGAGGTTACATTTGAATGTCTCCCTTGGGGTTATATACTACATTTTATGATTTATATAATTTTCGTTAGCATAAAATATATTCTGTGATGCCTGTCTACAATTTCAAAAATAATTTTCCATAAAATAGCTGTAAATGTTACTCCAATAATAGTTTAAATATTCAAATTGTTACAACTGTCCCTTGTCCCCACTTCATACACTGATCTTCTGGAGTAAATTTGAGTGCAATGACAAACTACGTTTAAAAATTTTACTATACAAAATAAAAGTTTACATTCTAAAGTATAAAATAAAGAATTTTTCTTGTAAATTTTAAATAGTTTTATATTTATTCTGGCCAGAGAAATGTTCTCCCTTAGTTTTGATGTCAGTACTGTCCCCTTGTATAAAACTAAGTCAGATAAATTTTGAAGGGCAGTTACATTTAGAAGCAGCAATCTTTGTTACTGAGAAAGTCACAAGTTTTAATTATCTGGACTTCAAAAGCAGTTACAAGCAGCAAAATAGACAGAAAGATAAAAATAGGTTTATTACCTGTCACGACTGTCTCATACTTAAATTTTTCTTATTATTATTTTTATTTATTTATGATTTTGTCATGATGTAGCATACTTTTACTTAGTTCAAAATAACATATTGCAGTCTTACTAAGATTAACTAACTATGAGTTTAAATATTCAAATTGTCACAACTGTCCCTTGTCCTCACTTCATACACTGATCTTCTGGAGCAAATTTGAGTGCAATGACAAACTACGTTTAAAAATTTTACTGTACAAAATAAAAGTTTACATTCTAAAGTATAAAATAAAGAATTTTTCTTGTAAATTTTAAATAGTTTTATATTTATTCTGGCCAGAGAAATGTTCTCCCTTAGTTTTGATCTCACTACTGTCCCCTTGTATAAAACTAAGTCAGATAAATTTTGAAGGGCAGTTACATTTAGAAGCAGCAATCTTTGTTGCTGAGAAAGTCACAAGTTTTAATTATCTGGACTTCAAAAGCAGTTACAAGCAGCAAAATAGACAGAAAGATAAAAATAGGTTTATTACCTGTCACGACTGTCTCATATTTAAATTTTTCTTCTTATTATTTTTATTTATTTATGATTTTGTCATGATGTAGCATACTTTTGCTTAGTTCAAAATAACATATTGCAGTCTTACTAAGATTAACTAACTATGAGCGCAGAAGCAATTTCGCTAATTTTGTCACTACTGTCCCATTTCAATGAAATTTCATCAGCTGTTATAATATAATATATATTTCAACCCTGTTGAAATTTTACTCAATTTTGATTAAAAACATATGCAGTAGAATTTTTATTTAAAACCATTTAACATATCTATTGAACTCAGTTCTATGTGGCTTTTATTTAGATAAATTTATGAAAAAATTTCTGAATCGAATTAAGTAAATTACAAAAACGAGCTGATTAGCAGTAGTAGGTTAAAGAAAAATACTGTTTAAAGTTCATGCCAGTTTATTGTACGAATACATTACTCACTACCGTATGTCTCACATATTTCTAAAAAAATTGTTTAAAATTTATCCTTTATTTTTCACTAAATCACAGAGTGAAATTACCCACTTATTGGAGAATCACCCATATATATCTTGTTATTAATATTGTTATTTTGCTATTTGGATTTCATACACAAATTTTATACGTAATTTGACTTCTTTAATTGTTTGACGTATTTTAGCTCAATAATGCTTATTTTTTAAACTCTGTTTCTTTACCTGACCTGCTGTAACTAAGTTTTGTGTGTGTGTGTGTATGTGTGATATTTATAATGCCGATATAAAAATGCTCTTTCTAAAGGAAAAGCATGTGAGATTTTGAAATGTGGTAGTTTGTTCTTTATAGGGTACTTTCTTAAAAATATTACTAGAATATGATATTTTTTCTCATTTAAACCTCCACCTACCAGACGGGTCCAATGGACTCGACAAGTATACTAAAAATGATTTTTCTCATGGAAAAAAAAAGACTGAAAATCCCATAAATATGTGACTTTTTCTGGAATGGTCAACTCTTTTTACTTATTTTTATCATGAGAAAAATCATTTTGAATGTACCCGTGGGATCTATTGTATCTGTCTGGAAGGCAGAGGGATAATTTTCAGTTAGTTATTTTTTAAAAGATGAAAAATTTCTTAAAGCTGACTATCACATATCCACCAAATCACCTTTTTCTAATAGATGGCGCTGAATTTCACTCGGAAAAGGTGATCACAAAGTATTTCTGGTAAGCTGATTTTCGTGGTCTATTTACGTCATTTCCTGTTCTAAATCAAATCCAAACGAGGGTAAACAGGGAGAGGGGGAGGAGACAAGCATACGCTTACCAACTCCTGCAAATCAGGTATTGGTCATTATTCTAGCCTTAGGTCACTAAGTGTAACTCCATCTTTTTACAAGAACGTTTTTCTCCCATTAGAAAATGAAAAGAGAGAGAAAGAGGGTGTTTAATGACATTGCATGTATTCCCGAAAAATACCCCTAAACAAAACCTGTTAACTTGACTTTGTACTTTTTCTCTTACTGTTGTGCAAAAGGATTCAACAGAAGCCACATACGGGTCATTTAGTGGTAGATATTTGGAAGAGTGAAATTTTTATGTAAACTAGTGCTTCAAAAACACAAGTATTTGAAAACTAAATAAATTAAAAAAATAAACCAGATATATAATAAAAATTTATTCATATTTGAAATTTAAAAATTCATCTCAAATTAAATATTTTGTTTTTCTTCTGGGAATTGAAAAAAGTTTGAAGGATTCAAAGAAGAGCAGCTATTTGCAAATAAATAAGATATAATACAATTGAAAAACCATAAAAAAAAATTATATTACATTACACGTTGTACTTTACAGTTTCATTTGAAATAAACGACAGTTTCTTTCGGGAATGAAAAAACAATAATGGGGGGGGGGGGGGGGGGGGGGGATTCAAGACAGCTTTCATTTTGAAACAGATAAAACACAATACAGTTAACACAATTCGCGCATTTGAAAAATAAAAAAAAATTTATGTATATTTGAAATTTAGATATTCATTTCAAATTAAATATTTTAGTTTCTTCCGAGAATCGGAAAATAGCGTTAAAAGATTCAAAGAAGAGCTACAGTTTACGAATAAATTAGACATAATGCAATTGAAAAATTTCAGGTAATTTACAGTTTCATTCAAAATAAATGACAGTTTTTTTTTTTTTTTTTTTTTTTTTTTGAGAACGAAAGAAAAAAGTGATTGAGGATCCAAGAGAGCTGTCATTTTTAAACAGATTAGACACCTGTTTACACAATTTGCATAATTGAAAAATCTTATGTTGAAGCAAATGTAAATATCTGAAGGCTATTGGTGTCGGGGATGACTACTGCAATCTAATATCAGATATATACTCTGAGCTTAAAACCTCCCTATTGACAGCGGAGGGTCTCTCAGATCTAATTGACATTCTATGCGAAGTTAAGCAAGGGTGTGCATTAAGCTCACTACTATTCATCCTTGCTATCGATCCACTACTGAAAATAATAGAAAGAAATCGTGACTCAATCCATGCCCTCTCATACGCTGACAACATGGGAATAATTGAAGACAGCCTGCAATATCTCTTAGACTCCATAAAAGCCCTTGTGGAATATGCGGCCCAAATTGGTCTATCTATAAACCCTAAAAAATGCTTTTCGCTTCACATTGCAGCTGATCATAAATCAACAGTTCCTACAGAAATTAAAAAGAAATATGTTGAAGGAAAAATAAAAGAAGAGTAGTAGTTTACAAATAAATAAGACATAATGCAATCGAAAATTTTCAGGTAATTTACAGTTTCATTCGAAATAAATGACAGTTTCTATCGAGAAGGAAAGAAAAAGTGATCGAGGATCCAAGAGAGCTGTCATTTTAAAACAGATTAGACACCTGTTTACACAATTTGCGTAATTGAAAAATCTTACAAAATGTATACATATTTGAAATTTTAAAATTAATTTCAAATGAAATATTTTAGTTTCTTCCAAAAATGGAAAAATAGTGTTGAAGGATTCAGAGAGAAACAGCCATTTAAAAATAAATAAGTTACGATATAATTTATATATTTCACGGATAGGTATCACGGATCGCTTCTCGGCCTTTTGGCTAAAATCAAAGTGTAGTTATGTTGCCCGGCATTGATCTTAGCCAAGTAGTTCATTAGTAATCGAGCCTAACTTGTTATTTTAATTAAATTGAGTTTCTTATTTTTGCGAATTTATTTTCACTGCATCATTCAGCCTCGTTCCTGCTGACCCTTCGACGGTCGATCACCGCTGTTGCCTGCCGTATCTCCCGTCAACTGCTGCCGCTGGATTTTCGTCTAGTCACCCTGGTAGAGGGTCATTTGCCTATTTTCAAGTCAACTGAATCATCGCCCCTGCAACAAGTTTGGCGACCCCGTGCACCACATTGGCCACATAATTGAACAATTAGCTGCCAATAAGCGACTAATTAATATTTTTCAGAACTACTTGCATATTTCGGATCCTCTAATCAAGCTGAATTGGATTTCAAGTGGATTATGCTTGGATTTCATCTATTCTCATCGGATTAACTTGGATTGAAACCTGAAAGTGGAAAATGCCATTTCCTGCAACATTTAATTAATCAAGCACCAATTAGGATCCAATTAATATTTTCACGAAATAATTGGATATTTCGAACCCTCTATTCAAGCTGAAGAACATTTCAACTGGATTTAGCACGGATTCATCTGATTTTTGGCAGATTAACTAAGATTGTGTTTACATGTGGAAAAGGCCCTTCCCTGGGACATAGGTGAATTATCAAGCACCAATTAGGATCTAAATAATATTTTCACGAAATAATTGGATATTTCGGACCCTCTCATCAAACTGAAGAACATTTCAACTGGATTTAGCATGGATCCATCTGATTTTTGGCAGATTAACTAAGACTGTGACTTACACACGGAAAAGGCCCTTCCCTGGGACATTTTTCATGTATTGCATCTATCTATTAATTTTATTTGTTTTTAGATTTTTTTCAGATCGCTACAACATGGAGTAATTTCTTGGAGGCCTGGCGGACAGGAGCACATGTTAAGTAAGTATGACCAAACCCTTTTGGGATGGCGGCGACTACATGGTACAAGGTGTTGCAGACAATATATGCTTTGAGCAGTATTGTGTGCATCTGAGTCCAGCAATGGACTCTTAAATCCTGTGACAGTGCCATAGTAGTATTCAGAGGGAGAAGATACTATATCTTCAAACTCTATCGCGATTGTAAGACTGCTCCGAATCCCATCCCCCCCTCATGTTTACATGGTGTAGTAATTTTATCTCTGACCAACTTTTCGGCTCTTATATTGCCTCTCAAAATTTTAGCTATCCCACAGAGGCGATATCTAGGTTGTTAGGGCTCTCTTATCTCTATCATTTTTTATTTATTTATTTTGTTCAGTTTTTTATTACCATTTATTTATTAAAACACCTAATTGCTGCGTTCTAATCACCCCCGACTGTGCATGCCATGTCTTTAGATATGGGGCATGTGTCCTAAAGGGATTAGAACTTTTATTTTTATTTTATTTTATTTCTTTTTGCTTTGCTAGGCTCGGTTAGTGCGCGTGTTTTTCAACCCATTTTTATTTTTGCTTTCTTTTCCATTTTGGCATTTTTCTCTCATCATTTTAAATTGCTTCGTTAGGATCTCTTCTCTCTCCCCCCTCCGTTGGTCAGAGTTCCTGCTATATTCCTGGTCATTTGATGACCGTGCTCCTCCGCTTTCCATTTATTGTGTGTTTAGGCTAAATTGGGTTTACTCTTTATTAATTATATGCTAAATTTAAATTTAATCTGGGTTTCACTTCACTTGTTATCTTCATTAAATACCAGTGTTCTGCCATATTATATATTTTTCATCACTTCTTGTTACTCATGCTTAGGGTCTTTTTGGCTTAATTATTCAGTTATTTATTATAAAAAACTTAATTCATTCAAAAATTCACTTAATTCTTGTTTTCTTCCTGCCAGATTAAAGCCTGGAAATATGGAAAAATAGTGTTGAAGGATTCAAAGAGAAACAGCCATTTAAAAATAAATAAGTTACGATATAATTTATATATTTCACGGATAGGAAAATCCCACAAAAAACTATAATACGCAACGGGTTATACATTTCATGCAATTGAGAAATATGCAAAAATTTGTACATATTTGAAATTTAAATATTCATCTCAAATTAAATATTTGAGTTTTTTTTCCGAGAATAGGAAAATACTGTTGAAGGATTCAAAGAAGAGCAGCCGTTTACAAATAAATAAAATATGTTGTTATTTAAAAATCTTCAAAAAAATTATAATACATGTTGTACTTTACAGTTTTATTCGAAATAATTTTCGAATAAATTTTCTTTCAGGATAGAAAAAAAAAATGATGGAGGCTTCAAGGCAGCTGTCAGTTTGAAACATATAAGACACAATACAGTTTACACAATTCGCGCAATTGAGAAATATACAAAATGTATACATATTTGAAATTTAAATATTTATCTCAAATTAAATATTTTAGTTTGTTCCGAGAATCTAAAAATAGTGTTGATGGATTCAAAGAAGAGCAGCCGTTTACAAATAAATAAGGCATTGCAATTGAAAATTTTCTAGAAATTTACAGTTTCATTCGAAATAAATGACAGTTTTTTTCGAGAATGAAAGAAAAAAGTGATGGAGGATTCAAGAGAGCTATCGTTTTGAAGCAGATAAGGCACAATACAGTTTACACAATTCGTGCATTTGAGAAATATACACAAATTTATACATATTTGAAATTTAAATATTCATCTCAAATTAAATATTTTAGTTTCTTCCAGGAATCGAAAAATATTGTTAATGGATTCAAAGAAGAGCAGCCGTTTACAAATAAATAAGACATAATACAATTGAAAATTTTCATTTAATTTACAGTTTCATTCGAAATAAATGACAGTTTATATCGAGAATGAAAAAAAAAGTGACTGAGGATAGAGAGCTTTCGTTTTGAAGCAGATAAGGCACAATACAGTTTACACAATTCACGCATTTGAAAAATATACAAAAATTATTTGAAATTTAGATATTCATTTCAAATTAAATATTTTAGTTTCTTCCGAGAATTGAAAAATAGTGTTAAAGGATTCGTGAAAGAAAAAAAGTGATGGAGGATTCAAGAGAGCTATCGTTTTTAACAGATTAGACATCTGCTTACAAAACTTGCATAATTGAAAAATCTACAAAATGTATACATATTTGAAATTTTAAAATTCATTTTTAATGAAATATTTTAGTTTTTCCAAAAATGAAAAAATAGTATTGAAGGATCCAAAGAGAAACAGCCGTTTAAAAATAAATTAGCTACGATATATATATTTCAAGGATTGGAAAATTCCACAAAAAATTATAATACACAACAGGTTACAGAATTCCCACAACTGAAATATATGAACAAATTTATACATATTTCAAATTTAAGTATTCATCTCAAATTAAATATTTTAGTTTCTTCCGAGAATCGAAAAATAATGTTGAAGGATTCAAAGAAGAGCAGCCGTTTGCAAATAAATAAGACCTAATGCAACTGAAAAACGTTCAAAAAAATTATATTACGCATTGTGTTGTACAGTTTCATTTGAATTAAATGACAGTTTCTTTATAGAATGAAAAAAAAAGTGATGGATGATTGAAGACAGCTGTCGT
Source organism: Maratus speciosus (assembly GCA_963932465.1). Classification (NCBI taxonomy): domain Eukaryota; kingdom Metazoa; phylum Arthropoda; class Arachnida; order Araneae; family Salticidae; genus Maratus; species Maratus speciosus. Next base: position 545,779,422 of record OZ010796.1, on the reverse strand, counting down.
TTTGAAGTGGATAAGGCACAAAACAGTTTACACAATTTGTGCAATTGAGAAATATACACAAATTTATACATATTTTAAATTGGATATCTTGTGAATTGACGAAGTTATGAATTTTTTCTCTTCAACACCCCCCCCCCCCTCATTTTTTTCCATTTTTAATTTTTTTGCAGTAACAGTTGGTCCTATCAAAAACTTGTCAATATAAAAGTTGTAGATATTATTAAGAAGATTTATAATAAGTTTAAGTGAATTTGATATCTTAAGAACTGATGATTTTATGAATTTTTTTCCTCCCTAAAACCCTATTTTTGTGCCCCTTGAGCCCAATTTTAATATTTCCAAAAATCTGTGATACATAAATTTTTGGTCCTTTTCCTAGAAGTAATAATAACTTTAAACTGATTCAATATATATATAAAAATTAAGAAGTTATGGGTTTTTTTCTGTTTTCACAAAACCCCTCCCTATTTCCATCCCCTTGATCCGATTTTGTCCATTAACGAACTTGACGGAGATTTTCTGCCCATTGATTTTTTGTATCAGTTTGGAAGAGATTTGTGCAGAATTACAGAAGTTATAGTTCTGCAATAGCTCTATCTAAAAAACTAATGCATGGATTTTCATCAAACTTCAGATTCAGTTAGAAGTTGTCAAAGTTGTTGATAATTAGATTTTGGTGTAAATCATCTAACAGGTGGTGCTGATATGCTGCATTTTTCAGGAAGTATTAACATGTATGAGATAGAAGAAAATTTTGGGATTGCCACATCTTACTAGTCTAATCTTCAAATCCTACCATGATAGATAGCAGTAACTTTCTTATTGGTCTTTTCATTTATCACTGATTGAATGATAAAATTTGCATGTTTGGAAAAAGGATTAATATGAGCTGGAATTTGATATATATATATATATGTGTGTGTGTGTGTGTGTATATAAAACAATAATAATTAATTAATAATAATAAATAAATAAATAAAATAAAAAGTCACTGAAAATTCAAAAACCGCAGAGGTCAAAATTTATCCAAATTACATACTAGATTGAAATTTGATTTTTTTTTTTTTTTCTATGAATGTCAAAAAGTAACCGTAGAACGCAAAATATAGTTTTAAAAAATTCATTAAAAATTCAAAAATCGCTCTACAAATTCCGAATAAACTTTATTGAAAAGAGAATAAAATTTGCTATATTGGGCTGAAAGAATGAATTCGGAATATTTCTAATAATATGGAAACACTGCTGTGTAGCGCACAAAGAAAGACAGAGAGAAAATGCAGAAAAGAAAATCACAGTTTCTCAAATTCAAATTGGCAAGTGCTCTTTTAAAGAAACTGTTTTTTTTTTGTTTGTTTGTTTTCGTTTTCCATTAAAGACAAAATATTTTTCACGAAAGGTCTGTCAAAGTTGATGTTTTGAATAAAATTTCCTGTTTGCTACAACGTAGGCAAGGAAAAAAACTGCCACCCTGAAACAACAATCGCTTATAACTCAAGGTGTAATTCAATTATCGGAAAATGAAAAAAATGTCAGCTTACAAATCAATTCAATAATCATCCCTACAAGTATAATGATTTTATGTTTTAAAATGTGGCAGAAATTTCAGCGTTATTGATCATGGAAAAATATTTTTCTTTTTTTGAGAACTGGTTTAAACTTTAAAAAATCTAATAAAAAAATTTCTTGAGCGCTTGTTTTCTCACATCTTTCTTAGAAAATATCGCATATCTATGTGTTTTTTGTTGAGCTAGTTCAAAATAATAATGATAAATAATAACTATTCCATGCTCAAGTGAGGATGTTAGAGAGGTTCTTTTTAAAAAAGACATTTTTTTAGCAGTAACCAAACTCCTAAATTATTATATTTTAGCTTATTTTTCAGGCAAGTCAGTGCACTGTAAATGCAATTCCAGCTTATCAAAGAAAGGTTTCACGAGCGAAAGCTGCAAAATAGCTTCCCTGTATTTAGAAAAAATTATCATTCTTCATACAAAAACAAATTTCCTTTTAGAGAATGCAGAGAAAATGTCCACAAATAGTGACCTGTACTCCTGTCCCGTTTCAAAGGTCAACTAAATCTTTCCACAGAGTAACTAATGCATATCCCTACTCGACGGAGTTTTCTTCATTTTCCTGCATTTACCAAGCGGAAGTTTTAAGGGTTGCTAGAAATTTGGAAGAATCTTCATTCTGCATTGGAATTTTATGAATAAAATCATATTTCGAAAAACAAAAAGGCTTGTTGAGGGATATTTCATATAATATCGTCTAAGAGATAGCCTTTATTAAATTTATAAGAGAGATAACGATAACAAATAACAAGAAAATACATAAAAACTAAAAAAATCTTCATTCTGCATTGGAATTTTATGAATAAAATCATATTTCGAAAAACAAAAAGGCTTGTTGAGGGATATTTCATATAATATCGTCTAAGAGATAGCCTTTATTAAATTTATAAGAGAGATAACGATAACAAATAACAAGAAAATACATAAAAACTAAAAAAATAATTGCTTTGTGGTCTTTACAAAGCAGCGACAGCACCCGTAGTGCCATCTGTTAATTTTTGCTGGAACCAATATAAAACATTTTAAAATTTAATTTAAAAAAGGAGGCCGTATTTTTCTTTTATTAAATTAGGCCATCTGAAAGAAATAAGTTATATCAATCACCAAAAAATTTTTTAATCAAATCGGTTGAATAGCAAATGCGCAGTTGTAATGTTTAGAATATAGTATGACGAGTATAGGGCAAAATATAACTGATGCTCACCCTTAAATAATTTGATTGCTTTAATTTTTTTAAATCTAAATTAATTTCATATATATTTGTTTCCATTTAAATAAATTATAATTAACACATTAACTCACTTATTATTAAAATCGTTGAGTTGTGGTTAAAAAACAATCACGTCATAGGGGGCGGCAAAATTATGCTCGCTTCGAGCAGTGAAATTTCTAGCGCTGGCCCTGAATTTGGTGTATCAATGTCAAAGATAATAATATGTTTTTGTCACTTTTTAACAGGAAAGCATGTCATAAAAAAGTATACGAATTGCTTCCTTGATGGAAAATATTCTTGCCATCACTAATGGTTTCTCTTCATTTAGTGGAGAATGATGTAACTAAATTGAATTGAGAAAGTGCAGTTTTGCAATGTATAGCGTACATTAAAGGGTCATCAAGCTGATCATTTTAAGGGTAAGATATTTAAACAGAAATTTAACAAATGCATTTTTGTGGCAATTTTCCCACTGAAAGAGATTTAGATTTATTTCGAAAAGGGCCTTTTTTTAAAACTAATAAGTAGGCATCAAATTTGTTTTCTCAGAAAAAATATAAAAACATTAGATTTTTAAATTTGATTTAAATCTCATAGGGAAATTTTCATTTGCATATTTTATTACATGAGATCTTATCCAGGTATGTCAGTATTTTATTTCTATAGGATAAAATCTTGAGTACAAAAATGTGGCTCATTTCTATAAAGTATAGTTTATTATAAAATATAGTTTAAAATGCACTTGGAAATGAAATGCAATATAATCTTGAAATATCACAGTTATTGGCGAATGAAACATAAATTCAATGCAATAATGGGAGGTTCAGGAGTGCACAGCCCTCCTGAAGGAATGTACTTTTTTATTCTACAAAATTGAAACAATAAGCAGTTGAAGAGTATAATAGCATGGAATCATGTTTAGTATAATAGTTCTTTAAAGTTAAATTTTCTGAATCTTTGGGAAGATCTTATATGTTTAAAAATATGCATATAATCTAACCTTATTGAATTATGGATTGCAAGATGTTGAATATTGTGAAAATTGAGACAAGAATTAAAATTTCTTGCAAAACTGACATTAAGGCCCCTGATCTAAAGATTTACTAGCTAAAATATTGAGTCTAAGACACATGGACAGTCTTTTTATCATCAATGGCCATGATCAGATCTTTCATAAGCAGCTTCTTATACTTCACTTTCATATTTTGAATTACACATCTGACTGCCATACCGCAGGTCGAGAGTTCGACTCCCGACTGGGCACGGCTCACTCAGCCGTTCATCCCTTTGGGGTCGATAAAATGAGTACCAAGCTTGCTTGGGAACTAAACACCGAGGGTCTTGTGTTAAGCTGACCACCTGGCCGAGATGCATGCTGTATAGCACCTCGGGGCCCAGGGTCAAGAAAACAGAGATGGGCACTGTCGGCCCAGATCCTTCTTGGATTGTATAGCCACAGAGTTTAGTAGTTTAGTTAGTATTTTGAATTACAATTTGATTCAATGGCTGTAAAACACTTGTAACATTCAGGGGGCAAGAAAATAAGTTCAATTGAAGTCTGTTTTCTAGAAGTAGAGATTCGTTGGCTATAGTGACTCTTTAAGTAATAGTAGTGACACTGTACGCGGAAAATTTTAACATGGAAATTATACAAAGTTCATGGAGAATTAACCAAACTGGCATTATAAGTAGGATAACCCTATAATGAGGTTTGATTATGTTATTAAAAAGCATATCTACAGTATTCCAGGTTTATTAAAGGGGCTTTTACATGTGACCAGCAAAAACTTTCTGAAAAAAAATTCTCCAATTTTGGAATGGTATTTCCACTTACTTTTTTCTGAAAGAAGAAAAATATAATAAAACTAACTTACTTGAGAGTTTCATTTTTCTCTTTTTCATCATTTTCAGGAAAAGAGGGCAACAGCTTCTATAAAGTTAAATATGTGTCATAACAACAAGAAAAGAAAATTTTAAATATGAATTAATTATTTTTTTAAATAATGTATTTTAAATACAGTGAATAACAATTTAAGCACTTCAAATTTACAGATTTCTGTTGTGAAAAAAAAGTAACATATTGCATTAATTAAAAACTTTGAAACTCTAAGTTTCAACTACCATAAAAGGTGTTAAAAAACAAAATATATTTCGATCCTCCCTGGGCCATTTTCAATTTCGTACTGAACTAGACTTATCTTTCATTGTGCCTCACTTCAGATCAAGATATCCCTACAGAAGGCAAGTCTGGCTCAGTGCGAAATTGAAAATGGCCAAGGGAGGACCAAAATATATTTTTTGTTTTTTAACACCTTTTATGTTAATTGAAACTTAGAGTTTCAAAGCTTTTATTAAATGTAACTGAATACTGCTGTTTTATGACTGAATCATAGTAACTTATACAAACTGAATATTTCCAACTGAGCAAAAAAATGCCCAGGCTGGTCATCGAACCCAGATCCTTGGCTTACAAGGCCGATGCTTTACCGTTTAAGCTAACTGGGCTGACAACCAGCCAGCATATTTCGCTCAGAAAACCTTATTTCTTTAAAACCTTCTTTCGTTCAATTGGAAATATTCAATTCATATGATAACTTTACCAATCAGTTTGACTGTGTTAAAATAATAGTTCGTAGCAACTTATATTAATTTAAATAATAATAATAATAATAAAACATGAAAAATATTACAAATTTTTGAAAGTGAATTTATAAAAAAATAATATTTAATCTTTCAAGATATTTCATACAGATAACAAGCACAACCTTATCTCACGCTCAAAAATTAAATACATTCAGAATAATTAAAGGGTTTAATAATGATAAAAAATCACTGAATATATAGGAAGAATAAATTCATAAAAATAACACTACCTTCAATCTATCACCATGCTTACTACTTAGGACAGTTTTCCAGGTAGCTGGACTTAAAACCTCTTTAAATACATCTTCCTTAAATACATAGGAATATTTCAAATTAACAAATCACTCATTCAAAAAATAAATGCATAAAAAATAAAAACTTTAAAAGTATAAAAATGGAAATATTTAAAAAACTAATATGAAATATGCACTAAAGATTTACTACTCAAAAAACATTAATATTGTCCTTTTCTTTAAAAATTAAAAATATTAAATGTACCTGAGTACATTTACATACACACACACAAAAATCTTTTGAATTTTTTCATGAACATTAAATAAGAATACTACACAATATAAAGAGTGATGTAAGAATAGCATACTGCATAAAAATAAATAAATAAATAAATAAATAAATTTGTCCTTTAAAAAAGGTAAAATAAAAAAATGCTAAACATACTTGAGTATCATTGCACAAATAAAATGTATGAATGTTAAACATAATAAAATATAAAAGAATTTTAAATAATTAGTTTATAAATTTACCACTAACTCATTGGTTGAGCTCCAAGTAAAGCCAAGAATTTGAATGAATTAGTTTCATCTTTTTGTGAAAATAAATAAAGTTATATTCAAAATAATAAATTTTTATTTCTTTTATCAGAGAAATTTGTTTTGACAATTAGAGCTGAATTTTATCTATCAATATATTGGTCAAAGGTTGATATTTTTTAAATGTTGCAATGCTGATATCTGAGCTCTGACTCTGCCAGTATATCCCAATAACAAAATTAATTTGATAGTATTTTGTATGCACAGCAGTTTTGAACCCCCCTAAACAGCACCTAATATTTCATATCACTATCTTCTTCAATCTCTTCTTTCATCTGATCCATGCATTTATTCATTCGCCTGCTTCGTCTAAACCAGTAAATCTACCTCTACATGTTATTTCTCTTTTGCTAAGATTTCTAAAGAATATCACAATATATAATCTCTTTTTAGTTTAATAAAAATTTTATTTTCATGAAAATTACATGATAACTTAGTTTTAAAAATTCAATATAAATATGCTAGAACCTGTTAATGAAAATTTAATAAAAGAAAATATTGTGTAAAGCATGTTAATTGCAAAGTTTGTCAGAAGAAATTTAAATTATGTCACAAAATATTATTTTGGAAATTTTTTATAAAAGGTAAAAATTTCGACAAGATATACTTCAAGAGTATTAAACAAACAGTCATTGATAATTATAATTTAAGTATGTTAAATTAATATATTTTAATTTTAGGTAGCAATCAGTGCCAGCTATACAGGGAATTAATCCTTTTGGTGGGCGATGCCTGTTTGGTGGCATCTATGAAACTTTATCATCATCATAGAAGCCATCAAATGGACGCTGCACACTGAAATAAATCTCCTAAAAGTTTTATCCTCAGAAATACATGCATGTCGCTTCAAAGAAATTTCGGTATGTATTATTATGTTTTTCATTTTTAGTGTCACCTAATATAATAATATTTTAAAGTTCTTATATCATAATTTCTGCCATCTGGTGTGAAAAAGGAAAACTATATTGTAATTAGATTTTTAACAAAAATGTTTAGTGCTGCCATCTATACCCATAAAAAGGAATGAAATTAATTGAAGAAATCAAGAAATGACTTAGATTAACATTTATTTAAAGTAGAATGAAAAAAATAGGAATAAACTTAATAAGTACTAAGTAAATATAAAATAAAATTTATGCATATATATATTATATATATATATATAAGGGCACTTATTAAATTAACTATTTTAAAAACAAATATTATAAAATAAAAAATGAGTATATAAGTAATATTTAAAAAACAATGAGGATTATTTTGAGATAGTAAAATTGTATTATGTACCAACATGTGAAAATTTATGAAAAATTTATGATGTTAAATGCATGATACCCCCCGCTCTTTATATATATATATATATATATATATATATATATATATATATACATACAATATATAATCAGTATGGAACCCTTTATCTGTTAACCAGAAAACCTGTTATCCAGAATGGTATTTCGAATTCATTCATTTCATAATTTTTGCAGTAAAAAGTGCCATACAGTGTCAGTTTCACATGTGCATTGCTTGATTCATTTACTACATGCATTATAACTTGATGCCAACATCTTGGATTTGAAATGGAAGCATATTTGGTTAGCTATTGGACATTTTAATTTTTATACAGAATTGGTATTTACAAAGGATTCCCATAAATTGTCATCTTTCTAACTCTGATTAACCTTTGATCTTGATAAAATCTGATTCATAATCTGAGTAATCTAATAATTAATTTGAAATAAGAAACAATACTACAGACATATATTTTCTATAATTATGATCAAATGGTTTTTGCTTTATTAGCAACCAGTTATCCAGAATACCCTGATCCAGACTATTCTGGATAAATGGTTCTGTACTGTATACAGGGTGTCTCAAAAATATAGCTACAAATATTTAGGGGAGGTAGGGAAGAATTGCATAGCATCTAGCATCAATTGGCCGGAAATGTCAAGGGAGAGTGATAGCAGAGGTACAAGAAATAAAGGGACAGAAGATGGGAAGGCACCCCCATCATATTGAAACCACATGTTGCATTTTGTGGCACAGGGTGAAGCAAGCCTTGTAGTACATGTTACAAAAAGATGAGAATTTCCTGATGTCAGAGGTGATAACAGGTAAGGCCCGACTAAGAAATTGTGACCAAACCAGCCCAAACTGTTCTTGATTTGCTTATGCATTGCCATCAGCCAATTTGTACATGAAGTGAAAGTCTGCCAGCTCCTTGTCCACAAAATATTGCATGTTCTTCTCAAGGTGACTATTTATTGAATGACTGTGATAAAGAAGATATTTCACCTCCAATGCTCTTGTGAACAGCACAACCTAGCTGCATATGATGGCGTTCACAGTCATCGGTTGTTATGTAATTCTCAATCCTTATATGAACCCTACTTCCCCTAACAGTTTGTCGCTACATTTTTAAGATACCCTGTATATATGTGCATATACTTGTATATATATACAGGTAGATAAATGACATTGCGTTGGTAAATAAATAGAAAACATTGATTTGTTCCTTTATATATCTGTTTCAGGGCTTTTTTAATTCTACCTCACGCCACTTTCTCTAGACAGAAATTATCGACATACAGTTCGACTACATTTGCAAGAGAAATATACAGCAAAATTAATTTTTTTTAAATAGTGGTGCAAATAGAATAGGAAAATAGTCACCTGTGGCAGCCCTGCTGTTTGTACTTAAATTACCATATTATTTGTTTTTCAAAATTAATTTTACTAATATCTGACACATTAAGATAGTATTGTGATAGATCAACAATAAATTTTAACTTGTTGCAGACATGATACAGGTTCAGCAAAAAAAAAAGCTGAACTTTCACGGACTTTTGACGAAACTCATATTTTTCCCACAATGTTTTGAGGAAATTTGCATTTTTTCTGTGATCCTTTAACGAAATTAGTGTTTATCCGCAACCATTTGATGAAAATTGCACTTTTTCCATAGTCCTTTTAATGAAATTCGCGTTTACTCCATGATCTTTTGATGAAATCACATTTTTTCACAATCCTTTAACGAAATTTGCATATTTTCTACAATCTTTCGATGAAATTCATGTTTTTTTCTGCGTATTTGCATATTTTACACGATACTATGACGAAATACGCATATTTTACATGATCCTTTGACAACTATCGCTTTTTTTTGTGATTCTTTGATGAAAATCATGCCTTTTTCATGATTCTTCAACAAAAATTGTGTTTTTTCCATGATCCTTTGATGGAAATCTGGCATTTTCTGCAATCCTTTCATGGAAATCGCGCTTCTTCAGCCATCCTTTGTGTTTCTTACGCAATCCTTTGACAGAAATCTCACTTTTTCCCGCTATCCTTTGATGGAAATTGCATTTTTTCCGTGATCCTTTGACGTTAATTCTGTTTTTTTCTGCAACCTTTTGATGATTTTTGTGTTTTTTCTGAGATCTTTTGAAGAAATTTGCGTTTTTCCCCACGATCCTTTGAAGAAATTTGCAATTTTCCCGCAATTCTTTGAAGAAATTTGCTCAATTTGTCATGGTTCTTACTTGCATTTTTGTTGTATTTCATCCACTACCACTACCCCCCCCCCCCCATAAAAATTTCAACTAATTTTAACGCATATTTGCATCGATCCCAGAGATAATAAAATTCAGTGCTGAAAAAGCAGAATTCTGTGTTTCCCTGAAAAAGTAACATGTCTGTTGTTGATATATTGCAATATTAAATTTCTTATACTGGGCAACACTACAATTGTTCTTGGAAACTACCCAAATTTTAATTTTTTTTTATTATATGTATGGACATATGTTTTGTTTGAAATATATGCAAATGACATTTACAAGGACCTTTTTTAAGATATTGGTTATAGATTAAGTAAATTATTTATAGACCATTCAAAGTAAAAATCATTCACTACATTTGGACATCTGCAGTATCTACCAAGGTATGACATAACAGACAAGTTCCTCTATCAACCGGATGACATGATTGGGAACCTGACACAATACCACCAAAGCTTGGCCTAACTGGGGATTTACCTAAATAGTGGAAGACGAGTTGCGTTGTGATTTCCTAATTGAGTTGTATTTCATGAATGATGGGGAAGATGTTAAATTTTGGTAGGCGTCCTCTGTTTGGTGGTACGTGTGAAAGAATAAAATCACACGGATCTCTAAACAGAGTCTGCAGACCAAAATAATGCAGCAATGAAGAAGATGTCACCCAAAAATTCAATGCACCAAAAGAGAAAATGCTTCAGGTAAAAAACTTTTTTTATTCTGAAGATCTTCATATAATGTATATTTAAGGTTAAATATCATTGTTTGGTGCATATAATATTTTTAAGTACTTCTGATATTTTTACATTTATTTCAATCAACAGACATTGCTTATTCTCTCTTTCATGAAAGAATAAGTTCAAAGTCTGATCTATTTTAGAAAACAAAAGTTACTCTGTCTTTTTTAATATTTCAATATAAATTAGAGAAGTGTCTAGTTTTTTGTTATTCCATATATAAATTGCACCTAACATTTAGAAATTAATATAGTTACAAATATAAATTAAAATTACAAATATGCACACATTGTTATATGGTAGAAATGGTAAAACCCTTTAGAAATATATTCTAATATAGTTGTTCAATAAAATTTCAGCACTTAAAAATATTTGCTAAGAAGACTGAAAGCCACTGAACTCAGCATAGAATGATGGCTAAATCTGAGCAAAAATCTTCAATATGAATTTTTTTTAAAATAATATTTTGCAATTAAAGATTTATAGCTATAAGAATTTTAAAATTGGTATCTACGTGTTACAAGTTCCATTTTAAAATTTAATCATTGAATAATATTCTTAAATGCTTTTATAAATATTAATATTTATGCATAACTTTTCCCCCAACACATTAATTGTAGTAACTTTTTTGTATGAAACACAAAATTAACCAAATATGCTACTATTCAATATAAAAATAGTACCAGGTACAGGCTTGTGATTAGCAGGTTAACAACTTAATTGCAGTGTATAACACAATTAGACAATTTTTAACAAGAGATATTATTAATACAGAATTTGTTTGGTAACTAGATTAATTTAGTTATCTTTCTCTAGCAATTAAAGAAATATATATTATCTAATAGTATTATTTGTATATGGTCCAAGCAGAATGAGAAATTTTGCAATGCATGATTTTAAATAAATTTACTGAAGAATATTCCAATAATCAGATTAGGTGATATCTTAACAGTACTCAATTATTTGCAATGATTATACAAAAATCCCAGACTATCTTATGATGTAATGATGGGAATACCTTAAGAGTCTGAGCAAAAGAATAGAATTAACCATTATTTTTTATATTATTTTAAACAATAAAAAAAAAATGCATGTATGTTTACATAAATTTTGATAAATTTATATATATTTTAATATAAATAGATAAATGTGAAGAATATTCTGGGAACTGACATGTAACTAGAAACTAATGTTTTATTTAATGTTTCTTTCTTTGTTTATGGATAATATTACCCTTTTGAAGTTTGGCTACATTTATTAACTACCATTCTTTTTTTTATTACATATGTTTTACTAAATGATCATTTTAAAAACACATGCACTGCTTTTTAAATCAGAGCAAAGATATAGTTGTAGCAATTCTATTCAAATATTTCATTTCATGTATAGATCTTTGTGAGAGTATGTGCAATAATAATTTCAAAAATGTAAATTTTTGTTATTACTTCAAAGTATTATGGTTTAATTTTGATATTTGTGACAGTTATTCTAGAAAGCTAATGGCCATTGTTATATAATAATATAAAATACGTTTTAGGATTTTTAACCAAACTGTTGTTGCTATAATGTAATATACCTGTGAACATAATTTAGAATTTTGCAGTTATTTCCTGATGACACGAGAATGTTACTGGTCTTCTATTGAGAGTTTAGTAAATCAATAATACTAAGCCAACCTATTAAACTGTAATATGCTAAGTTCTATTTAATGTAGGACATTCCATCAGGAACTCAATGAGATGACGGCAGGTCTAAATATCAACCACTACATTTGGTCATTTGCAGCACGCATCACGCTATGACATAGCAGACAAGTTCATCTATCAACTGGATGAGATGACTGGGAGTCTGTCACAATACTACCAAAGCTTAGTCTAACTAGGGGTTTACCTAAATAGGCAGATGAATTGCATTGTGATTTCCTAATTGAGCTGCATTTCATGAACGATGGGGAAGAGGATAAATTTTTTGGGAGGCGTCCTCTGTTTGGTGGTACGTGTGAAAGAATAAAATCACACGGATCTCTAAACAGAGTCTGCAGACCAAAATAATGCACTAAATGAAGACGATGGCATCCCAAAATTCAATGCACCAAGAGAAGATAAATGCTTCAGGTAAAAAACTTTTTTTATTCTGAATATCTTGATATAACGCATATTTAAGGATAAATATTGTTGTTGTGTGCATATAATATTTTTAAGTACATTTAATATTTTTAAATTTATTTCCAATCAACAGACATTGCTTATTCTCTCTTTCATGAAAGAATAAGTTCAAAGTCTGATCTATTTTAGAAAACAAAAGTTACTCTGTCTTTTTTAATATTTCAATACTAAATTAGAGAAGTGTCTAGTTTTTTGTTATTCCATATATAAATTGCACCTAACATTTAGAAATTAATATAGATACAAATAGAAATTAAAATTGCAAATATGCACACATTGTTATATGGTAGAAATGGTAAAACCCTTTAGAAATATATTCTAATATAGCTGTTCAATAAAATTTCAGCACTTAAAAATATTTGCTATGAAGACTGAAAGCCACTGAACTCAGCATAGAATGATGGCTAAATCTGAGCAAAAATCTTCAATATGAATTTTTTTTAATAATATTTTGCAATTAAAGATTTACAGCTATAAGAATTTTAAAATTGGTATCTACGTGTTACAAGTTCCATTTTAAAATTTAATCATTGAATAATATTTTTAAATCCTTTTATAAATATTAATATTTATGCATAACTTTTCCCCCAAGACATTAATTGTAGTAACTTTTTTGTATGAAACACAAAATTAACCAAATATGCTACTATTCAATATAAAAATAGTACCAGGTACAGGCTTGTGATTAGCAGGTTAACAACTTAATTGCAGTGTATAACACAATTAGACAATTTTTAACAAGAGATATTATTAATACAGAATTTGTTTGGTAACTAGATTAATTTAGTTATCTTTCTCTAGCAATTAAAGAAATATATATTATCTAATAGTATTATTTGTATATGGTCCAAGCAGAATGAGAAATTTTGCAATGCATGATTTTAAATAAATTTACTGAAGAATATTCCAATAATCAGATTAGGTGATATCTTAACAGTACTCAATTATTTGCAATGATTATACAAAAATCCCAGACTATCTTATGATGTAATGATGGGAATACCTTAAGAGTCTGAGCAAAAGAATAGAATTAACCATTATTTTTTATATTATTTTAAACAATAAAAAAAAAATGCATGTATGTTTACATAAATTTTGATAAATTTATATATATTTTAATATAAATAGATAAATGTGAAGAATATTCTGGGAACTGACATGTAACTAGAAACTAATGTTTTATTTAATGTTTCTTTCTTTGTTTATGGATAATATTACCCTTTTGAAGTTTGGCTACATTTATTAACTACCATTCTTTTTTTTATTACATATGTTTTACTAAATGATCATTTTAAAAACACATGCACTGCTTTTTAAATCAGAGCAAAGATATAGTTGTAGCAATTCTATTCAAATATTTCATTTCATGTATAGATCTTTGTGAGAGTATGTGCAATAATAATTTCAAAAATGTAAATTTTTGTTATTACTTCAAAGTATTATGGTTTAATTTTGATATTTGTGACAGTTATTCTAGAAAGCTAATGGCCATTGTTATATAATAATATAAAATACGTTTTAGGATTTTTAACCAAACTGTTGTTGCTATAATGTAATATACCTGTGAACATAATTTAGAATTTTGCAGTTATTTCCTGATGACACGAGAATGTTACTGGTCTTCTATTGAGAGTTTAGTAAATCAATAATACTAAGCCAACCTATTAAACTGTAATATGCTAAGTTCTATTTAATGTAGGACATTCCATCAGGAACTCAATGAGATGACGGCAGGTCTAAATATCAACCACTACATTTGGTCATTTGCAGCACGCATCACGCTATGACATAGCAGACAAGTTCATCTATCAACTGGATGAGATGACTGGGAGTCTGTCACAATACTACCAAAGCTTAGTCTAACTAGGGGTTTACCTAAATAGGCAGATGAATTGCATTGTGATTTCCTAATTGAGCTGCATTTCATGAACGATGGGGAAGAGGATAAATTTTTTGGGAGGCGTCCTCTGTTTGGTGGTACGTGTGAAAGAATAAAATCACACGGATCTCTAAACAGAGTCTGCAGACCAAAATAATGCACTAAATGAAGACGATGGCATCCCAAAATTCAATGCACCAAGAGAAGATAAATGCTTCAGGTAAAAAACTTTTTTTATTCTGAATATCTTGATATAACGCATATTTAAGGATAAATATTGTTGTTGTGTGCATATAATATTTTTAAGTACATTTAATATTTTTAAATTTATTTCCAATCAACAGACATTGCTTATTCTCTCTTTCATGAAAGAATAAGTTCAAAGTCTGATCTATTTTAGAAAACAAAAGTTACTCTGTCTTTTTTAATATTTCAATACTAAATTAGAGAAGTGTCTAGTTTTTTGTTATTCCATATATAAATTGCACCTAACATTTAGAAATTAATATAGATACAAATAGAAATTAAAATTGCAAATATGCACACATTGTTATATGGTAGAAATGGTAAAACCCTTTAGAAATATATTCTAATATAGCTGTTCAATAAAATTTCAGCACTTAAAAATATTTGCTATGAAGACTGAAAGCCACTGAACTCAGCATAGAATGATGGCTAAATCTGAGCAAAAATCTTCAATATGAATTTTTTTTAATAATATTTTGCAATTAAAGATTTACAGCTATAAGAATTTTAAAATTGGTATCTACGTGTTACAAGTTCCATTTTAAAATTTAATCATTGAATAATATTTTTAAATCCTTTTATAAATATTAATATTTATGCATAACTTTTCCCCCAAGACATTAATTGTAGTAACTTTTTTGTATGAAACACAAAATTAACCAAATATGCTACTGTTCGATATAAAAATAGTATCAGGTGCAGGCTTGTGATTAGCAGGTTAACAACTTAATTGCAGTGTATAACACAATTAGACAATTTTTAACAAGAGATATTATTCATAGGGAATTTGTTTGGTAACTAGATTAATTTAGTTATCTTTCTCTAGCAATTAAAAAGATATGTATTATCTAATAGTATTATTTGCATATGGTCCAAGCAGAATGAGAAATGTTGCAATGCATGATTTTAAATAAATTTACTGGAGAATATTCCAATAATCAGGTTAGGTGATATCTTAACATTACTCAATTATTTGCAATGATTATACAAAAATCTCAGACTATCTTATGATGTAATGATGGGAATACCTTAAGAGTCTGAGCAAAAGAATAGAATTAACCATTATTTTTTATATTATTTTAAACAATAAAAAAAAGATACATGTATGTTTACATAAATTTTGATAAATTTATACATATTTTAATATAAATAGATAAATGTGAAGAATATTCTGGGAACTGACATGTAACTAGAAACTAATGTTTTATTTAATGTTTCTTTCTTTGTTTATGGATAATATTACCCTTTTGTAGTTTGGCTACATTTACTAACTACCATTCTTTTTTTTATTACATATGTTTTACTAAATGATCATTTTAAAAACACATGCACTGCTTTTTAAATCAGAGCAAAGATATAGTTGTAGCAATTCTATTCAAATATTTCATTTCATGTATAGATCTTTGTGAGAGTATGTGCAATAAAAATTTCAAAAATGTAAATTTTTGTTATTACTTCAAAGTATTATGGTTTAATTTTGATATTTATGACAGTTATTCTAGAAAGCTAATGGCCATTGTTATATAATAATATAAAATACGTTTTAGGATTTTTAACCAAACTGTTGTTGCTATAATGTAATATACCTGTGAACATAATTTAGAATTTTGCAGTTATTTCCTGATGACACGAGAATGATACTGGTCTTCTATTGAGAGTTTAGTAAATCAATAATACTAAGCCAACCTATTAAACTGTAATATGCTAAGTTCTATTTAATGTAGGACATTCCATCAGGAACTCAATGAGATGACGGCAGGTCTAAATATCAACCACTACATTTGGTCATTTGCAGCACGCATCACGCTATGACATAGCAAACAAGTTCATCTATCAACTGGATGAGATGACTGGGAGTCTGTCACAATACTACCAAAGCTTAGTCTAACTAGGGGTTTACCTAAATAGGCAGATGAATTGCATTGTGATTTCCTAATTGAGCTGCATTTCATGAACGATGGGGAAGAGGATAAATTTTTTGGGAGGCGTCCTCTGTTTGGTGGTACGTGGGAAAGAATAAAATCACACGAATCTCTAAACAGAGTCTGCAGACCAAAATAATGCACTAAATGAAGACGATGGCATCCCAAAATTCAATGCACCAAGAGAAGATAAATGCTTCAGGTAAAAAACTTTTTTTATTCTGAATATCTTGATATAACACATATTTAAGGATAAATATTGTTGTTGTGTGCATATAATATTTTTAAGTACATTTGATATTTTTAAATTTATTTCCAATTAACAGACATTGCTTATTCTCTCTTTCATGAAAGAATAAGTTCAAAGTCGGATCTATTTTAGAAAACAAAAGTTACTCTGTCTTTTTTAATATTTCAATACTAAATTAGAGAAGTGTCTAGTTTTTTGTTATTCCATATATAAATTGCACCTAACATTTAGAAATTAATATAGTTACAAATATAAATTAAAATTGCAAATATGCACACATTGTTATATGGTAGAAATGGTAAAACCCTTTAGAAATATATTCTAATATAGCTGTTCAATAAAATTTCAGCACTTAAAAATATTTGCTATGAAGACTGAAAGCCACTGAACTCAGCATAGAATGATGGCTAAATCTGAGCAAAAATCTTCAATATGAATTTTTTTTAATAATATTTTGCAATTAAAGATTTACAGCTATAAGAATTTTAAAATTGGTATCTACGTGTTACAAGTTCCATTTTAAAATTTAATCATTGAATAATATTTTTAAATCCTTTTATAAATATTAATATTTATGCATAACTTTTCCCCCAAGACATTAATTGTAGTAACTTTTTTGTATGAAACACAAAATTAACCAAATATGCTACTGTTCGATATAAAAATAGTATCAGGTGCAGGCTTGTGATTAGCAGGTTAACAACTTAATTGCAGTGTATAACACAATTAGACAATTTTTAACAAGAGATATTATTCATAGGGAATTTGTTTGGTAACTAGATTAATTTAGTTATCTTTCTCTAGCAATTAAAAAGATATATATTATCTAATAGTATTATTTGCATATGGTTCAAGCAGAATGAGAAATTTTGCAATGCATGATTTTAAATAAATTTACTGAAGAATATTCCAATAATCAGGTTAGGTGATATCTTAACATTACTCAATTATTTGCAATGATTATACAAAAATCCCAGACTATCTTATGATGTAATGATGGGAATACCTTAAGAGTCTGAGCAAAAGAATAGAATTAACCATTATTTTTTATATTATTTTAAACAATAAAAAAAAATGCATGTATGTTTACATAAATTTTGATAAATTTATGTATATTTTAATATAAATAGATAAATGTGAAGAATATTCTGGGAACTGACATGTAACTAGAAACTAATGTTTTATTTAATGTTTCTTTCTTTGTTTATGGATAATATTACCCTTTTGAAGTTTGGCTACATTTATTAACTACCATTCTTTTTTTTATTACATATGTTTTACTAAATGATCATTTTAAAAACACATGCACTGCTTTTTAAATCAGAGCAAAGATATAGTTGTAGCAATTCTATTCAAATATTTCATTTCATGTATAGATCTTTGTGAGAGTATGTGCAATAATAATTTCAAAAATGTAAATTTTTGTTATTACTTCAAAGTATTATGGTTTAATTTTGATATTTGTGACAGTTATTCTAGAAAGCTAATGGCCATTGTTATATAATAATATAAAATACGTTTTAGGATTTTTAACCAAACTGTTGTTGCTATAATGTAATATACCTGTGAACATAATTTAGAATTTTGCAGTTATTTCCTGATGACACGAGAATGTTACTGGTCTTCTATTGAGAGTTTAGTAAATCAATAATACTAAGCCAACCTATTAAACTGTAATATGCTAAGTTCTATTTAATGTAGGACATTCCATCAGGAACTCAATGAGATGACGGCAGGTCTAAATATCAACCACTACATTTGGTCATTTGCAGCACGCATCACGCTATGACATAGCAGACAAGTTCATCTATCAACTGGATGAGATGACTGGGAGTCTGTCACAATACTACCAAAGCTTAGTCTAACTAGGGGTTTACCTAAATAGGCAGATGAATTGCATTGTGATTTCCTAATTGAGCTGCATTTCATGAACGATGGGGAAGAGGATAAATTTTTTGGGAGGCGTCCTCTGTTTGGTGGTACGTGTGAAAGAATAAAATCACACGGATCTCTAAACAGAGTCTGCAGACCAAAATAATGCACTAAATGAAGACGATGGCATCCCAAAATTCAATGCACCAAGAGAAGATAAATGCTTCAGGTAAAAAACTTTTTTTATTCTGAATATCTTGATATAACGCATATTTAAGGATAAATATTGTTGTTGTGTGCATATAATATTTTTAAGTACATTTGATATTTTTAAATTTATTTCCAATCAACAGACATTGCTTATTCTCTCTTTCATGAAAGAATAAGTTCAAAGTCTGATCTATTTTAGAAAACAAAAGTTACTCTGTCTTTTTTAATATTTCAATACTAAATTAGAGAAGTGTCTAGTTTTTTGTTATTCCATATATAAATTGCACCTAACATTTAGAAATTAATATAGTTACAAATATAAATTAAAATTGCAAATATGCACACATTGTTATATGGTAGAAATGGTAAAACCCTTTAGAAATATATTCTAATATAGCTGTTCAATAAAATTTCAGCACTTAAAAATATTTGCTATGAAGACTGAAAGCCACTGAACTCAGCATAGAATGATGGCTAAATCTGAGCAAAAATCTTCAATATGAATTTTTTTTAATAATATTTTGCAATTAAAGATTTACAGCTATAAGAATTTTAAAATTGGTATCTACGTGTTACAAGTTCCATTTTAAAATTTAATCATTGAATAATATTTTTAAATCCTTTTATAAATATTAATATTTATGCATAACTTTTCCCCCAAGACATTAATTGTAGTAACTTTTTTGTATGAAACACAAAATTAACCAAATATGCTACTGTTCGATATAAAAATAGTATCAGGTGCAGGCTTGTGATTAGCAGGTTAACAACTTAATTGCAGTGTATAACACAATTAGACAATTTTTAACAAGAGATATTATTCATAGGGAATTTGTTTGGTAACTAGATTAATTTAGTTATCTTTCTCTAGCAATTAAAAAGATATGTATTATCTAATAGTATTATTTGCATATGGTCCAAGCAGAATGAGAAATGTTGCAATGCATGATTTTAAATAAATTTACTGGAGAATATTCCAATAATCAGGTTAGGTGATATCTTAACATTACTCAATTATTTGCAATGATTATACAAAAATCTCAGACTATCTTATGATGTAATGATGGGAATACCTTAAGAGTCTGAGCAAAAGAATAGAATTAACCATTATTTTTTATATTATTTTAAACAATAAAAAAAAAATACATGTATGTTTACATAAATTTTGATAAATTTATACATATTTTAATATAAATAGATAAATGTGAAGAATATTCTGGGAACTGACATGTAACTAGAAACTAATGTTTTATTTAATGTTTCTTTCTTTGTTTATGGATAATATTACCCTTTTGTAGTTTGGCTACATTTACTAACTACCATTCTTTTTTTTATTACATATGTTTTACTAAATGATCATTTTAAAAACACATGCACTGCTTTTTAAATCAGAGCAAAGATATAGTTGTAGCAATTCTATTCAAATATTTCATTTCATGTATAGATCTTTGTGAGAGTATGTGCAATAAAAATTTCAAAAATGTAAATTTTTGTTATTACTTCAAAGTATTATGGTTTAATTTTGATATTTATGACAGTTATTCGAGAAAGCTAATGGCCATTGTTATATAATAATATAAAATACGTTTTAGGATTTTTAACCAAACTGTTGTTGCTATAATGTAATATACCTGTGAACATAATTTAGAATTTTGCAGTTATTTCCTGATGACACGAGAATGATACTGGTCTTCTATTGAGAGTTTAGTAAATCAATAATACTAAGCCAACCTATTAAACTGTAATATGCTAAGTTCTATTTAATGTAGGACATTCCATCAGGAACTCAATGAGATGACGGCAGGTCTAAATATCAACCACTACATTTGGTCATTTGCAGCACGCATCACGCTATGACATAGCAAACAAGTTCATCTATCAACTGGATGAGATGACTGGGAGTCTGTCACAATACTACCAAAGCTTAGTCTAACTAGGGGTTTACCTAAATAGGCAGATGAATTGCATTGTGATTTCCTAATTGAGCTGCATTTCATGAACGATGGGGAAGAGGATAAATTTTTTGGGAGGCGTCCTCTGTTTGGTGGTACGTGGGAAAGAATAAAATCACACGAATCTCTAAACAGAGTCTGCAGACCAAAATAATGCACTAAATGAAGACGATGGCATCCCAAAATTCAATGCACCAAGAGAAGATAAATGCTTCAGGTAAAAAACTTTTTTTATTCTGAATATCTTGATATAACGCATATTTAAGGATAAATATTGTTGTTGTGTGCATATAATATTTTTAAGTACATTTGATATTTTTAAATTTATTTCCAATTAACAGACATTGCTTATTCTCTCTTTCATGAAAGAATAAGTTCAAAGTCGGATCTATTTTAGAAAACAAAAGTTACTCTGTCTTTTTTAATATTTCAATACTAAATTAGAGAAGTGTCTAGTTTTTTGTTATTCCATATATAAATTGCACCTAACATTTAGAAATTAATATAGTTACAAATATAAATTAAAATTGCAAATATGCACACATTGTTATATGGTAGAAATGGTAAAACCCTTTAGAAATATATTCTAATATAGCTGTTCAATAAAATTTCAGCACTTAAAAATATTTGCTATGAAGACTGAAAGCCACTGAACTCAGCATAGAATGATGGCTAAATCTGAGCAAAAATCTTCAATATGAATTTTTTTTAATAATATTTTGCAATTAAAGATTTACAGCTATAAGAATTTTAAAATTGGTATCTACGTGTTACAAGTTCCATTTTAAAATTTAATCATTGAATAATATTTTTAAATCCTTTTATAAATATTAATATTTATGCATAACTTTTCCCCCAAGACATTAATTGTAGTAACTTTTTTGTATGAAACACAAAATTAACCAAATATGCTACTGTTCGATATAAAAATAGTATCAGGTGCAGGCTTGTGATTAGCAGGTTAACAACTTAATTGCAGTGTATAACACAATTAGACAATTTTTAACAAGAGATATTATTCATAGGGAATTTGTTTGGTAACTAGATTAATTTAGTTATCTTTCTCTAGCAATTAAAAAGATATATATTATCTAATAGTATTATTTGCATATGGTTCAAGCAGAATGAGAAATTTTGCAATGCATGATTTTAAATAAATTTACTGAAGAATATTCCAATAATCAGGTTAGGTGATATCTTAACATTACTCAATTATTTGCAATGATTATACAAAAATCCCAGACTATCTTATGATGTAATGATGGGAATACCTTAAGAGTCTGAGCAAAAGAATAGAATTAACCATTATTTTTTATATTATTTTAAACAATAAAAAAAAATGCATGTATGTTTACATAAATTTTGATAAATTTATATATATTTTAATATAAATAGATAAATGTGAAGAATATTCTGGGAACTGACATGTAACTAGAAACTAATGTTTTATTTAATGTTTCTTTCTTTGTTTATGGATAATATTACCCTTTTGAAGTTTGGCTACATTTATTAACTACCATTCTTTTTTTTATTACATATGTTTTACTAAATGATCATTTTAAAAACACATGCACTGCTTTTTAAATCAGAGCAAAGATATAGTTGTAGCAATTCTATTCAAATATTTCATTTCATGTATAGATCTTTGTGAGAGTATGTGCAATAATAATTTCAAAAATGTAAATTTTTGTTATTACTTCAAAGTATTATGGTTTAATTTTGATATTTGTGACAGTTATTCTAGAAAGCTAATGGCCATTGTTATATAATAATATAAAATACGTTTTAGGATTTTTAACCAAACTGTTGTTGCTATAATGTAATATACCTGTGAACATAATTTAGAATTTTGCAGTTATTTCCTGATGACACGAGAATGTTACTGGTCTTCTATTGAGAGTTTAGTAAATCAATAATACTAAGCCAACCTATTAAACTGTAATATGCTAAGTTCTATTTAATGTAGGACATTCCATCAGGAACTCAATGAGATGACGGCAGGTCTAAATATCAACCACTACATTTGGTCATTTGCAGCACGCATCACGCTATGACATAGCAGACAAGTTCATCTATCAACTGGATGAGATGACTGGGAGTCTGTCACAATACTACCAAAGCTTAGTCTAACTAGGGGTTTACCTAAATAGGCAGATGAATTGCATTGTGATTTCCTAATTGAGCTGCATTTCATGAACGATGGGGAAGAGGATAAATTTTTTGGGAGGCGTCCTCTGTTTGGTGGTACGTGTGAAAGAATAAAATCACACGGATCTCTAAACAGAGTCTGCAGACCAAAATAATGCACTAAATGAAGACGATGGCATCCCAAAATTCAATGCACCAAGAGAAGATAAATGCTTCAGGTAAAAAACTTTTTTTATTCTGAATATCTTGATATAACGCATATTTAAGGATAAATATTGTTGTTGTGTGCATATAATATTTTTAAGTACATTTGATATTTTTAAATTTATTTCCAATCAACAGACATTGCTTATTCTCTCTTTCATGAAAGAATAAGTTCAAAGTCTGATCTATTTTAGAAAACAAAAGTTACTCTGTCTTTTTTAATATTTCAATACTAAATTAGAGAAGTGTCTAGTTTTTTGTTATTCCATATATAAATTGCACCTAACATTTAGAAATTAATATAGTTACAAATATAAATTAAAATTGCAAATATGCACACATTGTTATATGGTAGAAATGGTAAAACCCTTTAGAAATATATTCTAATATAGCTGTTCAATAAAATTTCAGCACTTAAAAATATTTGCTATGAAGACTGAAAGCCACTGAACTCAGCATAGAATGATGGCTAAATCTGAGCAAAAATCTTCAATATGAATTTTTTTTAATAATATTTTGCAATTAAAGATTTACAGCTATAAGAATTTTAAAATTGGTATCTACGTGTTACAAGTTCCATTTTAAAATTTAATCATTGAATAATATTTTAAAATCCTTTTATAAATATTAATATTTATGCATAACTTTTCCCCCAAGACATTAATTGTAGTAACTTTTTTGTATGAAACACAAAATTAACCAAATATGCTACTGTTCGATATAAAAATAGTATCAGGTGCAGGCTTGTGATTAGCAGGTTAACAACTTAATTGCAGTGTATAACACAATTAGACAATTTTTAACAAGAGATATTATTCATAGGGAATTTGTTTGGTAACTAGATTAATTTAGTTATCTTTCTCTAGCAATTAAAAAGATATGTATTATCTAATAGTATTATTTGCATATGGTCCAAGCAGAATGAGAAATGTTGCAATGCATGATTTTAAATAAATTTACTGAAGAATATTCCAATAATCAGGTTAGGTGATATCTTAACATTACTCAATTATTTGCAATGATTATACAAAAATCTCAGACTATCTTATGATGTAATGATAGGAATACCTTAAGAGTCTGAGCAAAAGAATAGAATTAACCATTATTTTTTATATTATTTTAAACAATAAAAAAAAAATACATGTATGTTTACATAAATTTTGATAAATTTATACATATTTTAATATAAATAGATAAATGTGAAGAATATTCTGGGAACTGACATGTAACTAGAAACTAATGTTTTATTTAATGTTTCTTTCTTTGTTTATGGATAATATTACCCTTTTGTAGTTTGGCTACATTTACTAACTACCATTCTTTTTTTTATTACATATGTTTTACTAAATGATCATTTTAAAAACACATGCACTGCTTTTTAAATCAGAGCAAAGATATAGTTGTAGCAATTCTATTCAAATATTTCATTTCATGTATAGATCTTTGTGAGAGTATGTGCAATAAAAATTTCAAAAATGTAAATTTTTGTTATTACTTCAAAGTATTATGGTTTAATTTTGATATTTATGACAGTTATTCTAGAAAGCTAATGGCCATTGTTATATAATAATATAAAATACGTTTTAGGATTTTTAACCAAACTGTTGTTGCTATAATGTAATATACCTGTGAACATAATTTAGAATTTTGCAGTTATTTCCTGATGACACGAGAATGATACTGGTCTTCTATTGAGAGTTTAGTAAATCAATAATACTAAGCCAACCTATTAAACTGTAATATGCTAAGTTCTATTTAATGTAGGACATTCCATCAGGAACTCAATGAGATGACGGCAGGTCTAAATATCAACCACTACATTTGGTCATTTGCAGCACGCATCACGCTATGACATAGCAGACAAGTTCATCTATCAACTGGATGAGATGACTGGGAGTCTGTCACAATACTACCAAAGCTTAGTCTAACTAGGGGTTTACCTAAATAGGCAGATGAATTGCATTGTGATTTCCTAATTGAGCTGCATTTCATGAACGATGGGGAAGAGGATAAATTTTTTGGGAGGCGTCCTCTGTTTGGTGGTACGTGGGAAAGAATAAAATCACACGAATCTCTAAACAGAGTCTGCAGACCAAAATAATGCACTAAATGAAGACGATGGCATCCCAAAATTCAATGCACCAAGAGAAGATAAATGCTTCAGGTAAAAAACTTTTTTTATTCTGAATATCTTGATATAACGCATATTTAAGGATAAATATTGTTGTTGTGTGCATATAATATTTTTAAGTACATTTGATATTTTTAAATTTATTTCCAATTAACAGACATTGCTTATTCTCTCTTTCATGAAAGAATAAGTTCAAAGTCTGATCTATTTTAGAAAACAAAAGTTACTCTGTCTTTTTTAATATTTCAATACTAAATTAGAGAAGTGTCTAGTTTTTTGTTATTCCATATATAAATTGCACCTAACATTTAGAAATTAATATAGTTACAAATATAAATTAAAATTGCAAATATGCACACATTGTTATATGGTAGAAATGGTAAAACCCTTTAGAAATATATTCTAATATAGCTGTTCAATAAAATTTCAGCACTTAAAAATATTTGCTATGAAGACTGAAAGCCACTGAACTCAGCATAGAATGATGGCTAAATCTGAGCAAAAATCTTCAATATGAATTTTTTTTAATAATATTTTGCAATTAAAGATTTACAGCTATAAGAATTTTAAAATTGGTATCTACGTGTTACAAGTTCCATTTTAAAATTTAATCATTGAATAATATTTTTAAATGCTTTTATAAATATTAATATTTATGCATAACTTTTCCCCCAAGACATTAATTGTAGTAACTTTTTTGTATGAAACACAAAATTAACCAAATATGCTACTGTTCGATATAAAAATAGTATCAGGTGCAGGCTTGTGATTAGCAGGTTAAACCTTTAATTGCAGTGTATAACACAAGTAGACAATTTTTAACAAGAGATATTATTCATAGGGAATTTGTTTGGTAACTAGATTAATTTAGTTATCTTTCTCTAGCAATTAAAAAGATATATATTATCTAATAGTATTATTTGCATATGGTCCAAGCAGAATGAGAAATTTTGCAATGCATGATTTTAAATAAATTTACTGAAGAATATTCCAATAATCAGGTTAGGTGATATCTTAACATTACTCAATTATTTGCAATGATTATACAAAAATCCCAGACTATCTTATGATGTAATGATGGGAATACCTTAAGAGTCTGAGCAAAAGAATAGAATTAACCATTATTTTTTATATTATTTTAAACAATAAAAAAAAAATACATGTATGTTTACATAAATTTTGATAAATTTATATATATTTTAATATAAATAGATAAATGTGAAGAATATTCTGGGAACTGACATGTAACTAGAAACTAATGTTTTATTTAATGTTTCTTTCTTTGTTTATGGATAATATTACCCTTTTGAAGTTTGGCTACATTTATTAACTACCATTCTTTTTTTTATTACATATGTTTTACTAAATGATCATTTTAAAAACACATGCACTGCTTTTTAAATCAGAGCAAAGATATAGTTGTAGCAATTCTATTCAAATATTTCATTTCATGTATAGATCTTTGTGAGAGTATGTGCAATAATAATTTCAAAAATGTAAATTTTTGTTATTACTTCAAAGTATTATGGTTTAATTTTGATATTTATGACAGTTATTCTAGAAAGCTAATGGCCATTGTTATATAATAATATAAAATACGTTTTAGGATTTTTAACCAAACTGTTGTTGCTATAATGTAATATACCTGTGAACATAATTTAGAATTTTGCAGTTATTTCCTGATGACACGAGAATGATACTGGTCTTCTATTGAGAGTTTAGTAAATCAATAATACTAAGCCAACCTATTAAACTGTAATATGCTAAGTTCTATTTAATGTAGGACATTCCATCAGGAACTCAATGAGATGACGGCAGGTCTAAATATCAACCACTACATTTGGTCATTTGCAGCACGCATCACGCTATGACATAGCAGACAAGTTCATCTATCAACTGGATGAGATGACTGGGAGTCTGTCACAATACTACCAAAGCTTAGTCTAACTAGGGGTTTACCTAAATAGGCAGATGAATTGCATTGTGATTTCCTAATTGAGCTGCATTTCATGAACGATGGGGAAGAGGATAAATTTTTTGGGAGGCGTCCTCTGTTTGGTGGTACGTGGGAAAGAATAAAATCACACGAATCTCTAAACAGAGTCTGCAGACCAAAATAATGCACTAACTGAAGACGATGGCATCCCAAAATTCAATGCACCAAGAGAAGATAAATGCTTCAGGTAAAAAACTTTTTTTATTCTGAATATCTTGATATAACGCATATTTAAGGATAAATATTGTTGTTGTGTGCATATAATATTTTTAAGTACATTTGATATTTTTAAATTTATTTCCAATTAACAGACATTGCTTATTCTCTCTTTCATGAAAGAATAAGTTCAAAGTCTGATCTATTTTAGAAAACAAAAGTTACTCTGTCTTTTTTAATATTTCAATACTAAATTAGAGAAGTGTCTAGTTTTTTGTTATTCCATATATAAATTGCACCTAACATTTAGAAATTAATATAGTTACAAATATAAATTAAAATTGCAAATATGCACACATTGTTATATGGTAGAAATGGTAAAACCCTTTAGAAATATATTCTAATATAGCTGTTCAATAAAATTTCAGCACTTAAAAATATTTGCTATGAAGACTGAAAGCCACTGAACTCAGCATAGAATGATGGCTAAATCTGAGCAAAAATCTTCAATATGAATTTTTTTTAATAATATTTTGCAATTAAAGATTTACAGCTATAAGAATTTTAAAATTGGTATCTACGTGTTACAAGTTCCATTTTAAAATTTAATCATTGAATAATATTTTTAAATCCTTTTATAAATATTAATATTTATGCATAACTTTTCCCCCAAGACATTAATTGTAGTAACTTTTTTGTATGAAACACAAAATTAACCAAATATGCTACTGTTCGATATAAAAATAGTATCAGGTGCAGGCTTGTGATTAGCAGGTTAACAACTTAATTGCAGTGTATAACACAATTAGACAATTTTTAACAAGAGATATTATTCATAGGGAATTTGTTTGGTAACTAGATTAATTTAGTTATCTTTCTCTAGCAATTAAAAAGATATATATTATCTAATAGTATTATTTGCATATGGTTCAAGCAGAATGAGAAATTTTGCAATGCATGATTTTAAATAAATTTACTGAAGAATATTCCAATAATCAGGTTAGGTGATATCTTAACATTACTCAATTATTTGCAATGATTATACAAAAATCCCAGACTATCTTATGATGTAATGATGGGAATACCTTAAGAGTCTGAGCAAAAGAATAGAATTAACCATTATTTTTTATATTATTTTAAACAATAAAAAAAAATGCATGTATGTTTACATAAATTTTGATAAATTTATATATATTTTAATATAAATAGATAAATGTGAAGAATATTCTGGGAACTGACATGTAACTAGAAACTAATGTTTTATTTAATGTTTCTTTCTTTGTTTATGGATAATATTACCCTTTTGAAGTTTGGCTACATTTATTAACTACCATTCTTTTTTTTATTACATATGTTTTACTAAATGATCATTTTAAAAACACATGCACTGCTTTTTAAATCAGAGCAAAGATATAGTTGTAGCAATTCTATTCAAATATTTCATTTCATGTATAGATCTTTGTGAGAGTATGTGCAATAATAATTTCAAAAATGTAAATTTTTGTTATTACTTCAAAGTATTATGGTTTAATTTTGATATTTGTGACAGTTATTCTAGAAAGCTAATGGCCATTGTTATATAATAATATAAAATACGTTTTAGGATTTTTAACCAAACTGTTGTTGCTATAATGTAATATACCTGTGAACATAATTTAGAATTTTGCAGTTATTTCCTGATGACACGAGAATGTTACTGGTCTTCTATTGAGAGTTTAGTAAATCAATAATACTAAGCCAACCTATAAAACTGTAATATGCTAAGTTCTATTTAATGTAGGACATTCCATCAGGAACTCAATGAGATGACGGCAGGTCTAAATATCAACCACTACATTTGGTCATTTGCAGCACGCATCACGCTATGACATAGCAGACAAGTTCATCTATCAACTGGATGAGATGACTGGGAGTCTGTCACAATACTACCAAAGCTTAGTCTAACTAGGGGTTTACCTAAATAGGCAGATGAATTGCATTGTGATTTCCTAATTGAGCTGCATTTCATGAACGATGGGGAAGAGGATAAATTTTTTGGGAGGCGTCCTCTGTTTGGTGGTACGTGTGAAAGAATAAAATCACACGGATCTCTAAACAGAGTCTGCAGACCAAAATAATGCACTAAATGAAGACGATGGCATCCCAAAATTCAATGCACCAAGAGAAGATAAATGCTTCAGGTAAAAAACTTTTTTTATTCTGAATATCTTGATATAACGCATATTTAAGGATAAATATTGTTGTTGTGTGCATATAATATTTTTAAGTACATTTGATATTTTTAAATTTATTTCCAATCAACAGACATTGCTTATTCTCTCTTTCATGAAAGAATAAGTTCAAAGTCTGATCTATTTTAGAAAACAAAAGTTACTCTGTCTTTTTTAATATTTCAATACTAAATTAGAGAAGTGTCTAGTTTTTTGTTATTCCATATATAAATTGCACCTAACATTTAGAAATTAATATAGTTACAAATATAAATTAAAATTGCAAATATGCACACATTGTTATATGGTAGAAATGGTAAAACCCTTTAGAAATATATTCTAATATAGCTGTTCAATAAAATTTCAGCACTTAAAAATATTTGCTATGAAGACTGAAAGCCACTGAACTCAGCATAGAATGATGGCTAAATCTGAGCAAAAATCTTCAATATGAATTTTTTTTAATAATATTTTGCAATTAAAGATTTACAGCTATAAGAATTTTAAAATTGGTATCTACGTGTTACAAGTTCCATTTTAAAATTTAATCATTGAATAATATTTTTAAATCCTTTTATAAATATTAATATTTATGCATAACTTTTCCCCCAAGACATTAATTGTAGTAACTTTTTTGTATGAAACACAAAATTAACCAAATATGCTACTGTTCGATATAAAAATAGTATCAGGTGCAGGCTTGTGATTAGCAGGTTAACAACTTAATTGCAGTGTATAACACAATTAGACAATTTTTAACAAGAGATATTATTCATAGGGAATTTGTTTGGTAACTAGATTAATTTAGTTATCTTTCTCTAGCAATTAAAAAGATATATATTATCTAATAGTATTATTTGCATATGGTTCAAGCAGAATGAGAAATTTTGCAATGCATGATTTTAAATAAATTTACTGAAGAATATTCCAATAATCAGGTTAGGTGATATCTTAACATTACTCAATTATTTGCAATGATTATACAAAAATCCCAGACTATCTTATGATGTAATGATGGGAATACCTTAAGAGTCTGAGCAAAAGAATAGAATTAACCATTATTTTTTATATTATTTTAAACAATAAAAAAAATGCATGTATGTTTACATAAATTTTGATAAATTTATATATATTTTAATATAAATAGATAAATGTGAAGAATATTCTGGGAACTGACATGTAACTAGAAAATAATGTTTTATTTAATGTTTCTTTCTTTGTTTATGGATAATATTACCCTTTTGAAGTTTGGCTACATTTATTAACTACCATTCTTTTTTTTATTACATATGTTTTACTAAATGATCATTTTAAAAACACATGCACTGCTTTTTAAATCAGAGCAAAGATATAGTTGTAGCAATTCTATTCAAATATTTCATTTCATGTATAGATCTTTGTGAGAGTATGTGCAATAATAATTTCAAAAATGTAAATTTTTGTTATTACTTCAAAGTATTATGGTTTAATTTTGATATTTGTGACAGTTATTCTAGAAAGCTAATGGCCATTGTTATATAATAATATAAAATACGTTTTAGGATTTTTAACCAAACTGTTGTTGCTATAATGTAATATACCTGTGAACATAATTTAGAATTTTGCAGTTATTTCCTGATGACACGAGAATGTTACTGGTCTTCTATTGAGAGTTTAGTAAATCAATAATACTAAGCCAACCTATTAAACTGTAATATGCTAAGTTCTATTTAATGTAGGACATTCCATCAGGAACTCAATGAGATGACGGCAGGTCTAAATATCAACCACTACATTTGGTCATTTGCAGCACGCATCACGCTATGACATAGCAGACAAGTTCATCTATCAACTGGATGAGATGACTGGGAGTCTGTCACAATACTACCAAAGCTTAGTCTAACTAGGGGTTTACCTAAATAGGCAGATGAATTGCATTGTGATTTCCTAATTGAGCTGCATTTCATGAACGATGGGGAAGAGGATAAATTTTTTGGGAGGCGTCCTCTGTTTGGTGGTACGTGTGAAAGAATAAAATCACACGGATCTCTAAACAGAGTCTGCAGACCAAAATAATGCACTAAATGAAGACGATGGCATCCCAAAATTCAATGCACCAAGAGAAGATAAATGCTTCAGGTAAAAAACTTTTTTTATTCTGAATATCTTGATATAACGCATATTTAAGGATAAATATTGTTGTTGTGTGCATATAATATTTTTAAGTACATTTGATATTTTTAAATTTATTTCCAATCAACAGACATTGCTTATTCTCTCTTTCATGAAAGAATAAGTTCAAAGTCTGATCTATTTTAGAAAACAAAAGTTACTCTGTCTTTTTTAATATTTCAATACTAAATTAGAGAAGTGTCTAGTTTTTTGTTATTCCATATATAAATTGAACCTAACATTTAGAAATTAATATAGTTACAAATATAAATTAAAATTGCAAATATGCACACATTGTTACATGGTAGAAATGGTAAAACCCTTTAGAAATATATTCTAATATAGCTGTTCAATAAAATTTCAGCACTTAAAAATATTTGCTATGAAGACTGAAAGCCACTGAACTCAGCATAGAATGATGGCTAAATCTGAGCAAAAATCTTCAATATGAATTTTTTTTAATAATATTTTGCAATTAAAGATTTACAGCTATAAGAATTTTAAAATTGGTATCTACGTGTTACAAGTTCCATTTTAAAATTTAATCATTGAATAATATTTTTAAATCCTTTTATAAATATTAATATTTATGCATAACTTTTCCCCCAAGACATTAATTGTAGTAACTTTTTTGTATGAAACACAAAATTAACCAAATATGCTACTGTTCGATATAAAAATAGTATCAGGTGCAGGCTTGTGATTAGCAGGTTAACAACTTAATTGCAGTGTATAACACAATTAGACAATTTTTAACAAGAGATATTATTCATAGGGAATTTGTTTGGTAACTAGATTAATTTAGTTATCTTTCTCTAGCAATTAAAAAGATATATATTATCTAATAGTATTATTTGCATATGGTTCAAGCAGAATGAGAAATTTTGCAATGCATGATTTTAAATAAATTTACTGAAGAATATTCCAATAATCAGGTTAGGTGATATCTTAACATTACTCAATTATTTGCAATGATTATACAAAAATCCCAGACTATCTTATGATGTAATGATGGGAATACCTTAAGAGTCTGAGCAAAAGAATAGAATTAACCATTATTTTTTATATTATTTTAAACAATAAAAAAAAATGCATGTATGTTTACATAAATTTTGATAAATTTATATATATTTTAATATAAATAGATAAATGTGAAGAATATTCTGGGAACTGACATGTAACTAGAAACTAATGTTTTATTTAATGTTTCTTTCTTTGTTTATGGATAATATTACCCTTTTGAAGTTTGGCTACATTTATTAACTACCATTCTTTTTTTTATTACATATGTTTTACTAAATGATCATTTTAAAAACACATGCACTGCTTTTTAAATCAGAGCAAAGATATAGTTGTAGCAATTCTATTCAAATATTTCATTTCATGTATAGATCTTTGTGAGAGTATGTGCAATAATAATTTCAAAAATGTAAATTTTTGTTATTACTTCAAAGTATTATGGTTTAATTTTGATATTTGTGACAGTTATTCTAGAAAGCTAATGGCCATTGTTATATAATAATATAAAATACGTTTTAGGATTTTTAACCAAACTGTTGTTGCTATAATGTAATATACCTGTGAACATAATTTAGAATTTTGCAGTTATTTCCTGATGACACGAGAATGTTACTGGTCTTCTATTGAGAGTTTAGTAAATCAATAATACTAAGCCAACCTATTAAACTGTAATATGCTAAGTTCTATTTAATGTAGGACATTCCATCAGGAACTCAATGAGATGACGGCAGGTCTAAATATCAACCACTACATTTGGTCATTTGCAGCACGCATCACGCTATGACATAGCAGACAAGTTCATCTATCAACTGGATGAGATGACTGGGAGTCTGTCACAATACTACCAAAGCTTAGTCTAACTAGGGGTTTACCTAAATAGGCAGATGAATTGCATTGTGATTTCCTAATTGAGCTGCATTTCATGAACGATGGGGAAGAGGATAAATTTTTTGGGAGGCGTCCTCTGTTTGGTGGTACGTGTGAAAGAATAAAATCACACGGATCTCTAAACAGAGTCTGCAGACCAAAATAATGCACTAAATGAAGACGATGGCATCCCAAAATTCAATGCACCAAGAGAAGATAAATGCTTCAGGTAAAAAACTTTTTTTATTCTGAATATCTTGATATAACGCATATTTAAGGATAAATATTGTTGTTGTGTGCATATAATATTTTTAAGTACATTTGATATTTTTAAATTTATTTCCAATCAACAGACATTGCTTATTCTCTCTTTCATGAAAGAATAAGTTCAAAGTCTGATCTATTTTAGAAAACAAAAGTTACTCTGTCTTTTTTAATATTTCAATACTAAATTAGAGAAGTGTCTAGTTTTTTGTTATTCCATATATAAATTGCACCTAACATTTAGAAATTAATATAGTTACAAATATAAATTAAAATTGCAAATATGCACACATTGTTATATGGTAGAAATGGTAAAACCCTTTAGAAATATATTCTAATATAGCTGTTCAATAAAATTTCAGCACTTAAAAATATTTGCTATGAAGACTGAAAGCCACTGAACTCAGCATAGAATGATGGCTAAATCTGAGCAAAAATCTTCAATATGAATTTTTTTTAATAATATTTTGCAATTAAAGATTTACAGCTATAAGAATTTTAAAATTGGTATCTACGTGTTACAAGTTCCATTTTAAAATTTAATCATTGAATAATATTTTTAAATCCTTTTATAAATATTAATATTTATGCATAACTTTTCCCCCAAGACATTAATTGTAGTAACTTTTTTGTATGAAACACAAAATTAACCAAATATGCTACTGTTCGATATAAAAATAGTATCAGGTGCAGGCTTGTGATTAGCAGGTTAACAACTTAATTGCAGTGTATAACACAATTAGACAATTTTTAACAAGAGATATTATTCATAGGGAATTTGTTTGGTAACTAGATTAATTTAGTTATCTTTCTCTAGCAATTAAAAAGATATATATTATCTAATAGTATTATTTGCATATGGTTCAAGCAGAATGAGAAATTTTGCAATGCATGATTTTAAATAAATTTACTGAAGAATATTCCAATAATCAGGTTAGGTGATATCTTAACATTACTCAATTATTTGCAATGATTATACAAAAATCCCAGACTATCTTATGATGTAATGATGGGAATACCTTAAGAGTCTGAGCAAAAGAATAGAATTAACCATTATTTTTTATATTATTTTAAACAATAAAAAAAAATGCATGTATGTTTACATAAATTTTGATAAATTTATATATATTTTAATATAAATAGATAAATGTGAAGAATATTCTGGGAACTGACATGTAACTAGAAACTAATGTTTTATTTAATGTTTCTTTCTTTGTTTATGGATAATATTACCCTTTTGAAGTTTGGCTACATTTATTAACTACCATTCTTTTTTTTATTACATATGTTTTACTAAATGATCATTTTAAAAACACATGCACTGCTTTTTAAATCAGAGCAAAGATATAGTTGTAGCAATTCTATTCAAATATTTCATTTCATGTATAGATCTTTGTGAGAGTATGTGCAATAATAATTTCAAAAATGTAAATTTTTGTTATTACTTCAAAGTATTATGGTTTAATTTTGATATTTGTGACAGTTATTCTAGAAAGCTAATGGCCATTGTTATATAATAATATAAAATACGTTTTAGGATTTTTAACCAAACTGTTGTTGCTATAATGTAATATACCTGTGAACATAATTTAGAATTTTGCAGTTATTTCCTGATGACACGAGAATGTTACTGGTCTTCTATTGAGAGTTTAGTAAATCAATAATACTAAGCCAACCTATAAAACTGTAATATGCTAAGTTCTATTTAATGTAGGACATTCCATCAGGAACTCAATGAGATGACGGCAGGTCTAAATATCAACCACTACATTTGGTCATTTGCAGCACGCATCACGCTATGACATAGCAGACAAGTTCATCTATCAACTGGATGAGATGACTGGGAGTCTGTCACAATACTACCAAAGCTTAGTCTAACTAGGGGTTTACCTAAATAGGCAGATGAATTGCATTGTGATTTCCTAATTGAGCTGCATTTCATGAACGATGGGGAAGAGGATAAATTTTTTGGGAGGCGTCCTCTGTTTGGTGGTACGTGTGAAAGAATAAAATCACACGGATCTCTAAACAGAGTCTGCAGACCAAAATAATGCACTAAATGAAGACGATGGCATCCCAAAATTCAATGCACCAAGAGAAGATAAATGCTTCAGGTAAAAAACTTTTTTTATTCTGAATATCTTGATATAACGCATATTTAAGGATAAATATTGTTGTTGTGTGCATATAATATTTTTAAGTACATTTGATATTTTTAAATTTATTTCCAATCAACAGACATTGCTTATTCTCTCTTTCATGAAAGAATAAGTTCAAAGTCTGATCTATTTTAGAAAACAAAAGTTACTCTGTCTTTTTTAATATTTCAATACTAAATTAGAGAAGTGTCTAGTTTTTTGTTATTCCATATATAAATTGCACCTAACATTTAGAAATTAATATAGTTACAAATATAAATTAAAATTGCAAATATGCACACATTGTTATATGGTAGAAATGGTAAAACCCTTTAGAAATATATTCTAATATAGCTGTTCAATAAAATTTCAGCACTTAAAAATATTTGCTATGAAGACTGAAAGCCACTGAACTCAGCATAGAATGATGGCTAAATCTGAGCAAAAATCTTCAATATGAATTTTTTTTAATAATATTTTGCAATTAAAGATTTACAGCTATAAGAATTTTAAAATTGGTATCTACGTGTTACAAGTTCCATTTTAAAATTTAATCATTGAATAATATTTTTAAATCCTTTTATAAATATTAATATTTATGCATAACTTTTCCCCCAAGACATTAATTGTAGTAACTTTTTTGTATGAAACACAAAATTAACCAAATATGCTACTGTTCGATATAAAAATAGTATCAGGTGCAGGCTTGTGATTAGCAGGTTAACAACTTAATTGCAGTGTATAACACAATTAGACAATTTTTAACAAGAGATATTATTCATAGGGAATTTGTTTGGTAACTAGATTAATTTAGTTATCTTTCTCTAGCAATTAAAAAGATATATATTATCTAATAGTATTATTTGCATATGGTTCAAGCAGAATGAGAAATTTTGCAATGCATGATTTTAAATAAATTTACTGAAGAATATTCCAATAATCAGGTTAGGTGATATCTTAACATTACTCAATTATTTGCAATGATTATACAAAAATCCCAGACTATCTTATGATGTAATGATGGGAATACCTTAAGAGTCTGAGCAAAAGAATAGAATTAACCATTATTTTTTATATTATTTTAAACAATAAAAAAAAATGCATGTATGTTTACATAAATTTTGATAAATTTATATATATTTTAATATAAATAGATAAATGTGAAGAATATTCTGGGAACTGACATGTAACTAGAAACTAATGTTTTATTTAATGTTTCTTTCTTTGTTTATGGATAATATTACCCTTTTGAAGTTTGGCTACATTTATTAACTACCATTCTTTTTTTTATTACATATGTTTTACTAAATGATCATTTTAAAAACACATGCACTGCTTTTTAAATCAGAGCAAAGATATAGTTGTAGCAATTCTATTCAAATATTTCATTTCATGTATAGATCTTTGTGAGAGTATGTGCAATAATAATTTCAAAAATGTAAATTTTTGTTATTACTTCAAAGTATTATGGTTTAATTTTGATATTTGTGACAGTTATTCTAGAAAGCTAATGGCCATTGTTATATAATAATATAAAATACGTTTTAGGATTTTTAACCAAACTGTTGTTGCTATAATGTAATATACCTGTGAACATAATTTAGAATTTTGCAGTTATTTCCTGATGACACGAGAATGTTACTGGTCTTCTATTGAGAGTTTAGTAAATCAATAATACTAAGCCAACCTATTAAACTGTAATATGCTAAGTTCTATTTAATGTAGGACATTCCATCAGGAACTCAATGAGATGACGGCAGGTCTAAATATCAACCACTACATTTGGTCATTTGCAGCACGCATCACGCTATGACATAGCAGACAAGTTCATCTATCAACTGGATGAGATGACTGGGAGTCTGTCACAATACTACCAAAGCTTAGTCTAACTAGGGGTTTACCTAAATAGGCAGATGAATTGCATTGTGATTTCCTAATTGAGCTGCATTTCATGAACGATGGGGAAGAGGATAAATTTTTTGGGAGGCGTCCTCTGTTTGGTGGTACGTGTGAAAGAATAAAATCACACGGATCTCTAAACAGAGTCTGCAGACCAAAATAATGCACTAAATGAAGACGATGGCATCCCAAAATTCAATGCACCAAGAGAAGATAAATGCTTCAGGTAAAAAACTTTTTTTATTCTGAATATCTTGATATAACGCATATTTAAGGATAAATATTGTTGTTGTGTGCATATAATATTTTTAAGTACATTTGATATTTTTAAATTTATTTCCAATCAACAGACATTGCTTATTCTCTCTTTCATGAAAGAATAAGTTCAAAGTCTGATCTATTTTAGAAAACAAAAGTTACTCTGTCTTTTTTAATATTTCAATACTAAATTAGAGAAGTGTCTAGTTTTTTGTTATTCCATATATAAATTGCACCTAACATTTAGAAATTAATATAGTTACAAATATAAATTAAAATTGCAAATATGCACACATTGTTATATGGTAGAAATGGTAAAACCCTTTAGAAATATATTCTAATATAGCTGTTCAATAAAATTTCAGCACTTAAAAATATTTGCTATGAAGACTGAAAGCCACTGAACTCAGCATAGAATGATGGCTAAATCTGAGCAAAAATCTTCAATATGAATTTTTTTTAATAATATTTTGCAATTAAAGATTTACAGCTATAAGAATTTTAAAATTGGTATCTACGTGTTACAAGTTCCATTTTAAAATTTAATCATTGAATAATATTTTTAAATGCTTTTATAAATATTAATATTTATGCATAACTTTTCCCCCAAGACATTAATTGTAGTAACTTTTTTGTATGAAACACAAAATTAACCAAATATGCTACTGTTCGATATAAAAATAGTATCAGGTGCAGGCTTGTGATTAGCAGGTTAAACCTTTAATTGCAGTGTATAACACAAGTAGACAATTTTTAACAAGAGATATTATTCATAGGGAATTTGTTTGGTAACTAGATTAATTTAGTTATCTTTCTCTAGCAATTAAAAAGATATATATTATCTAATAGTATTATTTGCATATGGTCCAAGCAGAATGAGAAATTTTGCAATGCATGATTTTAAATAAATTTACTGAAGAATATTCCAATAATCAGGTTAGGTGATATCTTAACATTACTCAATTATTTGCAATGATTATACAAAAATCCCAGACTATCTTATGATGTAATGATGGGAATACCTTAAGAGTCTGAGCAAAAGAATAGAATTAACCATTATTTTTTATATTATTTTAAACAATAAAAAAAAAATACATGTATGTTTACATAAATTTTGATAAATTTATATATATTTTAATATAAATAGATAAATGTGAAGAATATTCTGGGAACTGACATGTAACTAGAAACTAATGTTTTATTTAATGTTTCTTTCTTTGTTTATGGATAATATTACCCTTTTGTAGTTTGGCTACATTTACTAACTACCATTCTTTTTTTTATTACATATGTTTTACTAAATGATCATTTTAAAAACACATGCACTGCTTTTTAAATCAGAGCAAAGATATAGTTGTAGCAATTCTATTCAAATATTTCATTTCATGTATAGATCTTTGTGAGAGTATGTGCAATAAAAATTTCAAAAATGTAAATTTTTGTTATTACTTCAAAGTATTATGGTTTAATTTTGATATTTATGACAGTTATTCTAGAAAGCTAATGGCCATTGTTATATAATAATATAAAATACGTTTTAGGATTTTTAACCAAACTGTTGTTGCTATAATGTAATATACCTGTGAACATAATTTAGAATTTTGCAGTTATTTCCTGATGACACGAGAATGATACTGGTCTTCTATTGAGAGTTTAGTAAATCAATAATACTAAGCCAACCTATTAAACTGTAATATGCTAAGTTCTATTTAATGTAGGACATTCCATCAGGAACTCAATGAGATGACGGCAGGTCTAAATATCAACCACTACATTTGGTCATTTGCAGCACGCATCACGCTATGACATAGCAGACAAGTTCATCTATCAACTGGATGAGATGACTGGGAGTCTGTCACAATACTACCAAAGCTTAGTCTAACTAGGGGTTTACCTAAATAGGCAGATGAATTGCATTGTGATTTCCTAATTGAGCTGCATTTCATGAACGATGGGGAAGAGGATAAATTTTTTGGGAGGCGTCCTCTGTTTGGTGGTACGTGGGAAAGAATAAAATCACACGAATCTCTAAACAGAGTCTGCAGACCAAAATAATGCACTAAATGAAGACGATGGCATCCCAAAATTCAATGCACCAAGAGAAGATAAATGCTTCAGGTAAAAAACTTTTTTTATTCTGAATATCTTGATATAACGCATATTTAAGGATAAATATTGTTGTTGTGTGCATATAATATTTTTAAGTACATTTGATATTTTTAAATTTATTTCCAATTAACAGACATTGCTTATTCTCTCTTTCATGAAAGAATAAGTTCAAAGTCTGATCTATTTTAGAAAACAAAAGTTACTCTGTCTTTTTTAATATTTCAATACTAAATTAGAGAAGTGTCTAGTTTTTTGTTATTCCATATATAAATTGCACCTAACATTTAGAAATTAATATAGTTACAAATATAAATTAAAATTGCAAATATGCACACATTGTTATATGGTAGAAATGGTAAAACCCTTTAGAAAT
The DNA here is from genome assembly GCA_963932465.1 of Maratus speciosus. Classification (NCBI taxonomy): domain Eukaryota; kingdom Metazoa; phylum Arthropoda; class Arachnida; order Araneae; family Salticidae; genus Maratus; species Maratus speciosus. The sequence goes on along the minus strand of OZ010796.1, from coordinate 545,738,454 downwards.
ATATTCTAATATAGCTGTTCAATAAAATTTCAGCACTTAAAAATATTTGCTATGAAGACTGAAAGCCACTGAACTCAGCATAGAATGATGGCTAAATCTGAGCAAAAATCTTCAATATGAATTTTTTTTAATAATATTTTGCAATTAAAGATTTACAGCTATAAGAATTTTAAAATTGGTATCTACGTGTTACAAGTTCCATTTTAAAATTTAATCATTGAATAATATTTTTAAATGCTTTTATAAATATTAATATTTATGCATAACTTTTCCCCCAAGACATTAATTGTAGTAACTTTTTTGTATGAAACACAAAATTAACCAAATATGCTACTGTTCGATATAAAAATAGTATCAGGTGCAGGCTTGTGATTAGCAGGTTAAACCTTTAATTGCAGTGTATAACACAAGTAGACAATTTTTAACAAGAGATATTATTCATAGGGAATTTGTTTGGTAACTAGATTAATTTAGTTATCTTTCTCTAGCAATTAAAAAGATATATATTATCTAATAGTATTATTTGCATATGGTCCAAGCAGAATGAGAAATTTTGCAATGCATGATTTTAAATAAATTTACTGAAGAATATTCCAATAATCAGGTTAGGTGATATCTTAACATTACTCAATTATTTGCAATGATTATACAAAAATCCCAGACTATCTTATGATGTAATGATGGGAATACCTTAAGAGTCTGAGCAAAAGAATAGAATTAACCATTATTTTTTATATTATTTTAAACAATAAAAAAAAAATACATGTATGTTTACATAAATTTTGATAAATTTATACATATTTTAATATAAATAGATAAATGTGAAGAATATTCTGGGAACTGACATGTAACTAGAAACTAATGTTTTATTTAATGTTTCTTTCTTTGTTTATGGATAATATTACCCTTTTGTAGTTTGGCTACATTTACTAACTACCATTCTTTTTTTTATTACATATGTTTTACTAAATGATCATTTTAAAAACACATGCACTGCTTTTTAAATCAGAGCAAAGATATAGTTGTAGCAATTCTATTCAAATATTTCATTTCATGTATAGATCTTTGTGAGAGTATGTGCAATAAAAATTTCAAAAATGTAAATTTTTGTTATTACTTCAAAGTATTATGGTTTAATTTTGATATTTATGACAGTTATTCTAGAAAGCTAATGGCCATTGTTATATAATAATATAAAATACGTTTTAGGATTTTTAACCAAACTGTTGTTGCTATAATGTAATATACCTGTGAACATAATTTAGAATTTTGCAGTTATTTCCTGATGACACGAGAATGATACTGGTCTTCTATTGAGAGTTTAGTAAATCAATAATACTAAGCCAACCTATTAAACTGTAATATGCTAAGTTCTATTTAATGTAGGACATTCCATCAGGAACTCAATGAGATGACGGCAGGTCTAAATATCAACCACTACATTTGGTCATTTGCAGCACGCATCACGCTATGACATAGCAGACAAGTTCATCTATCAACTGGATGAGATGACTGGGAGTCTGTCACAATACTACCAAAGCTTAGTCTAACTAGGGGTTTACCTAAATAGGCAGATGAATTGCATTGTGATTTCCTAATTGAGCTGCATTTCATGAACGATGGGGAAGAGGATAAATTTTTTGGGAGGCGTCCTCTGTTTGGTGGTACGTGGGAAAGAATAAAATCACACGAATCTCTAAACAGAGTCTGCAGACCAAAATAATGCACTAAATGAAGACGATGGCATCCCAAAATTCAATGCACCAAGAGAAGATAAATGCTTCAGGTAAAAAACTTTTTTTATTCTGAATATCTTGATATAACGCATATTTAAGGATAAATATTGTTGTTGTGTGCATATAATATTTTTAAGTACATTTGATATTTTTAAATTTATTTCCAATTAACAGACATTGCTTATTCTCTCTTTCATGAAAGAATAAGTTCAAAGTCTGATCTATTTTAGAAAACAAAAGTTACTCTGTCTTTTTTAATATTTCAATACTAAATTAGAGAAGTGTCTAGTTTTTTGTTATTCCATATATAAATTGCACCTAACATTTAGAAATTAATATAGTTACAAATATAAATTAAAATTGCAAATATGCACACATTGTTATATGGTAGAAATGGTAAAACCCTTTAGAAATATATTCTAATATAGCTGTTCAATAAAATTTCAGCACTTAAAAATATTTGCTATGAAGACTGAAAGCCACTGAACTCAGCATAGAATGATGGCTAAATCTGAGCAAAAATCTTCAATATGAATTTTTTTTAATAATATTTTGCAATTAAAGATTTACAGCTATAAGAATTTTAAAATTGGTATCTACGTGTTACAAGTTCCATTTTAAAATTTAATCATTGAATAATATTTTTAAATCCTTTTATAAATATTAATATTTATGCATAACTTTTCCCCCAAGACATTAATTGTAGTAACTTTTTTGTATGAAACACAAAATTAACCAAATATGCTACTGTTCGATATAAAAATAGTATCAGGTGCAGGCTTGTGATTAGCAGGTTAACAACTTAATTGCAGTGTATAACACAATTAGACAATTTTTAACAAGAGATATTATTCATAGGGAATTTGTTTGGTAACTAGATTAATTTAGTTATCTTTCTCTAGCAATTAAAAAGATATATATTATCTAATAGTATTATTTGCATATGGTTCAAGCAGAATGAGAAATTTTGCAATGCATGATTTTAAATAAATTTACTGAAGAATATTCCAATAATCAGGTTAGGTGATATCTTAACATTACTCAATTATTTGCAATGATTATACAAAAATCCCAGACTATCTTATGATGTAATGATGGGAATACCTTAAGAGTCTGAGCAAAAGAATAGAATTAACCATTATTTTTTATATTATTTTAAACAATAAAAAAAATGCATGTATGTTTACATAAATTTTGATAAATTTATATATATTTTAATATAAATAGATAAATGTGAAGAATATTCTGGGAACTGACATGTAACTAGAAACTAATGTTTTATTTAATGTTTCTTTCTTTGTTTATGGATAATATTACCCTTTTGAAGTTTGGCTACATTTATTAACTACCATTCTTTTTTTTATTACATATGTTTTACTAAATGATCATTTTAAAAACACATGCACTGCTTTTTAAATCAGAGCAAAGATATAGTTGTAGCAATTCTATTCAAATATTTCATTTCATGTATAGATCTTTGTGAGAGTATGTGCAATAATAATTTCAAAAATGTAAATTTTTGTTATTACTTCAAAGTATTATGGTTTAATTTTGATATTTGTGACAGTTATTCTAGAAAGCTAATGGCCATTGTTATATAATAATATAAAATACGTTTTAGGATTTTTAACCAAACTGTTGTTGCTATAATGTAATATACCTGTGAACATAATTTAGAATTTTGCAGTTATTTCCTGATGACACGAGAATGTTACTGGTCTTCTATTGAGAGTTTAGTAAATCAATAATACTAAGCCAACCTATTAAACTGTAATATGCTAAGTTCTATTTAATGTAGGACATTCCATCAGGAACTCAATGAGATGACGGCAGGTCTAAATATCAACCACTACATTTGGTCATTTGCAGCACGCATCACGCTATGACATAGCAGACAAGTTCATATATCAACTGGATGAGATGACTGGGAGTCTGTCACAATACTACCAAAGCTTAGTCTAACTAGGGGTTTACCTAAATAGGCAGATGAATTGCATTGTGATTTCCTAATTGAGCTGCATTTCATGAACGATGGGGAAGAGGATAAATTTTTTGGGAGGCGTCCTCTGTTTGGTGGTACGTGTGAAAGAATAAAATCACACGGATCTCTAAACAGAGTCTGCAGACCAAAATAATGCACTAAATGAAGACGATGGCATCCCAAAATTCAATGCACCAAGAGAAGATAAATGCTTCAGGTAAAAAACTTTTTTTATTCTGAATATCTTGATATAACGCATATTTAAGGATAAATATTGTTGTTGTGTGCATATAATATTTTTAAGTACATTTGATATTTTTAAATTTATTTCCAATCAACAGACATTGCTTATTCTCTCTTTCATGAAAGAATAAGTTCAAAGTCTGATCTATTTTAGAAAACAAAAGTTACTCTGTCTTTTTTAATATTTCAATACTAAATTAGAGAAGTGTCTAGTTTTTTGTTATTCCATATATAAATTGCACCTAACATTTAGAAATTAATATAGTTACAAATATAAATTAAAATTGCAAATATGCACACATTGTTATATGGTAGAAATGGTAAAACCCTTTAGAAATATATTCTAATATAGCTGTTCAATAAAATTTCAGCACTTAAAAATATTTGCTATGAAGACTGAAAGCCACTGAACTCAGCATAGAATGATGGCTAAATCTGAGCAAAAATCTTCAATATGAATTTTTTTTAATAATATTTTGCAATTAAAGATTTACAGCTATAAGAATTTTAAAATTGGTATCTACGTGTTACAAGTTCCATTTTAAAATTTAATCATTGAATAATATTTTTAAATCCTTTTATAAATATTAATATTTATGCATAACTTTTCCCCCAAGACATTAATTGTAGTAACTTTTTTGTATGAAACACAAAATTAACCAAATATGCTACTGTTCGATATAAAAATAGTATCAGGTGCAGGCTTGTGATTAGCAGGTTAACAACTTAATTGCAGTGTATAACACAATTAGACAATTTTTAACAAGAGATATTATTCATAGGGAATTTTTTGGTAACTAGATTAATTTAGTTATCTTTCTCTAGCAATTAAAAAGATATGTATTATCTAATAGTATTATTTGCATATGGTCCAAGCAGAATGAGAAATGTTGCAATGCATGATTTTAAATAAATTTACTGAAGAATATTCCAATAATCAGGTTAGGTGATATCTTAACATTACTCAATTATTTGCAATGATTATACAAAAATCTCAGACTATCTTATGATGTAATGATGGGAATACCTTAAGAGTCTGAGCAAAAGAATAGAATTAACCATTATTTTTTATATTATTTTAAACAATAAAAAAAAAATACATGTATGTTTACATAAATTTTGATAAATTTATACATATTTTAATATAAATAGATAAATGTGAAGAATATTCTGGGAACTGACATGTAACTAGAAACTAATGTTTTATTTAATGTTTCTTTCTTTGTTTATGGATAATATTACCCTTTTGTAGTTTGGCTACATTTACTAACTACCATTCTTTTTTTTATTACATATGTTTTACTAAATGATCATTTTAAAAACACATGCACTGCTTTTTAAATCAGAGCAAAGATATAGTTGTAGCAATTCTATTCAAATATTTCATTTCATGTATAGATCTTTGTGAGAGTATGTGCAATAAAAATTTCAAAAATGTAAATTTTTGTTATTACTTCAAAGTATTATGGTTTAATTTTGATATTTATGACAGTTATTCTAGAAAGCTAATGGCCATTGTTATATAATAATATAAAATACGTTTTAGGATTTTTAACCAAACTGTTGTTGCTATAATGTAATATACCTGTGAACATAATTTAGAATTTTGCAGTTATTTCCTGATGACACGAGAATGATACTGGTCTTCTATTGAGAGTTTAGTAAATCAATAATACTAAGCCAACCTATTAAACTGTAATATGCTAAGTTCTATTTAATGTAGGACATTCCATCAGGAACTCAATGAGATGACGGCAGGTCTAAATATCAACCACTACATTTGGTCATTTGCAGCACGCATCACGCTATGACATAGCAGACAAGTTCATCTATCAACTGGATGAGATGACTGGGAGTCTGTCACAATACTACCAAAGCTTAGTCTAACTAGGGGTTTACCTAAATAGGCAGATGAATTGCATTGTGATTTCCTAATTGAGCTGCATTTCATGAACGATGGGGAAGAGGATAAATTTTTTGGGAGGCGTCCTCTGTTTGGTGGTACGTGGGAAAGAATAAAATCACACGAATCTCTAAACAGAGTCTGCAGACCAAAATAATGCACTAAATGAAGACGATGGCATCCCAAAATTCAATGCACCAAGAGAAGATAAATGCTTCAGGTAAAAAACTTTTTTTATTCTGAATATCTTGATATAACGCATATTTAAGGATAAATATTGTTGTTGTGTGCATATAATATTTTTAAGTACATTTGATATTTTTAAATTTATTTCCAATTAACAGACATTGCTTATTCTCTCTTTCATGAAAGAATAAGTTCAAAGTCTGATCTATTTTAGAAAACAAAAGTTACTCTGTCTTTTTTAATATTTCAATACTAAATTAGAGAAGTGTCTAGTTTTTTGTTATTCCATATATAAATTGCACCTAACATTTAGAAATTAATATAGTTACAAATATAAATTAAAATTGCAAATATGCACACATTGTTATATGGTAGAAATGGTAAAACCCTTTAGAAATATATTCTAATATAGCTGTTCAATAAAATTTCAGCACTTAAAAATATTTGCTATGAAGACTGAAAGCCACTGAACTCAGCATAGAATGATGGCTAAATCTGAGCAAAAATCTTCAATATGAATTTTTTTTAATAATATTTTGCAATTAAAGATTTACAGCTATAAGAATTTTAAAATTGGTATCTACGTGTTACAAGTTCCATTTTAAAATTTAATCATTGAATAATATTTTTAAATGCTTTTATAAATATTAATATTTATGCATAACTTTTCCCCCAAGACATTAATTGTAGTAACTTTTTTGTATGAAACACAAAATTAACCAAATATGCTACTGTTCGATATAAAAATAGTATCAGGTGCAGGCTTGTGATTAGCAGGTTAAACCTTTAATTGCAGTGTATAACACAAGTAGACAATTTTTAACAAGAGATATTATTCATAGGGAATTTGTTTGGTAACTAGATTAATTTAGTTATCTTTCTCTAGCAATTAAAAAGATATATATTATCTAATAGTATTATTTGCATATGGTCCAAGCAGAATGAGAAATTTTGCAATGCATGATTTTAAATAAATTTACTGAAGAATATTCCAATAATCAGGTTAGGTGATATCTTAACATTACTCAATTATTTGCAATGATTATACAAAAATCCCAGACTATCTTATGATGTAATGATGGGAATACCTTAAGAGTCTGAGCAAAAGAATAGAATTAACCATTATTTTTTATATTATTTTAAACAATAAAAAAAAAATACATGTATGTTTACATAAATTTTGATAAATTTATATATATTTTAATATAAATAGATAAATGTGAAGAATATTCTGGGAACTGACATGTAACTAGAAACTAATGTTTTATTTAATGTTTCTTTCTTTGTTTATGGATAATATTACCCTTTTGAAGTTTGGCTACATTTATTAACTACCATTCTTTTTTTTATTACATATGTTTTACTAAATGATCATTTTAAAAACACATGCACTGCTTTTTAAATCAGAGCAAAGATATAGTTGTAGCAATTCTATTCAAATATTTCATTTCATGTATAGATCTTTGTGAGAGTATGTGCAATAATAATTTCAAAAATGTAAATTTTTGTTATTACTTCAAAGTATTATGGTTTAATTTTGATATTTGTGACAGTTATTCTAGAAAGCTAATGGCCATTGTTATATAATAATATAAAATACATTTTAGGATTTTTAACCAAACTGTTGTTGCTATAATGTAATATACCTGTGAACATAATTTAGAATTTTGCAGTTATTTCCTAATGACACGAGAATGTTACTGGTCTTCTATTGAGAGTTTAGTAAATCAATAATACTAAGCCAACCTATTAAACTGTAATATGCTAAGTTCTATTTAATGTAGGACATTCCATCAGGAACTCAATGAGATGACGGCAGGTCTAAATATCATCCACTACATTTGGTCATTTGCAGCACGCATCACGCTATGACATAGCAGACAAGTTCATCTATCAACTGGATGAGATGACTGGGAGTCTGTCACAATACTACCAAAGCTTAGTCTAACTAGGGGTTTACCTAAATAGGCAGATGAATTGCATTGTGATTTCCTAATTGAGCTGCATTTCATGAACGATGGGGAAGAGGATAAATTTTTTGGGAGGCGTCCTCTGTTTGGTGGTACGTGTGAAAGAATAAAATCACACGGATCTCTAAACAGAGTCTGCAAACCAAAATAATGCACTAAATGAAGACGATGGCATCCCAAAATTCAATGCACCAAGAGAAGATAAATGCTTCAGGTAAAAAACTTTTTTTATTCTGAATATCTTGATATAACGCATATTTAAGGATAAATATTGTTGTTGTGTGCATATAATATTTTTAAGTACATTTGATATTTTTAAATTTATTTCCAATCAACAGACATTGCTTATTCTCTCTTTCATGAAAGAATAAGTTCAAAGTCTGATCTATTTTAGAAAACAAAAGTTACTCTGTCTTTTTTAATATTTCAATACTAAATTAGAGAAGTGTCTATTTTTTTGTTATTCCATATATAAATTGCACCTAACATTTAGAAATTAATATAGTTACAAATATAAATTAAAATTGCAAATATGCACACATTGTTATATGGTAGAAATGGTAAAACCCTTTAGAAATATATTCTAATATAGCTGTTCAATAAAATTTCAGCACTTAAAAATATTTGCTATGAAGACTGAAAGCCACTGAACTCAGCATAGAATGATGGCTAAATCTGAGCAAAAATCTTCAATATGAATTTTTTTTAATAATATTTTGCAATTAAAGATTTACAGCTATAAGAATTTTAAAATTGGTATCTACGTGTTACAAGTTCCATTTTAAAATTTAATCATTGAATAATATTTTTAAATGCTTTTATAAATATTAATATTTATGCATAACTTTTCCCCCAAGACATTAATTGTAGTAACTTTTTTGTATGAAACACAAAATTAACCAAATATGCTACTGTTCGATATAAAAATAGTATCAGGTGCAGGCTTGTGATTAGCAGGTTAAACCTTTAATTGCAGTGTATAACACAAGTAGACAATTTTTAACAAGAGATATTATTCATAGGGAATTTGTTTGGTAACTAGATTAATTTAGTTATCTTTCTCTAGCAATTAAAAAGATATATATTATCTAATAGTATTATTTGCATATGGTCCAAGCAGAATGAGAAATTTTGCAATGCATGATTTTAAATAAATTTACTGAAGAATATTCCAATAATCAGGTTAGGTGATATCTTAACATTACTCAATTATTTGCAATGATTATACAAAAATCCCTGACTATCTTATGATGTAATGATGGGAATACCTTAAGAGTCTGAGCAAAAGAATAGAATTAACCATTATTTTTTATATTATTTTAAACAATAAAAAAAAAATACATGTATGTTTACATAAATTTTGATAAATTTATATATATTTTAATATAAATAGATAAATGTGAAGAATATTCTGGGAACTGACATGTAACTAGAAACTAATGTTTTATTTAATGTTTCTTTCTTTGTTTATGGATAATATTACCCTTTTGAAGTTTGGCTACATTTATTAACTACCATTCTTTTTTTTATTACATATGTTTTACTAAATGATCATTTTAAAAACACATGCACTGCTTTTTAAATCAGAGCAAAGATATAGTTGTAGCAATTCTATTCAAATATTTCATTTCATGTATAGATCTTTGTGAGAGTATGTGCAATAATAATTTCAAAAATGTAAATTTTTGTTATTACTTCAAAGTATTATGGTTTAATTTTGATATTTGTGACAGTTATTCTAGAAAGCTAATGGCCATTGTTATATAATAATATAAAATATGTTTTAGGATTTTTAACCAAACTGTTGTTGCTATAATGTAATATACCTGTGAACATAATTTAGAATTTTGCAGTTATTTCCTGATGACACGAGAATGTTACTGGTCTTCTATTGAGAGTTTAGTAAATCAATAATACTAAGCCAACCTATTAAACTGTAATATGCTAAGTTCTATTTAATGTAGGACATTCCATCAGGAACTCAATGAGATGACGGCAGGTCTAAATATCATCCACTACATTTGGTCATTTGCAGCACGTATCACGCTATGACATAGCAGACAAGTTCATCTATCAACTGGATGAGATGACTGGGAGTCTGTCACAATACTACCAAAGCTTAGTCTAACTAGCGGTTTACCTAAATAGGCAGATGAATTGCATTGTGATTTCCTAATTGAGCTGCATTTCATGAACGATGGGGAAGAGGATAAATTTTTTGGGAGGCGTCGTCTGTTTGGTGGTACGTGTGAAAGAATAAAATCACACGGATCTCTAAACAGAGTCTGCAGACCAAAATAATGCACTAAATGAAGACGATGGCATCCCAAAATTCAATGCACCAAGAGAAGATAAATGCTTCAGGTAAAAAACTTTTTTTATTCTGAATATCTTGATATAACGCATATTTAAGGATAAATATTGTTGTTGTGTGCATATAATATTTTTAAGTACATTTGATATTTTTAAATTTATTTCCAATCAACAGACATTGCTTATTCTCTCTTTCATGAAAGAATAAGTTCAAAGTCTGATCTATTTTAGAAAACAAAAGTTACTCTGTCTTTTTTAATATTTCAATACTAAATTAGAGAAGTGTCTAGTTTTTTGTTATTCCATATATAAATTGCACCTAACATTTAGAAATTAATATAGTTACAAATATAAATTAAAATTGCAAATATGCACACATTGTTATATGGTAGAAATGGTAAAACCCTTTAGAAATATATTCTAATATAGCTGTTCAATAAAATTTCAGCACTTAAAAATATTTGCTATGAAGACTGAAAGCCAATGAACTCAGCATAGAATGATGGCTAAATCTGAGCAAAAATCTTCAATATGAATTTTTTTTAATAATATTTTGCAATTAAAGATTTACAGCTATAAGAATTTTAAAATTGGTATCTACGTGTTACAAGTTCCATTTTAAAATTTAATCATTGAATAATATTTTTAAATCCTTTTATAAATATTAATATTTATGCATAACTTTTCCCCCAAGACATTAATTGTAGTAACTTTTTTGTATGAAACACAAAATTAACCAAATATGCTACTGTTCGATATAAAAATAGTATCAGGTGCAGGCTTGTGATTAGCAGGTTAACAACTTAATTGCAGTGTATAACACAATTAGACAATTTTTAACAAGAGATATTATTCATAGGGAATTTGTTTGGTAACTAGATTAATTTAGTTATCTTTCTCTAGCAATTAAAAAGATATATATTATCTAATAGTATTATTTGCATATGGTCCAAGCAGAATGAGAAATTTTGCAATGCATGATTTTAAATAAATTTACTGAAGAATATTCCAATAATCAGGTTAGGTGATATCTTAACATTACTCAATTATTTGCAATGATTATACAAAAATCCCTGACTATCTTATGATGTAATGATGGGAATACCTTAAGAGTCTGAGCAAAAGAATAGAATTAACCATTATTTTTTATATTATTTTAAACAATAAAAAAAAAATACATGTATGTTTACATAAATTTTGATAAATTTATATATATTTTAATATAAATAGATAAATGTGAAGAATATTCTGGGAACTGACATGTAACTAGAAACTAATGTTTTATTTAATGTTTCTGTCTTTGTTTATGGATAATATTACCCTTTTGTAGTTTGGCTACATTTACTAACTACCATTCTTTTTTTTATTACATATGTTTTACTAAATGATCATTTTAAAAACACATGCACTGCTTTTTAAATAAGAGCAAAGATATAGTTGTAGCAATTCTATTCAAATATTTCATTTCATGTATAGATCTTTGTGAGAGTATGTGCAATAAAAATTTCAAAAATGTAAATTTTTGTTATTACTTCAAAGTATTATGGTTTAATTTTGATATTTGTGACAGTTATTCTAGAAAGCTAATGGCCATTGTTATATAATAATATAAAATACGTTTTAGGATTTTTAACCAAACTGTTGTTGCTATAATGTAATATACCTGTGAACATAATTTAGAATTTTGCAGTTATTTCCTGATGACACGAGAATGTTACTGGTCTTCTATTGAGAGTTTAGTAAATCAATAATACTAAGCCAACCTATTAAACTGTAATATGCTAAGTTCTATTTAATGTAGGACATTCCATCAGGAACTCAATGAGATGACGGCAGGTCTAAATATCAACCACTACATTTGGTCATTTGCAGCATGCATCACGCTATGACATAGCAGACAAGTTCATCTATCAACTGGATGAGATGACTGGGAGTCTGTCACAATACTACCAAAGCTTAGTCTAACTAGGTGTTTACCTAAATAGGCAGATGAATTGCATTGTGATTTCCTAATTGAGCTGCATTTCATGAACGATGGGGAAGAGGATAAATTTTTTGGGAGGCGTCCTCTGTTTGGTGGTACGTGTGAAAGAATAAAATCACACGAATCTCTAAACAGAGTCTGCAGACCAAAATAATGCACTAAATGAAGACGATGGCATCCCAAAATTCAATGCACCAAGAGAAGATAAATGCTTCAGGTAAAAAACTTTTTTTATTCTGAATATCTTGATATAACGCATATTTAAGGATAAATATTGTTGTTGTGTGCATATAATATTTTTAAGTACATTTGATATTTTTAAATTTATTTCCAATTAACAGACATTGCTTATTCTCTCTTTCATGAAAGAATAAGTTCAAAGTCTGATCTATTTTAGAAAACAAAAGTTACTCTGTCTTTTTTAATATTTCAATACTAAATTAGAGAAGTGTCTAGTTTTTTGTTATTCCATATATAAATTGCACCTAACATTTAGAAATTAATATAGTTACAAATATAAATTAAAATTGCAAATATGCACACATTGTTATATGGTAGAAATGGTAAAACCCTTTAGAAATATATTCTAATATAGCTGTTCAATAAAATTTCAGCACTTAAAAATATTTGCTATGAAGACTGAAAGCCACTGAACTCAGCATAGAATGATGGCTAAATCTGAGCAAAAATCTTCAATATGAATTTTTTTTAATAATATTTTGCAATTAAAGATTTACAGCTATAAGAATTTTAAAATTGGTATCTACGTGTTACAAGTTCCATTTTAAAATTTAATCATTGAATAATATTTTTAAATGCTTTTATAAATATTAATATTTATGCATAACTTTTCCCCCAAGACATTAATTGTAGTAACTTTTTTGTATGAAACACAAAATTAACCAAATATGCTACTGTTCGATATAAAAATAGTATCAGGTGCAGGCTTGTGATTAGCAGGTTAAACCTTTAATTGCAGTGTATAACACAAGTAGACAATTTTTAACAAGAGATATTATTCATAGGGAATTTGTTTGGTAACTAGATTAATTTAGTTATCTTTCTCTAGCAATTAAAAAGATATATATTATCTAATAGTATTATTTGCATATGGTCCAAGCAGAATGAGAAATTTTGCAATGCATGATTTTAAATAAATTTACTGAAGAATATTCCAATAATCAGATTAGGTGATATCTTAACATTACTCAATTATTTGCAATGATTATACAAAAATCCCAGACTATCTTATGATGTAATGATGGGAATACCTTAAGAGTCTGAGCAAAAGAATAGAATTAACCATTATTTTTTATATTATTTTAAACAATAAAAAAAAAATACATGTATGTTTACATAAATTTTGATAAATTTATATATATTTTAATATAAATAGATAAATGTGAAGAATATTCTGGGAACTGACATGTAACTAGAAACTAATGTTTTATTTAATGTTTCTTTCTTTGTTTATGGATAATATTACCCTTTTGAAGTTTGGCTACATTTATTAACTACCATTCTTTTTTTTATTACATATGTTTTACTAAATGATCATTTTAAAAACACATGCACTGCTTTTTAAATCAGAGCAAAGATATAGTTGTAGCAATTCTATTCAAATATTTCATTTCATGTATAGATCTTTGTGAGAGTATGTGCAATAATAATTTCAAAAATGTAAATTTTTGTTATTACTTCAAAGTATTATGGTTTAATTTTGATATTTGTGACAGTTATTCTAGAAAGCTAATGGCCATTGTTATATAATAATATAAAATACGTTTTAGGATTTTTAACCAAACTGTTGTTGCTATAATGTAATATACCTGTGAACATAATTTAGGATTTTGCAGTTATTTCCTGATGACAAGAGAATGTTACTGGTCTTCTATTGAGAGTTTAGTAAATCAGTAATACTAAGCCAACCTATTAAACTGTAATATGCTAAGTTCTATTTAATGTAGGACATTCCATCAGGAACTCAATGAGATGACAGCGGGTCTAAATATCAACCACTACATTTGGTCATTTGCAGCACCCATCAAGCTATGACATAGCAGACAAGTTCATCTATCAACTGGATGAGATGACTGGGAGCCTGTCAGAATACTACCAAAGCTTAGTCTAACTGGGGGTTTACCTAAATAGGCAGATGAATTGCATTGTGATTTCCTAATTGAGCTGCATTTCATGAACGATGGGGGAAGAGGTTAAATTTTTTGGGAGGCGTCCTCTGTTTGGTGGTACGTGTGAAAGAATAAAATCACACGGATCTCTAAACAGAGTCTGCAGACCAAAATAATGCACTAAATGAAGAAGATGGCATCCCAAAATTCAATGCACCAAGAGAAGATAAATGCTTCAGGTAAAAAACTTTTTTTATTCTGAATATCTTGATATAACGCATATTTAAGGTTAAATAATGTTGTTTTGTGCATATAATATTTTTAAGTACTTTTGATATTTTTACATTTATTTCCAATCAACAGACATTGCTGATTCTCTATTTCATGAAAGAATAAGTTCAAAGTCTGATCTATTTTAGAAAACAAAAGTTACTCTGTCTTTTTTAATATTTCAATACTAAATTAGAGAAGTGTCTAGTTTTTTGTTATTCCATATATAGATTGCTACTAACATTTAGAAATTAATATAGTGACAAAAAAAATTAAAATTACAAATATGCACACATTGTTATATGGTAGAAATGGTAAAACCCTTTAGAAATATATTCTAATATAGCTGTTCAATAAAATTTCAGCACTTAAAAATATTTGCTAAGAAGACTGAAAGCCACTGAACTCAGCATAGAATGATGGCTAAATCTCAGCAAAAATCTTCAATATGAATTTTTTTAGAATAATATTTTGCAGTTAAAGATATACAGTCGGCTCTCGTGAATTTGAACTCATCGGGACCACAAGAAATGTTCTAATAATGGAAAGTATGAGAGAAAAACACATTTACAGGGACATTATTACAAAGGAATTAATGTTATAGTACTTTTTAAATTCATTTCGACTGTTATCATTAGAATATGACTTAATATTAAATTAAAATTTATAAATATTTAAACTAATTAGTAATATTAAAAGAATATAAATAAAACATAAAATTTAGTAATACAAGGGTGGTTCGATAATTATTGTCCCAAATGAGTATAAAATATTTTGATGTGATAGTTGATGTGGAATATTGAAGCCTGATGTCTTAGATGACTGTAAGCTCACTTTCAGAATGGTAGCTTTTATATTAAGATTATTTCCTTTCCCTTTTTGGTATGTGATGTCACACCTCACTTTAAATGGGGTGGAGGTGTGATCATAGTGAAGAATGTTCTGGGGACTGACATGTAATTAGAAACTAATGTTTTTCTTTCTTTGTTTATGGATAATATCAACCTTTTGAAGTTTGGCTACATTTATTAACAACTATTCTTTTTTTTATTACATATGTTTTAATAAATAATCATTTTAAAAACACATGCACTGCTCTTTAAATTAGAGCAAAGATGTAGTTGCAGTAATTCTATTCAAATACTTCGTTTCATGTATAGACCTTTGTGAGAGTATGTGCAATAAAAATTTCAGAAATGTAAATTTTTGTTATCACTTCAAACTATTATGATTAATTTTTATATTTGTGACAGTTATTCTAAAAAGCTAATGGCCATTGTTATATAATAATATAAAATACATTTTAGGATTTTTAACCAAACTGTTGTTGCTATAATGTAATATATCTGTGAACATAATTTAGGATTTTGCAATTTTCCTGATGACATGGGAATGCTACTGTTCATCTATTGAGAGTTTAGTAAATCAGTAATACTAAGCCAACCTATTAAACTGTAATATGCTAAGTTCTATTTAATGTAGCAATTTCTGTCATGAACTCAATGAGATGACTGCAGATCTAAATATCAACCACTACATTTGGTCATTTGCAGCACCCATCAATCTATGACATAAACACCTGCCAATGGCAAAAACGCTATGGACTGCATTTTCTTCCCTTGTTTTCATGCCTAGTACATACAAAATAAATCAACAATATAATGATCTCCAGTAAATGAAGTGGACAAGTGTTTTACAGTCTTTCTCTTTCCAGCTACACAGTAATACCAGCATATTCATCCAGAAGATATTAAATCTCCATGCTTCAAAGTCTTTTTCATTCTAGCTGCATTCCTTCATGGCTGAAAATCAGCATTATATCACCATGCATAATCTTAAAATTACATTCAAGAACATTTAAAAGTGGCATTGCACCTAATATAATAGAAGTATAAATTAACATAATATATTTTTATTTCAGATAATGCTAAATGCCACAAGGATTATCTAATGATGGGATCTATTTTTTGTTTGGAGTCTCTGGTGGCATCCACACTAAATATAGAGCATAGAAGGTCACTAAATGGATGCCTCAGGCTGAAATACATCTGTAAAAAAAATCTGCTTCAGTAATACCAGCATATCTATTCAGAAGATATTCCTTCTGCACGCTTTACAGACTATGTCCTTCACAATGCCCAGTAATGCATATTCATCTGGAAGCTATTCCATGTGCAAGGTTTACAGTCTTTGTAATTCAAGCTCCCAAGTTTTACCACATTTTCATTCAAAAGCCATTCTCTCTCTTAAATACTATCAGCTTATTCATCCAAAAGCCACTCCTTATCCATGCTTTACAGTCTTTTTCATTCCAGCGGCATTCCTTCATAGTCGAAAATCAGCATATTATCACCATGCACAATATTACAATTGCTTTCACGAACATTTAAAAGAGACATTGCACATCATATAATAGAATATAAATTAATTTAATATACTTTTACTTCAGACAATGATCAATGTCATCTACACAAGCATTATCTAATGATGGGATCTAATTTCTGTTTGGGGTCTCTGTTTGGTGACATCTATGCAAAATATAGAGCACAGAAGTCACTAAATGGATGCCACAGGCTGAAATACGTCTGCAAAAAAATTTTGCTTCAGTAATACCAGCATATCCATCCAGAAGATATTACATTTGCATGCTTTACAGACTATGTCCTTCACATTGCCAAGTAATGGCAGCATATTCATCCGGAAGCTAGTCCATGTGCAAGGTTTACAGTCTTTGTCATTCAAGCCTCCAAGATTTATCAGCGTATTCATTCAAAAGCCATTCTCCGTGCTTTACAGTATTTTTCTTTCCAGCAGCAATCCTTCATGGTTGAAAATCAGAATTTTATCACCATGCGCAATATTACAATTACTTTCAGGAACACTTAAAAGCGACATTGCACATCATATAATAAAATATAAATTAATTTAATATACTTTTACTTCATGCAATGCTCAAGGTCATCTACACAAGCATTATCTAACGATGGGATCTAATTTCTGTTTGGGGTCTCTGTTTGGTGGCATCTATGCAAAATTTAGAGTATAGAAGTCACTAAATGGATGCCACAGGCTGAAATACTTCTGTAAAAAAAATTCTGCTTCAATAATACCAAAATATCCATCCAGAAGGTTTTCCATTTGCATGCTTAACAGACGATGTCCTTCACATTGCCCAGTAATGCCAGCATATTCATCCGGAAGCTATTCCATGTGCAAGGTTTACAGTCTTTGTCATACAAGCTCTTAAATACTATCAGCTTATTCATCCAAAAGCCACTCCTTATCCATGCTTTACAGTCTTTTTCATTCCAGCGGCATTCCTTCATGGTCGAAAATCAGCTTATTATCCCCATGCACAATGTTACAATTGCTTTCAGGAACATTTAAAAGAGACATTGCACATCATATAATAGAATATAAATTAATTTAATATAATTTTATTTCAGGCAATGCTCAAGGTCATCTACACAAGCATTATCTAACGATGGGATCTAATTTCTGTTTGGGGTCTCTGTTTGGTGGCATCTATGCAAAATTTAGAGTATAGAAGTCACTAAATGGATGCTGCAGACTGAAATACATCTGCAAAAAAATTCTGCTTCAGTAATACCAGCATTTCCATCCAGAAGATATTCCATCAGCATGCTTTACAAACTTAGTCCTTCATCAATGCCCAGTAATGCAAGCATATTAATCCAGAAGCTATTCCATGTGCACAGTTTACAGTCTTTGTCATTCAAGATCTTAAGTACTATCAGCTTATTCATCCAAAAGCCACTCCTTATCCATGCTTTACAGACCTTTTCATTCCAGCTACATTCCTTCATGATTGAAAATCGGCATTTTATCACCATCCATAATCTTAAAATTACTTTCAAGAACACATAAAATAGACATTGCACATAATATAATAGAAGTATGAATTAATTGAATATATATTTATTTCAGGCAATGATCAAGGCCATCTACACAAGGTCTATCTAATGACGGGATCTATTTTTCATTAGGGGTTTCTGTTTGGTGGAATCTATGCAATATTTAGAGCGTAGAAGTCACTAAATGGATGCCACAGGCTGAAATACATCTGAAAAAAATTCTGCTTCAGTAATACCAGCCTTTCCATACAAAAGATATTAAATCTGAATGCTTTGCAGACTTTGTCATTCAAATTGCCCACTAAAGTCAATATATTCATCCGGAAACTATTCCATCAAGCTCCCAAGTCCTATCAGCATATTCATTGAAAAGCTATTCTATCTCCATACTTTACAGACTTTTTCATTCCAGCTGCATTCCTTCATCTCTGAAAATCAGCATTTTACCACCATGCATAATCTTAAAATTACTTTCAAGAACACTTAAAAGAGAAATTGCGCACAATATAATAGAAGTATTAATTAATTGAATATATATTTATTTCAGAATATTGAATATATATTTTATTGTCCTTCACATTGCCAAGTAATGGCAGCATATTCATCCGGAAGCTAGTCCATGTGCAAGGTTTACAGTCTTTGTCATTCAAGCCTCCAAGATTTATCAGCGTATTCATTCAAAAGCCATTCTCCGTGCTTTACAGTATTTTTCTTTCCAGCAGCAATCCTTCATGGTTGAAAATCAGAATTTTATCACCATGCGCAATATTACAATTACTTTCAGGAACACTTAAAAGCGACATTGCACATCATATAATAAAATATAAATTAATTTAATATACTTTTACTTCATGCAATGCTCAAGGTCATCTACACAAGCAATATCTAACGATGGGATCTAATTTCTGTTTGGGGTCTCTGTTTGGTGGCATCTATGCAAAATTTAGAGTATAGAAGTCACTAAATGGATGCTGCAGGCTGAAATACATCTGCAAAAAAATTCTGCTTCAGTAATACCAGCATTTCCATCCAGGAGATATTCCATCAGCATGCTTTATAAACTTAGTCCTTCATCAATGCCCAGTAATGCCAGCATATTCATCCAGAAGCTATTCCATGTGCACAGTTTACAGTCTTTGTCATTCAAGATCTTAAGTACTATCAGCTTATTCATCCAAAAGCCACTCCTTATCCATGCTTTACAGACATTTTCATTCCAGCTACATTCCTTCATCTCTGAAAATCAGCATTTTACCACCATGCATAATCTTAAAATTACTTTCAAGAACACTTAAAAGAGAAATTGCGCACAATATAATAGAAGTATTAATTAATTGAATATATATTTATTTCAGGCAATGATCAAGGCCATCTACACAAGGTCTATCTAATGATGGGATCTATATTTCGTTTGGGGTCTCTGTTTGGTGGAATATATGCAAAATTTAGAGCGTAGAAGTCACTAAATGGATGCCACAGGCTGAAATACGTCTGCAAAAAAATTCTGCTTCAGTAATACCAGAATATCCATCCGGAAGCTAGTCCATGTGCAAGGTTTACAGTCATTGGTCATTCAAGCCTCCAAGATTTATCAGCATATTCATTCAAAAGCCATTCTCCGTGCTTTACAGTATTTTTCTTTCCAGCAGCAATCCTTCATGGTTGAAAATCAGAATTTTATCACCAAGCGCAATATTACAATTACTTTCAGGAACACTTAAAACGACATTGCACATCATACAATAGAATATAAATTAATTTAATATACTTTTACTTCATGCAATGCTCAAGGTCATCTACACAAGCATTATCTAACGATGGGATCTAATTTCTGTTTGGGGTCTCTGTTTGGTGGAATCTATGCAAAATTTAGAGCGTAGAAGTCACTAAATGGATGCCACAGGCTGAAATACATCTGCTAAAATATTCTGCCCCAGTAGTACCAGCATATCCATTTAGAAGTTATTCCATATGCGTGCATTACAGACTTTGTCCTTCACAATGCCCAGTAATGGCAGTATATTCATCTGGAACCTATTCCATCAAGCTACCAAGTTCTATCAGCATATTCATCCAGAAGCCACTCCATCTCCATGCTTTACAGACTTTTCATTTCCAGCTGCATTCCTTCATCTCTGAAAATCAGCATTTTACCACCATGCATAATCTTAAAATTACTTTCAAGAACACTTAAAAGAGAAATTGCGCATAATATAATAGAAGTATTAATTAATTGAATATATATTTATTTCAGGCAATGATCAAGGCCATCTACACAAGGTCTATCTAATGATGGGATCTATATTTCGTTTGGGGTCTCTGTTTGGTGGAATCTATGCAAAATTTAGAGCGTAGAAGTCACTAAATGGATGCCACAGGCTGAAATACATCTGCAAAAAAATTCTGCTTCAGTAATACCAGCATATCCATCCAGAAGATATTCCATTTGTATGCTTTCCAGACTATGTCCTTCACATTGCCCAGTAATGCCAGCATATTCATCCGGAAGCTATTCCATTTGCACACTTTACAGTCTTTGTCATTCAAGCTCCCAAGTTTTACCACATTTTCAATCAAAAGCCATTCTATCTCCATGCTTTATAGTCTTTTTCATTCCAGCGGCATTCCTTCATGGTCGAAAATCAGCATATTATCACCATGCAAAATACTACAGTTACGTTCAGGAACATTTAAAAGAGACATTGCACATCATATAATAGAAGTATGAATTAATTGAATATATTTTTATTTCAGGTAATACTCAATGCCATCTACACAAAGATTATCTAATGATGGGTTCTATTTTTCATTTGGGGTCTCTGTTTGGTGGCATCTATGCAAAATTTAGAGCGTAGAAGTCACTAAATGGATGCCACAGGCTGAAATACGTCTGCAAAAAAATTCTGCTTCAGTAATACCAGAATATCCATCCGGAAGCTAGTCCATGTGCAAGGTTTACAGTCTTTGTCATTCAAGCCTCCAAGATTTATCAGCATATTCATTCAAAAGCCATTCTCCGTGCTTTACAGTATTTTTCTTTCCAGCAGCAATCCTTCATGGTTGAAAATCAGAATTTTATCACCATGCGCAATATTACAATTACTTTCAGGAACACTTAAAAGTGACATTGCACATCATATAATAGAATATAAATTAATTTAATATACTTTTACTTCATGCAATGCTCAAGGTCATCTACACAAGCATTTTCTAATGATGGGATCTAATTTCTGTTTGGGGTCTCTGTTTGGTGGAATCTATGAAAAATTTAGAGCGTAGAAGTAACTAAATGGATGCCACAGGCTGAAATACATCTGCTAAAATATTCTGCCCCAGTAATACCAGCATATCCATTTAGAAGTTATTCCATATGCGTGCATTACAGACTTTGTCCTTCACAATGCCCAGTAATGGCAGCATATTCAACTGGAAGCTATTCCATCAAGCTCCCAAGTTCTATACGCATATTCATCCAAAAGCAACTCCATCTCCATGCTTTATATTCTTTTTCATTCCAGCGGCATTCCTTCATGGTCGAAAATCAGCATATTATCACCATGCAAAATACTACAATTACTTTCAGGAACATTTAAAAGAGACATTGCACAACATATAATAGAAGTATGAATTAATTGAATATATTTTTATTTCAGGTAATACTCAATGCCATCTACACAAGGATTATCTAATGATGGGTTCTATTTTTCATTTGGGGTCTCTGTTTGGTGGCATCTATGCAAAATTTAGAGTGTAGAAGTCACTAAATGGATGCCACAGGCTGAAATACGTCTGCAAAAAAATTCTGCTTCAGTAATACCAGCATATCCATCCGGAAGCTAGTCCATGTGCAAGGTTTACAGTCTTTGTCATTCAAGCCTCCAAGATTTATCAGCATATTCATTCAAAAGCCATTCTCCGTGCTTTACAGTATTTTTCTTTCCAGCAGCAATCCTTCATGGTTGAAAATCAGAATTTTATCACCATGCGCAATATTACAATTACTTTCAGAAACACTTAAAAGCGACATTGCACATCATATAATAGAATATAAATTAATTTAATATACTTCATGCAATGCTCAAGGTCATCTACAAGCAATATCTAACGATGGGATCTAATTTCTGTTTGGGGTCTCTGTTTGGTGGCATCTATGCAAAATTTAGAGTATAGAAGTCACTAAATGGATGCTGCAGGCTGAAATACATCTGCAAAAAAATTCTGCTTCAGTAATACCAGCATTCCCATCCAGAAGATATTCCATCAGCATGCTTTATAAACTTAGTCCTTCATCAATGCCCAGTAATGCCAGCATATTCATCCAGAAGCTATTCCATGTGCACAGTTTACAGTCTTTGTCATTCAAGATCTTAAGTACTATCAGCTTAATTATCCAAAAGCCACTCCTTATCCATGCTTTACAGACATTTTCATTCCAGCTACATTCATTCATGATTGAAAATCGGCATTTTATCACCATCCATAATCTTAAAATTACTTTCAAGAACACATAAAATAGACATTGCACATAATATAATAGAAGTATGAATTAATTGAATATATATTTATTTCAGGAAATGATCAAGGCCATCTACACAAGGTCTATCTAATGAGGGGATCTATTTTTCATTAGGTGTCTCTGTTTAGTGGAATCTATGCAATATTTAGAGCGTAGAAGTCACTAAATGGATGCCACAGGCTGAAATACATCTGCAAAAAAATTCTGCTTCAGTAATACCAGCCTTTCCATACAAAAGATATTAAATCTGAATGCTTTGCAGACTTTGTCATTCAAATTGCCCACTAAAGTCAATATATTCATCCGGAAACTATTCCATCAAGCTCCCAAGTTCTATCAGCATATTCATCGAAAAGCTATTCTATCTCCATGCTTTACAGACTTTTTCATTCCAGCTACATTCTTTCATGGTCGAAAATCGGCATTTAATCACCATGCATAATCTTAAGATTACTTTCAAGAACACTTAAAATAGACATTGCACATCATATAATAGAAGTATGCATTAATTGAATATATTTTTATTTCAGGAAATGATCAAGGCCATCTACACAAGGTCTATCTAATAATGGGATTTATTTTCTGTTTGGGGTCTCTGTTTGGTGGAATCTATGCAAAATTTAGAGCATAGAAGTCATTAATGGATGCCACAGGCTGAAATACATCTGCTAAAATATTCTGCCCCAGTAATACCATCATATCCATTTCGAAGATATTCCATATGCATTCTTTACAGTCTTGGTCCTTCACAATGCCCAGTAATGGCAGTATATCCATCTGGAACCTATTCCATCAAGCTACCAAGTTCTATCAGCATATTCATCCAGAAGCCACTCCATCTCCATGCTTTACAGACTTTTTCATTCCAGCTGCATTCCTTCATCTCTGAAAATCAGCATTTTACCACCATGCATATTCTTAAAATTACTTTCAAGAACACTTAAAAGAGAAATTGCGCACAATATAATAGAAGTATTCATTAATTGAATATATATTTATTTCAGGCAATGATCAAGGCCATCTACACAAGGTCTATCTAATGATGGGATCTATATTTCGTTTGGGGTCTCTGTTTGGTGGAATCTATGCAAAATTTAGAGCGTAGAAGTCACTAAATGGATGCCACAGGCTGAAATACATCTGCAAAAAAATTCTGCTTCAGTAATACCAGCAATCCATCCAGAAGATATTCCATTTGCATGCTTTCCAGACTATGTCCTTCACATTGCCCAGTAATGCCAGTATATTCATCCGGAAGCTATTCCATTTGCACACTTTACAGTCTTTGTCATTCAAGCTCCCAAGTTTTACCACATTTTCATTCAAAAGCCATTCTATCTCCAAGCTTTACAGACTTTTTCATTCCAGCTACATTCCTTCATGGTCGAAAATCGGCATATTATTACCATGCAAAATACTACAGTTACGTTCAGGAACATTTAAAAGAGACATTGCAGATCATATAATAGAAGTATGAATTAATTGAATATATTTTTATTTCAGGTAATACTCAATGCCATCTACACAAGGATTATCTAATGATGGGTTCTATTTTTCATTTGGGGTCTCTGTTTGGTGACATCTATGCAAAATTTAGAGCACAGAAGTCACTAAATGGATGCCACAGGCTGAAATACGTCTGCAAAAAAATTCTGCTTCAGTAATACCAGCATATCCATCCAGAAGATATTACATTTGCATGCTTTACATACTATGTCCTTCACATTGCCAAGTAATGCCAGCATATTCATCCTGAAGCTAGTCCATGTGCAAGGTTTACAGTCTTTGTCATTCAAGCCTCCAAGATTTATCTGCATATTCATTCAAAAGCCATTCTCCATGCTTTACAGTATTTTTCTTTCCAGCAGCAATCCTTCATGGTTGAAAATCGGAATTTTATCACCATGCGCAATATTACAATTACTTTCAGAAACACTTAAAAGCGACATTGCACATCATATAATAGAATACAAATTAATTTAATATACTTTTACTTCATGCAATGCTCAAGGTCATCTACACAAGCAATATCTAACGATGGGATCTAATTTCTGTTTGGGGTCTCTGTTTGGTGGCATCTATGCAAAATTTAGAGTATAGAAGTCACTAAATGGATGCTGCAGGCTGAAATACATCTGCAAAAAAATTCTGCTTCAGTAATACCAGCATTTCCATCCAGGAGATATTCCATCAGCATGCTTTATAAACTTAGTCCTTCATCATTCCCAGTAATGCCAGCATATTCATCCAGAAGCTATTCCATGTGCACAGTTTACAGTCTTTGTCATTCAAGATCTTAAGTACTATCAGCTTATTCATCCAAAAGCCACTCCTTATCCATGCTTTACAGACATTTTCATTCCAGCTACATTCCTTCATCTCTGAAAATGAGCATTTTACCACCATGCATAATCTTAAAATTACTTTCAAGAACACTTAAAAGAGAAATTGTGCACAATATAATAGAAGTATTAATTAATTGAATATATATTTATTTCAGGCAATGATCAAGGCCATCTACACAAGGTCTATCTAATGATGGGATCTATATTTCGTTTGGGGTCTCTGTTTGGTGGAATCTATGCAAAATTTACAGCGTAGAAGTCACTAAATGGATGCCACAGGCTGAAATACATCTGCAGAAAACTTCTGCTTCAGTAATACCAGCATATCCATCCAGAAGATATTCCATCAGCATGCTTTACAAACTTAGTCCTTCATCAATGCCCAGTAATGCCAGCATACTTATCCGGAAGCTATTCCATGTGCACGGTTTACAGTCTTTATCATTCAACCTCCAAAGTTTTACCACATTTTCATCCAAAAACTGTTCCATCTGCATACTTTACAGACCTTTTCATTCCAGCTACATTCCTCTATGATTAAAAATCGGCATTTTATCACCATGCATAATATTAAAATTACTATCAAGAGTACTTAAAAGAGACATTGCACATCATATAATAGAAGTATGAATTAATTGAATATATTTTTATTTCAGGTAATACTCAATGCCATCTACACAAGGATTAACTAATGATGGGTTCTATTTTTCATTTGGGGTCTCTGTTCGGTGGCATCTATGCAAAATTTAGAGCATAGAAGTCACTAAATGCATGCCACAGGCTTAAATACATCTGCAAAAAATTCTGCTTCAGTAATACCAGCATATCCATCCAGAAGATATTCCTTTAGCATGCTTTACAGACTATGTCCTTCACAATGCCCAGTAATGCCAGCATATTCATCCGGAAGCTATTCCATGTGCATGGTTTACAGTCTTTGCCATTCAAGCTCTTAAATACTATCATCTTATTCATCAAAAAGCCACTCCATATCCATGCTTTACAGCGTTTTCATTCCAGCGGCATTCCTTCATGGTCGAAAATCAGCATATTATCACCATGCAAAATATTACAATTACTTTCAGGAACATTTAAAAGAGACATTGCACATCACATAATAGAAGTATGAATTTATTTATTATATTTTTACTTCAGGGAACACTCAAGGCCATCTACACAAGCATTATCTAATGATGGGATCTAATTTTTGTTTGGGGTCTCTGTTTGATGGCATCTATGCAAAATTTAAAGCGTAGAAGTCACTAAATGGATGCCACAGGCTCAAATACATCTGCAAAAAAATTCTGCTTCAGTAATACCAGCATTTCCATTCAGAAGATATTCCATCTGCATGCTTTACAAACTTAGTCCTTCATCAATGTCCAGTGATGCCAGCATATTCATCCGGAAGCTATTCCATGTGCACAGTTTACAGTCTTTGTCATTCAAGGTCCCAAGTTTTACCACATTTTCATCTAAAAACCATTCTATCTGCATGCTTTATAGACCTTTTCATTCCAGGTACATTCCTTCATGGTTGAAAATCAGCTTTTTATCACCATGCATTATCTTAAAATTACTTTCAAGAGTACTTAAAAGAGACATTGCATATCATATAATAGAAGTATGAATTAACTGAATATATTTTTATTTCAGGTAATACTCAATGCCATCTACACAAGGATTAACTAATGATGGGTTCTATTTTTCATTTGGGGTCTCTGTTTGGTGGCATCTATGCAAAATTTAGAGCGTAGAAGTCACTAAATGGATGCCACAGGCTGAAATACGTCTGCAAAAAAATTCTGCTTCAGTAATACCAGAATATCCATCCGGAAGCTAGTCCATGTGCAAGGTTTACAGTCTTTGTCATTCAAGCCTCCAAGATTTATCAGCATATTCATTCAAAAGCCATTCTCCGTGCTTTACAGTATTTTTCTTTCCAGCAGCAATCCTTCATGGTTGAAAATCAGAATTTTATCACCATGCGTAATATTACAATTACTTTCAGAAACACTTAAAAGCGACATTGCACATCATATAATAGAATATAAATTAATTTAATATACTTTTACTTCATGCAATGATCAAGGTCAACTACAAGCAATATCTAACGATGGGATCTAATTTCTGTTTGGGGTCTCTGTTTGGTGGCATCTATGCAAAATTTAGAGTATAGAAGTCACTAAATGGATGCTGAAGGCTGAAATACATCTGCAAAAAAATTCTGCTTCAGTAATACCAGCATTCCCATCCAGAAGATATTCCATCAGCATGCTTTATAAACTTAGTCCTTCATCAATGCCCAGTAATGCCAGCATATTCATCCAGAAGCTATTCCATGTGCACAGTTTACAGTCTTTGTCATTCAAGATCTTAAGTACTATCAGCTTATTCATCCAAAAGCCACTCCTTATCCATGCTTTACAGACATTTTCATTCCAGCTACATTCATTCATGATTGAAAATCGGCATTTTATCACCATCCATAATCTTAAAATTACTTTCAAGAACACATAAAATAGACATTGCACATAATATAATAGAAGTATGAATTAATTGAATATATATTTATTTCAGGAAATGATCAAGGCCATCTACACAAGGTCTATCTAATGAGGGGATCTATTTTTCATTAGGTGTCTCTGTTTAGTGGAATCTATGCAATATTTAGAGCGTAGAAGTCACTAAATGGATGCCACAGGCTGAAATACATCTGCAAAAAAATTCTGCTTCAGTAATACCAGCCTTTCCATACAAAAGATATTAAATCTGAATGCTTTGCAGACTTTGTCATTCAAATTGCCCACTAAAGTCAATATATTCATCCGGAAACTATTCCATCAAGCTCCCAAGTTCTATCAGCATATTCATCGAAAAGCTATTCTATCTCCATGCTTTACAGACTTTTTCATTCCAGCTACATTCTTTCATGGTCAAAAATCGGCATTTAATCACCATGCATAATCTTAAGATTACTTTCAAGAACACTTAAAATAGACATTGCACATCATATAATAGAAGTATGCATTAATTGAATATATTTTTATTTCAGGAAATGATCAAGGCCATCTACACAAGGTCTATCTAATAATGGGATTTATTTTCTATTTGGGGTCTCTGTTTGGTGGAATCTATGCAAAATTTAGAGCATAGAAGTCACTAAATGGATGCCACAGGCTGAAATACATCTGCTAAAATATTCTGCCCCAGTAATACCATCATATCCATTTCGAAGATATTCCATATGCATTCTTTACAGTCTTGGTCCTTCACAATGCCCAGTAATGGCACTATATTCATCTGGAACCTATTCCATCAAGCTACCAAGTTCTATCAGCATATTCATCCAGAAGCCACTCCATCTCCATGCTTTACAGACTTTTTCATTCCAGCTGCATTCCTTCATCTCTGAAAATCAGCATTTTACCACCATGCATATTCTTAAAATTACTTTCAAGAACACTTAAAAGAGAAATTGCGCACAATATAATAGAAGTATTCATTAATTGAATATATATTTATTTCAGGCAATGATCAAGGCCATCTACACAAGGTCTATCTAATGATGGGATCTATATTTCGTTTGGGGTCTCTGTTTGGTGGAATCTACGCAAAATTTAGAGCGTAGAAGTCACTAAATGGATGCCACAGGCTGAAATACATCTGCAAAAAAATTCTGCTTCAGTAATACCAGCAATCCATCCAGAAGATATTCCATTTGCATGCTTTCCAGACTATGTCCTTCACATTGCCCAGTAATGCCAGCATATTCATCCGGAAGCTATTCCATTTGCACACTTTACAGTCTTTGTCATTCAAGCTCCCAAGTTTTACCACATTTTCATTCAAAAGCCATTCTATCTCCAAGCTTTACAGACTTTTTCATTCCAGCTACATTCCTTCATGGTCGAAAATCGGCATATTATTACCATGCAAAATACTACAATTACGTTCAGGAACATTTAAAAGAGACATTGCACATCATATAATAGAAGTATGAATTAATTGAATATATTTTTATTTCAGGTAATACTCAATGCCATCTACACAAGGATTATCTAATGATGGGTTCTATTTTTCATTTGGGGTCTCTGTTTGGTGACATCTATGCAAAATTTAGAGCACAGAAGTCACTAAATGGATGCCACAGGCTGAAATACGTCTGCAAAAAAATTCTGCTTCAGTAATACCAGCATATCCATCCAGAAGATATTACATTTGCATGCTTTACATACTATGTCCTTCACATTGCCAAGTAATGCCAGCATATTCATCCTGAAGCTAGTCCATGTGCAAGGTTTACAGTCTTTGTCATTCAAGCCTCCAAGATTTATCTGCATATTCATTCAAAAGCCATTCTCCATGCTTTACAGTATTTTTCTTTCCAGGAGCAATCCTTCATGGTTGAAAATCGGAATTTTATCACCATGCGCAATATTACAATTACTTTCAGAAACACTTAAAAGCGACATTGCACATCATATAATAGAATACAAATTAATTTAATATACTTTTACTTCATGCAATGCTCAAGGTCATCTACACAAGCAATATCTAACGATGGAATCTAATTTCTGTTTGGGGTCTCTGTTTGGTGGAATCTATGCAAAATTTACTGCGTAGAAGTCACTAAATGGATGCCACAGGCTGAAATACATCTGCAGAAAACTTCTGCTTCAGTAATACCAGCATATCCATCCAGAAGATATTCCATCAGCATGCTTTACAAACTTAGTCCTTCATCAATGCCCAGTAATGCCAGCATACTTATCCGGAAGCTATTCCATGTGCACGGTTTACAGTCTTTATCATTCAACCTCCAAAGTTTTACCACATTTTCATCCAAAAACTGTTCCATCTGCATACTTTACAGACCTTTTCATTCCAGCTACATTCCTCTATGATTAAAAATCGGCATTTTATCACCATGCATAATATTAAAATTACTATCAAGAGTACTTAAAAGAGACATTGCACATCATATAATAGAAGTATGAATTAATTGAATATATTTTTATTTCAGGTAATACTCAATGCCATCTACACAAGGATTAACTAATGATGGGTTCTATTTTTCATTTGGGGTCTCTGTTCGGTGGCATCTATGCAAAATTTAGAGCATAGAAGTCACTAAATGCATGCCACAGGCTTAAATACATCTGCAAAAAATTCTGCTTCAGTAATACCAGCATATCCATCCAGAAGATATTCCTTTAGCATGCTTTACAGACTATGTCCTTCACAATGCCCAGTAATGCCAGCATATTCATCCGGAAGCTATTCCATGTGCATGGTTTACAGTCTTTGCCATTCAAGCTCTTAAATACTATCAGCTTATTCATCAAAAAGCCACTCCATATCCATGCTTTACAGCGTTTTCATTCCAGCGGCATTCCTTCATGGTCGAAAATCAGCATATTATCACCATGCAAAATATTACAATTACTTTCAGGAACATTTAAAAGAGACATTGCACATCACATAATAGAAGTATGAATTTATTTATTATATTTTTACTTCAGGGAACGCTCAAGGCCATCTACACAAGCATTATCTAATGATGGGATCTAATTTTTGTTTGGGGTCTCTGTTTGATGGCATCTATGCAAAATTTAAAGCGTAGAAGTCACTAAATGGATGCCACAGGCTCAAATACATCTGCAAAAAAATTCTGCTTCAGTAATACCAGCATTTCCATTCAGGAGATATTCCATCTGCATGCTTTACAAACTTAGTCCTTCATCAATGTCCAGTGATGCCAGCATATTCATCCGGAAGCTATTCCATGTGCACAGTTTACAGTCTTTGTCATTCAAGGTCCCAAGTTTTACCACATTTTCATCCAAAAACCATTCTATCTGCATGCTTTATAGACCTTTTCATTCCAGCTACATTCCTTCATGGTTGAAAATCAGCTTTTTATCACCATGCATTATCTTAAAATTACTTTCAAGAGTACTTAAAAGAGACATTGCATATCATATAATAGAAGTATGAATTAACTGAATATATTTTTATTTCAGGTAATACTCAATGCCATCTACACAAGGATTAACTAATGATGGGTTCTATTTTTCATTTGGGGTCTCTGTTCGGTGGCATCTATGCAAAATTTAAAGCGTAGAAGTCACTAAATGGATGCCACAGGCTTAAATACATCTGCAAAAAAATTCTGCTTCAGTAATACCAGCATATCCATCCAGAAGATATTCCTTTAGCATGTTTTACAGACTATGTCCTTCACAATGCCCAGTAATGCCAGCATATTCATCCAGAAGCTATTCCATGTGCATGGTTTACAGTCTTTGTCATTCAACCTCCCATTTTTTACCACATTTTCTTCCAAAATGCATTATATCTGCATGCTTTACAGACCTTTTCATTCCAGCTACATTCCTTCATGGTCAAAAATTGGCATTTTATCACCATGCATAATATTAAAATTGCTTTCAAGAACACTTAAAAGAGAAATTGCACATAATATAATAGAAGTATGAATTATTTGAATATATATTTATTTTAGGCAATGATCAAGGCCATCTGCACAAGGGCTATCTAATGATGGGTGCTATTTTTCGTTTGGGGTGTGTCTGCTTGGTGGCATCTATGCAAAATGTAGAGTATAGAAGCCACTAATTGGATGCCGCAGGCTGAAATACATCTGCAGAAAATTCTGCTTCAGTAATACAAGCATATCCATCCAGAAGATATTCCTTCTGCATGCTTTACAGACTATGTCCTTCACAATGCCCAGTAATGTCAGCATAGGGTCATTCCACATGAATTCAACCAATGGGTGTTGCAGCATAGTCACGGATTTTTTTAAATTTTTTTTTGTAGACAGACATAGTAGTGAAACCCTCAAATCTGAAATTTAAAACTAATGTGCGCAATATTCACTGAGATATACCCTTTTAAAAAATGGTCATTTTTACCAAATGGTGGCCATCTTGGATGCTATCCCAATGTCTATAAATGTCCATAACTTGACAACTAATGACTCAAATTTTATATTTCTGGTACCAATTTAAAGCTATTTGTATAAAAAATGCATATATGATATTAAAACAATAGTAATTTTTTTATTTTAATACTGTTTATTACATTTAAACAGAAAATATCACCCTCAAAAATTGGCTTACTGTAATGGGCCATAAAAAAAATGGCCCATCATAAATTTTTTTCAAACTTGCTAAAAACATTGCTCCATATGTATACTTTAAACAGAAAAAAAATTGGAGAGGTAAAATTTTTCATTAAAGAAAAATAGCTTTTTACACATAGGATGTCATTTACCTAACAGTGACTATCTTAAAACACGCAAGTATCTTTGGTTTAACAAATAATGGTTAAAAATATTTTTTTCTGGCATATGAATTAATGTATGAGCATCAATATATAAATAATTCAATTTAGAAATACCAATCAGCAGTTAATTATACTAAAAACACATACATATTAAAATAACAGTAAATTTTCATTTCAATACTTTTTATTTCATATAAAATGATAATATGTATAATTCTAAAAAAAATATACATAATGGAAAATATTTAGAAGGAAAAAGATAATTTTTATTTATATTTTATTTTTATTTATAAATTTTTATTTATATTTTTATATATCATCATCATCATCATCAACCGTTTTCAATCCACTGCTGGATGTAGGTCTCCCCCAGATTTTTCCAATGTTTCCTGTCTAGTGCTTTAGTCATCCAATTTACACCGGCTACTTTTCTGATTTCATCACTCCATCTTACTTGAGGTCGTCTTCTTGGCCATTTTACATCTCTGGGATACCACTGTAGGGTGTTTGTGCTCCATCTATTGTCTTGTCTTCTTGCTATGTGCCCAGCCCATTTCCATTTTAGCCGTTTAATTCTTTCAATGATGTCAAAAACTTTCGTCTGACTTCTTATCCAGGTTATTCTTTTTCTGTCTCTTCTAGTTATACCTAGCATACATCTTTCCATACTTCTCTGTGTTGTTTGTAATCTTTGTACCATCCATTTTGTTAGCATCCATGTTTCTGCTCCATAAGTTAGGACAGGTAAAACACATTGGTTAAATACCTTTCTTTTCAAACACAGGGGCATGCTACTCTTCAGAATAATATTGTTCTTCCCAAAAGCACTCCATTCATTTCTTATTCTTCTATTGATTTCATTCATGATACTATTATCAGATGATAATTCTTGCCCAAGGTACACATAACTTTGCACTTCTTTAATTTCAGTGTTGTTGTAGACGATTTTCTTTTTTGATGCAAATGAATTGAACATCACCTTAGTCTTTTCCAAGTTTATTTTTAATCCCGCATTAATGCTAGCTTCTGCCAAATCTTTTAGCATATTTTCCAATTCTTCAGGACAGTTACTGAAAATTAAAATGTCGTCAGCGAATCGGAGATGACTTAAATATTCCCCATTTATTCTAATCCCTTTGTTTTCCCAATCCAGCTTCTTGAAAATATTTTCTAAGACAGCAGTAAAAAGCTTAGGCGAAATGGTGTCTCCTTGTCTTACCCCTCTTCCAAGCTTGATCTTTGCTTTTCCTTTGTCCAAGCAAATGGTTGCTGTTGCTTTCTTGTAAATCTTCTTTATAATATTGATGTAAGGTTTGTCTATACCAATGTCCTCCAGAGATTCTACTACTGCTGATGTGTAGACCGAATCAAATGCTTTTTCATAATCAATAAAGGCAAGGCAAAGAGGTAAATTATATTCCTTATGTTTTTCTATGAGTTCCCTTACCGTTTGGATATGATCCATTGTGCTGAATCCACTTCAGAATCCTGCTTGTTCTCTAGGTTGAGCTGAGTCCAGAGCTGATTCAAGTCTTGTCGTTAAAACTTTGGTGAAAATTTTATAAATCACTGACAGTAAGCTGATTGGACGGTAGTTTTTGATGTTTTCCTTCTCTCCTTTCTTGTAAAGTAGCACCATCACATCATTATTCCAATCTTCCGGTACATCTGACTTCTGGAGACATTTGGAAAACAGTAAGGATAGCATTTTTGCAAATTCTTCTCCTGCTTCTTTGATAAGGTCGATTGTAATTCCATCTTCTCTGGGGCATTTACCTTTTTTCATAAATTTAATGGCTTGTAAAACTTCGTCTGTCATCACTGGGATTATGTTATTATTATATTTTTTTTGAAATATGGTAGAAATACTAGCTGTAAATCAGTTGAATTCAAATAAAAGATTAAAAATTAATATTAATGAGTTGATTGAGTTGACATTAGTTATTCAGTTCACTGCCAATTTCAATTTAAATGAACAAATCTTGACAAAATGAGTACACAAATCTTGTGTGATACAAATGTACAACAAAAACATCAAATATGTATAAAAGTAAGACTGAGATAAAACTTATATGAAACATATTTACATAAAATAAGAACAGGATACTTACATGGATATAACTTTATAATATATTGTTGAAAGGAACTTGATAATATGTTGTTGAAAATTACAAAGGATTTAATCTGTCTTGAAGTTTAAGAATAAGAGTTGAATTGCTGTATGCTCCTCTGGAGCAACAGTATATGTTCTTCCTGTAGCAGTCATTGGGGTAGACACTACTTTCATTATATGCTCATATGGAATCCAACAAACATCTGAAGATTTTGGCCATGAATATGATGAACTAGGACCATGAGGATGCATGAACATAATTTTATAGTCATTGAATTCCTCGCAGTAATCTAAAATCTTACCAATCCACCAATTAACACCATATACACATGCAACATATTGTTCACTTTTAAATGTTTGTGGTTTGTCGGTTTCACTAAATCTCACAGTAGCAATAAAATTTGTTGAGGAGCCTGATACCCTGGAAACCAGTATTTGGCCTTTATTTATTGGCACAAATCTGTGATTAACCCTTGTTCCTACGATTGTATCTGCCTTTGCATACCTATCTGCTAACTGATTATTGGCAATTTCAATTTCAGATTTTGTTATAAAAAAACTTTCAATTCCTTTAACATGTTCTTTTGCAAATGTATACAGATCAAATGCATTTAAGATACCATCTTTGAATGGACACTGAAGACTTGCTTTGGTGGTCATGCGTTTTATGGTGCCGCCTATTCCATCACAAGCTCCTTTTCCATGGCAAGAGGCAAAAAAAATGCCATTCAGCTTTCACACCATGGTCTTCTTCATGATGGCAGAGATTAATAAAATTTTTATAATTTTTGTATTGGGCTGATGATCCATCACTAAAATATTTTATGTATTTAATCTGTGGAATTTGTGAAATTAAATAATTGACAATTACTTTTTGAAAAGCCCAAAATGTAGTAGTGTCATGAACTAAATGCTCGCTTATTCCACACATAGGAATAGATTTCACAGTATCAGTGATACTGTCCCTTATATAAGCAAGAAAGAGGTGAACTGTAACCTGTTCTTTTTGCCAATGGATATTTTGAATAGCATCTTGCACGATGCAAGTATAGTTTTCAGAAAAATCAGCTGAAATAATAGCAGTTTCTGTATTCAATTCATCTTTTGTTTTCTTGAAATATAAACTTTGTAATTTTGCAAAAAAGTGGTGTGAACATAAAGCAAGGAGTTTTGTAATTAAATCATCAACAAAGTCATCAACAGGCATAATCACTTTTTTTAATTCTGCTCCATCAGTCTTTACCCAATGTTTATAAATAATATCATTACTCATTTCCAATTCATCTAAACCCATTAAATCTTTCTTTAAAATTTCAGGAGATGGACATTTATCACACCTGTGCAACATGCATTCTTCAGATTCAATGCAACAAACAAGTTTTTTTAGCAGTGATATGTAGTCATTGATATGAATAGCATGAAGCATAAGTTTAATATTTTGATGGTATACACACACACAGACAGAATGAATACCTTTGCTTCCAGCAGTAACACATTCTCTTGGACGTAGTGAGCAAAACTTAGACAATCCAATTTTTAAGTCATGTTGTTCTTTAAATGCAATATATAAGTCCTTTAAATTGTGCAAAATCAATCTCTTTTGTTTTAATATTCTGCCGTTTTCAGTTGGAACAGATATGAAATCTTTTTTTCCAGGACACATGCGGCTGTTATTATTATCATAATAAAAATTAATAACTTTTTCTATAACGTCTGGACTCAGTTTAACACTTTTTCTTCCACTAGGCATCGATAACATCCCTTCTGTTGTTTTAAACTTCCTTGCTTTTTTTACAAGATACTGTGTAGTATTAAAATAAGTCATTGTTTGCTGTATTGTCCATGAATCTGGAACTAGTGTTAGAATTTGAAATTTTTCTTTAAAACATGCGTTTGTAAACTTCTCCAATAATTTATCCATCATAGATGTGCAAGTCAGGACAAGTTGTGTCTTTACTATTTTGAGGCTTATTTATGGTTTCAACACCTAATACTGTAGCTGCTTTAGTTGCAACACACTTAGTTATTTTTGAAACTTTCTTTTGCATGTAATTAAGTTTTCTCTTTGAGGTACGCCTACTTACCTTTATTGACGATAACTCTAACAATTCACAACTTTTGTTTAATTGTTCTATTACTACTGTGGGTTCATTAAAATCTGAATCAGAGGGGCTTTCTGTTCCTGAGGTGGTTATCCTGTCAACAATAGACATTTTTTTCATATTTACTGATGAATAACAGGAAATACACAATTTTTTTCCTGGAATGAGGATATCTGGATTTGTTTTAGACATATCTAATGATATTGTTTTTAGTGATTTTGCTCTGATGCTATTTGGATGTTTATTAAATGGATCACAACACTGTCTCTGTCATAAAATATACCATTTTAGATATTTATCCCTGTGAACCTTCCATATACTATTTCCATGGACAAAGCATTTTTCATCTGGGATTACATAATGCA
This sequence comes from Maratus speciosus, assembly GCA_963932465.1. Classification (NCBI taxonomy): domain Eukaryota; kingdom Metazoa; phylum Arthropoda; class Arachnida; order Araneae; family Salticidae; genus Maratus; species Maratus speciosus. Next base: position 545,701,112 of record OZ010796.1, on the reverse strand, counting down.
ATCTTTTTTTTAATAACTGCAAACCACGTGAAGACAATTGAAGAACAGGAATCAGATCAGTACTCAATGAAACATCAAGTTTCTTGCATACAAAACACTCCATGTCCACTGTAGAATCTTAAGCACAAAATAACTATTCTATGCCAGTGCATACTACATTGAAAACATCAACAGAAATGATGTTTAAAAGGGATAGTCAAATTTTTTTGTACATTATGATGTAATATTTCATCATACTTTAATTACAACCAATTAGAAAACAGATGACGATACAGCAGCAATCTTTTCCCAAAATTGCATCAGCATACAATATGATGCAACAATTCATAAATTATGTCAAATATTTTTTTTATTTAAAATTTTATATATAATGCAGTTTATAATGAGCTTACCCACAAAAGGTTTCAAAAATTTTCAACAAAAGATTTGTTAGATATGTTATGATAAAATTGCATAAACATATAACATGATGCAATATTACATCAGGATAGAAGATGATGCATTATTACATCATGTTTTGAATTCAAATAATAAGGAAAATAGATTATGCAATTATTAGCATTCATTTCATGAATTCCGTCATTCTTAGTATGTAAATTTATTGAAATAGAAAATACATAAACAGACATATTTATATCTGAATATTTAATGCAACTTGAATGATGTAAATACATGCATACAGCAGAATTTTTCTATAAAGTCACATACAAATGTAAAACTTTTTAAGTGAGCAATTTTTAAAGTAAGAAATAGAAATTTAGGTATAAAAATTGAATTTCTTGCATGGAAAACGTTTTGAATAGATTCCACATATACACATGCAGTAAAATCTCATTTATATATATTGCATTTAAAGGTTTTTCACAATTATACATTATATTCTTTATTTATTTTCTTATTTTCTTCAGTATTAAATTTTTTCAATTATACATTTTTAGCAATGACTTCTTTTTTTTTTTTTTTTTTTTTTTTTGGGTGGGGGGGGGGGGAGCAATTGGAGGCTGGTCCTACAAAAAACTTATGAGATTATATTTCATTATAGTTTTACATTAATTCAGGGATTAAAAAATATTTAGTTTTGGCCATTATTTCTTAAATCAGGGATATTTACATGTTTTAAGATAGTCACTGCTTAGTAAGTGACATCCTATGTGTAAAAAGCTATTTTTTTAAACGAAAAATTTTACCTCTCCAACTTTTTTTCTATTTAAAGTACACATATGGAGCAATGTTTTTAGCAAGTTTGAAAAAAAATTATGATGGGTCATTTTTTTTATGGCCCATTACAGTAAGTCATTTTTTGAGGGTGATATTTTCAGTTTGAATGTAATAAACAGTATTAAAATAAAAAAATTACTATTGTTTTAATATCATATATGCATTTTTTATACAAATAGCTTTAAATTGGTACCAGAAATATAAAATTTGAGTCATTAGTTGTCAAGTTATGGACATTTATAGACATAGGGATAGCATCCAAGATGGCCGCCATTTGGTAAAAATGATCAATTTTCAAAAGGCTATATCTCAGTCAATATTACACAAATTATCTTAAAATTTTAGATTTGATGGTTTCACTACTACGTCTGTCTGTAATAAAAATTTTAAAAAAATCTGTGACTAGGGTGCAACACTTTTTCTTTAAATTGGTTGATTTCATGTGGAATGACCCCATATTTATCCGGAAGCTATTCCATGTGCACAGTTTACAGTCTTTCTCATTCAACCTCCCAAGTTTTACCAGATTTTCATCCAAAAACTATTCTATCTGCATGCATTACAGACTTTTTCATTCCAGCTACATTCCTTCATGATTAAAAATAGACATTTTATCACCATGCATAATATTAAAGTTACTATCAAGAACATTTAAAAGAGACATTGCACATCATATAATAGAAGTATGAATTAATTGAATAAATTTTTATTTCAGGTAATGCTCAATGACATCTACACAAGGATTATCTAATGATGGGATCTATTTTTTGTTTGGGATCTCTGTTTGGTGGCATCTATGCAAAATTTAGAGTTTAGAAGTCACTAATTGGATGCCACAGGCAGAAATACAACTGCAAAAAAATTCTGCTTCAGCTATACCAGCATATCCATCCAGAGGATATTCCATCTGCATGCTTTACAGACTTTCTCTTTCACAAAGCCCAGTAATAGTAGCATATTCCTCCGGAAGCTAATCCACCTGCATGGTTTACAGTCTTTGTCATTCCAGCTCTTAAGTACTATCAGCTTTTTCATCCAAAAGCCACTCCATTTCCATGCTTTACACTCTTTTTCATTCCAGCGGCATTCCTTCATGGTCGAAAATCAGCATTTTATCACCATGCACAATATTACAATTACTTTCAGGAACATTTAAACGTGACATTGCACATCATATAATAGAAGTATGAATTTATTTAATATATTTTTATTTTTCGTTTGGGGTCTCTGTTTGGTGGCATCTATGCAAAATATAGAGCATAGAAATCACTAAATGGATGCCGCAGGCTGAAATACATTTGCTAAAATATTCTGCTCCAGTAATACCAGCATATCCACTTAGACGATGTTCCATATGCATGCTTTACAGACTTTTTCCTTCACAATGCCCAGTAATGCCAGCATAATCATCCGGAAGCTATTCCATCAAACTCTCATGTTCTATCAGCATATTCATCCAAAAGCTATTCCATCTCCATGCTTTATAGTATTTTTCATTCCAGCTACATTCCTTCATGGTTGACTATCAGCATTTTATCACCATGCATAATCTTAAAATTACTTTCAATAATATTTATAAGAGACATTGCACATCATATAATAGAAGTATGAATTAATTGAATATATTTTTATTTCAGGTAATACTCAATGCCATCTACACAAGGATTATCTAATGATGGGTTCTATTTCTCATTTGGAGTCTCTGTTTGGTGGCATCTATGCAAAATTTAGAGCATAGAAGTCACTAAATTGATGCCACAGGCTTAAATACATCTGCAAAAAAATTCTGCTTCAGTAATACCAGCATATCCATCCAGAAAATATTCCTTCTGCATGCATTACAGACTATGTCATTCACAAAGCCCAGTAATACCAGCATATTCATCCAGAAGCTACTCCACCTGCACGGTTTACAATCTTTGTCATTCCAGCTCTTACTATAAGCTTATTCATCCAAAAGCCATCATTACACTCTTTTTCATTCCAGCGGCATTCCTCCATGGTCGAAAATCAGTATTTTATCACCATGCACAATATTACAATTAATTTAAGGAACATTTAAAAGAGACATTGCACATCATATAATAGAAGTATGAATTAATCTAATATTTTTTTTATTTCAGGTAATGCTCAATGCCATCTACACAAAGATTATCTAATGATGGGATTTTTTTTTTTTTGTTTTGGGGTCTCTGTTTGGTGGCATAAATGCAAAATGTAGAGTATAGAATTCACAAAATGGACGCCACAGGCTAAAATACATCTGCAAAAAAATTGTGCTTCAGTAATACCAGCATATCCATCCAGAAGATATTCAATCTTCATGCTTTACAGACTTTGTTCTTCACAATGCCCAGTAATGCAAGCATAATCATCCGGAAGATATTCCATCAATTTCCCAAGTTCTATCAGCATTTTCATCTAAAAGCCATTCGATCTCCATGCTTTACAGACTTTTTCATTCCAGCTGCATTCCTTCATGGTTGAATATCAGCATTTTATCACCATGCATAATCTTAAAATTACTTTCAAGAGCATTTAAGAGACATTGCACATCATATAATAGAAGTATGAATTAATTGAATATATTTTTATTTCAGGTAATACTCAATGCCATCTACACAAGGATTATCTAATGATGGGTTCTATTTTTCATTTGGGGTCTCTGTTTGGTGGCATCTATGCAAAATTTAGAGCATAGAAGTCACTAAATGGATGCCACAGGCTGAAATACATCTGCAAAAAAATTCTGCTTTCGTAATACCAGCATATCCATCCAGAAGATATTCCATCTTCATGCTTTATAGACTTTGTCTTTCACAATGCCCAGTAATGTCAGCATATTCTTCTGGAAGCTATTCCATCTGCACGGTTTACAGTCTTTGTCAATCTAACTCCCAAGTTGTATCAGCATATTCATCCAAAAGCCATTCCATCTCAATGCTTTACAGTCTTTGTCATTCAAGCTGCCTTCCTTCCTGGTCAAAAATCAGTATTTTATCACCATGCATAATCTTAAAATTACTTTATTGTCTTTCAACTCCCACGTATTATTAGCATATTCATCCTGAAGATATTCCACCTGCATGGTATACAGTCTTTGTCTTTCTAGCTGCACAGTAATACCAGCGTATTCTTCTGGAAAGTATTCCATCTGCATGGTTTACAGTCTCTGTCATTCTGTTTGCCTTTCTCCCTTGTCGAAAATTAGCATTTTTGCACCGTCCATAACCTTAACATTATTTTGACAACATTTAAAAGAAACATTGCACATTCTTTAAGCATGTTTTAATTTAAAATATTCTCATTTCAGGCAGCGCTCAATGCCATTGATAAGATGGAATCTATTTTCTGTTTGTGACCTCTGTTTAGTGGCATCTATATTTATTTTACAGTGTAGAAGTCACTAAATGGATGCTGCAAACTGAAATACATCTGCTAAAAGATTTTGCCCCATTAACACCAGAATATCCATCCTGAAGCTATTCTATCTACATGGATCACAGTCTTTGCTTATCCAGCTGTGTTTGTTCCTGGTTGAAAATCAGCATTTTTTCAGCATAACCTTAACATTACTTTTACAACTTTGAATAACATTTAAAAGAAACATCGCACATCATACAATTTAAGTTTTAATTTAAAGTATTTTCATTTCAGGCAGTGCTCAATGCCATCAATGCAAGGATTATCTAATAATGGAATCTATTTTTCTTTTGCAACCACTGTTTGGTGGCATCTATGCAAATTTTACAGCATAGAAGTCACTAAATGGAGCTGCAGACTGATATACATCTACAAAATGAAAGCTATCAAAATGGCTATGGAAATCTGGAAGCTATTCCGTCTGCATGGTTTCAGTCTTTATCTTTCTAGGTGCCCATTAATACCAGCATATTTATCCAGAAGTTAATTATTCCATCTACATGGTTTACAGTCTTTGTCTCTCCATCAGCCTTCCTTCCTGGCTGAAAATTAGCTGTTTTCTGTTTCAATTCCTTAATGTTACTTTTGAGAATATTAAAAAAAAATAAAAATTGCACATCATTTAGTTTAAGTATGTGTTATTTTAATATATTTTCATTTTAGGCAGTGCTCAGTGTCATATATATACAAGGATTATAAAAAGATAAGATTTAATTTTTGATACTTACCTCTGTTAGGTAGTGTCTGTGCAAATTTTACAGCATAAAAATCACTAAATGGATTCCACAGATTGAAATATATCTGCTAAAAGATTTTGCTACAGTAATACATGTATTTTTCTTCATAGAACATTTAGTATTTATTTTTATATTTAGTGATATTTAATATTATGTTACTTTTAAGATTTCTAAATCATAATATTTGAATGAAAAGTCACTTTTTTTTTGTAACTTTTGTTTTAATTTCTAATCTTAGAATAATAATATTATTTATTTCTACACTTTGTGCAATTATTATCCTTCTAAATGTATATAATATTTTATATTATATGTTTTATGTAATTTCACAATGAAATTTAATGAATATATATATAGTATATTTTTCTGCATTTAATTTCCACAAATTATTGACAAAAATCATTGACAAGTCTGCGTTTATGTTTAATAATTTTTTATTGTTTTTGCTGATAATAGAATGCTGTTTTGTATTTTGGGTGAAGGAAAGATTGAGCTATGCCTCTGTTTATTATTCAGAAAATGAATTTTATTACCAAGCATATATGTTTTAACTTCATTTTATGTTTCTTACTTCTTTTTGTACATCTCCATTATGTTCGAATCATTTGTTTTGATCTGACAGTATAGGTTCAGTTACTCAGGTAACGCAACTCACACAACTTTTTTTTTTTTTTTTTTCTGTGATTGCAAGTTGTTCTTATTCAAAATCTAACTTTCTATCTATCCATGTTATCCATTTCATTTAATAGTACTTCATTTAAGTTTTTGAGTTATTTTTAGGTGTGTAACCACCACCCGATATTTAATCTCAAAAGTAATTATTCAAAATGTTCTTTTTAGATGATGTATGTAAATTGTATAGTTGCTTCTGAATGGCTCATGTGCGTGCTGTTGGTTTAAATGCCTAGAAGTGCAAGTGTTTTTCACAGTGTCTCTCCAGATATCTTCTTAGTGATGGATTTCATAAGCAAATGCAAGTAGGTACTTTTATTAAAAGTTAAAAATGGATTATTAAGTAAAGCATTTAATATGTTACTAAAGTTTAAAACATGTGATGTCAACGAATGTGCTTTTGGAAAAGTATTATGTGTAAATAGATGGAAATTTATTTTGTGATGTGGTGAAGTTAGCATCAAGATTGTGTCCTGGGATCAAAATTCAAATGAAAATAAACTTTACTCTTTCAGTTTCCCCTCAACCTTCACAATCCCTACATCATTGAGTAATACATCAGAAAATTGCAAATTACTTTTTACTTATATTTTTCTTATTTAAGAAATCCTTTTCAACTTTCATTCAGATTAAATTCATTAATAAAATAGCACAAACAATTTACTCAACTTTCTACTATTTACTTGCATTTTACTTCTTATTCTACTTAAAGTATGATTATTTCTCCATTTTATGCAATATACTTACTTTTAAATGTATTTGTCTGTGAAGAAAAATATAGGCCCGGAATTTTAGGTTTAGACCCCTAACCTCAAAAATTAACCAACGAATTTTTAATTGTGCTAGAAGTCAGGTGGGAGAAAGTTTAACCTCACTCCACATTTTGTGTTCAGGAAGTTGGGGGATATATGCTCCCACATTGTTAGGTCTATGATAATAGCATAACAGATAGTTGCATCTGCACTAAAATCAATGACTGCATTCATTTTTGAGAAATTCTGGGTATCAATGTAGAAACGAAACTTCTGTAAAAATTATTTTGAATTTTGAGTATGGATGTCAGTAATGGCAGCAAGCTGCTTACATATTACAAGGCCTGCTTATCATCAAGATGATTTTTTCAATTCAAAATTAAATTTAGTTTTTTTTTTTAAATCTTAAACACTTACTTCAGAACAAAAGCACTCTGGTAACTGAAGAACTCTCTTTTTAAAACAGCATGCTTCATTGAAGTCTTTTTCATCATCGCTTTCACCAGTTTCATCTAGACTAGAACTGCTGTCAGAATGTACATCACTGTCCATGATACAATTATGTTTTTCTGTGAAAGAAAAAAAGAAGTGAGTAATAAATTCATCTCATTTAAAGTGTTCAACATTTTTGGAGAAATATATTTGTGAATTTCATAAAACCAATGATCATATTTGAAGGAATTGACAAAGTAACAATATAAGTATGTTTTTTACATAAATTAATATGAAACAATTACTAAATACAAGGTGCAAACAAAAGCCTTGATACATTTAAATAACATTTTAACAGATAAAGCTAGAGTTATGGAAGAAATGTCTACCTATAGTAAAATGACTATATACTATCCATATCCAGGGTTGTTTGGTTTAAACTGAATGATTTTTTTTAAGGCTTCGCATCACTCATTTCTTTTTCCAGATCCGAGTTCTCCTTGTGTCCTTTCTTCCCCCCCTTTCTAAACACACCTATGCCTTTATGAAGCTGTCAACGAATTGGGGTCAAGCAGGGGGTCCAAGGGGAAGCAGTTGGGGATCAAGCAAGGGAAGTAAACTCCTTTAGGGCAGTCTTGGACACAGAAAGAAATGGACAAGAGTTCTTCTATGGAAAAAAAAAAAATAGTGGTGAGCTTTCCAATATTCAGATAATTCCACACATCGGACAAAGAGAGTCCAGGGGCTTGATATTGTCCCCCACCCACCCTGTACCGTTATTTTTAAAAAAACTAAACATTTTCGATGCCTTATAAAACATATGATTGGCTATATGAATACACTCTCACACATCTAGATATGATCTTATCCTATTTTAAAAGTACAAAATATTGATTATCATGATTAGAAGATTAAAATAGGCTTGAAATTTCAGCTATATAAAAATTTCCTAAAACAAAATTTGGCGGCCACTAAAATCAGGAGTGTCAGTACTCAATTCGCCTATTGTTTAATCAATCCATAGGTGAGCCTGAATTTTTATCCCAAAATTAATTCCACTGTAAGTAATTTAGATCTTTGTTTTTGTTGTTTTCTTATATTGGTTTTATAAATTCCCAACAAATCTTTTAGTTGTTTAGGTGGTATTATTATTATTATCATAAATATGAAACCTAAAAATGCTTGCAATATAAGATAAGTAAAATTTCACAGAATTTTTTTTTATCTTTATTTTCTTGAGTGTGTGTGTGTGTTTGTTTTCTAATTAATTATAATGGAATTATGTAAATAAATTTAATTATTATGTAAATAATTTTAAAATATCCATTTTAATGTTTTCAGAAAAATACATCTTGGCGAGCGTTGTATTCTAGCCTATAACCAATATTTGTTCCAATTTCGTTGGTCTTTTAAATTTCAAATCTTTTACATATTTCTCAGCTAATGTGTAGCGTATAACGATGAATGAGGTATCATTGGAATGGATTTTTGCTTGCATCTGACATCGCATACTGAAGGTAATTAATATGTAGCGTACAATGATGAATGGGGCATCATTGGATAGGAATTTTTGCCCACATCTGATATTGCATATTGAGTTTTTGTTAAAGGACTTCGTTTCTTTGAAATTTCACTTAAATTAAAAATTGGGGAGATATGGGATGAGATAATGAAGGAGGGGAGGGGGGGACAGGAACCGAAGAAATAATGGAGGAGGGCAGGGAAGCTAAGTGTGAATTTTTTGCACTGTTCTACTGGTATTTCCATAATATGAATATAAAATTTGAAAATCCTTGCAATATAAAAGACAAGATAGCTCCACAAGAATGATTTTTCATTATGATTATTACAAAGTGGTTATTAACAAAGGATAAAAAAATATATTATTTCTACGGAATTAAATACTTATTTAATAGAATATTCATACTCATATACCTAAATAATTCTAATACCATACAATTATATAAAAGAAATAGACAAATGTTAGACATTAAGCATTAACAATTAGCAAATATATAATTCAATTTTAAATATTTCCATTATTAAACAATCTTTTATTATAAAAAATATTAACGTATCACTTCTTTGTGCCCTTTTTACTTTCTTCTATCTTTACAAGAAGAAAGTATTGGATACGTAAAAATTTTCAACTTCCTGTTTTCGACGGATTGACACGTTTTAGAGGTCAGAGATTCCGAAAAACATGTATTTACAAAATGTGTCTATAAATCTGTGAGTCTGACTGTCTGTATGTGACACAAGTTTTGTGGGCACTCTATCCCAAGAACTAATGCACGGAATTTAATAAAAATTTATATTCAAGTAGTCCCTAATATAAATTGGTGCTGATTAGTTTTTAGTGTAAATTGCCTAACAGGTGGCGCTGCTATGCTGCATTTTTCACGATCTCTGCAATAGCTCTATCTCAAGAACTAATGCACGGATTTTCATCAAACTTCATTCCATTATTCCTTGATATGATTTGGTGCTGGTAACGTTTTGGTGTAAATCGCCTAACAGATGGTGCTGCGATGCTGCATTTAGACTATTTTCGTAATAGCTCTATCTCAAGAAATAATGCACGGATTTTCATCAAACTTCAGATTCAGTTAGTCCTTGACATGAATTGACGTTTTGTACCTTTTGGTGTAAATCGCTCAACAGGTGGCGCTGCTATGCTGTATTTTTTGTGATTTCCGCAATAGCTCTATCTCAAGAACTATTGCTTGGATTTTCAACAAACTTTAGATGCAGGTATACAGGACATGAATTAGTGGTTTTTATGTTTTGGTGCAAATCGCTCAACAGGTGACACTGCTATGCTGCATTTTTCAGAATTTCCCCTATAGCTCTATCTCAATAACTAATGCACGAATTTTCATCAAACTTCAAATTCAGATTTACATTGATATGAATTTGTGCTTAATTGATGTAATTTCTTGTACTATTTAAATGATTTAATTGATGTGATTTATATAGAAGAAAGTTTTGTGATGGCCACAACATACTAGTTTCATATTAGAAAATATCCTGAATTACAGTATTTTTTTTTTTTTCTCAGCTGGTTGTTAGTTGCTCATGGAAGATTATCCGAAAACTAATTTAACTGCTAATACTTTGGATAGATTTTGTTGGAGCATTGGATTTGTATATTCGAAAGGTCTCTTTTATTTCTCTATTTATTAATACTTTTTTACTATGACTATAAAATGAGAAAATTGAAGCAATATAAAGAACAAGAAAACTGCACATAATTATAAATGTTGAGTTCGGATTAATTTTAAAAATAATTACTTTTGGATTCGAGTCGTGTATAACCTGGCATGCGTTAGATTTTAGCCTGTGACCCATATTTGTTCTAATTTCGTTGGTCTTCTAAATTTCAAATCTTTTATGTATTTTTTTTCTTTTCTAGTTAACCCTTTGTCTACTGACGATACTTATAAGTACCATTAAAATAACTTGTTATAAAATTAATTTAATACATCGATTAGTTGTAATACAGTTTAAAATGAGTTATAGATACATTACTTTATCTTAATTATGGGTTACACAAAACAAAAATAACTTAAAAGGAGGATTTCTTTTTCCTTTGCATCTTTTCAGATTTCTTGGCGTAGGATGGGGTGTGGGGGGTTGCGGGAGGGGGAATTTTTCAATTCGGAAATATTTTTATATTTCTATTGTAAGAATATTATATTTGTACATTTCCTAATTCTACAAAATACTAATAAAAATATTTAAAATAAAAGATTTGAGTGGTGTTATAAATATTGCACAAAATCCCTATAAATTCAAATTTAATTAATCCTTCTAAATCCTTCAATCCTTCTAAAATTTATTAAATGATTATCTAAATCTTCTAATGTAGTTTAAACAATTCACAAAGATGCTTTAGAAGATGAAATTTTCATGAATTCATAATTCAGTACATAAAGGGTTAAAAAATTATTCTAGTTACAATTAAATAGCATATTGAATTGATACTCATTCAAACAAGTTTGAATTTTCTTATTTTATTATTCAGTAAGATTTATAATCTTCTAAATATGGTATTGAAATACAGGGTGTCCATAATTAAAGTTAATCATGTAACATTTATATAAAAAGCAATTATAATCTAATGCACAGTAAGAGACTTCTATGTATTATTTGAAATCTAAAAGCTCTTTATATGTATTTTCAATAATAACTACAACAATAACAATAATACCATACAATTATATAAAAGAAATAAAGGAAAGATTAAACATATGATTAAATTTTAAGTATTTTCATCAATAAGGAATTTTTTATTATAAAAAATATTGACATATTTACTTTTCTCATGTGCTAATTTTTATTATTTTAGCACTTTTATTAAATTTTGCTGACGTACTAGTCAATATACATGTAAGAAGCAAAACCTATAAGTAATAGTGTCTCAAAATGATTGAAACACACTTTAATTTTTTAACTGTTGAGATATATAAACAATGTGAAAAGCAAAAGTGTGAAAAATAAGGCAGGGATTAAGATTGTATTGATGAAATAGCCCTGCCATTCATTTTCAAAAGGGTACATATTTTAAACTGTTATACGGTACCTAGACCCTATTAGTTATATTTAAAGAAAAAAAATCAAACTCTAGAAAATACAACAGTGCTGAATTAAGACACAGCTATTATCTTCTACACTTAGAATTTGAAAGAGATTGGAGAATGTGTTGGAATCTTTTAATTTTTTATGAATATTTTAAATTTACATTTATGAGAAAAGAAAACTATAAATTACAAAATACGCGAAATTAAATTCTACATTATGCTACAAATGAAAAATGAAGAGGTGAATAAAATTTATTTTAAATAAATAAAAGTTAATCACAAACATTTTAATTGTCTTTCTTCTTCTAATTTATTCATTTTGCCGTTCACACCCCGCCTTTAAAAAAAAAAAACTGTGCACTTCAGGTTCTTTTAAAATATAGGGTTTAATCTTATGGGCTTGGAAATTGTATCACATGGATAAATTATTTTCGGTAGAAAACAGTCAAAATAAAAATCTTTTAACTTCTTTTTCATTTCTGTCTCACGGAAAGCGAATATTTATTCAACCTTCATTTTGGTGTCCAAAAGACAAAAGCACTGGCATCCCCTTTTTTTAAATATGCAGTTGTCCTTGCAAGTGATATTTATGTTTTTTATTTATTTATTTTATAACAGATTTCGTTTAATCAGTTTTCAAAATGCTAGTATTCTCTTAAAAATAATTCGCAGAATACAAGCTCGGACTTTTTCCACTTATATGATAGTGCCAGAAAATACCCCATTGCGACATTCGACCTCTTTGATGTCAAAGGTCAACTCCTACCCTCTCTCCTCGTTTGATGGATGTTCTGAGGGGGGAGAGGAAATTTTCCAATATTTGTCGAATATCTGAAGTTTAAATAAAATTAAATGAAAATTTTTAATTTGTATGAATGGATGAAAATACAGGCTTTCTTGTGTAGTTTTCAAAATTTTAAAACTCCAAATAGAATTGAAGTTATTTAATGTTATTTACATTTCGCATACTTCTTAAGACTTTAGCATTAAATTAAAAAATAAGTATACATTTTAAAATTATTTTGTTAACTAAAACAGAAAGCGACATCTTTTAAGAAGTGCACACAGAAAAAATGAGTTAAAAATATTAATTTTCTGATGAGATATTAGACAAATAAAGAGGCATTAAATGGCCATTGGTTTAACATTGGAGAGGGAAATCTAAAATCTGAGTGATAAGGGGCCTTAAGATGCTGTTTTTTTTCTTTTTTCCCAATGTTTTCATTTATTTTACACATTAAAAAATGCAAAATCCAAGTTATGCAGAAGCTAGACAAGCAAGGCTTTAGAAAAATGATGAATTAATAAATTTTAAACTGACAAACATTTTTAATCAATCCAACTTTTCTTATAAGCTATAAATCTCCAAGGCACAGAAACTAATTTTTCTAAAATTAGCTGGGGAGAAAAAAACAAGTAGTTAGTTTTCTTTCTTCTTTTTTTAAAGGCTTTTATTTTTTTTTAAATAGCCAAAATGGCAGATTCAAGCTAGAAATGTGCTTTTACTACTTAGATTGCTTGATTAGTTAAGATTTACTGATGATTACAACATCCCTGAAAGCCTCAATGATGACATAATTATAAGTGATTCTCTCCATTAGTTACTCTTTGTTCTGTATGCTATTGAATGATTGGCTGCAAGTTTTCTAGCTTCTTGGCTATTGGGTTTAGTAAGACTTTGTTTTTCTTAGTACATTCCTACATTGGGACTGGGGTTTTTGCATTATGATTTTATTCTGTTACCAGCAAAACCAACTGGGAAAAGACCAATTTGTTTTTTTTAGAACAAATATAATATTTTCTCATTTTTGTAATTTATGTGTTTCAAATTATTGGATATAAATAACTTCTACTTTTAACAGTTATCTCAGCAGCCACCGTGAGACATAGTGAGTCTAGGTTATGTTTGTATGTGTAGCAGGTTAACTGTAACTGTGTAACTGCGTACACACAAGAATTTACACTTGAACTTTAACCTAGATGCAAACTTTTTAACTGCCAGTTTAACCAACTTTTTGTTTTGTAGTAGCAGTGTATCAACTCAACTTGTAATATAGATGATCTCCTGTAACCGTACCTTTGGTCAGTTTTGTGTAGCTGCTGCCTTGGTCGCAAGCAAAAAATGTTCATGTTGTAGTTTTCAAGTTTCAGTATAAGTTGTTTTGTTTTTAGTGAATCTATTATTTTTTCCAGCAATCTATGCAGGTACATCTCACATCAATTTACAGGCATGGATGTCTACTAGGTAAATGGTCGACTGAAACATACAGTCGCCATATATGCATGTTGAATGCAAATTGCATGTGTTGATGAACATATCTGAAGCTCTAAAGAGAAAACTTAAAACATGTGAATTTAACATAGATAGAATAGATTAAAAATATTCAATATTTAGAATAAAATATTTTCCTTTGAGAAAACACAGATTTACAATTAATAACATAAAATGACCTTTAAGATTTCAAGCTGTAAAAGAAAATTTTCTTGATTGGAGAGATTATCTTTTCAGAATAAAAAAACTTGAGATATGAAGTCGAATAAGAAAACATTGAAAAATTGGGTGCTAATGAAGCACCTGTTTAACTAAAATATGTAATAAGATATATTTAAATTCTCTATTGCATAACCGAATCCACTATTTAGATCTGACAAGAAAATGGGAGGGGGAAATTGAGATAAGGTTCGCTTGAGACATAAAAGTCTCATAAAAATGCCTAAAAAAATATATTATTAATTTTTAGTTTAGACATTTAAAAGTAATATGTATTATAACACAGCTTAGAAAAAAGCCTGTGTATTAAGTCTGATGGTTGCTTAAATGTTTTAGTGCATGGCAACATTTATAAAACTACTTTCCATTTTCAGATCAATGTTTTCAGTAGTCTGAAAAGCTGGTAAAATAGGTATTTCTGTTTATTTTACTGTCAACCTCCTTTTCTTTCTTTTTAATCTGGCAGTTTCAGAAGAGAAGTGTCAAATGACAATACACAGCAAAAAACTGGTTTAAACCAAATAAACCAGTTTTTTTTTCATAAAAACCATTTTTTTACAACTCTGGTACTATCATATGAGAATAACTACAGCATTTAGTGTCAAAATTTAGATGATATCAACCCTATTTTGACAACTATGGAAGTTACTTAAAAAAATAAATCACAAAAATGTAAAAAGTGTCTTTGATGTACTATGAAATGAGGTCTTGGATGCAAAATTAACTTTATAGCAAGCCTCAGAGCTACTCCTAACAAAGGTGAGGCCTGATGCAGTAACCTTTGAAAGGCTCTCTCCTTGTACACAAATCAATCCTCTTTCTCAAAATGCTACTTTCATGGTAATAAGTATTGATTAAACAATAAAAACTGTAACTTAATGGTAAAATAACTTTTAATTTTACAAAAAATAAGTGTGCTACATCACAAATTATCATTGAAATAAGTTTCCATTAAACCATAACCATCAACAGCACTAGCATCTTCACAGTTAATATTCAAACTTTGAAATAAACTATCAAGCTTCTTCAACTATGCTGGTCGATTTTTTCAAATGAACCTCAAATTAAAAAAAAATAGCCTTCCAAAAGAACCTCTGGAATGAGTCTCCTTGAATTCATACAAACCTTGAAAGACAAAAAAAAAAAAAAAAAAAAAATCGGTGATTCACGTCTCTATTGCCTTTGGCACTATAAACCAAGTTCGTTGTGCGTGTGAGAGGAAATCTTTTCAAATGAACATAGTTTCAGGGACACACTGTCTTCAGTAGCATATAGTGTGTTCCAAACAAACTTTTTTCTGAACAAACCTCCAGTATGGGTCCCTACTGCCTATGGCACTGTACAGCAGGCAGGTTGCACACATACCAGAAAATTTAGGAACTAAGTTGACAGTTACCCAAAAATACAGTTAGACAACTTTAAACATCTATATTTAAAAAAAAGAATAACTAAACTGACTAAGCTAAAAATGCTATAAAAGTGATAAAATACCTTTATTTAGATTGATAAACGTTTCATCACACAAATGACAACATTTTCAAAATCATTCTTGATAGAAATATTTTTGCAAAAAATTTTAAAAACAATAACTTGGTAAATAATGTCATGAGACCTCATGCATAGTGAAAATCATGTGCAAATATAAAATAAAATGAAATTAGATATTTGTGAGCATGGGTTAATTTTTATTATCATTACTAAAACTGCATAGCATCTCTTTCCAAATTTTCGGTAACTCAAGGGATACTGAATCATTGCAAATATTCTCGTTGCATGAAAATATCTAAATTGATTCCTGGATAATGGATAGTAAATAAAATATTGACAGATAAATTATTCTGCTATTTTTATAATCATTCTGTAAAGGTTCTTTGCATAATCTGGCCTTAAAATATGAAGAGGTTTTAATTATTCGTGGTTTGTTTGGAAAAATCTACAGGCGGATCAACTAGTATACAAATGAACAATGTTCACTTGATATAAGAAATATGACTCCAAGTCGCCAACAGGCCTTTTGATTTATAAGCTGTGGATCTACATATTGCTATAAGAATAACTAATTTCAACTACATGTTAAAAAAGAATTTTTTCCAATAGTGGTGAAAAGAACTGTAGCTATGCCAATAAAAATAAATATGTTTAAAATTTTATATTAAATTTTTCACCCATACTATTTTCATTAATTGGTATATTATTGGATGTCCAATCACGTAGTGGTCAGTGACTGGCTATCATGCAACAAGTCCAGAGTTTGGCTCCATGCTTGGCAAGGTTCGCTCTTTCATCCTTTCAGGGTTGATAAAATGGGTACCAAGCTTGCTTGGGAACTAAACGCTGAGAATCCCAGATTAGGTTGACCACCTGACCAAGACATATGCTGTGTAGTAGAGATCTGCATGGGCCAGGGTCGGGCCTTACTTTTTTCCTGAAGGTTCGGGCCGGGCCTAACTTATTTTTTCTGCACACACCCGGGTACTGGTTTCATTCCTAATCTTCATGGCACAAAATTTTCATTCCTAGTTTTCACCTACACCGTATAAAAATCATTGTTTTTGTCAAAAAATGCATACATTTTTAAACCGCCATTCTTCTACAATTAAACATTCAAATTCATTCTTTTTAAAGAATAGTAGATTTCTACACTTATTAAAATATAGTTAAATTAATATATAGTAACACATGTGAAAAAGAACCTGTCTATGACGGAATCTTGTTTTAAACTGAAAAACCTGTTGATTCATGCAAAATTAATATACTCTTACGTAAGAAAATAATATATAATACATTTACACTTGCTAAGAAAGGAACTTGTCTATAACGCATTTTTTTTTCTTTTCTATGCAATTCAGTCTTAGATTTTACCGTATAGCATTTTTCAGATATTTAACACTTCAATACATGGAATATGGATTAACAATATTAATGATAACTGAAACATTTACATACAAGAAATAGAGATTCATTAAAAAATAAATATCACACCCTGCAGCACTTCTATAAAAATGAAGATTATAAACATGAAAAGAAAAGTTAAGATAAATATTTTTGGCTTGAACTCCTCATACAAGACAAACTTTTAACCAAATCGACATAAAAATCAATATTTTGTAGAAATTCACTCGGGCCGGGCCAGGCTCAGACCGAACTTTTAACTTTTATACCAGGCCTGGCTGGGCTTGGGCCAAACTTTTAACTTTTTATCCAGGCCGGGCCAATAATTGTTTTGTACGGGCCGAATTTTTTTTTCTCTGAGTTGGCCCGGGCCTGGAAATGTTGACCCGTGCAGACCTCTACTGTGTAGTACCTCAGGGCACAGCATCAAGAAAAATGGGTAGGGCACTGTAGGCTCTAATCCTTGATGGATTATAAAGACTCAAGTTTAGTTTTTTGGTATATTACTGAAATTCTTTTGTACACAAATTTTCATTAAATTATTTTACCAGGCATCTGTTTGGATTTTTTTTAACATGATCCTGTTTTTGTAAAATTGCAAATTTTTGTATGTACTACAGCCTACTCCCTCTAATCTGCAATATATTTCAGATGTAAACAAACAGTTAAGTCTTTTTTTTCTAAGAAAATTAATGTAGACTTTCACCATAACTAGAGAAGTAAATTTTACCGAAATTTTGAAGTGGTGGAAAAAAAGTTTCTTTAAAAAACTTTTTTTTAAAGTTT
The DNA here is from genome assembly GCA_963932465.1 of Maratus speciosus. Classification (NCBI taxonomy): domain Eukaryota; kingdom Metazoa; phylum Arthropoda; class Arachnida; order Araneae; family Salticidae; genus Maratus; species Maratus speciosus. The sequence continues at coordinate 545,683,126 of OZ010796.1, read as the reverse complement.
TTTTCTGGAAAAATTGATTTCTCACAAATGTTTCTCTAAAACAAGTTATATTTTCTTAAAAAATATAAAATAATTAATTTTTTTTAGTATTTTTGCAAACTAAAAAAAAATTATTTTTCCTTTACATGAATATATTTTCTTTAAAAAAAAAAGAAAGAGAGAAAGAAAACAAGCCACCTTTTAAAAGTTTATCTAAAAGTTATCCTTTCAGTCTCAGAATTTTGATAGTAGCTTTTCTTGCTTAATTTAACACTTTTGTTTTTAATATATCACATCCTTTGAAATGATTGTTCAGTTGCATTTGTTTAATTATCTTTAGAGCTTATTTAAAAAATAACAACAAGAAAATCTTAAGTTTCAAACAATATCACTGCAGTTTTAAAACAATTTTAAACTGAATTGTACACCTCATCTAGTACATAGTACAGTAGATTCCCTCACATCCACATAGCTTGGGACCAGAGATTGTGCAGATTTTAGAATTTTGCAAAACAGTAGGGTCAGGTGGGGGAAAGTGGGCCCATGGGGTAAAGGAGGAGTATATTGAAAAACGCCTATTTTCTCTTTCTAAATTAAGATATTTAGTTAATTCTTTTTGGGAGACATATATTGAGATTATGGCATATATTATTATTTTAGTTTTAGAAACTGGCAACAAGTTTAATGTTTACAAACTATCTTGTTTATGCTCATTGCACATGGCATGTTAGTTTAAGCTATTGATGAACTTCCTTATAAAATCTTTATTAATTGGCAAAAACTATTAATTTTAGTTCAGACTTATACAGGAACATCTAAGGAACAGATCTACATAGAAAGGTAAGAATAAATTTGATAATTATATTTATTAGGGATTGTTTTCCGAGGTGGGGTATTTTGGGGGTATGGTTAGGCTTAGCTAAGTGTTCTATGGTAGGGATATTTTTACCTCTGGTTTAACGTTAGTAAATGTCTAATGCTGCTATTTTATTAAAAAAAATGACTAAAAAAAGAATTTTCTTATTTATTTATAATGCTAGTTAGTAATTTTAACATTGAAAAACAATTTCTTTTGAAATTTTATTTTGAAATGCAGTTTAAAGAGAGAAGAATGATAGAAAAAAACAATGTTATAAATAATAATAAAACTTTCAATTACTATTGATATTAATTTTTACATTGTCTTTTATAGTTCAAATATGCCAAGAAATTATATTAAAAAAACCAGTGGCCCAAAATACACAAAAGATGATCTGAAGAAAGCTGTTTTGCAGGTAAAACATGGATCTACAATTTATGCTGCATCAAAGAAATTTAGTGTTCCTGAAGAAACTGTTAGAAGATGGATAGTTAAAAGTCCCTCTCACCAAGGACCAGATAGATCCTCCTATCTAACAAATGAAGAAGAAAAGTGCATTGTGGTAGCTTTACAATTTTTAGGACAATGCAGATTTCCTTTTGATAGAAGAGACGTTATAAACCTTGTTGAAACTTACTTGACAACAAATAAGGCAGCTCAACTTCTTTTCTCAAATAGTAAACCTGGTGTCGAATGGATTAGAGGTGTTCGAAAAGTGGTGGAAAGAGGAACTCAGTAAGAAAAAACCTAAACTCCTGACTAAAGCCCGAGCAGCTGATCTTAATGAAAAAACAGTAACAGTTTTTTTCAACACCTATGAAAAATTGCTGTATGACAATAGTCTCCAGGATGAGCCTGACAGAATATTTAATCTCGATGAAGCTGGCTTATCCACAGACCCTAGATCAACTAAAGTCTTTTTCAAAAAAAAATCAACACACAGCATACATGAAATCTGCTGACTGTGGCAAAGCTATGTATACAGTCTTATTTTGCGTCTCTGCAACACATGTTTACTTGCCAACTTTTGTTGTGTATAAAGGGCAGCACCTCTATCAATCTTGGACTGTAGGAGGATCACTAAAAGCTCTTTATTGTTGTAGTGACTCTGGATGGATGCATGATACTCTGTTCGAATCCTGGATGGCTCATTTTATTGATTTTGTGAAAAATAGAAAGAAACCTATTCTTCTTTTATATGGTGGAAATGGAAGTCATCTCACTTACAACACTATCAAGCAAGCAATGGACAATGGAATAATAATCTTATGTCTTCCTCCTAATTGTAGCCATGCATTACAACCATTAGATGTTGGAGTGTTTTCTCCTATATGAAAAAAGTTTGGAAGGAGATTTTGAAACATTGGTTTGAAGAAAGCAGGTTACGAAATGTTTCAAAAGCATCATTTCCATTTCTCTTGAAAAAGTTGTTTGAAAGAACGAAGCCGGAAAATGCAATAAGTGGATTTAAAGGAGCTGGACTTCATCCTCTGAACAAAAAAGTCATCCAACATTGTAATCTCATTACAGAAAAAAGAAACAACCAAAAGGATACAAGAACAGATTAATCCACAAGCATTGTATCTTCTGAAGCAGTTTCTCTCGACTCACCTTTATAAGATTTAAAGAAAGCAATACTGCAAACTCTCTCTCCTACTCCATCTGTAAACACTGTTTTAGCCATTGAGAATTCAAAGAAAAAATGAAAAAGAGTACAAAGCAAGAGTGGTGAAGTTTTAACTAATGAAACAGTTTTGGAAAGGTTGGCTGTTGGAGAAAGGGACTGTAAGAAAAAATTTAGCCAAGCAAATATGGAAAAAGACATAAAAAATGAAGAAGAAACTGACCATAACAAAACAAACTATCAAGAAAAGGAGAGGAAGAACATCCAAAATCCAAAGAGCAGAGTAATGAAAAGTAAAAGAAAGGAAACAAATAATATAAAAGTAAACATGAAAGAAATAAAACAAGGATCTTAGGTAGAAGTTGCATACAGTTCAAAAAGTCAGTCAGCTAAATTCATTGGCCAAGTGATTGAAATTATTGAGTTCTATCACATAAAGTACTTGACTAAGTCACCATTGTGAAACTATTATACATTTCCTGCTATTGATGATGAGGACTGTATAGAGTTCAGCAGTATAAGCCGCATACTAAGTAAACCTAATTTTGATAGCCGTGGACATTACTTCTTTAATTAATTAATATGTAAAAAATGCTTTTTTGTGCATTTTTATCTTTAAATTTAAGTAAGATACATTTATTTCAGTGTATTCTTATTTCACAAATAATATTGACATATTTTTAATTAAATATACACTAATTTTAGAACTACCCCCCCCCCCCCCTTTACCCCACCATGGGGTAAAGTGCGGGTATCAAAACATGCTCTTTTAAATGCATCACTGTGAGAAAACAATCTAATAAAATAGAATGGTTATGCTTCCTATTTAATCTATATGAATCCAATGTATATAAAATGTATCAAAAGTTTCATTAAAATAAATTTAATAGTTTGGTTTTAGGGCCTTTTCTAAAAAAAGCTTGATTTTACCCCCACCTGACCCTACTTTGAATGTAATAATGCAATCAAAATTATAATGAATGGTTACAATACAGTAAATATTAAAATAAGTAAAGCAACAAACTAAAAGGATAAAAAGTAAGATCATGTTAAAAATGATTAAATTATTTAAAGCTCGAGTAAATAATTAATAATGTATAAATAAATATGCATAATAAAGTTAAGATACATTTTTCTTGAATTATTCAATGAAACTTTCCCCATAAAGGTACCTTATTAATTCCCTGCTAAATCATAAAGTAAGGAAGTTTTATTTCAGGTTTAGCCAGTCATAATGACCAAAAAAGCTTCTTCAATACATAAATATAGGGCAATTCCACAGAAAATCATCGTTTTGGGAGGAGGGGGGCGAATCAAATTTATAATATGTTTAATTTAAGGGTACAATGGGAAAACTTGATATTTTTATATGCTATAGAAAAGTCCTAATAAAAAGGCATTGTAAATTACTGTTTACAAACTAAGTTAAGTACCAATATTGTCTTTGTAAAGTCATAATTTTACGTCAGTTACACATGTAAATGCCATTTTTTTACTTTTTTATTATTCAGAAATTAATTAAAGAAGTTAACGTTATAATGTGGCATTACTTAGTGTTGTTGAGAACATTAAATCCCTTTTTAAACTGGATAGTTTTGATAATTTTTACACATCAGTGAAGGCAGGAAAAATGTTTGTATATTTTATGCTATGTCAGTTACAGAATTTTGAATTGCAATTTTTGGGACTCAAAGAGAGATTGAAATAATCTGCAGGTATTTGGGTATTATGATCTTAGTAAGAAATATTTTAAATTGTAAAAATTTGTTCTAGCTTTATTAGTAAATTTTCTACACAGATTTGAAAAGAAAATTCGATGATAAAATGTTACGTCAGTTCTGATGGAATTGCCCTATATTGTTTGAGAACTTGACTTTCAGTCTAGTATTTTTTCTTGGGAGTTTATTTATGATCATTATTTGTTGTTCTGAAACAAAACTCTGTTTCTGAAGAAAATCGAGATATTTATAACCCATAGTCAAACCCTGTTCAAGAGTTACTTTTCACCTTCATCATCAGACAATGTCAGAATTATCCTGATTTTCAGTAGAGTTAAACAAGGTAGTACTTATAATGTCACCATCTGTAAAACTGTCTGCAGTTTCATCTTGGGAGGGCATACATTTAATTATATTTTCTCCATTCAAGATGTAAGGCACAACAGTTAGTTAATATTTTGCAAAATACAAAAGATCTGCAGATTTCTCTTTTGCGATGTTCAAACTGAAGCCACAAAAGTCAAAATTATCACCATGTCCTATAAAATTATCACCTGTCTATAAATAATGATGCTGGCCACAAATTATACAATGCACCAAGCAAAATGTCTTTGCATATAGAGTCCTATGCTATGCATCAGCCTAGAGAAAATAGTCCTTAAGATTACGTGGGACAACTGGGCCAAGATTTTACAATGTGACTCTGGAGATTCTTGCAATGCAGCTTCAGAAGGCTAATATTCATTTGAATTAAAATCTGAACTTTTGTAAATGGGTTCAGTTAGGTTCCCTCTATCAGACAGAAATGTTCAAAATTAGATTTTGATATCTAAAAATAAATATATATATAATTATTTCATCTTTCTTTCCTCATGGGTCCAGTTGCCCCATAAAAATGGGGCAAGTGGACCCGGAGGGTCTATGTTCCACACACATTTTTTTTTTAAATATTGGTTATCAGGTCCTGTTTGAAAAAGTGTAAACAACTAAAAAAAATTTAAACCAGGCATATCAACTAAAGGGCATTGTAAGGGAAACCTTTACTGTCAATGTGTCTAAAAAATGCACTAAAAGTGAAAATATTAGATCTATTTATACAAAAAGCATAAAAATTAAGTAAATACTTATGTACTTTAGTATACGTAATAAGTATAAAAGTTACATGAGTATTTTAAGGAAAAAACCAACAAGATAAATCTATGAACAAATGGCTACGCAAGTACTTAAGTATCTCATTCTCTTTTTTATTTTCCACAATGGAAGTTTAATATGTTCAATAAAACTGTGAGAATGTAACCGTATTTTTATATCAAACAGAACTATTTTTATTCGTTTCAATAATTTTCTAATAATCTCACTTTGCCTTATGTATGCCTCTTCATCTGTATCGTAAAATTTCGAGCTATAGCTATCACACTTAAGAAATTTGGTTTGATATCCCTAACATGTTTTTTTTTTTAAATTTTATTATGGTATTATGTAATTTTCTTTATTGCAAGCAAAAAAACAATGGAGAAATTAATTTCCCGTAGTAAGGGAAACTAAAAAAAGTATAACTGTTGGGTAACTGGATCCCATATGGTTCAGTTACCCTAATACATGTCCCAGTTACCCCATTCTTGAAAAATTTATGGGGTAACTGGAACACCGGCCTTACATTTTAAACACAAAGTAAATATGTATAGATACTTAATAATATTAATGTATTTATGTGTCTAATCTTTAAATAAAAAAATTGTTTAATAAAAGTGCTTACTGTATTTTAATAAAAAGCTGAGGAAGTTCAACCAAATGGACGTTGTTTTTAAAAAAAGAAACCTAAATTTTCAGCAACCTATCACAGCAAAGGCAGAATTATGATTGAGTTGACACATGTTGTTTTAAGAAGTAGAGATAGGGGTGCAATGTTGACAAAAAATAAAACTTAAAAAACATCAACTGTTTTTTATAAAATAGCCTATGGCCTAGTTATCCCAGCTTACCTTAATTGTAAATTGCTTTTGATACATCCTCAAATTAAACATTGAAAAAAGTCTCCTGATTTACTTTTTTTTTTCATTTAAAAAATATTTTACTTCTTGATGTAAAAAATTGTAAAAAATATTTTACTTCTTTACTTTATGAAATACAAAATTGTAGGGGGAAAAAACTGAAAATCGATCGTCGATCAAAGTGATTGGTTAAAGTGAAGTGAACTTAATGGTGATTGACAAGTGCAAGAGAGTCTAAGACACATGTCACTGTCTGATCTTTTATCAAAAACAGGTGCTGTTGAAGTACATGCTGCGGGAAGAGAGGGGACTTATGCTAAAGTAAGAATGAGAGCATTTGTTAAACAAAAATTTAAATTAAAGAAAACTAAGCATCAAATTTGATGGCTAGGCATAATTTTGTGGTCATGAAATGCAATAAATTAGTTGCATTTGATGACTAATGACTGCTAATTTCTAACCCTGTTCAAGACTACAAAAGTACAAAGCTTTGAGACTACAAAAATTGCAAAGCTTTGAGACTACAAAAATTGCAAAGCTTTGAGACTACAAAAATTGCAAAGCTTTGAGACTACAAAAATTGCAAAGCTTTGAGACTACAAAAATTGCAAAGCTTTGAGACTACAAAAATTGCAAAGCTTTGAGACTACAAAAATTGCAAAGCTTTGAGACTACAAAAGTACAAAGCTTTGAGACTACAAAAGTGCAAAGCTGTGAGACTGCAAAATTGCAAAGCTGTGAGACTGCAAAATTGCAAAGCTGTGAGACTGCAAAATTGCAAAGTGTGAGACTGCGAAATTGCAAAGCTGTGAGACTACGAAAGTTCAAAGCTTCGAGAGTATGAAAGTATGAAGCTTTGAGACTATGAAAGTATGAAGCTTTGACTGCAAAATTCCAACACTCACAGTCTGTTAAATTCTAACTAACAGTTTAACAACACTACAACATCTCTACACTTCAACACTATAAATTTTCCATACTATGACACTGAAAAGTTTCCACAGTTTGAGACTACAAAATTTCAACATTTGAAGACTTCAAAATTATTTATTAGGATATTAATATATTTTATCATCAGAAATTATCCTCGGTGATTCTAACTGTTACCATTTGAAAATACCACTTTGACAATTTTAAAAGTATCTAACCATCCCAGACTTGATTTTACAGGGGCCTGTCTAGAAAAAATTTGGGTCCTATAAAGGATCCTTCATAATTATTTTTATTTCAAAACAGGACCCTTGACAAAAACATTTATCTTAAAACAGGATCCTTGACAAAATTTTTTGTCTTAAAAAAGGAACTTTCATATCAAAAATGGGTTCTTCCCAAACTCAATCATTTTAAAAAGAAATCTTATCTGTGTCAAAACAGTTGGAATTACAAAAGATCTTATTATCTAGCTATAAGAGTTCACTCACATCAATAACTCATTTAAATGACATTCCATCTCTCCTCTACTTTCCACACAATTTCACAGTTCTACTTTATTCCTTTGTCATTGCACATATTCCATAAAGATCGCCGTACTCAGCTCGATACCTTTTTTCTCTTCATTCTAACACCATACTCTTACTACATTCATAAACTCATTAACATAGCTGTCCATACATCTCCATTTTCCATAAACTGATCAACTCATAAACTGACTGATATTTTCAGATACAGATCCTACAGATCACCTTCTCTCATGATCTATCAAAGAGCTCTCAAAGAAACACTCAAAAGTCTCTCCATACCTGGCTTTTCGATTGTATTTATACTACTGTCTGACTGGGATAAGAAAGACTCTAGAGCCGGTCTCAGCTCGGTTCTGTTGCCAAGGTAACTGGTCAGTCGGCTTTATTTTAGGGAAGTTCCACATTTTCTTTTCTCCCATTCAACCAATCATTCTGAGAATTAGCAGTCTTTTTTTGTCCTATGAATGAAGTTCCCTCCCTACAAGTTTTGGAACCTTCGAAAGCAGGAAAACTTCTCATGGTTTTTCTTATCTCGGCCATACAGTACCTTGGCTTAACGTTATAAATTAAGTCAGCTGATCTTTCTCTCCCAATCATAATTGCTTTTTTGATGGTTTATTTACATTTCCAGTCAGATTAATCTGGAAGTAATTAAGTTTCTGGGTGTGAAACATTGTTCCAGAACTTTCTATATTCCTGACCCCAAACACATAAGATGTAAACAAAAATTAGTTTCTGCTATCGAGATTGCATCTAAAAATAGCTTTTTCCCCTGCCAGATGATAAAGAAAAATGAATTTGCTGTCGAGGAAAAGTTTTAAGCATTGAAATATTCTAGTTGGCACCTGGATAATCTATATATATAAAACAAGAGATGTCTGCCTGCCTGACCGAGGCAAGCGCCGAAATTATAGCACCTAGGCCTCTGAAATTTTCGTCATGTGTTAATTTTGTCCTCGGAAAGTGTACTTCACAGCCGAATTTTAAAATTTCAATTTAGATTTTTTGTTTTAAATTAAAACTTTATGCGTTAGAGGCTATTTACAACTTTCCGCCAATCCGCGGCAATGAAGCAGCCAGCCAATGAGAGCAGGCGTTAAATATTGGATCTATCGTAGCGGCAGCGGCAAAGGGCGAACTTCATTCTCGCAACTCCCAATGATTATGTGTCGTAAGCTGCATGTAAATATACTTTTGCGTTTGTCTTCCTATAAGATTTAATATTATTTACATTAATTGTGATATTTCGAAGCGTTTTTTACTTATTTTGCAAGGTATACAATTCACGTAAGTTAGTTTAAATTGTATTTATTCTTTGTGTTAATGGCGTAGTCGCGAAAGAATGAAATGTGTTTCTTGAACTTTACTTTCTCTGAAGTAAATAGTTTCTGTTCTTGGGCAATTAAAAGAAGTTAATGTTCGATTCTTATGAAACTCATAATATATCACCATATAATTTCATCATATAAGTATTTCACGCCCTCAGGATTTTAAATTCAGTTCTTTTCCTTTTGTTAAAATCTTTTCTACATATGTTACACTTTATTGAATGTTTTCATAGTGCCAGGCATATCAGTTTAAAGTTTAGGCGTAATTCAATGAACGAAATTTTTGAGTACTGTTATTTATTGTAGTTATCTTTCTTCCTGTTAATATTGAATATATTTTTAGACATCCAAGAACGGTGAAATCATAACATGCTATAAATTGTGCAACTGAATGCAAAATCCTGTGAATGTAGTATGAGATGTATGTTTTAATTAAGATTTGTTATTGAAATTAGTTTATTTTATATACAAAACACCATATTTTATGAGTTTGGTAAATAATCCTACCAAAAACCTATATCTTGCACTTTATTGAATGTTTTCATAGTGCCAAGCATACGAGTTCAAAGTTTAGGCCCAATTCAATGAAGCGAAAATACCAGATTTGCATGCCCGTTCTTGGGCGATTCTTATGAAACTCAATTTGTCACAAAATGGTGATTTTATTGACTTCATTTTTGCAAATTAAAATGGTTTCATGACAATATACATCTTTTCCCAAGAACGGACATGCAGTCTGGTATAAGATGTATATTAGAGTCCTGCACGGTTCGGGTACAACCCGACACGAACCCACAAATTCCATTTTAAATCAACCCGCAACCCGACCCAAACCCCCAAAAATAATTTTCAGAAACCCGATCCGAACCCGCAACATAATTTCCATCAACCCATCCTGAACCCGCAATGCAAAAAAAGTAAATTATGTTTTAATGCCACTATGAAAAATAATCTACAATTGTATGTCTAATACAATTTTTATGTTTTACATAGAAGAATGAACAAATCTATATTCTTTAACATTCAAATATAGTAAAACCTCTGAGCATGTTGGGATCATTGTATAGAGTCAAACATCGAATCGGGTTATCCTAAATTTTGTTTTTTCGGCTCTGAATGAATCTAATTTTCTTTCTGCAGGTCGGGTTCGCATTACAAGAATTCTTTCGGGCCATCTATAGGTTTTTTACTGGATTCGTTATAATCATTATCGTATCAGTAATTGAGAAAGTATGTTTATATTAATTTCCAGAAACGAATTCTAAGACTATACAAAACTGACAGGCACGCATTTTGTTTTTGTGAAACTTTGATCTGCAGTTTTTATAGAATTTTAATGTGAAAAAATAGTTTGGACATTCTTTTAAAAAATCGAGTCAACCCGAATCCGAACTGTAAACGTCAAAAAGCCAACCCGAAACAATGAAAGCTGTTGTGAAATGACTGTTTCCCTTATAAATATTGCCTGAAGATGGCAGCACCAAAACTGATTTAGACTATATTTACAGTTTGCAGTTCTTTCAATTTTGAGTTTATATCTTATATCTTTCTTTATATCTTTTGTATATGTGTGTAAATTGTATCATTAATGTTTCTTAATTTTTGTTTTCAGTGTAGATTTAATAATTATTAATATTCTGTTAAATTATTCCTTGATATGTGATAATTGTGTATTATTTAAGATATTATTTTGATTCTTGCCGGTAGATGGCCTGGCTAGCCCAGGAATCATGTTTTAGAAATGTAGGTGTTCCTTTTTCTGCTAGCTTGCAGAATGTAGTAGTAAGATGGCTGTTCGGAGAAGTTTGTTTAGAGAATGTAGACAGTTAAAAATGTGAATGTGAAAATATACATGGGGCGAAGTCATGTGTAAGTCCCCTCAGTGTAAATAGTAAATACAAAATGTTTGAATATGTGATCGTTTGTGCATTTATTTGTGACTGTTCGTGTTTATTTCTTCTGAAGTACGAGGCCGGCTACCCACGTAAGACGTAAGTACTATTTTCATTGTCTGATTAATTTTCTTTATGTACAAGTGGAAGAAGTGATGGAATATTTAAAGTGATATAAAATAGAGAGTTGGCCCATTTTCCCTCAATATAAAACTGGTAGTTTTATCTAGTTTAAATAAAATGTTTAGAACAGTAGCCTTAGCATAATTTTAAGTTTCGTTTTTCGCTATTGTTCTATTATTAGTGGCGCCCGATTACAGGGACTGGGTTATTCTATTATTGTTCTTAAGTGTTCTTAGGCTCTCTATGTATTTTTAAGGTACTTTATTTACTGAATTTATTTGTTTATTTGTGATATTTTTTATAAAAGATTTTTTGAAGAGTATTATTTTTTGTATTATTATTATGGAAGCTTTAAAACTCAAAAGAACCGGCGTTCGCTCGTCTTTCACACGCACAGCAAATATTCTGAAAACAGAACTTGTAAAGGATGATTGTGACGTAAATTTAATTAAAGATAAATATGCAAAATTACAAAACATACAAGCGGAATTAAATGATTTAGATAATAGAATTTTAGATTTGATAACCGCTGATGGGACGGCCGCGGGACAAATTGTTTCTAATGAAATAGAAAACAGAGAAGCTTATTCGGATGATTTCATCACGCTGACTCGTCAGTTTAATGAAAAATTTATAATTACAGAGGCGAGGCCAGACGGTGAGTTCAGCGTTACGGGCAATAAGATGAAATCTTATAAGCTTCCGAAAATAGAATTAAAGAAATTCGACGGAGAATTGATTAATTGGCTGCCGTTCTGGTCCCAGTTTCAAAAAATTCACGAAGACCCAGATTTGCATGACAGTGATAAATTTTCCTATTTAGTACAAAGTATGAAAATAGGGTCACGCACTAAGGAACTTATCGATAGTTACCAGATTACTTCTGATAATTATAAAAATGCAGTTGCGGCGCTGACAGAACGTTTTGGGAAGCCCGATTTATTGATCGAAGTTTATGTAAGGGAGTTGATTAAATTAATTATTTCGAATGTAAAAGCTGACAATAGAAATAAATTGCCTCTTGATAAGCTGTACGATAAAATTGAAGCCCATTTGAGGGCTCTAGATTCATTAGGCCTAAAATCGAGTGAAAACACATCGTGGTTATATCCGATAGTTGAGTCTAGCCTAACAGAGGATCTCCTGAAAGCGTGGCAGAGAAGTCCATTTTTCAATCAACCCGAGGGAACAGATCTCTCTCGCCTCAATAATTTAATGAAATTCTTAAAAGCGGAAGTTGAGGGTGAAGAGCGGTTAAAACTAGCACGCAGCGGTTTTGAAAATAACAATCGTAGGGAAATATATCATGATAAAGTAAGAGGTGAGGTAAAGGATAAATTCAAAAAACACAATATTCCACTGCATCAAATTTCCTAACGATTAAAGAGCGTTCGTGCATTTTTTGTGATAAAAACCATGAGAGCAAAAATTGTTACGAAGCCCGTTTATTAACTTTAGAGGAAAAAATCGCTAAAGTTAAAGAGAAGAGGTGTTGTCTAAAATGTTTAGAACCTAATCATGTCGCCAAATTTTGTAAGCAGTTTGTGCGTTGCTATTCTTGTGGCAGACCTCATTTTATTTCACTTTGCCCAGAAATGCATAAAAAAGGGGAACCACCGAAGGAAAAGGCGGTAACAGAGCATGCACAAATGACCGCTGCCAGGCAACTTGCACCGCGGAAGTAGCATTAATGACTTTGCAAGTAAAAGTCGCGGGTGCGAATAAAGTGAAAAAAGTCAGAGTACTTCTGGATTGCAGTTCGCAAAAGTCATATATTTTAGAGTCTTTGGCAGTCGAGTTGGGTTTACCAATTGTTTCTAAAGAAAGCATAGCTCATACTTTATTCGGGGGTGCTAGAACTGCTCCGAAATTGCATAACAAATATCGGGTAAAATTATGTTCACTAAATCAAAAGAAATATCCAGATTTAGAGTTTGATTTTTTGGACCAAGACGTAATCTGCGGTGACATTCCGCGTTTACCTAGAGGACCAATTTTAAGGGAATTGAAACGTAATAAAATTTGGTTATCTGATATGGGTGCAGATCATCCTAAAATTGATATGCTTATAGGTAGTGATATATATGGGAAAATTCTCACGGGTCTAGTTAAGCAATTAAAAGGAGGATTGACCGCAGTTTATACAAAGTTGGGTTGGGCCGTTTGTGGTGCGTTGGATGATTTTTCTCCTCCTAAAGAGCAAGGGGCTACAACTTTGTGTACGAATTTGGCTATCAGAGATTTGAAAATTTCCGATCTTTGGGATTTAGAAACAATCAGAATATTAGATACGCCACAAAATTTGACTAAGGCTGCGGAAGAAGAAATGGCCCGGGAACAATTCTTAGATTCTCTTTCTCGAAACGAAGAGGGTCGTTACTGTGTAGGTTTACCATGGTTGGGAACCAATGTAGCGTTACCATCAAATCGTCATGTGGCCGAAAAGAGGCTTTTCAGTGTTTCCCGAAAACTTAAATCTTTGAATAAATTTGAGGAATATAATAGGGTTTTTGACGAATGGATGGAAGAGGGTGTAATTGGGGTAGTACCAGAGGCAGAACTAGATAGGAAAGGGCATTATCTTCCCCACCACCCAGTGTTTAAACCAGATAGTGCCACAACTAAGATAAGACCTGTTTTCGATGCGTCATGCAAAGTGGGTAGAGCTCCCTCTCTCAATGACTGTTTATTTAAGGGACCAAATTTAATTGAAGAAATTCCTGCGATTTTGTTGAGACTTAGGGAAAAATGCATTGGGGTAACTTCCGATGTTAGACGTGCATTTTTGCAAATAGAATTAAGAAAAGAAGATAGGGATTTTTTGAGATTTTTATGGTGGAATAGAGAAAATGTTATAAAAGTACTCCGCCATACTAGGGTAGTTTTTGGGGTTACCTCCAGCCCATTTTTATTAGGAGCCGTTATAAGACACCATTTGTCACAGGTGCCACCCGAAAAGAGGTTTTTGGCTCAGAAACTAGATAAATCTTTATACATAGATAATTGCGTAACATCCATTGATAATCAGCAAGAACTCGAAGACTTTATAAAATATTCTACTCAGGTTCTCGCCGAAGCGAAGACGGAGCTACGCATGTGGACCGATTCCACCACCGCGTTATCCTGGATTAAAAGAAATGATAGTTGGGGAACTTTCGTGGGCAATCGGGTGAAGGAAATTTGCGCTGTCACAGAAGTAAATCAGTGGTCTTACGTTCCGAGCCAATTTAATCCGGCAGATTTGCCTTCTCGCGGCTGCTCCCCTCGTCGGTTTATGGAATGTAAATGGTGGTATGGGCCTAACTGGCTAAAAGAGCATAGCGACAACTGGCCAAAGCTAGAAATAGAGCCAGATGAGACTTTAGTTTTTTCTGAACGCAAGAAAGGAGTAACCGTAAATTTAAGTTTAAATATTATAAAGGATAAAGAGATTAAATGGTATGAGATATTCTCTAAATTTTCAAAGATGATAAGGGTTTTAAGTTGGGTAAAAAGGTTTATCAGTAATTATTTAAAACGTAACATTAATAAAGAACCATTTCTATCTGCTTATGAAATTCAAGAAGCTAAAACCACACTTCTTTCACTTGTTCAGACGGAGAGTTTCTCAGAGACTGGAGATTCAGTTCATGGTCTCCTGATGGAGAGAGATCAGAGGGGCCTACTTAGAGTAAAGACAAAAATTATACAACGTGATGATCATTACGCTTTTAGATATCCTGTTTTGCTACCTTCCAAACATTATATTGTCCACTGTCTAATACGAGATTATCACTTGAAAAATTCTCATGCTGGTATTCAAACTCTTATGGTCATATTACGTGAAGAGTATTGGATCATAGCCGCTAGACGAACTATTAGATCAGTAATAAAGAAATGCGTACCATGTCAAAGATTTACAGTAAAACCGCCAACTACTGCACCCATCCAATTGCCATTGGACAGGGTTCATGATGCCTTTAGTTTTAAAATAACAGGAATCGATTTATGTGGCCCCCTGATTCTCAAAAATAAAGTAAAAGCGTGGGTAGTTCTTTTTACGTGTGCTGTGTACCGATGTGTACATTTAGAACTTGTCACTTCTATAAGCACCGAGTACTTTATACAAGCTCTTCGTCGATTCATAGCCCGGAGAGGCCGTCCTTCTGTTGTGTACATGGACAACGGCACCAATTTTGTAGGAACGTCCATGGCATTGAAGAAAATTGACTGGGAGAAGGTAGTCTCTCATGAAACTTTAAATCCCATAAAATGGAAATTTATTCCGCCTACTGCCGCATGGTGGGGCGGATGGTGGGAGCGACTAATCCGCACCACCAAAAATCTACTTGTCAGAGTGCTAGGGCAAGCCTCAGTGAATTATGAGGAACTGCTTACAATTATTTGTGATGTCGAAGACGTTATCAACTGTAGACCTCTCACTTACGTTTCAAACGATACGGAAGATCTTGCACCATTGACTCCGTCGATGTTTTTACGCGATCTTCGAATATCAGGTGTAGTGGATTTGGACTTCGTCGATAACAACAAACTGCTTGTTCGCCAACGTCGATGTCAAGAACTTCGTGAGCAATTTCGGATGAGGTTTCGCCAAGAATATCTTAGCCAATTGGCACAAAAACATGGTCAAAAGGACTGTGATATCCACGAAGGTGACATTGTGCTTATCGGTTCAGAGAACACCAAACGCATCAATTGGCCAATCGCTCGAGTACAAGAACTGTGTACGGGTCGAGACGGACGGGTAAGAGTAGTTAAAGTTAAGACAAAAAATGGCACATTAGTGCGGTCTGTGCGCAAGCTTTATCCTTTAAAAGTGTGCTCCTGTACTAAAGATACAGAAATTAGTTTTTGATTTGACTCTCACCAAATCAAAAGGTGGGAGTGTTGTGAAATGACTGTTTTCCTTATAAATATTGCCTGAAGATGGCAGCACCAAAACTGATTTAGACTATATTTACAGTTTGCAGTTCTTTCAATTTGAGTTTATATCTTATATCTTTCTTTATATCTTTTGTATATGTGTGTAAATTGTATCATTAATGTTTCTTAATTTTTGTTTTCAGTGTAGATTTAATAATTATTAATATTCTGTTAAATTATTCCTTGATATGTGATAATTGTGTATTATTTAAGATATTATTTTGATTCTTGCCGGTAGATGGCCTGGCGAGCCCAGGAATCATGTTTTAGAAATGTAGGTGTTCCTTTTTCTGCTAGCTTGCAGAATGTAGTAGTAAGATGGCTGTTCGGAGAAGTTTGTTTAGAGAATGTAGACAGTTAAAAATGTGAATGTGAAAATATACACGGGGCGAAGTCATGTGTAAGTCCCCTCAGTGTAAATAGTAAATACAAAATGTTTGAATATGTGATCGTTTGTGCATTTATTTGTGACTGTTCGTGTTTATTTCTTCTGAAGTACGAGGCCGGCTACCCACGTAAGACGTAAGTACTATTTTCATTGTCTGATTAATTTTCTTTATGTACAAGTGGAAGAAGTGATGGAATATTTAAAGTGATATAAAATAGAGAGTTGGCCCATTTTCCCTCAATATAAAACTGGTAGTTTTATCTAGTTTAAATAAAATGTTTAGAACAGTAGCCTTAGCATAATTTTAAGTTTCGTTTTTCGCTATTGTTCTATTATTAGCCAACCCGAACCGCAACAAAAGAAGTTGAAGTCAACCCGAACCAGATTTGTAATGGGAAAATATAGACCCGACCTGAACTGTAGGTCGGGTTCGGGTAAAAGTGGGTAACCCGACCCAATGCAGGACTCTAATACTATGCTATGTTGTCAAGTTGTCATCGAATGCCCAAGAATGGGGAAATAAAACCCAACAACTTTTGACTTCAGGGAAAATGAATGAGGTTATTTGGGTTTTCCTTTTGTTAATATTTTTTCGCCACATAGACTTACCCATATATTATGAGTTTCTTAAGAAATCCCAATGAAAACATATTTATTTGCTTTACTGAATGTTTTCCTTTCTTATCAAAATTATGATATGTAACATGCGAGAAATTGTAGAACTGGATGGAAAATTCTGTCAGTGAGGTCTACGGTTTGTTTTCTTTCAGATTTGTTATTGAACTCATTTTATTTCATTTAAGAATATTTTTAGTCACTAAAGAATAGAGCATGTGTTTTGATTAAGATGAGAAAAGATTAACAAAAGGTAAAGAACTGAATGAAAAATTCTCAGTGCGCTAAATACTTATACAATGAACATTTTGTGATATATTACGAGTTTCATAAGAATCGCTCATGAATGGACTCTTAATCGCCAAGAACGGAAATTATTTACTTCATAGAAAGTAAAGTTCAAGAAAACACATTCCATTCTTCTTGGGCGACTATGCATATATAAATTGCCATTAACACGAAGAACGAATACAACTGTTACTAACTTATGCGATTTGTATATTTTGCATAAAAAGTAAAAAACATTATGAAATATCCCAGTTAATGCAAATAACATTAAATCTTATAGAAAGAAATGCGCAGAAGTGTATTTTTCTTTAAAATAAAGCTGATGAGACATAAATAGTGCAATTTATCTTTACCCCTAAGCTATGAAGTGCGGTCACTGGATCCCATATTTTTTACCGCCTGCTCTCATTGGCTGGCTGCTTCATTGCCGTCACAATGCCATATGCACATTTTAATAATAATAAAAATAATCTACATTGAAATTTTAAAATCCAGCTGCGAAGTGCACTTTTCAGTGACAGCATCTACACATGACAAAAATTTCAGTATATGGTGAAGCATGCAGCAGTGAGCCCTGTCCGAGGTTCTTATAGGTGAAATTGGGGTCTTAATTGAGTGATGGTTACCATTATTTCCGAATAGAAATTTCAGCAAATTTCTTAAATTCTTATTTGTGTCACCACCCCATCGAGTAATATATCTATGGATAGGTTGAAAATTTGAGTTTCATTCATATATAGGTTTGTTTATGAGAGAGTGTGCATCCTGGTGGTGGGAAAGTGAAACTTAAAAGATATTGCAAAGTGTGCATAGCATGCCTGCTATACCCGGCTGCAGGCGGTGGTGACCTGTGTCGGATATTCGTATAAAACATTGTGCCCCGTGGCGGTGGAAAGTACTTCGAAGCATATGCACAGCTAGGCTAGTTAGGTTATGGTTAGGTTAAGTTTACCGTTACGTAGGCCTAGGTCTTAAATTGATTTACAGCTTACATCGGAAAATCCGATTTAACCATTGGTCTTAAATCGATTTAAACTAACATCGAAAGTCGCAATTTAGCTAATGTCTTGAATTACAATTTAGCCATTGTCCTTTTAGCCTTACATCGCAATTTAAAACAAACATCAAAAATCCAATTTAACCATCAGTCTTATATCGATTTAAAGATAACATCAGAAATATTTATTTATCTATTGGCTTTAAATCGATTTCAATCAAAATACCGATTCAGAGCTAACATTGGAAAACTGATTTATTTACATTGATGCAGCTTCTGCATGCATGGCGAGCTGGTGTTAAATCGATTTAGCAGGATCCAATTTAAGAAAACATTGCAAGCTTCAGTGCTTTCCGATTTAAGAAAAACATGGCAAGCTGGTGTTAAATCGATTTAGCAGGATGTGATTTAAGCAAATCTTAATGAAATTGATTCACTATAATGTCTGAAAAAAAAAAAAAAAGTCATGGTTAGTCCAAATTCATCTATTTTTTGCTTATATTTTTTTGCATTCTTTTGATCAAAAATTAATTTTCATATATTGAAATATTTTAGTTTTAAATTATTATTATTTTGTAATTAATTAAAAATACTTAAATGATGAGTTGAATAATACTTTAATAATCCTTCTCCATCCACTATATCAATGTCAGCATTTATGTTAAACGAATTTTATTATAATCTAAAAGTGAAAAAGGAATAAAATTGCACCTTATTTCTCATATATTTCCCCCCCCCCCCCCCCCATTTTTTTTTTTTTTTTTTTGTTTAGCTCACAGGCTATCAAAGCCTGAGATCTAATGTGTCCGCAGGTTCTGTATGTACATATGTAACTTTTGATAGAAATATCCGATTTGCTTCAAAATTTTTTTCTAGGTTCATTATGATAAGGTGCTTCCCTGATTAGCTTTTGAGGTCCATTGGTTTAGTATAAAAAGGGGGGAACGGGGCTAATCCACCTACCCCCTTAATTTATATGAATGGTTTTTTCAAGCAGAATTATCCGATTTGCTTCACATTTTGTTTCTAGCTTCATTCTGATAAGGCGCTACCCTGATTAGTTTTGGGTGTTCATTGGTTAAGTATATAGGGGGGAACAAGGGGTTAATTCCCTTAATTTAGATCAATGGCTTTATCATGCAGAATTACCCAATTTGCTTCAAATTTTGTATATACCGGTTTATTTTGATAAGGCGCTTCCATGATTAGATTTGGAGGTTCATAGGTTAAGTTTAAAGGGTCTAATACTCCCCCATTAATTTAGATAAATGCGTTTTTCATGCAAAATTATGTGATTTGCTTCAATTTTTTTTTCTAGATTCATTCTGATAAGATGCTTCCCTGATTAGTTTTTGGGGTTCATTGGTTGAGTATAAAGTGAGGGGGACAGGGGTTATTCTCTCCCCCCTCCCATTCATTTAGATAAATGGATTTTACATGCAGAATTATTAGATTTTCTTTAAATTTTTTTCTAGGTTCGCTCTGATAAGGCACTTCCCTGACTGGTTTTGGGGGCTCATTGGTTAAGTATAAAGGGAGGAACGAGGGGAGGTGGGTTAACCCCTTAATTTAGATCAATGGGTTTATCATGCAAAATTACCAGATTTGCTTCAAATTTTGTATACCGGTTTTTTTTCATAAGCCGCTTCCCTGATTAGATTTGGAGGTTCATTGGTTAAGTACAAAGGGTGGGGGGAAGATGCTAACCCTCCCCCATTAATTTAAATAAATGCGTTTTTGATGCAGAATTATCTGATTTGCTTCATATCTTTTTTTCTTGGTTCATTCTGATAAGGCACTTTCCTCATTACTTTTTGGGTTTCATTGGTTAAGTATAAAGAGAGGGGGGGAGGCTTATCTACCAAATTAATTTAGATAAATGGATTTTACATGCAGAATTTTTCGATTTTCTTCTAATTTATTTCTTGGTTCATTCTGATAAAGCACTTCCCTGATTAGTTTTGGGGGCTCATTGGTTAAGTATAAAGGGAGGAACAAGGGGAGGGGGGTTAACCGCCTTAATTTAGATCAATGGGTTTATCATGCAAAATTACCCGATTTGCTTCAAATTTTGTATACCGTTTTTTTTTTCATAAGCCGCTTCCCTGATTAGATTTGGAGGTTCATTGGTTAAGTATAAAGGGTGGGGGGAAGGGGGTAACCCTCCCCCATTAATTTAAATAAATGTGTTTGTGATGCAGAATTATCCACTTTGCTTCAAATCTTTTTTCTAGGTTCATTCTGATAAAGTGCTCCCCTGATTACTTTTTGGGTTTCATTGGTTAAGTATAAAGGGAGGGGGGGGGGGCTAATCCACCAAATTAATTTATATAAATGGATTTTACATGCAGAATTATTCGATTTTCTTCAAATTTTTTTCTAAGTTCATTCTGATAAAGTGCTTCCTTGATTAGTTTTGGTGGTTCATCGGTTATGGGGGGGGGGGGAGGGTTACCCCTCTTAATTTAGATCAATGGGTTTATCATGCAGAATTACCCGATTTGCTTTAAATTTTGTATACTGGTTTATTCTGATAAGGTGTTTCACTGGTTAGATTTGGAGGTTGATTGGTTAAGTATAAAGGGGGGAACAAAGAAGCTAATACCCCTTAATTTAGCTAAGAGGGTTTTTCATGCAGACTTATCCGATTTGCTTAAATTTGGTATATAGGTTTATTCTGATAAGGCGCTTCCCTGATTAGATTTTGAGGTTCATTAGTTAAGTATAAAGGGGGGGGGGTTATCCCCCTTAATTTATTTTTCAAGGGCATTATTCTTTGAAATAAGAGTATATTGTACAATAAGCGTGAATAGCCTGTGAGGTCAATGACATTATTTTAACTGGGCACTTTTCTTTTTCTTTACTACTTTTCTCATCATGGTAAATAAACAGTTTAATTCATCATTGAATATGCTTCTGTTTTTAACTCTAGACCTTTTTCATTCTGTGACAGTAAAAAAAAGTGTGTATGTTGTTAGAGTGGTACTATTTGGGTGGGCTACAGGGAAGTCCCCCCCCCCCCCCTTCCTTTAAAGAATTTAGATTGTAGTGACCATAACAAGTCCGACAAAAAAAAAACAGAAAAAATGCGTCAAGCATAGATTATAAAACTCCAACACATTCAGAATAATGTAAACAAACTGCACCATTTGAAAAATTAAAATATTGCGTCTTATTCAAACACATAACACATTTTAAAACCCAATTTCAGCTGTTTCCATCTACAATCGGAAAATTATCTGAATTTTTTTCAGCAGCCCTGTATATGATATAGAGATTTTATCTATTAACTAGATGCATGCCAAAATTTAGTTCACTTAAGAAATACATATACTTCAGTTCAAAATTCCCCTTCAGCAAGATCCTCTAATAAGGAGAATGGTACGTGAATACTTTTGTGCAGCCCCTGTATATGAGGTATAGAATTTATATATGAGTAACATGAAAAAAATTAGTTAAATTTAAAAGGGCATACCGAATTTTAAAACGTACACTCCAGCAATTATTACTCAAAGACAGTACTGTAACCTATTTATTTTGTGTGTCCCTGCAAATGAATAAAAAATGCTATGAATGCATTGTTCTAACGTGATCGTAGTGAAATTCAGTGATTTATATAAGTTTCAATACATTTGAAATAGCGCAATGTCATTAAAATACTCTGCAAACAATTTCCCCTCCCCCCCCATATACCATATTGTAATGGAATATTTTTGACTGTCCCTGTAAATGAACTATTAATCCTACATACTTCATATACAACACAAAACAAGCTTTGGTGATCCTAAATAACCGTTATCAATTGCATAAAAATCCGAGTATATTTACCAGAGTTGGAGCGTGCACAGACGGACAGACAAACTGAATGCATAAACACTTTCAACTTTGTTGGGAAGTGTTCAAGAAAGAAAGAAATTATAAAATGTATTAAAATAGTTCACTAACTTTTTAAAATGAAAAAAAAAATGTGTGTTTTGAGTCCTTCAAACTTTTTTGTGTGTAAAATATGTACCTCTTTTCAAAAATATTTCTTTCTTTTTTAAATGACCTCCCGAGGTGTCAATTTTCTGACGCCGCTGCGAATTAGCTACAGCAAGATTCGACCTCATTTGAAGGCTTGACCGAAGGTGAAACTCCTCACGGCCCCTCAATTGGTGGAGTCTATTTCTGATCCGAAGGTATTAGGAGCCATTCCCCCAAAGGGATGTGGAAATGGATTTTTTCATGTGATTTATCGTTTTAAAGCTTTTGACCTGTACATTACTAAGCACTCGCTCCTCTCCTCTTAACTCATTTTTTCATCAGTACAGGGTGTTTTAAAGTTTTAATTTGTTCATGACTGTCGCATACAATTTTCCAAAAATTTACGTAGCAAATCTCAACAATTAACAGCTTCTCCCCCTTTTCCACACAGTGAGTGGGTACGTATTTCAGTCAAAATCGAGTTAAAGGTATGAAATCATATAAATTTAAGGATAATTTTTAAATATCACCATGGACCCGGGCAACGCCGGGCGGGTCAGCTAGTTTTTTATAAAAGAATGATTTTAAATAAATAGGTTTTTAGACTTGATAAATTATGAGTTATAATACTTTCTCTCCCTTTTTCCAAGAAAAATGCGAAACTCCTTAGTTAACCTTGGATTTTGTCCGCTGTATGGTCAAATCTTCCCCCCACTATAGAATTATGTTACCATAGCGACGCCAGCTCGGAAAGTCAAACCCCCTCGTTCTGCCTTTGTCATATCACATAGAACACAGGAAAAACTTTGCCGATGGGTTTTCCCACACTTGTTATACTACGTTCATTATCACAGCTAAAAAGCCTGTTTGGGTGGTCAATCATATAAATAAAATTTTATGAGCCTTTTAGATAAAATTCTTGGTTCAATATATTACTCTCCTTTTAAAAGCTATTGTCATACAGACAATTTTAGGATTTTATGGGAAACTGCCATAGGAAATAGATAGTTTGCTTGGTGTTTTGAAGTATGGGTGGCCCGTTTCGAAGAAATGTGCAGGGTGGAAAGTGGACAACACACCCTTTTAGATAAGTGGTTGAACCCTAACCAAATTAGCAAATAGAAGCATCTGACATCAGCAAGAGTATTGCACGTGTGAATTTTTATTACACACTACGGGGAAAAGTTAGTCAAGGCAGGGGCAGCGAAGAGTGAAGACACTACTGATTCCTGGCCCTTTTTTTTAATATGTGAGAGCAGGGGGAATTTAGGGTTTTCTTTTTAGCCCTCCCCCTGACCAATGGCCAGTGTAGCTTTTCTGGATTAAAAAAAAATATGAGATTTTAAGAGAAGAAGAATAGGCTCTGAACAGTGAGGATATCCGATTTTCTGGTGGATCGAGCAGTCCCTGAGAGCCGAGGGGCACGCCGAGCGAATCAACATTGATGGAGCAGTATATGCATAATAGGAGCTGTGATACAGTGAACCCATCCGATGGCAAGTAACGGTTTATAGAGTCCTATGCAAATTGAGAATATTTGTCGATACTTTTTAGTAAAAATTCGTTCAAATTATCATGTTTTCTTTCTGAAAGACTGAACGAGCGTGTGTCTGGTACAGAGAACCAGCCGATGAGATTCTAAACACGCAGTGATACATCCAGTAAAACAAAAAAAAAGTATTTGAACAATCGTCAGCACACTCAAAAATTTGAAGATAAATAAGATGTGATTGACTCACTAGATTATATTCGGATCTCTATATAAAGTAAAATGAATAAACCTTCAGAGTCATAGGAACTTACCTCCTCCTAAAAGTTCCAGTTATAGTGAATTGATGATCGCACAGCTAATAACACTTCTTAATTATGTACCTCCAGCTTCAAGTTTTAATGTGTGTGCACTTGAAGGGACTGCCAACATGGGAAAATGGAAAAGAGTGTAAGATCATAGTGTCAGCATTAACCTTGCTCAGCGGTCTGTAATGTAAGTAACTTTTGCATTGATGTTTTGATATGTTATAATAGGTAAAAAAATGAAAATTATACTAAATTAATCTTTATTAAGTATCAGTTTATATTTTTATTGAATTGAGAACCCTTTGCAATATAATAGTGACTTCTCGAATCTTTTGAAAGCTATTTTGAAGTGAACTCTGTTTTATATATGTATATACATTTGATATTTCTATACTAAAATTTCATTGCAATATATTGATTAAAAATAATAGAAAATTTTTAAAAGGGATCTAAAGCTTAATAAAATGATGTTAAATGTAATAATCTACTTTTTTTTTTTTTTAACCAATTGAATCTTTTAAAATGAAGAAGTTTTAATATCATTGATAAGTAAAATTAGTACAAAAGAATCTTAAAGTTTTATAACTATGAATAATTATTTCAATCAG
The DNA here is from genome assembly GCA_963932465.1 of Maratus speciosus. NCBI lineage: Eukaryota > Metazoa > Arthropoda > Arachnida > Araneae > Salticidae > Maratus > Maratus speciosus. Next base: position 545,658,573 of record OZ010796.1, on the reverse strand, counting down.
GTCTTAAGTGAGGAATATTGTGTGAAACGAATTGAGGGTTTTGTTACATTTTATGATTGATTTAAAGATTAATTTTAATGGTTGTCACCCCTCTTATTATTTTTCTTTTCTGGTTGTATTTGTTTTAATTCTTAAATCCTTTAAATTAGATAGCTAAGTATTATGTTAACAGGATCCATGCTAGGTGGGAATTCATTCACACATATATTCCTTGAGTGCTTAAAAAAAAATAATAAATAAATAAATAAAATGAAAATAAAAACCTAATAATTAAGTAGTTCTGAGGAGAGTAATTATTGTTCATGAAAAATTATAAATACTGAAATTTATATAGTTTCTGGAATGATCAATACAAATCTTGAAGTATAAGTGAATAGCTCAAACGAGAATTTTGTTTGCAGTGGAACTCATCAGTTAGATTTAATAGTTTTCAATGCTAGTACTACACTATACTATTATTTGGCCCCTGGATTTGGGAGTATAAAATGCAGTCATAATTTTATTATTCAGTTCTTTTAAATTATTAAAACATATTGTTTGAAATATTGCAGACTTAAGAGTTTGCCTTTCGCTTGTTAAAATCTGTGGTAATCAAATTATACTTCCCTTTTTTTTTTTTAATTGTGAATGCATTATACTTTCAAATTCAGTAGTGTTGGTGGTATTTTCTTCAAAAGTTGTGAACAGTTGAGGATGTTGTTACTGTTAAGTATTTAAGGCTTGATTTTACATATCTTGTAGCAGTTTCCTAATTTATTTAAAATTAATGTATGTATTTCTTTTATGTTTTGTTCTTATTTGTCAGTAATTACGCAAAGTTTCAAATTACTAAATTGGTATTTCTCTAAGCATATTTGCTTATTTTAAATTTCCTTTTTTTTCTGTAACAACATCCATTTTGTGGTGAACTGCTCACACCTTGGTTAAATTTAAGGTCAGGTTAATTTCAGTAACAACACGTATTTGAGTATTCTTATTGTGTAGTGTATTTAGAAGACAATACAACACCAACATATATATTTATTCACTAAAACAGGACCTTGTTAAAATTCGTTAACAGGAACCTGGATGTAAAGCCAATTTCAGATTCACAAAATTAAGATGAAATTGTTTACAATTTTCATAAAGACCCTGTGAGAAAGGTCCGGACAAACCCCTGTTTTTGATAAAACACAGGTCCTTGAAATACACAATTTTTATAAGTAAAAAACAAAAAAAAAATTAAGAATTTTATTAATAAAATTACTTACTGGAGTTAACAACTTGAGTTATCTTTTGATGAAGCTTTAATGAAATATCTTATTTTGATGTAATATTTTTACCCTCTACGCCATCAGGAAAAATGGAAATGAAAATTTATGCAAGATTTGTAAGGTCATCTTGAAATAATTATTGGAGTAGACCATAAATTCAAAACCTGAAAAAGAAAAAAATTTTAAAACAATATGCTACAGAAATTAAATTTCAGCAAGAGAGAGACAAAATTAGAGATGTTTAAGATATGGTTTGCTTATATCTGGAAGATTCAGCATTAAATTTTCTTTCAAATTATAAATACAGTCAAACCTCATTAACGCGAACACTTAAGTGGAAACTTTTTTTGTTCGTGTTATCAGAACTTAACTACATTACATACAACTGTACGAGGCAATCGGAAACAGTTCATGCTAAAAGTAATTCGTGTTAACGAGATTTGACTGTATTTGCACAACATAAAATATTTCATTTTTTACAAGCATTCAAATTTGAAAAGCTTGAACTTTTAGCAACTGTCTGACCCTAAAATTTCAGTCAACATTGCAGATCCTCTTGATAAAACAACCAGGATTCTAGGGATTGATGCAGGTTTCTTTTTTTTTTTTTCCCCTTGAGTTCCCATTTTGTAAAAAGAGGAGTTATTTTTGTGAAAAATAAAATTTTGTAACAGAAGATCAAATCCAGTTATTCTAATCCATATTAAGCCCTTTTTTAACACCATCTGTTAAAAAATCTTTCTGCTAAATTGTTCTTTTTCGAGGAGGAGGAGGAGGGAGTGTTGCTTCGTTTACATATGACCACAGACTTCTAATATAAGTAGACTCCCAATCGGCAACCTTTTCTTGTCTCCTACATCTCTGCCCTCCATCACGTGATGGAGGGCATAATACCCTTTTAACTGATTTTTGAATATGGTCCTGCAATGTTTCAAATATGAATGTAGATAAGAATAGTTTGTGTTGAAAGCCATTTTTCAATTTTTATTACAACTGTACTAGTGGATCCAATCTAGGATTCCCTAGGGCAGTGGTTCCCAAACTTTTTGACTCGTGGAGTCCTTTTTGAATTGAATTTCAACAAATTCCTTACAATAAAATGTACATTTTTAGTGTGACGAACAAGAATGTACAAACTTTTAATGTGAGATATGTGACTGAATTGTTTTACACAAAAGTCTTAATCCCAGTCCAGTTGTTGGTAATTGCAGACTAATGTCCAATTCTACTGCATTTAAAAGACTTCTGTATTTCGTTTTGGTGGCAGTATAAGCTGGAAATCATGCTTCACAGACATATGGCATTAAGAAATACAACAAAATTTATTTTGCTTTCTCAAGCAATGTTTTAAATTCATTTGAGAATAGAGTAGAGCGCTGATTATCCGAACTCCAATTAACCGAACTTCCAATTATCCGAACAGCCAATTTCTCTCGAAAAAATATTTTTTAACCGAACTTCCGATTATCGGAACAGCTTATTTCTCTCAAAAATTTTTTTAAACGAACTACCAATTATCCAAACACCCTATTAGACCTGGATATCAGATTTTAAATGATGATGAGATTGTGGATGATATTCAAGACGAAAAAGAAATTGAAAACGAATGCTCTGAAAATTATCAAGGTCCATCACCATAACAAAGCCTTTGAATGTTTGGAAACAGCTATGAAATGGCATGAACGGCAGAAGAATGCTGTTCCTATTCAACTAACTTATTTAAGAAGAGTTCGAGATATGGCAGTATAGGGGAAAATTGGCGGTCGCCACTCGCCACATGGCGATTAAAGTTGTAAAAGTGGCGATTAAAAAATCGGCCATCGATCGCCACCCTAGTCGCCACTCGCCAAGTGGCGATAAAAAATCTGTTATCGATCGCCAAGTGAAATATAGCTTTTTTCATAGAAATATGCGTCTCTACTTTGATTACATCTAATTAGCAAACTGGTTAATTCTTTTTTCTACCGGATGCAAGCAGATTACAATGATTTACCTGTATTTTCAATATTTTGCTTTTTGACATTGCCCTTCAGTTGGATTATTTTTTCAAGAAATACAGTTTTATTCTGCAAAATATATTCATCAGCTTTGATTCCACATGCATTTCAAATAATTTATTCCTTTTTTTTTTTTTTTTTTTTTACTGGATGCAAGCGTGTTTTAAGAACATTGCAGTATTTTCAATATTTTGACTCCTATCACATGCTCACCAGTTAAGATTATTTTTCTTCAAGAGATATTGTTTAATCCAGCGAAATATACTCACCAGCTTAGATTTCAGCTGTATGTAATTAACGTGTGTAGTATGTTAAAAACATTTACTTATTAAATAAAATACAAATAACATTTTATTGTGTTTTATTTGATTATTGTATACATCTAACTGTTGGAATTTTGATTTAGTTATTTTTTATATAAAGAAAGTAATAGTAATTTGATTGATAATAGTGTTTATGAACATATACAAATAATCTAAAAATATAGTCTAAAAAAATCAATATGATAATAGATTTTGTGGTTTTAAAGTGTAATTTTCTTGAATTTCGACTGCTTCCCTATTCTTGTTGTGAATAGTTGGCTGGTATAAAACTCTGATTTATAGAAAAATGTGTATATATACAACGATTATAGTTTATCTAGATGTCAAGAAAGTTTGAAACATTATAGTGGCCACTAACTTTAAAAAGTGGCCACTAATGAAACTGAGTCTACCGGCCACTGGCTACTAACTCAATTTCCCAGTTTTCACCTATATATGGCAGCATTAAAAAAATGTCTTCTTTGAAGCAAGCAACAATCGAAAGCTCCTTTGCTTAAATTATAATCTCTGGAGTTCAAAAAATGATAATAAAAAGTAAACAAAAAAAAAAATTAAAAAGACAAAAATTAATTTTTAAACATACCAGCATTAACTAGTGCTGTCAGTCTGTCTAAAGTGTGGATAAAGTGTAAAGATTTTAGTATAGTCAGGAACATCCATTAAATTGTCTGTCCATTTATCCGAACTTTTGCTTATCCGAACTAGGGTCGGTCCCGACTTGTTCGGATAATCGGCGGTCTACTGTATTTGGTTTTGAAATAAGATCTTCACCACTAAATATACTCATAGTTTTTCTCAGGTTTTATAAAGGATGTCTCACACCAGAATTTTTATTTGAAATTATTTTACTTTCAATTTAACTTATTTATGTATGATTTATATATTAAACTCCTTTTAAGAAAAAATTTCTGGTTTAAATCAAACTTTTTTCATTTGGTACCAGTCAAAAGACAAGTTGTTGGTATGTTCAGTGTTAACTTGTTATGAAATGGCAAATCAACGAGGACTTTGTATTTCACTAAATTTGAACTGGGTTGTTTTGTATTACTACTGAATACATTCAGTACACTTTTAAAGTCATCCAAAGTCTCGACTGAGCTGTTTCAAAATAATTTTTAAACGTGTCTTTTAAAACTTACTCTTGAACAACTGTTTGTGTGTTTTTCTTTAAATCTGGATGTTGTTTGTGTTGCTTTATATAGTAGGAGGGAAGTAATCGATACCATCCTTTACTTCAGAATCCAACCAATACATCTTTTATCTTAAAAGGAAACGTGTTTGGTAAATGCACGGAAAATTGTGGCAGTTTTTCATTGCAATGAGAGATTCATTTTTTCATTTTGCTAAACATATAGGTCAAATACGCAATTTGCATTCTCAGCCTTAATTAGGGCTGGGCAATGTAGAAATTTCTTAAATCGATTTATCATCCATCTAACATCACAATTTAACATCAGCCTATTTTTTTTAATTTTTAGTAACAAAATATGGTTTTTATACAGCCCCCGCCCCTCCTGTATTATTTAGTATACTTAGCTTTTAATTTTTCAATACATTTGAAAAGAGGTATATTTTACATATATATATATAAAAAAAAAAAAACTTTGAATGTGCCAAAACATTAGTTTTTTTTTCCATTTAAAAAATTAGTGAGTTATTTTAATGCATTTTATAAACTCATTCTTTAAGAAGTAATATAAAAGAAAATTTTTTTTGGTCTGACTTGTTATGCCTGCTACAATCTAAATTCCTTAAGGGGGGGGGGGGGGGGCGACGACTTCCCCTAGCCCACCCAAATAGCACTTCATTGCTAACAACCTACACACTTTTTTTTACAGACACAGCATTAAAAAGTTAGAGGTAAAACAGAAGCAGATTCAAAGAATTCAATGATGAATTTAACTGTTCATTTACCATGATGAGAAAAGTAGTAAAAAAAAAGAGAGAGAGAGGGGGAAGATATGAGAAATAAGGTGCAATTTTATATCTTTTTAACTTTCAGATTATAATAAGATTTGTTTAACATAAATGCTGACATTCATATAGCAGATGGAGAAGGGTTGAAAGTGTGAGCCTTGGAGCACATTTCTGAAATTGCTGATTTTTTCACGGCCGTTGCCACCCTGTAAGATTAGTAATAAAATATAATCTTAAAATATATCCCTTTTAATGATAACAAAATGTCAAAAAAGCAGAAAATCGCAGATCTGCAGAAAAATCTAATGAATGCCCCCTCCACCCCTCCCTCATTATGCTGTAAAAAATCAAGTTACTTGACTCATTACAGAACTTTATTAAAGTACTTTTAATTAATTATAATTACAAAATAAAAATAAAACTAAAATATTCCCATAATATCCAAACATATGAAAATTAATTACTATAAAACTACTTGGACCCGTGCTAGACAAGCCACCGAGCGACTCAAAGTGAAATGGCAGATATCAGAAGATCAGGATGTCGAATTACAAGCTGGCGATGAAATCATAAGTGATAGGAGGAAGGTTTTATCGACTCTTAGAAACACATTCAGAAGAAACCATACCCTATCGTTGAGAGAGCATCGCCATCAAGGCAAGACTAACACCTGTATTGCAGTGGCCAGGGAATCTTCACATTTCTTCGTGGATGGTGCATTTACTCGTTTCAAAGATTGGAGATTCATCCACTGAGCAAGATTAGGATTAGTAAAATTAAATGCATACACAAAGCCCTCTCGTAATTGCCCTGGCCCTTGCTGGGAATGTGGCCTACTTGAAACCTTGCCACATGTCCTCGACCATTGTATGGTCCACAGCACATTGTACAAGAAAAGGCATAACACTATAATTTCCAGAATTAAGAAAGCTGCTGGAAACAGGTGGACCATCATGAAAAAGGACAGTGTATTAGGCACACAAAACTTAACCCCTTAACAGTGACATTTGTTTTCTTACAAAAAAATTAAAAATGGGGCTGGACACCACTTTTTCCATACTAAAATATTTACCTTACTTAATCGAAAAATATTTGACAATCGATAAAGATAAATTTACAGTTAAAAATTAGTGGTATCAAAATGCTTTTAATAACGAAGCAAGCAAAGTGTTCTTGCCCGAATCCAGTTCAGGCCACACTGTTAAGGGGTTAAGACCAGATCTGGTAGTCAAGAAAGGAAACAGTATTATTATCTTCGACGTGACCGTCCCCTTCGACAATGCCCGGGAAGCCTTTGAAGTTGCAAGACAGACTAAAGTTGACAAGTACAAGCAGCTTGCAGAGGAACTCTCAGATGAACGAACTAACGCAGTTGTTGAGGCTGTTGTCGTTGGGGCACTTGGCTCCTGGGACCCTTCTAATGACAAGCTCTTCAGGTGTATATGCTCAAAGAACTATCTCAAGCTTATGAAGAAATTTATCGTGAGCGAGACCATTGCATACTCAAGGGATATTTATCAAGAACACATCGAAAGGGTCCTGCAGAACTCAGATGGACGCCAGATCTGATAGCCCATTTCCCCATCTCATTTTTATATTGTATTTTTACATGTTTGTGTTGTTTAAATAAATAAATTTTTATATTTTAATAAATAATTATAAGTGTTCCTCTGGAACATGCAGACAAGGTGCCTTGCGCCACAGATTAAACTGCCACATGGACTCACACTTTTTAGTGCCTTTTTCAGGGTTCCGTACTTAAAAAGTAAAAACGGAACCATTATAAGATCACTCGTGTCTGTCTGTCACAGCCATTTTACTCGTAAACTGTGGAACGTGGAAAGTTCAAATTCGGGGAAGTAATAAAGAATGTTGACCCACATATTTTCAGATTATTAAACATTTATAAATATATTTAGTAAAAATGTATAGGGGCAAATTCAGTTGCTTGAAAAAAAAAAAAAATATTTTCTTTGTATATCGTGTGAAAGCTTTCGTAACGCTGAATTCAAAAATGCATTTCTTTTAATTTTAGGTATTACACTTTCAAAGATATAGTAGAAAATTTAGCGCAAAAATATGTTCCCCCCCATCTAATTCCGAATCTACTGAAGCTAAAATTATGAAAAAATTAAAGGGAGTAGACGTTAATTTAAACCTTGCAGGAATTAGCTAGCGATTATTCTAGGTCACATAGTTTTTGAGAAAATCGCATTTTTCCATTACACACAAATTTCGATTTACAGGCATTCAGCAAAACTGTTGAGCAGCGCTGGAGGTATCTATCGTAGCAGAAGTATAAAAGCATTGTTGATCATGATTTTCGAAAAAAATCGTCAGTAATTAGCCGAGATATAAAACCTTAAAAATATGGACGGTTTGGACACACATAATGACAGGGGCGACGTACTCTATGTACCATTGGCTTTTAAAGCCTAGATAAAAACTTTTAAGGATATATGTGTAGAATGCAATGGCCAATAACAGTATAAAAGCAATAAACGTCAAATTGTTAAAAACAGACTAATTCAAGGGGTCTCAGGACTAGGGATTGACCGAATCAGCAATTTTGCCGAATACCGAATACCGAAGCTTCGGTCAAAGTGTACACCGAATACTTAAAAATTTTTAATACACATTTTTGCATATATTAGCTTTTTTTAATAAACTTTAATTAAAATTAAATTCTTAATAATTTAATTCAGTTACATTTTTATTCTTAAATCTAATTACACAAAAAAATTTAATGACTTCTTTCAACTCACAAGTTCATTAACCCATCACTTATTTTTTATTATTTTATCACTAGTCAATATCCAAATTAACCCAATGAAAGTATTAAACTATACAGGCTATTATTAAGGATAAGGATTCTCAGAAAAACAAAAGTTCATTCAAATAAAAAGAAACAATGTTGTCATTAAGCTGACTTACTGATTGTCTAATTATATACATATTGAATTGGAATGTTCTCAAATACAAAAGGTATCATATCAATTTGTACATTTAACTATTTTCTGAGAAATTATTGATACATATTTATATTTTGATTAATATTTATCACTGTGGTGATGAAGATAAATTTGAGCGATTTTAATTTTAATGTTTATAAAAGCTATAGGATAGGCATAGGAGTATACTTATTTGATGCATGTATTTTCTTTAATATAAACCTTAGACATACAGAGATGAACTCTGATATACTTATTTGAGGTGTATATTAAAGAGAATACACATTAAATAAATTTAAATTGAAAAAACTAATGTAGAAATAATTAAAATTAAATGGAAATGGAAAGATGCCCATATTCCTTACTTTTTTTTTCCTATATCGTAGACAGTTGTTCTGATTCCACCCCTATATAGACTATTTTAGGAAAGAAAAAAAAAAGTTTTTTTGTAATTAAAAATGGCCTTTGACTTGTTTTTGGTAGTGCAGCTGAACTTTGAACTCATGCACATAATATTGAAACTCATCATTTAGCCTATTCTACTTCTAAGTAAAAGAGAATTCTTCTACTTCTAAGGAAATACTTATCTGCAATTATTCGGCCGAATACTTCAAAGTATTCGGCCAAAGCCGAATATTCGGTTTACATGCCGAATCACGGAATACCGAATCGACTATTCGGTATTCGGTCAATCCCTACTCAGGACTCTTAAAGCTTCAAAATGTTTTAGATGTTAATCTTTCATCTTTTCTGAACATTTTAATATAATTGTTTCCTTCAAATTCGCATTAGAACAGAATATATGGCTTTTATAATTATACCCATTCAATAGCTTAAGCGGCCTTTTCGAAACTTTTAAGTCATTTTTCTCCAATTGACTTTTTTTGGCATAACGCGCACGATATCTCAAAAACTTTTAAATATTTTTTCATGAAATTTTCAAAACATACGTTTTATATTAATCTGTATAAACTGAACCTAAAATTTCCTTTTTATTGTTCAAAAAAATATTTTTTAAGTAATTATATTGTTCAAATTTTCAAAATTTTCTATTAGCTAAATACAACTTTGTATTAAGAATATAAAAATGCTTTAAATACAAATTTATTTAGGTTCATGGTAATTATTATAATCTGAAGTATAAGTAAGCGCCAAAATTTTTATTTCAGTTACAATATTTATTTTCTAATCGTACGCGTAAACTGTTATACAAATATTCTGCTTATCAAATGTCTGACTGTTTGGAGCACCCTGTAAATGCTAATTCTTCATCTTGCAAATTTTTAAATACATAAAATGAAAGAACATACTTATCTTTCATCTCAATAAAAATTGTGTTTTAAAATCATATACATTTTAAGATATTAAATGTTGAATATGGTCTCTTTTTTTCATTTTTTAAAATTTTTGAGATCCTGAGACCCCTTAATTAGAATGAATTACATAAATACTATGGGATTCCGACAATTTGCATTGAATTGCTCTTTCAATATGCCTCGAGTGGCTTTAAAAGTTAATTAAAAACCTATCTGGAAAACGCGGCAAGGACCAAGGCGGCGTTGCAAATTTGTGACCTCCTTTCGAAGCGCGCTTAGCACAATGCCAAATGTGAACTTTGAACGAATGTTTTGTTTTAGCTGCACTTTAGAAAGAAAGGTTATTACTATGATGAATTAAGTTTTATGAAATGACAAATGAAGTTTAAATATGCATTTCTTTTATTGTCAGTACCGAATTAAGTTCATTATAAAGAGATTAAAATAATATTAAACTAGTCGGATGTGTCAATCCCAAAACTTTCTTCTATCTCATACATGTCAATACTTCCTGATAAATGCAGCACAGCAACGCCACCGGTTAGGCGATTTATACCAAAATCTAATCAGGGACAACTTTCGTGAACTTCTAATTGAATTTGAAGTTTGGTGAAAATTCGTGCATTAGTTTTTGAGATAGAGCTATTACGGAAATCGTGAAAAGTTCTTAGTTACAGTTGCACCTCTTGGGCAATTTACACCAAAAACTTCTCAGGATCAGTTCATATCAGGGACTAACTGAATCAAAAGTTTGATGAAAATTCATGCATTAGTTCTTGAGATACAGCTATTGCGGAAATCGGGAAAATTGCAGCATAGTAGCGCTACCTGTTGGGCGATTTACACCAAAAAGTAATCAGCGCCAATTTATATCAGGTACTAAATCAATCTAAAGTTTTATTAAATTCTGTTCAATAGTTCTTAAGACAGAGCGCCTACAATATTTGTGTCACACACAGATAGACAGACTCACAGACATTTTGTAAAAACATGTTTTTCATTACCTCTGTACCCTAAGAAGTATACATCCGTCGAAAATCGGAATTCGAAATTTTTCACGAATCCAATACTTTTTTCCTGTAAAGATAGAAGAAAGTAAAAATGAGTTATACAGTATAGGTCAAAACTGGGAAATTTCATTAGTGGCCACTGGCCAGTAAGACTAGTTTTTTAAGTGGCCACTTTCTTTAAACTAGTGGCCACTTTTTTACTTAAAAATACTAAACAGTAAAGTTTCTATAAGTATTAATCTAAAACTGAATAGCCCAAATAAATATGTTAATATAAATATATTAGAACCAAAAAAAGTAGAATCCTTGGATGAAATACAAGAAAATTTTATTCTCTCCTTGTAAAAAAGTGGCCGGAAGGTGGCCGCTGATAGACAATTTTGCACTAGCCACTTTTTCTCATTTACTGGCCCTGTGGCCGGTGGCTAGTGCTAATTTTGACCTTTATTATACAGAATAGCTGTATTTGATATTTTTTAGGTTCCGTATCTCTTTGAACTTTCATGGTATATCCATTCACATTTTTCTAGTATATACTGTTATACCCAACACTACTTTGCATAATGTTTTACAAAATGTTATTATTCTTTTAGCAACTTTTTTTTTTTTTTTTTTTTTTTTTTTTTAATAATACAATTACTAATTCATATATTTATTGTACGGAACCCTCTGTACGCGAGTAATACTTGCACTTGACCGTTTATTTTTATGTTAGTCTCAATTTTAAATTTTTCTTAGCCACTCCTTTTAAACATTTTTTCGTAGAAAACGGCTCTAACGATTTTGACGAAATTTAGCAATCTATCGTTTTGGGGCATGAAAAGTCCATTGGTTTAAGTCACATGTTCGAGAAAATTCGATTAGTGGGTCACAATGGGTCAGGGTCAAGCTAATTGAATTTAAAAAAGGCTCAAAACATTTTGACCAAATTTTGTAATATACCGATTCTGGGCATGAGATGACCATTGGGTTGAGTCCCATGTTCGGGAAAATTTGATTAGTGGGTCACTGTGGGTCAAGCTAATTGCATCTAAAAAACGAATCAAATGATTTTGACAAAATTTTGTATTATACCGTTTCTGGGATGACAAGAGAAGTGGGCTAAGTCATATGTTCGAGAAAATTCGATTAGTGGGTCATTTTGGGTCACAATGGGTCAGGGTCAAGCTAATTGTATCTAAAAAACGGCTTAAACGTTTTTGACTAAATTTTGTATTCTATCGTTTTCGGGCTCAATAAGACCATTGGACTAAGTCGCATGTTCAAGAAAATTCGATTAGTGGGTCATTTTGTGTCACAATGGGTCAGGGTCAAGGTAATTGCATTTAAAAAGCGGTTCGAAACATTTTGACTAAATTTTGTATAATACCGTTTCCGAGCATGATAAGACCATTGGGCAGGGTCGCTTGTTCAAGAAAAGTTAATCAGTGAGTCATTTTGGGTCCTAATGGATCAGGATCAAGCTAACTGTATCTAAAAAACGGCTCAAACGATTTTGACAAAACTTTGCATTACACCGTTTCTGGGCAAGATAAAACTTTTGGGCTGGGTCGCATGCTCAAGAAATTTCTATTAGTGGGTCATTTTGGAGATACTGGGTTGTGGTCAAGCTAACTGTACCTCAAAAATGTTCAAACGATTTTGACAATTTTTTTTATTATACCGTTTCACAGTACAAAAAAGACCATTGGAATAGGTCACATGTTCGATAAATTTCGGTTAGTGGGTTATTTTTTAATCAAAGCGAGTCAAGCTTATTTTATCTAGAAAACAACTAACGATTTTCACTAAATTTTGTATTCCATCGTTTTCAGGCTCGAGAAGAGTCGAGAAGAGAGAGTGTTAGGTCGCAAAATTCGATTAGTGGGTCATTTTGGGTCACTATGGCTCAGGGTCAAGCAAATTGCATCTAAAACAGCAAGAATGATTCAGTGGGAATAATATATCGAGACAAACACAAAGCTAATTTTGACCGAGCTTAGCTCGGTTATTCCTGCTAGTGTCATTTTAAACATTAGTAGTGTGGTTTTGCCGGTTTGGCATCACCTGCGTTCCTGCGGTGGAGGATGTGGAGATATATGGCGGCGTGTGGAGGCCCGTGGAGTGGCGCGCTGATAAGAGTCGGTGGTGGAGGAAACGCATCTCGGTGGAGGGAGAGGTGTTGTCGGGAAACGGATAAGAACTTGTCTTACAGTACGAGGGTATTTATTTTGAGAAGTTAGAAAATTTTTTCGAAGTGAATTTACTTTTTCGAATTTTATTTTGAGGAGATAGAAATTTTTCGATGAAAAAAATTTTTTTCCGATTTTTATTTTAACGGAACTTTATTTTACGAATTTTATTTTTCGAATATAATTTTATTTTCAGGTGTTAGAAAATTTTTGCGAATTAAATTTACTTTTTCGAATTTTATTTTGAGGAAATAGAAAATTTTTTCGAATTTTATTTTGAGGAGATAGAAATTTTTCGAGGAAAAAATTTTTTTTTTCGATTTTTATTTTAACGGAACTTTATTTTACGAATTTTATTTTTCGAATATAATTTTATTTTCAGGTGTTAGAAAATTTTTGCAAATTGAAAATATTTTACGAATTTTATTTTAGGTGTTAGAATTATTTTTTCTTTTTAAAAATTACTTAGAGATAGAAATTATTTGCGAATTGATTTTTTTTTTTTCGAATTTTATTTTTCGAACTTAATTTTATTTTACGAATTTTATTTTTCGAACTTAATTTTATTTTCATGTCTTAGAAAATTTATTTTACGAATTTTATTTTTCGAACTTAATTTTATTTTCAGGTGTCAGAAAATTTTTGCGAATTGAAAATATTTTACGAATTTTATTTTAGGTGTTAGAATTATTTTTTTCTTTTTAAAAATTACTTAGAGATAGAAATTATTTGCGAATTGAAATTTTTTTTTTGCGAATTTTATTTTTCAAACTTAATTTTATTTTACGAATTTTATTTTTCGAACTTAATTTTATTTTCATGTCTTAGAAAATTTATTTTACGAATTTTATTTTTCGAACTTAATTTTATTTTCAGGTGTTAGAAAATTTTTGCTAACTGAATTTATTTTACGAATTTTATTTTGAGGAAATAGTCTCTTATAGTACGAAGGTATTTTATTTATTTTCGAATTTTATTTGAGGAGATACACTATGACGCAAAAGTTTAGACAATGACGTCATTCAGCTTTAAAATGTAGAATTATGACGTCAGAATTACAAAAACCTGTAAATATATTCAAAAACTGATTTAAAATGCTATGTACAAAAGACAGTCGTTTTATTTGCTATAATACTAATTTTTTTCATAAAAATTCAAATGTGCTTGTCGCAAAAGTTTAGACACTATTCTAAATTTCTTTGAATATTCGCTGGCATATGCAAATTTAGAATCGATGATGTCACAAATTTGGAGTACTTAAGTTCTGCAAACGATTGCGCTTCATAGTCGACATGCCGAGAGCTAAAGAAATTCAAGTGAATGAGGTTTCAAGGATTTGGCAGTTGAAAGGTGAAGGGAAGAGCGTTTCTGAAATTTCTGCTATTATTAATAGGTCAAAAAAATCTATTTATCGAGTTTTATCGAGTGGTTCCGAATATAAAGCAAAATGTCGGTCTGGGAGGCCACGTGTGACAAATGTACGAGAGGATCGCCTGATACAAAGACTAGCGAGTACTCAACAAATGAGCGTACGTGGAGTTCAAAGCTCATCGGGACTCTCTGTATCAAAGGATACGATTCGTAGACGAATTTTGGAAAAAGGAACAATCGTTTATAGCAAAATGCAGAAGAAACCAGCTCTGAAACCATATCATAAGTTACAAAGACTTATGTGGGCTCGAAAGCATATGTCATATGGAGAGAAATGGCAGTCAGTCATATTTAGCGATGAAAAAAAGTGGAATCTGGATGGTCCAGATGGTTGTTTATCGTATTGGCATGACTTGCGGAAGGAACCTCGACGTTTTTTTAGTCGCAGACAAGGAGGGGGCTCGGTGATGGTTTGGGCAGCCTTTTGCTATAATGGACAAGTATCTCTGACCTTCACCAGTGGTCGTCAAACTTCACAGCATTATACACAGACATTAGAAGAAAACCTACTGCCATTTGCTGAGCTTCTAGGTGGTCCTCAGTGGGAATTTCAGCAAGACAATGCTTCAATTCACACTGCAAAACATTCAAAATCTTGGTTTAATTCCCATAATATAAGAGTTCTCGACTGGCCAGCATGTAGCCCAGATCTTAACCCTATAGAAAACCTTTGGAGCATCATGTGTCGCAAAGTTTATAGCAACGCTAGACAATACTCTTCTGAAAAGGAACTTTAGACATCTATTGAGAATGCATGGTACGATATCAATCCACAAACTATGCAAGATTTAGTTTCTTCCATGCAATCTCATGTATATGACGTAATACATAAGCATGTATGCGCAACCAGGTTTTAAAAATTGTTTATTTCGATTTTATTTAATTTGTGTCTAAACTTTTGAGACAGCAGTTTATTTTTGTTACCATTTAATTTATTGCAATATGCACAATTCCACTTTTCTTTGTTATAAATATTGTTTATATGTACAGCACATTAATTTCAAGCAGTGATTTGAAAATTGAATAAATATTTTTCAAAGTATGTAAGAATTTCTTCATTGTCTAAACTTTTGCGTCATAGTGTAGAAATATTTCAAGAAAATATTTTTATTTTGCAAAGTTTATTTAGCAGAGTTAGAAAATATTAGAGAATAATTTTATTTTAACGGAACTTTATTTTACGAATTAAGTTTTAGAGATGTTAGAATTATTTTAGGAACTTTTATTTTTAGATGTTAGAAAATTTTATGCGAATTGAACTTTATTTTAGGGGAGATAGAAAATTTTCTCGAATTTTATTTTGAGGAAATAGAATTATTTTGCGAACTTTATTTTTATTTTAGAGGAAATAGATTTTTTTGAGAAGAATTGCTATTTTATTTATTTAACGGAACTTTGAAAATTCGTGGGAATTCATTTTTATGTTGGCATTTAGTGGAGATACTCAATTTTCAATGGATGACTTTCTTCGAGAAGAGGTATTTTTGTGTGATGTATTATCATGTTCGTGTTAATTTTTGGACAATGTGTACTTTAACATGGGGATGGCTTGATTGAAATTTATTTCATTTGCATGCGCAAAGAAAATATTTTAGTTGATTTTGATAAACGCCATGGGAAAGAATGATTTTTTTTCAATTTTAATTCAACAGCAAATACAAAATTGACTGGAAATGTTTTAAATTTTGATCTATATATTTCCTATAAAATGAGTGGGAGATAGAAAATTTAGCGGAAGTGTTTTATAACATGATGATATTTTAAATTTTTGAGTATGTAATTATATTATGATTTTATTGAGAGTTACAAGTTAAAGATTAAATAATTCACTTTTAGATATTCTGCGCATTTTCAATAAGCATTAAATAAATTTACACGAATAAAGCTCACGAAATTTCTAAAGAATTCTGTTAAGTTAACGCATTAATCATCTTACATGATTTAGGTTACGTGAGTAACAACATTTTTAAACTAATCATGTTTGTGTGTTTATAATTTCCTGCATTCATTAGATAGAAAATTTATGTGAACTTTATTTTTATTTTAGAAAAAATAGAATTTTTGAGAAGAATTGCTATTTTATTTATTTTAACGGAACTTTCGCTGGAAAGAATTTTATTTTGGGGAACTTAATTTATTTCGTGGTCTTAATTAAGAGGAAATGTTTTTATTTTCGAACTTAACCTATTTTTCAGGAAAGTGTTTTCTTATTTTGAGAACTTTTATTTATTATTTTTCGTAAATAATAGATGTGTGTTAGAAAATTGGGAGGATTTGTCTTAGAATAGAGTAATATTTTGGAATTGCAAAATTATTTGATTTATTATGTTTTTAAAATAATATGAAATAAAAGCTTACTTGATTTTCATGATGAGAAAATAGATCTTGCGCATTCATCGAATTCAGGTTGTAAATGAAATTAACGCTCACAAATTATAAAAATACGGAAGAAATATTATTTCAACTATGTAGCAGAAAGATTTTACACCAATACACCAATGCAGATGTTAATGAATTCCTACAGATGTCGTGATGCTTCTGTTTATCTAAGTCGAAGTAGAAAAACTGACTTGCACGCACTTTTAGAGCAGATATCATTGAGTTGCCATTTTTAAAAATATAAATATTTTATTATAATAGCATTGCCACATTTCGACAAAAGTCTCTTATCAACTGGCTTAGTATGACGCCAAGGATAGCCTCGTTCCCAAATAAATTAATCTCGAACACGGATTTTATCAAAGTTCACCCCTTTTTCGCAGACAGAAATACTGCACACATAATGACAACATCTGTTTTTAATATCACTCAATGGCCGGCAGATTAACTTAGAGCAACGCGGCATGTGTTATCATTTTATGCTAGCGTCAGCCAGTCTATGCGGGCGAGTCAGTCTGTCTCTGCGCTCTTGTTTGTGGACTGCAAGTATGTATTACCTATTTCTAGTAAATTTATTAAAACTGGGATATTTAAAGTAAATACAGAGGTTTTAAAACTTGCAAGACTATAATTTATTTAAAAGATTCTTTCTTTTAAATGAATGGACATTTGAAAAATTTTGCGGAAAGATTTTAATTTTGTGAACTTAATTATTTTTTTTTCAATTTAAATTTTCATATATACATTCTTCGAGAAGGAATGTATATTTTTAGATGTGTTAGTTTTAGATAAGTTATATATGACATGCGTTAAAATTAAATTTGTAAATTTAAATAATAATAATAATAATGACAACATTGAAATAATAATAATGACAACATTGAAATAATAATAATAAAAAGCAAAAGAAATATTTCGTTAGTTGAAAAATAAAGTTTTCTCTTTAGAGTTGATATATATTTTTCAGTGCTTACTATCTATTCACATATTTATCGATGTGTTAGATCTTTTCAGAAAATTGATTTGATTTTTGCGAAATGTTTGTGAGAAAAATTTTTTCTTCTAAGGGAATCATTTGAAGTTTCTTTTATAAAATGCCATGGTTCGACTTCGGAAATAATTTTACTTATTACATAAAATGAATTTTTCACACTTCTGCTTGAGGAATGAACTATGTTAGACTTGAAACAAAGGCGAGTTTAAGATTAAATAATTCACTTTTAGACATTCTGCGCATTTTCAGTAAGCATTAAATAAAGTTTCAGGAATAAAGGTCACGAAATTTCTGTTAAACTTACTCGCCAATCATCTTGCGTGATTTAGGTCACGTGACTAGCAAAATATTTTAAACCAATCATGGTTGAGTATTTATAATTTTCTGCACGCGCGCGCCCCCTATGATTGTATAAATTTGCATGTCATGAGATAATTTCACCATTCTGTGTATTGCCATTGAATTGTTAGAATCTGCTCAAGTGATTCAGCTGTTTTAATTTTTGTCATAATGGAACGAAGCATGCAATCATCTTTGTTAAGTGTTGCTGATGACTCCAACTCGAAAAGCCAAGCCTTATCACCGGGATTAAAGAATCAAGACATGGAATTTTCATCGTCGCCTGTTTCGAATGATGTGAAACCTTCTTCATCAGAATTGAAGAAACAGGAGTTACCCTTCGTGTGTACAATTTGCAACCAAGCCTTTTCCAGAAAGTTTGTGTTGATTAGACATATGAAATCTCACCTCAAGAAAAAAACATTTGCTTGTGATTTGTGTGAAAGATCTTTTGTTCAAAATAGTGATTTACAACGACATAGGAGGATTCATTTGAAGACCCCTGTATTGTATAAGTGTGATCTTTGCAGTGATGTATTTTCGAGAAAATATGACTTATTAAAACATAAGAAGACTCATGTGAAGTCAACCCCAAAATATCCATGTGATGAATGTGGTGAAAGTTTTCCTAAGAAAAGTGTTTTACTCAGACATAAACGCACTTCACACAAGGTTTTACCCAAACAAACTGATTCTTCTTTAAAAGATGCTTTGTTTGAAAAAGTGAAACATTTTCAAAGACAAAATGCTCTTAATTCGCTTTCTGTAATTAATCTCATACCTGACGAAGGGAATGATAAAGACTTACACATATTTTTTAATAGTATAAGATCAGATCTTTTGAATGAATTAAATTACCAAGTGGCAGAAAAAAACTCATTGAAATGGTATGCAACAGTTCATGTAGTTGTTAGCCGTTTAGCACAGGATGGTGAAATGAACTATGCTACTCCCTTTTTCCGTTCAAGAGCAACTCTGGAGATGACGAATGATAATATATCTCTACATATTGAGGAAGCATTTGCAAAAATGAATAACTCCTTTGAAAAGTTCACGCAGCAACGTACTGGATGGATGTTAGATAGAATTTTGAATTTAGAAGTGTATTCAGCTAAACTTGGCATGTATTAAAACATGTAAATCTTGTTTAAACTTTGTTTACTTTTGTACTTGATATTGTAACTTTGAAAATAAATATTTTGTGAGTGACTATGCTTCGTGTTTTGTATTTTTTTTCACATATTAACATACTTTACTATTATCATATATTATGCAAATTACTTTTAACATCTGAATTGGTTACAAACACTATAATCTGAGTTCAAAAACATTCATTATATCACACATAAATCTCTTATATTGCAAAAATAAAATTCATTTGAAAAATGAATGCTAAAGATTAGAATTCTGTAGAGATTAATTAGACATATCAAATATTTTCAAATATTTTCAGCAAAAATTTTCTATTTCCTCAAAATAAAATTCGAAAAAGTAAATTTAATTCGCAAAAATTTTCTAACACCTGAAAATAAAATTATATTCGAAAAATAAAATTCGTAAAATAAAGTTCCGTTAAAATAAAAATCGAAAAAAAAATTTTTTTCCTCGAAAAATTTCTATCTCCTCAAAACAAAATTCGAAAAAATTTTCTATTTCCTCAAAATAAAATTCGAAAAAGTAAATTCACTTCAAAAAAATTTTCTAACTTCTCAAAATAAATACCCTCGTACTGTCAGACAAGTTCTTATCCGTTTCCCGACAACACCTATCCCTCCACCGAGATGCGTTTCCTCCACCACCGACTCTTACCAGCGCGCCACTCCACGGGCCTCCACACGCTGCCACATATCTCCACATCCTCCACCGCAGGAACGCAGGTGACGCCAAACCGGCAAAACCACACTACTAACATTTAGAAACTTTATGATTTTAATCAATGATATTTTTAAAAAAAATCAGTTTATTAAAATCACAATTTAATTGCTGATTTAAATGAACTGATTAAAATCGTTGACACCCTATTAAAGACCAATGGTTAAATCGATTTAAGGCCCAGGCTTAATAATTTAAAAAAAAATTCCACTTTAGAGTTATGATTCTTCTAATATCACCTCTGCATGCAGTTTCAACTTCAACAAATGTGTAAATGCTCTACCTTGACATAAACATCTTCACTTTAGTATGTGCGAGGAGGGCCGGATGCTGGCTTCGAATAACTTCACACATAGATTTAAAAAGTTTCCTTTTAGTCCAGGCAATAGAGAACGTATAGGGAATCTACCTAGCAAAATTCATGGTAGTTCTGGAAATCAGCTTACTATATGTTTTTTGGGTCGCTGAATCCGAATTTTTAACTTCCCACAAAAATTTCCCCCGGCAACCCCCCAAATTTTGGTGAAATGCCCCCAAAAAAGGTTTTTATTAAAAAAATCAATTTTTTTATTGTTTTAAGGAAAAAGTATCTAGAAATTCAGAAAGTAGACAAAATTTGCAACAAATTAGATATATGACATTATGACTTAGGAGGAAGGGGAAGGGGGAATCTGCCTCGGAACATGCGCGCGGTGCTGCGTGAACTAAGTTGCGCAATTCCACTTAACCACTCACACGTTTACATTCGCCCTCCCATCTCCCTTCTGAACTTTCTCTATAAGGTTTACTTTAAGTTTTTTGGATCGCTGAATCCGAATTTTTAACTTCCCCCAAAAATTTTCCCCCCGAAAACCCCCAAATAGTTGTTTTTAACATAAATTTCTTCTTGTTTTAGGAGAAAAGCATTACGAAATTCAGAAACAAGACAAAATTTGCAACAAATAGGATATATGACATTATGATGTAGGATAAACGGGGAGGGGGAGGGCTGCCTCTGAACATGCACTGCGGCGCTACGTGCACTAAGTTATGAAGTCCAGGCAGTAGGGGATTTTACCTGGAAAAATTAATACTAGTTCTGATTTCGACTCACTTTATGTTTTTTGGGTCGCTGAATCCGAATTTGTAACTTCCCACCAAAATTTCACCCAGCAACCATCCAAAAAATTGATTTTTTGAAAAAATTTGGTTTTTGAGAAAAGTGCACGGGGAATGTTCCGAGGCAGCCCCCTCTCTCCCCGTTTATCCTATGTCATAATGTCATATATCCTATTTGTTGCAAATTTTGTCTAGTTTCTGAATTTCGTAATGCATTTCCCGTAAAACAATAAGAAATTTAAGTTAATAACAACTATTTTGGGGGAAGTTAAAAATTCGGATTCAGTGACCCCAAAAACTTAAAGTAAACCTTATAAGGAAAGTTCGGAGGGGAGATGGGAGGGCGAATGTAAACGTGTGAGTGGTTAAGTGGAATTGCGCAACTTAGTCCACGCAGCACCGCGCGCATGTTCCGAGGCAGATTCCCCCTTCCCCTTCATCTTAAGTCATGTTAGCCATATTCCCACTTTTCTTATCAATTGCATTATCTTTATTTTATTCAACTAAATATATTTTTATCTTGAAACTTCTTTAGTTATGACTTACCTTTCATCCTTACAGCTAATTTATTTTTGTCCATTTGTGCAGCTATTTATTTGTTTTAAAGAGAACTTGCATCGTATCATCGGACTTTTACATCGCGATGTTTTTCCAGCCGAGCTCTATCGTATATCGTTTTCGAACTGAGCGGTAACTCCGTTGGCCGGTAGGTGGCGTTGCCTGTCCACGAGTGCTCTTTTTCGCCTTTGGCGCGGCACGTGCCTATGCAAATTACTTTTTCCCACGTGCGATGGAAGGAGGGCGTTTCCGATTGCGGCTTCTCTGCGGAGCAGCTCTCGGTGCTTGCCGATATAGATAAAAGGAACGGCGTGATAGCTGTTGGGGAAGAACGTTTGTTTTTGATGCATGCTGGCCGTTTCTCTTTCGGTGTTTTGATGTCTGCCGCTCTGATGTTTATTTAACAGATATGAAGTTTATGTTATTCAGTTTTTATGTACGATGGAGTTGCTGAGAGGATGTTTTTAATTTTTGGATCTTCGCTAGTTCTACGATGTTTTTCTTCAAGTTTAAAGATGAAATAAAGTGATGAATTCGTTTGCTATAGGTGACATTTTTCGTTTGCAATTTGATTTAGAAGGAATATTTTATGGCATGAGCTCCGGAGGGATTATCTTAAGGTATTGTTTTATTACGTTTATTTTCTGCAAGATATAAAGTTAATCAATATTTGTTTGTTTAATTTCAAAGCCTTTATTTTAAACTATCGTATTTTATCATGAAAGAATTTTAATAAAGTTAAGTTTTTCTTTTATTTATCTGGTCATCATTTCTTCTTACACTTACTGCATAAAACAACCATTTCTCTCTCTCTGCATATTTAGGGTTTTATTTTTCAGCGGATGCTTCTTACTGCAAATTTTTATCTGCTTAGTTTTAGGATGTATTATTGAAGTGCTTTATAAAAGTAATAGATCATTTTTAAGCACTAGTTATATGAGTAGTCTCATATAACATTTTTTGGTTATGGGCATTTAATACCCATGCAGAGATAGTTTCTGTTTAGCTATGCTTTATATTAGTGCAGTAAAGTGTAACTACGGCCCAAGGAGGATTAAGAGATAGTTTTATTAGGGGGGGCCGTTAGTTTTCGTACGATGACCGATAATTAGAAATTTTTTTTGAAATGATTTCGTTTTTGACGTAATAATTTGAAAAGAGAAAGGAAATAGGTTAGAATTGGAGAGTTTTTAAGAAATTTTTAATACAAAATGTTTTAACTATAAATTTTTTCTGGCTGGTCCATAAAGTTTTTAAATTTGTGAAATTTTTTTTGGTTTAAGTATAAATTTTTCAAAATGATGATGCAGAATCAGATTCAGAAATTAAATGCTAGTAATTATGCCAATTGGCAATCTGACATGAAATATTTATTAATGGAAAGAAATGTTTGGGATATAGTGGCAGAAATAGAGAAACCTCCTGAGCTCAATGCAGATAGTAAGGCTGTAGGTAAAGAGGCCACAGCAGTTGTTGGTGTCACCGATAAAGATACTAAAGATTATCATATTAGACAGAAATTAGCACTGTCTATGATTTATTTAAATGTGGAGCCTAATTTTAGAAAAATTATAGAAGAATGTAGTGATCCAGTAAATGCTTGGAAAAAGCTCCATACTCATTTTTACCCAGACACAAGAAGCCGTCATATGCAAGTTTTCACTGAATTGTGTGAATGCAAAATTGCCGGTGGTGAGAGTATTAATTTATATGCTGCCAGGCTTTTACGAGTGGCGAACCAGCTTAAGAATATAAATAAAAAGTTTAATGACGTCTATGTGACATTTCAACTATTGCGATTCTTGCCTCCAAAGTTTGATTCCATGGTACAGGCAATTCTCAGATGGAAAGAAGAGGAGTTTATTTTTAACGATGTGGTGACTTCATTGGTAGCCGAAGAAACCAGGCTTCAACTGAGAGAACGTGATCATAGTAAAGTGTACCCTGAAGCTCAATCATTACAGTACCAGAGGAGAGCTAGAAAGAAGTTGAGCTGTTATTTTTGCAAAAAGCCAGGTCACGTTAAAAGTCAGTGCCATAGCTTCCGAAGGAGTATGTTATCCTGTAACAGAGATAGTTCACCGTCAGCCGAATTTTCATCTCACCGTGATACTTCATTAGTTAGATCCTTTAGCCCTCATAGTGATAAGAGAGTTCCACGACAGTATAAAAGATCTCCTGCTAAGCATCAACACAGTGATCCTCGTAGACTTGATGACAAAGTGAAAAGAGGCCGATCTAGAGACACTCGTCAGAGAAGTCCGGAACGTAAGTCCTATCTATCGAACAGTCCAGAACGTAAGTCCTATACTTCATTCTTTTTGTCTCAAGCTAACTTAGTTGATGGAGATGCTGACTGGGTCTTCGACACAGCAGCTTCGCATCATTTTTGTAAAAATAGAGATCTTTTTATTGAATTTACTCCTTTAAATGATGAGCATATGGCTGTAGCCATTGAAGGTGTAACTTTTCCTATAGAAGGGTGTGGAACTATTAAATTAAAGTTTGGGCAGAGAATCTTAATGTTTAAAGATGTAATGTTTTCTCCTAAATTAAGGCGTAATTTAATATCTGGTCCTCGTTTAGATATAAATGGGGCATGTTTTTCTGGTGAGAGTGGCGAGGTGAAGATATCATGCAACGGACAACCCCTTTTTAAAGCCATTCTTAAAAATGGTGTTTACTATTTATACCCCAAAATTCCTAGCAAAGTTACTAAGAGAGTTAGTTTTGAAGCATCTTCTACCAGTAAGCATGATGATATGTATGTTTGGCACAGAAGGCTGGCACATGTTAGTCCTTATTTGATAGCTCATACATGTAGAAATGCGGGTGCTAGGGGTTTGCCAAATTTAAGAGATGGGGAATTTAAATGTGAATCATGTAAACTTAACAAGTTTAGAAGGATATCTTTTAAATCTAGAAATTTTATTCGATCCAAATCTCCATTGGAACTTTTGTATACTGATGTCTGGGGTCCAAGTCAGGTTGAAGGCAGGCAAGGAGAAAGGTATTTTGTTTCTATAATTGATGATTTTTCCCGTAAAACTTCTTTATACCCTATGAGAGAGAAGTCGGAAGTTTTTGAAATTTTAAGGCAACATATTAACCGTGCCGAAAGATTTTTGGGTAGACAGGTTAAGGCCATAAGATCCGACAATGGGGGAGAGTTTGATAATAACAAAATGGAAGAATTTTGTCTTGAAAGGGGAATAAGTCATGAATTTACGAATACTTTTACTCCAGAACAGAACGGTATTGTTGAACGGTACAATCAGACTGTAGTAGATGGGGCTAGAACCATGTTAAAAGAAAGTGCCATGGATTTGAATTTTTGGCCAGAGGCAGTTCTCTACTTCACCTATGTTTGGAACCGTTTATGTCACAAAAATCAGACCAAAACCCCTTTTGAACTTTTTGGTAATTATAAACCTTCTGTCAGGCATTTAAAACCATTTGGGTGTTTGGCGTATGTTGGTGTCCCTCGTCAGAAACGGCAAAAACTGGATTCAAAGGCTAGTAGAGGATATCTTGTTGGCTACGCTTTTAGAACAAAAGGTTATAGAGTTTGGTTGCCTGATAGTGACAGAATTGTTGAGACCATTAATGTCTCCTTTGACGAACAAACCAGTTATAGGGATGCGCTAAATGGAGCAGTGCTGGGCGATACTCCAGGAGAGTTTCAGTGGGTTCCTGCTACTAGGAGTGATATCGAGGATGAAGACGTTGTTGAGGAGGTCAGAGCCACCACTGACAGCTCCAACGACTCCCTCGGATCATCTTCTAGGGCAGAGAGTGATGGTCAGGGGTCCTTTTCAGAAAGTGATTCCCCTAGTAAACCTCACACCACATTACGAGATACTCACTGGAGAAGAAAAGTTGTTCCCAGAAATACTGGTATTCGTAGGGATATTTATTATTTTGATATTGATAATGATTCCGATAGGTTAAGGTCTGCAAGGGAAGTGGAGGATTATTGTAAGGAGAATGATTTAATTTTTAAGCCTAACTTGTTTGATTTTAAAGGGAGCAATACTTTTGAGGGAGTGGTTTCTGAACCTAATGCTGTTAACTCTAATGTGAATATTTGTCAGTCACAATCTTGACTATATGACCCAGTTATTCCTAGAACTTACAAACAAGCAATAAAATCTGATCAAAGGGATGAATGGCAAAAAGCTATGAAAGAGGAGATAAATACTATGTATGATAGAGGCGTATGGCATTTAGAAATTTTACCTTCAAACATCAGCCCTGTAGGTTGTAGATGGGTGTACACTATAAAGAAAGATGACATGGGGAAAATTGCCAGGTTTAAAGCCCGTTTAGTGGCTCAAGGGTTTAAGCAAATTAGAGGAGAATCCTATGAGGAAACATTTAGTCCTGTGGTTAATTTTAGTGTCATCAGGTTTTTCTTTTCTTTATTAGTATCCTTTAAAGGCTGGTTACACACCCAATGTGATGTCAAATGTGCTTATCTTTATGCTCCTCTTACTGAAAATGTTTATATGTCGCAACCCCCGGGTTTTGTTGAGGTTGGTAAAGAAAGTTTGTTTTGTAAGTTGGATAAAGCTATTTATGGTCTACATCAGTCGGGTCGAGTTTGGTTCTTTGAGATAAACCGTGTTCTTTTGGAGATTGGGTTTAAGAAATTAGAATGGTGTAACTGTGTTTACGTTTTAGACTCGGATTTAGTGTTATTATTGTATGTTGATGATATTGTTTTATTTGGGAAGCATCAAAGGATTATAGATAGAGCTTTAGAACTTTTAAGCAAATATTTCGATTTAAAGGTCTTAGGCAAAACTAAGAAGTTGCTTGGTGTGGAGTTTGAGGAAAGTGATGAAGGCTTGCGGATTCACCAGCAATCCTATATTAAAGATGTTTGCAAAAGGTTTGAGTCGTACAGGTTTCCCATTTCCTCCTTACCCATAAGCAAGGGCTCTGTTTATTCTAAATCTGATTGTCCTAAGTCTGAGGAAGAGCGTAGAGAGATGTCACAGTTACCATACAGAAGTGTACCGGGTTGTTTGTCCTTTATTGCTAATAGATCCCGCCCCGATATTTCATATGCGGTAAATATAATGAGTCAATTTCAATCAGATCCAGGAATGACACATTGGTATGGCTTACTTAGATTGTTGGGATATGTTAAACATACTATTGATATGACACTTAATTTATCTTGTACAAAACCTCAGTTGATAACTTTTTCTGATGCAGATTTTGCTGCAAATCGAGATGATAGGACCTCGCTGGGTGGTCAAATTGTATTTTTAGGAAACTCTCCCATTTCTTGGCGAACATTTAAAGAGAAAAGTGTGAGTTTGTCAACTATGGAAGCTGAGTTTATTTCAATGACCGAAGCGACAAAAGAACTTCTTTGGTTTGACAGGATTCTAAGTGAATGTTTTTGTAGAAAGGTTGTCACTGGGGAAAAGATGAAGTCAGTTTTGTATGTAGATAATAGGGCTACTATTGATTTTGTAAAATCGCCTATTGAGAATCATAGAAGTCGTCATATCGATGTTAAGCTGTTCTTTGTACGGGATCTGGTTGATAAAAATACTTTTGATTTACTTTTTGTCCGCAGCAAGGATAACCTTGCTGATGTCTTCACTAAGCCGCTCACCAAGTTTGAATTAAAAAGATTTATTGAGCATATCTTTAGATAATTTTGAAGTTTTTGTATTTCTTGAAATTTTACTGTTTTTGAATTATAATGTGTATATATTTCTTTTACATTGTTTGTATCATATATATATATGTATATATACTTTTCTTTACGGTTTTTGCTTGGTGGACATTTAAATCCCGCCTGAATGTGGTGATACTTCTCGAGGTCCATTTCTGGGTGTCCGAACGGCCCCAAGGAAGCGTCTCGCAGGGGTGCCACTGTAATCTGTCTGAGTGGCATCTGGGGGTGGATTTTCGAGTTGACCATTGCCACAGGAGGGTCTTTTCGCGGGCAGGTTAACCTTTATTTTGTAAGTCCCATTTTGATTATGTTAATATATGGAACTGTCACTAATTCCCGTCTACCATGCAAATTACCAGCTGTTTTAAAGATTGTACTTTTTGATAATATATGTATGTGTTTGAATTTATTAGGGTTTATAGATTTATGTATAAGAAAATTTAATTTTTTTTTTTTTGCTTGGGCATCCCGGGAGCCTAGGCAGAAATGTATGAATATTCATATGTTACAATGGTGGATGTTGAAGGATTCCTTTTTGTTAAAATAATGGTTGAAGTGTAGTGGTTCTGTCAAAGTGTGAAAAATCCCTGATCTAAATAATTTACAATATTGTTACAGGTTCCTTGTCTCTATGTGAGAATAAGAGTTGATGAAATCGTGGCGCCACGTAAGGTTGTATGAAAGTTGAATGAATGATATGTATTGTATTGTATTCTAAGTTTTTTTTGTGTAGGTACCTTGTGACTTTAATTGTAATCACAAAATGTCGTACGGACATGTGGAAGATTATCCTGTTTCGGCACCTGTTATTGTAACTTCTTTTCGCATTTAAATGTCATGAACTTGCATATTTGCTTGATTTTTGAATTGAATTTAATCTTTATAGATTTTTTTTTTGGAAATTGAAAATGTTGGCATTGTTTGTCTATCTCTGGTGATAGTATGAGACTGGAATTGCTATGTTGAGATGGTTTTTGATGTTGTTGAAATTTTTTTGATATCTTGAACTGTTTTGGAAGTTCTGTCTTTCTTGAAGCATTAAATTTTGGAATTTGATGTTGAATTGTTTTTAAGAGTTGAATTGTTTTAAAGTTTGATGTTGTATAATGTTTGTTGTAGAATTGCTATTTAATTGAAATTTTGGAATTTTGAATTGAGTTGCTGGTTGATGATTTTATTGATATTGTTAATAGTGATATTGTTATTGTATGATACAAACTTTTATTTTACAGTGAAATTAATTGCATGGATTGTTAGTCGCTCTGGTGCTCATGTTTTTCGAATTTACTTTTAGGTAGTTTTCGCAGGTAGTTTTTGTTTTATTAGACTTGTTTCAATTGACTTTAAGTTTTTTTTGGGGGGCATGTAATTGACTTTGCCTTCTTGGTATTTGGTAGCATTGATAAGAGGGGGGGCATTTGTTAGCCATATTCCCACTTTTCTTATCAATTGCATTATCTTTATTTTATTCAACTAAATATATTTTTATCTTGAAACTTCTTTAGTTATGACTTACCTTTCATCCTTACAGCTAATTTATTTTTGTCCATTTGTGCAGCTATTTATTTGTTTTAAAGAGAACTTGCATCGTATCATCGGACTTTTACATCGCGATGTTTTTCCAGCCGAGCTCTATCGTATATCGTTTTCGAACTGAGCGGTAACTCCGTTGGCCGGTAGGTGGCGTTGCCTGTCCACGAGTGCTCTTTTTCGCCTTTGGCGCGGCACGTGCCTATGCAAATTACTTTTTCCCACGTGCGATGGAAGGAGGGCGTTTCCGATTGCGGCTTCTCTGCGGAGCAGCTCTCGGTGCTTGCCGATATAGATAAAAGGAACGGCGTGATAGCTGTTGGGGAAGAACGTTTGTTTTTGATGCATGCTGGCCGTTTCTCTTTCGGTGTTTTGATGTCTGCCGCTCTGATGTTTATTTAACAGATATGAAGTTTATGTTATTCAGTTTTTATGTACGATGGAGTTGCTGAGAGGATGTTTTTAATTTTTGGATCTTCGCTAGTTCTACGATGTTTTTCTTCAAGTTTAAAGATGAAATAAAGTGATGAATTCGTTTGCTATAGGTGACATTTTTCGTTTGCAATTTGATTTAGAAGGAATATTTTATGGCATGAGCTCCGGAGGGATTATCTTAAGGTATTGTTTTATTACGTTTATTTTCTGCAAGATATAAAGTTAATCAATATTTGTTTGTTTAATTTCAAAGCCTTTATTTTAAACTATCGTATTTTATCATGAAAGAATTTTAATAAAGTTAAGTTTTTCTTTTATTTATCTGGTCATCATTTCTTCTTACACTTACTGCATAAAACAACCATTTCTCTCTCTCTGCATATTTAGGGTTTTATTTTTCAGCGGATGCTTCTTACTGCAAATTTTTATCTGCTTAGTTTTAGGATGTATTATTGAAGTGCTTTATAAAAGTAATAGATCATTTTTAAGCACTAGTTATATGAGTAGTCTCATATAACATGTCATAATGTCATATATCTGACTTGTTGCAAATTTTGTCTATTTTCTGAATTTCTAGATACTTTTCTCCTAAAATAATAAAAAAAAATTGACTTTTTTAATAAAAACCTTTTTTGGGGCTTTTTACCAAAATTTGGGGGGTCGCCGTGGGAAATTTTGGTGGGAAGTTACAAATTCGGATTCAGCGACTCAAAAAAAATAAAGTAAACCGATTTCCAGGACTACCATTAATTTTGCTAGGTAAAATTCCCTATTGCCTGGACTATTTTAAGAGTACGTGATTTTAGATTGTTTATTGTGTTAACGGAACCATTCAACAATCCAGACGACATTTTCTTGAGAATAGTGTGTATCTATAAAGAGCGCAAAAGACGCTGCTGCAGTCATTTGCCATTTAATTTTTGCAATGACTCCAGTATTATGGCCCATCACTGCTTTCACATCATCAGTCAATACATGTTCATACATAATTTTCATGTATTCACCCAAAAATATTTCGTCCCTTACTGAATTGGTTTGTAGTGATCTTCAAACAATAATATCATGGCAGCTATGTGAAAACTCAGACTAGCATGGCTAAGTCACTTAAGTTTAAATCAGGTTAACATTCTCAAACACCGTAGTAATTCATAGAGAAATCAAGTCTATTTTGAGGTCGCCCGTTAGTAATATTCTGAACAGGATATTAGTATTTGTAACGGAAAATACTAATAAAATGACTAATCCAGTGGCGTCAGTATATTCACCCATTTGTAGTACAAATTTAGTAACTCTGAAGTAGCTGTCGTTAGTCACATCATTAATTTTTCATAAAAAAAAAATTGTTTGACATTGATTGGACATTAAATTAGACACTAGCTTTTTCATAAAGCAAATTCCTAAAAATACTAGGGATGAACTGGATATGGATTTTGCCGGATATCCGAAGCTCCTTTGTCTGCTGGATTCGGATATCAGGCACTAGAGATATGCTTTTAGTTATACAGGGTGTCCGGTCTCAACGGTGTCCAATGGCTAATTCCTAAACCGTTAGTCATAGACATATAGTTCCAATTAGAAAAATGTTTTAAATGAGATAAAGAAATAATTTAAAAGCGATTTGGGTTAATAAAAACATTTCTTAAAAAATTACGAAATTTAAATTTTTATACGGTCCCTCGGTCCTATAAGTTATATTTAGTAAAATTTTCCTATTACACTGACAAGTAAGACAAAAAAAGTCCCATTCATATGTCACTAAAATTGTGCGAGTTAAGAAACTTTAAAAATGCATGACTTATGCCACTTTTCTGCTCTGAAATCAAATGAGTTCGGCTTGGCTTTGAGGGGTCATATTCCAAATGCTTAAAGTATTCGAAGATCTCATTTCATGTTTATTTGCGCTTTGAAAAAAATCGTGCAAGTATTACGATTAAGTTAACATTTATTAAGTTTCAGATTGGCTGAAATAACATATGTTTTATTTTGTCAGGATTTGAGCCTGTTTCTTTTATGATTTCTTTTAATAAAATTGTGTTATTTTTATAAGATTTTATGTTACTTCAACGATCTTATGTATGTTTTTCCAGTTCAAAATTTGTATTCGAACTTTAACCCACTTTCAAATATCCGAACGAGATTACATTTTACATACTGACTCAAATCCGATAACAATCTAATATTATTATGATTTTCGGTTATTAAGATTGATGATTACCATTTATACTTATTTTACAGGATAACACAAAAAATTTCGGATAGATTACCGCCAAGAAGTTTAAGAAAAAGTTTTAGAATAGATAATACACTAGACTGCGATTGTTGGGGGTTTTTTTTTAACTTTTATATATTTTTTAGCACTGAATCCGAAAATTGCTTTAATTTTTAACCATCATATCAGGATATTTCGCAAATCATAAATTGTCGAATTTAAAGAATAACAAAAATCGGATACTGTAAAGTAAGAGATAGTTGTATTTTTCAACTTTTGATAATTGATTTTTACGTACTTTTTAGCACTAAATCTGAAAATGACTTTCATTTTTAACCATCACATTAGAATTTTTTTGCAAATGTGTAAGTTAAAATATAGCGAAAATCTCGTACTATAAAACATATGTAAAACTTTTTTTATTTTATTTGATTGAATAATGTATTCGATATTTTTGCTTATCTTGGGATTCTTATAGCTGTTTGGTGTGATGAGATGGGGGAGGAGATTAAATTTTAACTTTTTAACTTTGAAATTTAGAATTTGCGAAAAAATCTTGATGTGATGGCTAAAAATGAAGGTCAATTCCGGATTCAGCGGTACAGAATACATAAGAATCAATTATCAAAAGCTAAAAAACATGAAATAACCCAACTTTTGCAGGCTAGTGTAATCTAATAACATTTTAAAATACGTATCATTTTGTAAAGAATTGGGGCTGTTAATTTAGCATCATTTTATTTAACAAGAATTCTGTTCTTTTCTTTCTTCTTAAATGTGTATTATAAGTTGTATATTTTGCATTAATATGTCAGAATGACTAAAGATTTCAAATTTATATTGCAATGTTAATTGTACTTTCAACCATTTTTTAATATATCTGACGAAATTATATTTCGACTAAATTTGTGAATGATCCCCAATTTGCAGCAAAAAATATGCTCCAACTTTAAACAGGTATTACTCGGCCAATTTTAATCGTAGAACAACGGGATTTGTTTTGTACTACTTGTCAGTGTAAAAGGAAAATTTTACTAAATATAACTTATAGGACCGGGGGACCGTATAAAAATTTAAATTTCGTAATTTTTTAAGAAATGTCTTTATTGACCCAAATCGCTTTTAAAATATTTCTTTACCTCATTTAAAACATTTTTGTAATTGGAACTATATGTCTATGACTAACGGTTTAGTAATTAGCCATTGGACACCGTTGAGACCGGACACCCTGTATAATGAATGTTTATTTACTTCTTTGTAAAATGCCATCTCAAAACTATGAATTACAAACATGTTTCACACATCCTTAAAACATTTTAAATGTGTTTAAATATAATTTACAAAAACTATATCTCTTTGAATATGAGTGCTTAAAATTCAAATTTTCCTAGGAGGGGAGTTTCCCTCCCAAAATTTATAAATGCAGGGGAGTTAAGGGTCCGGTTCCTGCCGGCGAAGACACTCACGAGCTAATGCTAATCCTATGGGGAGGGATTTTTCTAATATCTCGTTTGCATTTCGACATTTTTAAATATTTTTTTTTTTGAACTGGATAGCCGATGTCCGTCTCTACAGCGCACCTTGGATATTTTTTGATTTTGGTCGCAGATATTTTTAATAAAGTTACTTTCACTTTCAAAACCGGTTCTGAAAATGAAAGTGTCATTCTAAAAAATATCTGCAATCAAAATCGAAAAAGTAATCAAGGTGCGCTGTAGAAACGGACCTCGGCTATCCAGTGCAAAAAAAATTATTTAAAAATGTCGAAATGCAAACAAGATATTAGGAAAATCCCTCCCCATAGGATTAGCATTAGCTCGTGAGTGTCTTCGCCGGCAGGGACAGGACGCTTAAACTGTTTGAAAATGAAAAGAAATATCTTTAAACCCCACCCTTTTTTACGTGCCACTTAAAGGATTACATTTATACAGACATGACAAAATACCATTTAAATAATTTAAATCAACAACTCAAGATAATTATCCAAAATATTTATTTGTATTAAAACAAAGGAACAGATTCAAGCTTTATATATACCATGTCTATTTTTCAACTTTCATCTAATGTAAAAGCAATTAAGAATTGGGTTGCTAAATGAATTTCTTAATTTAGATTTTATTCCATTTTGCGTGCTTTAGCCACTTTCAGAAGTTACACTTTTGACAAACAGCACATAGCAACTTTTATAGCTTTAGAAATCATCGGAAACACATGGTTATGCTCTCTTTAAAAAATTTTAGTAAACTTTGCAAAATCTGATGTGGCTAATTCCATGAAAACTTGTCATGTCTGTCACATACTACGATTTTTGTTTACCAGTATTTTAGAACTGAAATATGTGACTTATTTTATCGAAGATACCTCACCAATTGAATAACGCGAAGCAAACTTTTCGAAAATAACGGTGGCCAACAAGCATAGCGATTTTCAGCTGTGTGACAGACATGACAAGTTTTCATGGAATTAACCATGTGCATTCATTTTTAACTAACTTGCATGAATAATGTACATCGGTGATTGTATTGTCAATATCCTTTGGTGATTGTATGTCACTTCTGAACAAAATTGTTTTACATACTATTCTTAATGGAATTATGGTCAAAACTGTAATTCCTGGTATTTTCGTTAATTGAACTATGTTCTATGGATTGTAATTTTAAATCCATATCCAAAGTTTGAAAAAGAAATAGTCAATTGATTTCTTCTATTACACAAGAAATGGTTGATTTCAAAAAAGTCATGTCCTAACTTCTGTGAATTGCAAGTATCAACTAGTTTGTTGTTTCTAAATATGTATATATATTTTTTAAGTTCACCAAAATTTTATTTCTTTATGTGCACCACAAGATCTAATCTAATTTTGTTTAGTTCTGATTCTAGACCAATTTGGTATAGAGCTCAGTCTCCAGTTGCCGTTACTACCCTTTTTAGTTATTTCGTATTTCGGGTTGGGAAAAAACATTGCAATCGGTTAAAACGGTTGTAGAAAAAATATCGCCGATTTCGTCAATCATGGCGGGGAAAAAAATTGCCGACTGGTCATGAGGAAAAAACAACTGAAGTTCGTGGGAAATCGGCAGCAGGAAAATATCACGAAATTCTTCATTCGATCGCGGGAAAATATCGTGAAATTTGCCAGTCCATCACTAGCAAATATCGTGAAATTCCTTACAGTCGGTCGCGGAGTAAAAACGCGGGCGCAGAAAAACAATCGTTAATTTCATCAGTATGTCGCAAGAACACACAGGGAAATTTGCCAATTGGTCGCAGAATAAAATTGCTGAGTTTGCCAATTGGTCACAAGAAAAAAAAAAATATGAAATTCGCTGATCAGTCTCCAGAAAAAATCGTGAAATTTGTCAATCGGTCGCAGAGAAAAATCGCATTTTTTCAGTTGACGCAGAAAAACAATCATGAATTTTTTCAATCTGTCATAAGAAGAAAATATAAAATCTGCCAATCGATAGCAGAAAATATCACGAAATTTATATCATCGTCTATCATAGATATCGTACAGTTACAAGATGTCTGAATCCGGGTTTAATGTTTTTCAGCAGACTCGTTCTGGGACGGAACTGGCCTTAATCGATCTCAGGATGTGTAGGACAGGCATTATGTTTTGTAAAAGTATTAATAGTGATAATGAACTTCTGTTAACATTATCTTATATACCTTATATACCTTAAGGTGGTTCTGATATTTACTGCTCAACAATGCAAAACTTTCAGACACATTTTCTGGCTAATTTTTAACTATAAAGGCATAAAATTGACAGGCCTGACTATTGAAGGCATTTAGAAACGAATAACTTTCTGCATATTTCATAAATTACTTACAGAGATAACAGAGATTCTTGTCACGTGACTGTGCGTTTTTCTCCTTTC
This sequence comes from Maratus speciosus, assembly GCA_963932465.1. Classification (NCBI taxonomy): domain Eukaryota; kingdom Metazoa; phylum Arthropoda; class Arachnida; order Araneae; family Salticidae; genus Maratus; species Maratus speciosus. The sequence goes on along the minus strand of OZ010796.1, from coordinate 545,623,208 downwards.
CTGTGCTATCGCTTCCGGAAATTCGATTCAAAACGCCAACTTTGGCAGTATTTTCAGAAAGATATATTGCTTCTATCTATAAAAAAACGGCATTTACATAGTTTCTGAATAAGAATACCTGCCAATCTTACGCGTTTCCGAAAAGAAATGAATTCATAAATGTGTTGAAATGTAGCTCCTTTGGATTTGGAAAAAGCCTTAAAAATGAGAGAAGTATTTTCACAAATCTACTTTTTATTATACAGCTTCAAAAGTTATCATGTTTTTCATCCTTTATTCTGAACTGCATTAATCTTTTAATGAATCCTTATTTGAATTTTAAAATGTCTGTAGAGACGATAACTAAAACACTGTAAGTAATCGTTAATGTTTGCTATTGTGTGTTTTCTGTTTTGCGAACACATAGTAATCTAAAATATACTGTAAAATGTTCCCATAAATATGTATGTAATATTCATTAAAAGAATCTTAATTGTATGTCGAGAAAAAACAAATTTTTTTTGTAGAAATTGAGTCGGGCCGGGCCTGTTTTCACTGATTTTTGTACAGGCCGTGCCGGGGCCGAACTTACAATTTTTACGCCGGGTTGGGCCAAGATAGCTTTTATTCGGGCCGGGCCGGACCCGGGTCTGGAAATTCCGGCCCGTGCAGACCTCTAGTCGGTCCCGAGACTTGATCGTCGTTTCACAAAGAAAAATTTTCGGAAAAAGGAGCCTTTAATATTCTTTAGGGCATGAATGCTGCCATCCCGTCTCGAAATTCAAGCCCTATATATGTATATTAAGAGGCTACTTCAGTCAAATGAAAAGACCCGTTCGCTAATGCTAATCCTATGGAAGAAATTTATAACGATATCTCGGTTGCATTTCAATATTTTAAATAATTTTTTTTTGCATTGGATAGCTGAGATCGATCTGTATGCAGGCCGTTTTTTAATTTTTCGATTTTGATTACAGATTTTTTTTATGAGCATGCTTTCACTTTCGAAACCGGTCCCGAAAATGAAAGCATCCTCATTAAAAATATCTGTAAACAAAATCGAAAAATTAAAAAACGGTCTTTGCACAGATCGATCTCAGCTATCCAATGAAAAAATCATTTAAAAATATTGAAATGCTATCGAGATATCGCTATAAATTTCTTCCATAGGATTAGCATTAGCGAACGGGTCTTTTCACTTGACTGAAGTAGTCTCTTAATAATGTATAAAAAATGTAATTTAAATATTAAAATATTCTGTTTATTTGTACAATGAAATGCTGATAATTGCTATTGGATTGACTATATGGATAATTGCTAATAATTAATTTGTACATTGAAATGCTGATAATTTGTACAACCAATTAATATGCCTATAATTGTAGAATATTTTCAGAAAGAAATGTACATTCTTTTCTTTTTATAACTTAAGCATAAAATATCTTAAAGACACACAACCTTGCTTAACCCTTAAATGCGGGATTTGTTTTGTTTCGAAAAAATTATATATGACTCTCTGAAAGGTTTATTACACAGGAAAAATAATGAAAAAATCGGAGATACATTTTTCATATAATACGTCAATTTTTCCTTCAGTTGCACATCTGCAATACAAGTAAAAACTACTGTCGTGTGGCTATTTTACGCTAAAATCTTGCAAATTAGTAAATATTTTAATAAGTATATGTCTCCAAATACCTTATTTTATACAATTATTTATTTTATAAAACTTAACATTTAACCCTTTAATTTCCATGATAGAATATGTTCTATAAATTACGTAGTTCGGAGAATCTGACTTTACACCAGAAAGTTTCAATGGTTAATTTCGCTTAATTAAAATAGGGAATGTCTGTTATTAATTAAAGCAGGTATGATCCATGTCAATTCAGGCAGCAAAAGAAAAAATCTTACCTTCATAGTCTCAGAAGTTTTTGAATTGAACATATGTTAAAATTCAATAAAAAATAAGATACTTGTATATTTTGGTTTTGCCCAAAAAAATTCCTGGCCCGAGATACAGGCCGCCAAAGATGGCATCCTGGGCACCATTTCCAATTCGCCATTTTCGATAAAAATTTTAAAGTGCTCTATCTCTAGAACTGTGCAAGATATTTTGTTGCGGTTTTTTTTATTTTAAAGATAATATTCTTCTGTTTAAAATTATATACCCAATTTTGAAAAATGTATTCAACTTTTCTTGTGGCAACCTTTTGAAAAAAAATATTTAAAAAAAAAATTTTTTTTTGAAAATGCCAATCTTAAAAATTTTGAATTTTTGGCTGTTAATCAATACCATTGGGAACTATCTTCACTGTAAAGGAGAACTTCCACTTTTGAGTTTAACAAATTTTAGAAACATTTAAAAAATTCAGAGAATTTTACAGGAACTGTATACATACAGTTCCAGTAAAAGTCACTGAATTTTTGCTTATTTGTATCATATTTGTAAGGATAAGCCTACTATATATCCTAAACAAGTTAGAAATTGCAATATCAAATGTGGCAAATGAGGTGCGTGCATAGTATTAACTAGTTTTATAAATATTCAGATCTTGGTGCAATAAGTGTTACACTCTTGGGCAAAAAGGCATGAATACAAAATTTACTATAATACCATATATTAAATTCAGTAATACGGAAGTAATATGAATCTATCTTAAAAGGACTTAATTGCCATGGCAACCTAGAATCATTGCCTATCATGGTATATCATTGAATCAATTATGTATTATAGGATTTTTAAATAGAATGAAGAAAACTTTTATTAATGTCTTTTATGTTTTAATTTGATTTTCATAGCATTTAAAGTGATACATACTTTATTACAGAGGTTTACAAAAAATTACTTCCTGTGTCATAGAAAGTGCATAGTGTTTACAGGGGCACACAAAAGATTTCGGATACTTTACCTTATTGGAAATACTGTACATTAGCGATGATTGCTAGAGGTGCATTTTTAGTTGCGATATGAGTTTTTAAGTTTAATTAAATATTTCCATATTACGTTGTGTGTATAAACGCTGTAGATCATATACAGGGCTACACAAAAGAAATTGTAAGGGTATTGCTGGAAGTGCATTTTTAGTTGTGTTTGAGTTTTTAAGTTTAACTAAATTTTTCCATATTACGTTGTGTGCATAAATGCTGTAATCATATACAGGGCTACACAAAAGAAATCTTAAGGGTTTACTGAGTATGAATGAAAGTAGCTTAAAGGTGATTTTTAAATGAGTTATGCATTTTTACGCTGAACTACATTTAGTATACTAAGATATGTTTGGAGAATATACATAAAATGATATACAGGTCCACGCATAGAATTAGATACATGGCCGTCTATGGATGATAACCTCTGGAAGTGTGATTTCACTGGTTTTAAGGATGTTTTAATCTTAATTAAATATTAGCTAAATAGTGGCATGTATATAAAGATAGTAGGTAAAATACAGGGTTGTATGAAAGTATTCAAGTATGCTTCCGTCTATTGACATAAATTTCTAAAAGTCAAATTCCGACCTATTTATGTGTTTTTAACAATTTCCAACATAGTTGAAAGTCTTTATGGATTTGATTTGTCTGCCCATCTGTCTGAACTCTAACTTGTATTAATATAATTTGTATTGCTGTGTAATTGATATATGTTATTGAGATTGTTTTACTATGTTCGGTATTGAAAATAAAGTATGTATCACTTCAAATGCTATGAAAATCAAATTAAAACATAAAAGACATTAATAAAAGTTTTCTCCATTCTATTTAAAAATCCTATAATACATAACTGATAGGCAATGATTCTAGGTTACCATGGCGATTAAGTCCTTTTAAGATAGATTCATATTACTTCCGTATTACTGAATTTAATATATGGTATTATAGTAAATTTTGTATTCATGCCTTTTTGCCCAAGAGTGTAACACTTATTGCACCAAGATCTGAATATTTATAAAACTAGTTAATACTATGCACGCACCTCATTTGCCACATTTGATATTGCAATTTCTATCTTGTTTAGGATATATAGTAGGCTTATCCTTACAAATATGATACAAATAAGCAAAAATTCAGTGACTTTTACTGGAACTATATGTATAAATTCCTGTAAAATTCTCTGAATTTTTTAAATGTTTCTAAAATTTGTTAAACTCAAAAGTGGAAGTTCTCCTTTACAGTGAAGATAGTTCCCAAAGGTATTGATCAACAGCAAAAAAATCAAAATTTTTAGGATTGGCATTTTCAAAAAAAAAATTATTTTGAAAAAAAAAATTTTTTTTTTCAAAAGATTGCCACAAGAAAAGTTGAATACATTTTTCAAAATTGGGTATATCATTTTAAACAGAAGAATATTATCTTTAAAATAAAATAAACCGCAACAAAATATCTTGCACCGTTCTAGAGATAGAGCACTTTAAAATTTTTATCGAAAATCGCGAATGAGAAAGGATGCCGGGGATGTCATCTTTGGCGGCCTGTATCTCAGGCCAGGAATTTTTTTGGGCAAAAGGAAAATATACAAGTATCTTACTTTTTCTTAAATTTTAACATATGTTCAATTCAAAAACTTCTGAGACTATGAAGGTAACCCCCCTGCCTGAATTGATATGGATTCAGCCAGCAGATATTGCTATTTTAATTTTCTGGTGTGAATGAGGTATATACGAATAAAAAAAATCTATTAAATTCAAATCACTGTTATTTGCATATATGCAAAGCTGCGCACTAAAGAGTTAATGGTACACAAAACACGCACTGCAAATAAAGGCGTCTTAAATTAAGATACATATGTGACTGAAAAAGAATTTCAGACACTTAAGTGTCTGAATCTGAAAATTCAGTCACAATAGATGTCTTAATTTAAAACAACTAAGTGTCTTACTATGATCATAGTGTACACGAACTGATAAAAGTGTCTAAAAAATCTGCAAGTGTCTAATTTTAAGACACTTTGTAACTCCGCTCCGCATTCACCAGGGGGCACTCTCAGTTGCGCATGCGTCTTCCTTTCGAACTCGATGTTCGTTTGTAATTCAAACTGAATGCTTGTTTTTATGTACGCGTACATTTTAACTAATAATTTATTTTGACTCCGTATTATTTTACTCCGTATTAATATTTATCTATAAAACTAATACAGTGTTCTTCATCTCGTCAAATTTGTAAAGAGAACTGTTGTCTGGCGGGCTATGTTTTCAGGATGGAAATTTTCCATCCTTTTAACAGAGCTAGCCGGATGTGCAAGGGGATTTTATTTTTTAAATATCCAAGTCTGCCTAATTAACGGATACTAACGTAGCGTCCAATCCGGACGTCCTCTGGGCGAATGTGCTTTTGGAATAATCAGACCTTTTCTCAGGTAAGTGGGGTCTTAACTATGTATTTAAAACTCTCTGTGATTGTTTTCTCTTTAAATGAAGACCTCACACGAGTCTATAGCTTTATTAGTTCCTGAGTTATGCCAAAATATGTTCAAAGCATTTTGCCTATGGTATTTCCATGTTAAAATTTTATTTTGCTAATATTTAAATTTCTACTCTTCAAATCATCTGCAATCATATTTCTGTATTATTTTCTATCCAATGTTATCTTTAAAATAAATTTTGGTGTCTCTGCATGGTGTATATTAGCGGTTACTGAATTTATTAATTTTACACCTTCCTAAGCCTTTTCTTATGTAGCCATTACTTTAAAAATCGCAGTGACATCGCCTGTTGATTGGCTCATACTTCTTAATTACCATCAAGACTACCTTAATAGTATTTTTTGGTGTAATTATTACTCTGAAGTACCCTTTTTAATTATTTATTTACGTATACAATATTTTTATAAGCATTTAATGCGGCAGCATTTGTAATGTTTACATCGATTTTTACATTTCTGATAGATTTATTATGTGTTATGTACTGGAATTCAAAAGCATTTATAGTAAACATTCCTGTTAATAGCTGCTTTTATTTATTATTTATGCTTTTCTTGTCTAATGAAGTTTTCTTCTGCCTCATAGTGTGTACATCATAAATTTAAAAAAAGAATATAGTTCGAACATCCTTCCATTCATTGATTCCCCCATATTTTTAATACAGCGAATTACTTGTGTTCATTTATTTATTTTAAAATGTTTTGACTGATAAAACTCATTAAATCCGGTCATTCTAATTAAAAGATTTCCCTTTGCTATAATTTTAGTGTTTCCGAGTATTTTAGAAATATCCCATTTGCCATACTGAAAATAATCAACATATAATCTTTTTATGATTCAAAAGTCAAAACCACAGCTTCAATTCAGCGGAAATTGACGTCACTAATGTAGACGTTGAATCAGAAAAAAATTTGTTGATGTCAACAAAGATTTAGAAAAAGGATCTCGCGTTATCTGTAGTCACTTTGTTAAATTTTAATGATTATTTTTAGATTCTTAAATTCATGTAATCATGTACCGTTAACGTAATTGTAAGAATGCGGTAAAAATATACAGATATATTTCATTTGAAATAATTATATAATATTGATTTTTTGATTACTTTTAGTTAAAAAGTAATTTGAAATTAAAAATGAATACAAAGTAAAGAGGTAGATTTTTATAAAATATTTATTTGCATATAGCTAGATTTTGCACTTAAAACTGACACGTACATTTATCGAATCATAATACAGTGTTGGACTTTTTCCAGAAGGAGGGCCTGATTAAAGCATGGGCAGACCCTCCGCCCCCCCCCCCCCTACGATTTTACGTGCTCCAAATTCGATATGGATTTTTTTTAAAGCTTATATTTTAAATGTGTTTCAACATTCTATTGATTATAATCAGCATTTTGAACTTTAAAAGTAGAATTAGATTAAAAACTAAATAAAAAAATAAATACAGTAAACACTCTCAATCGCGGCCACCTCGCGAATTGAACGCGTTTTGGAACGTTGAATTTGCCTGCTATTCGATTGTGTTCGCTTTTATGAGGTAATAAAAAATGTATTTATCTTGAAAAAGGTCAGTGTTCGCTGAAGAAAATTGTCCTATGAAAGTTTTGTTGTAAAATCTCCATAACGGACACTCCTACATAGAGAACACAACTATTTAAGAAGCACATTTTTTATTAACAACATGCACATATTTTATATTTTTTACCTCAGAAAAACAGACACTTCCGAATGGCGAACAAATTCCACGGTTCTAAGGTGCCTACTATTGAGAGGTTTTACTGTATTGTGACAAATATTTTAATTTTTAATCTTATTCTACTCTATAAATTCAAAATATTGATTATAATCAGTACAAAGTCGAAAAAGATTTCAATTATCAGCTTTATGAAAATTGCATACCATATTTTGGAGCCCCTAAAATTAGGCTGTGTGTGTGTGTGGGGGGGGGGGGGGGGAGAGTAGGGCAGAATAATGGCCATATACTTTTCCAGGATCAACGTGGTCAAACATGGCTACGTGTAATGCTTTAAAAAAATGGCTGCGATTCAGACGTTTGAAGTGTCTAAAATTCAGACGCAAAAAGTGTCTGAAAAAATTCAGACATTTTAAAATGTCTGAAAATTGAACACTCCGTTTCAGACACTTAAGTGTCTGAATTTAAGACATTTCGATTTAGAGTGCGAACAAAAGTTTAATTCTACGTTTTGAGCTGTTTCTGTAGCCGTCTTCAGGAAAAATATGATGGTTAAATAGCTAAAAGCTCAGAGAGGAGGGCTTCCTGTGCCAGAGACAATTTTTTAAAGAGAGATATACCCATGGCTGAAGAGTTATTTTCTCCAAACATAGGTTTAGTCGATTCCTTTCCTGTTTTAATTATTTAATACTGTTTTACTTTAAGTCACATTTAGTTTTATTTTAAGTTAAATTACTTTGATATTTATAAGTACAAAGACAATTACTTTTAATTTTAAATATTTATAACAAAGTTACAAAAATAACTAGTTGGATGTGGCAATCCCAAAACTTTCTTCTGTCTCATACATCTTAATATTTCAAAAGGTAGTTACAAATGTCAGTACTTAAATATTATTAGTTCAGTATTCCACCAACTTTGATTTTCATCTAAAATTTCTGCTCCAGTCAATAAATCGGAATAAGAATAAGTTAATCTCTATCATTTTATTTATTAAAATCAATAATTTTTTCGTTATTCTGTTGTACAGTCCTACAGCCGTGGAAATAGCAACTGTGGACAGTCGTACAGCCATGGTTGTACAGTCGTGGAAAAAAAAGTAAACACCCCCTACTAACTCCTCAACAAATTATCGTAGAAGAAAGTTACTGGTACTGAACGATTGGAAATAAAGTCTACTTTTAAATGATGTATATAAAATTTGCTTAGGGGACCATCTACATATTAAAACGAACCATAACTTTTTTTTTCAACAGCGGTACACAATTCTGACAGCATAAATAAACTCTACACCCTTCAATTAGCCTAAAAACGAATTCTTATGCAATTCGTACTATAAGTTTCCGAGAAATTAATTATTTTAAAACGACCGTATTTTAAGGGCTGTATCCAAACTGAAGTTCCGTACTCGATTGTTAACCGAGAGAGCCCCTTTCTTGATCAAGGCACCTTAAGGCTCCTGCCCCTGGCCGCGAAGACACTCACGAGCTAATGCTAATCCTATGGGGAGGGATTTTCCTAATATTCTCGTTTGCATTTCCACATTTTTAATTTTTTTTTTGCACTGGATAGCTGAGATCCGTCTCTACATCGCACCTTTTTTCCTTTTTCGATTTTGGTTGCAGATATTTTTTAGAATGACACTTTCATTTTCTGAACCGGTTTCGAAAGTGAAAGTAACTGTATAAAAAATATCTGCGACCAAAATCGAAAAAGTAAAAAAGATGCGATTTAGAGATGGCCTTCGGCTATCCAGTCAAAAAAAATTATTTAAAAATGTCGAAATGCAAATGAGATATTAGGAAAATCCCTCCCCATAGGATTAGCATTAGCTCTTGAGTGTCTTCGCGGACAGGGACAGGAGCCTTAAGCGCCACTCAAGGAGTCAATGAAGCATGTTAGATTACAGCACAGGAGAATAAATTTCAAAATGACTACTCACTTCCATCATAGACGGCTCCTTAAACCATCATTTTGCCGTTTTTTAAGCATAATTTGAAAACTACTTGGAAGAAAAATGTGAAATTTTGGATTTCCATAAAGCAGGACTTAATAAATCTAAATCCATCAAAAAAATTGTAGGTTGCAATACATAATATTTTCGAATATTAATTTCATAATTCATATCATAAATTGTTAAAAATTGCAAATTCAGCGTATTTATGTTTGGGTATATTAGTATTATTGCTACAAAAAAAAATTAGCACATTAGGAGCAAACTTTCAGGAGATATAAATAAAAATATGAAAATGTAATTTAATATTAGAAGCTCTAAATTTTGAATGTTTATAATTCAAAAACTTATCATTCAAATAACTTGAAATTTGGTGTCTAGGCATAGTTTGAACCGAAGATTTGAAATAATTGGGTATTGCCATTGAAACAAATTTAAATTTGGATTCGTTTTAATATGTAGATGCCCCCTAAGAAAATTTTATATACGTCATTTAAAAGTAGACTTAATTTCCAATCGTTCGGTACCAGTAACGTTTGTCTACGATGATTTTTTGAAGAGTTAGTAGGAGGTGTTTACTTTTTTTTTCCACGACTGTACATCAGCTGTTTGTGAATAGCGATCTTAGCAGGATGCAAAGTTCCCGTCGCTTCAGGAGCCGCCAATATACTGTACAAAATAACTACGAAAAATCGAGAAAATTTTACAAAAATCGCTATTACAGTGCCACCTACCGGCGGAATATTTCCAAATTCAAGGAGAAGCTGCTGGCCATAGCCAAAAATATACACAAAATAACCATCGGACGGTTAAGACGAATCGATAGAGACCTCATTCATTAAAATTCATCCAGCTGTTGGGATGTTTCGAGGGTATCAAGAAATCCACATACCCAGATACGCATGAAACACATAACACTTCTTGGCAGTCGGGTAAAAATAGGTCTATTTAATTGTTTAACTTAAAAGAAAGAAAGAAAATTAATAAAGTCATACTTTAATAAACAACTTCAAATTTTGTTTTGCAATCTGAAAGTAAAGGTACAATTTCCTAAAAGATGTAAACGTAAATTCTTAAATTTATTATAAAGAGTTCAAATATCAATATTAGGAAAGCTGGCAATTCTTTAAACTTTTTTTTCTTTTTACTGGTGAATAAGGAACTTACTATATTTTTGATATTTTTCATTACAAACAAAAGTTGTTCGGCATTGTTTGGGATGAAATGATTTCTGTTATCCTTATATACTCGCTTTGCTGCGCTCTGCCGGATATCCGGTGATTGTGATTCGGATATCCGATGGGGTTTCGGATATTGAAAAATCAGCCGGATATGCCGGATGTCGGATATTTGCCAGATATCCGTTGCATCCCTAAAAAATACCAGTTTTATAAGGTTTATTAAGAGTCTCTGCAATAACACGAGCTTCACAAACATAAGCTGCTCATTATATTATCGGAAAGCATCCAGGGCCGAAAGCTTCCGTAGGCAGGCACCGACTAAGAGACTACTTCAGTCCCCCCATTAAAAAACACCCGTTCGCTAATGTTAATCCTATGGAATAAATATTTTCAGCTATCTCGTTTGCATGTCAATATTTTTAAACGATTTTTTCCGCATTGGCTAGTTGAGATCGATTTGTATAAAACAGGGCTGCGGAGTCAAAATGGACAACCCCGACACTTTTGCTCAAAAATGGGCCCGACTCCGACTCCACGACTCCTATTTCGCAGCCCTGCTTGTAAAATGGACGACTCAGGCTCCGGGAATTTTAACAGATCCGACTCTGACTCTTTCGCTCCAAAATAGTCCTGACTTCGACTCCACGACTCCGCAGCCCTGGTATAAAGGCCGTTTTTTACTTTTTCCGTTTTTTTTTACAGGTTTTTACGAGGATACTTGAACTTTCGGAACCGGTTTCGAAAGTGAAAGTATTCTCATTTTAAAAAACCTGCAAAGAAAAACGAAAAAGTAAAAAACGGACTTTTTACAGATCGATCTCAGCTACTCAATGCAAAAATCATTTAAAAATATTGAAATGCAAGCGAGCTACCTTTAAAAAAATCTTCCATGAGATTAACTTTAGCTAACGGTTGTTTTCGAGTGAGTGAAGTAGCCCCTTAACCGGGCAACGGAGCCGAACTAGTCAAACTTCCAACTCTAATTTTAGAACGTTACATTTGTCTTAATTAATCGCAGTGATTAAATAGTAGGACAAAAGAAAATTTTAAATTAGTGGTAGCAGCATACCTTATTGCCTATTTCGCTCACGTAAACACGTCGCTTATGCCCAGGATATTTCTTGATTCATTTTAAGAAATAATGAAATTGTACGATGGTTTTTGATTTTTTTTTAAACATACATTATGTTGCCCTTAATATTGAAAAAACCAGGGCTGCGGAGTCGTGGAGTTGGAGTCGGGCCGATTTTTGAGCGAAAGAGTCGGAGTCGGATCTGTTAAAATTCCCGGTGTCGGAGTCGTTCATTTTTCCCACCGACTCCGCAGCCCTGGAAAAAACACAGGCGGTTTATCTATCAAGTCAGAATAGTTTCCTTCGAAATGATGAAGCAATTGAGCATAAAACGTGCTGTTATTGGCTAACATTTCACTGCAAATTACACTGAGAGGTGTCGAAAAAATCAAATTGCCAAATTTTTGTTTGGAATACAGTATGAATCATTCATCCGGAAATCAGTTATCCGGAATGATATTTCTAATAGATTTATTTAGGAATCTTTGCAGAAAAAAAGTGTCATACACTGCCTTTTTTGACGTATGCATTGCTTGAAACAATTATATAATTTGATGTCAACATCTAGTATTTGAAATGGAAACATATTTAGTTGAATTTTAGATGTTTTAATTTTTATGCAGTGGAAGCAGAAAATTTTTTGTTCCCAAGGGATTCCCATAAATTACCTCCTTTCAAACTCTGGTTAACTTTTGATCTTTCTTGCATCTGATTTTTAATCCAAGTTATCTAATAATTTAAAATCAGAAATAATGCCATAAGCAGATATATTCCACAAAACTTATCAAATGGATGCTGCTTTAATGCCCAACCAGTTAACCGGAATACATCTGACGACAACCATTCCAGATAAATGGTTCTGTACTGTATAATTTTTCTTTTTCTTAGATTAAAATCATTTTATTTTTTATTTTATCGTATTTTGTGAGACAAAAATGAAAAAATGAAGCCGCATTTGAAATTAATGTTCGCACTGGAATGTTTTTTGCAGAAAATTAAATTTAGTTTATTAAAATAGTTAAGTTTACTGAAGATAATTATTTTGTTAAAAAATTTTTTTATAAAGTGCTAATCTTTTGAAATTTTTGAAAAAATCCCCTGCTTGAAATGCTTTGATTTCTTTCAAATTTTCTTTACTCTCCTAAAGCTTGGCGGAGTCCTGGAAAGTTTAGGCGGAGCCCTTACGGCACCGTGGGGCACAGTTTGGGAACCTCTGCCCTAGGGGACTATAACTAAGGGATAAAACCTGGACTTCCCTGGTTATAGAACATACGAGAAAATCAATTTATTTCTAACTCTAATAGATATTTTTTATGTTTAAAATATTTTTTTTTATAATGCTCATTAAAAATACGTAAAAGCATTTTTATACCAAAAATGTCAATAATGTAAGTACTAGATAAAGGAGAGTTTTACGGCCACAGGATCGATCAATGCGCAATCAGTGCGAAGTCAGTGATCAGACTCATCCTTTCTCAAAATCAAAACAGTTAAAAATAGCATGTTGTTGTTCAATTTAACACTTTGCTAGAAAGATGTATGCATATATCAAGAATTAAGGTGTCAAAGCGGTTTCGTTTAGAAACACTTGTTTATTTTTATCTCATTTTGTCGTTTTCTTTTGAAATTTTCTTGAAAAGATGTATGCACACGAATGCGTTTTTATTAAATATACATGTTTTCCACTTCATTGAAAATGGTTGTTAACATATATGCGTGTGTTAGTAAGTATAGTTGTCAGTAAGCTATGTACACATATATCTATATATGTATCTCTATATGCATATAACCATCTGTAAAAAAAAATGTATATATGTGTTTATAAATTAATAGATATAAATGTTTAAGTGTCGCTAAACATGTATGTCTAAATCTATGGAAATGAATATATATATATATGTTTCTAGATATAAGTATATGTTTTTATATATAAATGTCTAAACGTTAATATGTTTATGTGCATGTATAAGTTTATATATACGTGTTTGTATTTAAAAAAATTATTAGTCTAAAAAATTACAAAATTTAATAAAAAAAAATTAAAAATTAAAAAAAAAGTTTTAACAAAATTTAAAAAGTTTAAAAATACATATAAATTAAAAAAAGTAAAAGAAAAAAGTTTTACGAAAAAAAATATTAAGAAAAAAAATTTAGACAAAATTTAAAAAATAATAATAAATAAAAAATAAATAAAAGTTATAAAAAAAAGTTTTATCAAAATTTTAAAAAGTAAAAAAGTTTTATAAAAATACAAGTTATAGAAAAAGTTTTAACAAAATTTAAAAAAGTAGAAAAAAAAAGTTAAAAAAAATTATATATATTTAAAAATCTATTCGCAATGAGCATAGCTATTTATATATATTGCATTATATGTGTGTGTGTGTTTGTATTTGCTTGAATATGTGTGTTATACATATCTAACAATATGTTAGAAAGGTTTGTGTAGAAGTTATAAATATATACTCATATAAAAATCAACAATTTTTTTATTTAAACAAAGCAATTTACAGAAAGATATATTTGGGTGTTTCTACACAAATAGGCCATAATGATGAAACTGGAGGATATTTAAATTTTTTCAACAGAAAAACTAATGCATTTTTTTTAACATGTAGTTTAGATGTGGTTTTATCATATTTGCTCATGAAATTTAACTATTAATTAAAACATATTTAAAATAAATTTTTAAACCTATTAAACATCATTCCCTCACATGCAACTACTACCACCCAAAAATATAAAAAATACCATTTCTTACTGAACTATTTAAAAAAAAAAGAAGTTATAAATATATACTCATATAAAAATCAGCAATTTTTTTTATTTAAACAAAGCAATTTACAGAAAGATATATTTACATAAAAACATTTTCTTGGCAATTCTACATTATATTAACAATTTCCATCAGCGATATAATCTTGATTAATTTTATAATGTCCATAGGCATAACTTGATATTCCATCATCTAGCAAGTAGCGCTTATCATCAAAAGGACTTAAGCTAATTTTATTCTGCGTCAATGTATATAGGTGATGGTTATCTTGAGCGATCCTTCTCTGCTTCTCCATGCTAGTTTTCACTTGTTGCAGACATTCTAAATAATCTTGATGCTTGATTTTCAGTCGAACAACATGTGTAGATACACCCTTCGCCCGCTTCTTTTCTTCACTCGAAGATTTCAGGGAGTACATTTTAGATTTTAGACCGACGAACTCAAGGGCTAAATCTCCATTGAGCTCATCCTTGAACTTGCCAATTACCTTCTTATTCATATCCGAGTATAGTGAATGATGCTTTGGATAGTCTGAGAAATCGAAATAGCTTGCATGATGCTCCATATCATCAAAAATATTTTTTGTTTTAATATGATAGCACAGTGAGTCTGTGTCGGTGAAAAGTAGTCTCGCCTGGTTTTTATACTCTTTTTTAATAAAATCATAGTGAAATTTATACATTAATAACTTAGATAGTTCTAAAATTGTGAATCCAACAAAAATCGGTCGATTCATCAAAATAGTAGTTTTAAGCCTTTCTACTGCACTCAGGTCTTCATCATATGTTTTAAATGCTTTGAATGTGGGCGAAGCTACCAATTTCTTCGCTCTTTTTGCATTATTGCAAAGCACAATATTCCGCCTCTTTCTTAAATTTTCCATAGTTTTTCCGAAAACCGAGTTGTTCATTAATTTAAAAAAATCCCTGCCGGCCCGGCCTACAGGCAGAGGTAGATTTCGAAGTCAAATATACTAATTTCACAAACAAAAACTAAATCATGATTATAGATAAATCCACTTTAACAATTTTATCTGGCCGCTCTTGACGAGTTTTTATTTCATTTTCATATAATAACTGGTTTTATCAGAATCATGTTAGGGCGGTATTCAAAAAAATACTTTTCCATGCTCAACAACTCGAAATTTTCTGGCATAATTCCAGATTCATTTTTAATTAAAAAAAAAAAAATATGAAACTTGCTGACGTGATTTTTGAAGAGATTTATAAGCGACCTGTGTTTTTATTTTTTGTTCAATTAATTAAAACTTGATATATAAACAATTATTTTCTCAGAAGGACAATATTTTTCGTTTCTAACACAATCGCTTCGGGAAATTCCGTTCAAAATGCCCACTTTGACATCGTTTTTTGAAATATATTCTGCCTCTATCTAAAAATCGATTATTACGGTACATTATATAGTTTCTGAATAAGCGAATCTACCAATTAAATGCGTTTGAGAGCAAAAATGAATTTAAAAACCAGTCAGAAAATAAGCAGTTTGGATTTAAGCGCATCCTTAATACAATGATTTTTCCAACAAAATCCGCTTCGGTAAATTCGGTTCAAAATGCCCTTTTTAACAGCATTTAAAAAAATATATTCTGCCCCTATTAGAAAATCGACCATTACGGTACATTATATAGTTTCTGAGTAAGAAAACGTACCAATTGGAAGCCTTTGAGAGCAAAAGTGAATTGTAAAATGAGTCAGAAAATAAGCAGTTTGGATTTGAAAACACCCTTACTAAGATCATTTTTTACTTCAACCGGTATGTATTTTTAATTTGTTTTTGCTCTAAGAATTGGTCCTATCCAAAACTTGTCTATATAGATGTTGTAGACAATGTTAAGAAGATATATGATAAATTCATGGGGATTTTATATCTTTTGAATTGACGGAGTTATGGATTTTTTTCTTCTTCAAACCACCTTTTTGTTTTCGTTTTTAATTTTTTTTGCGGTACGAATTGGTCCTATCAAAAACTTGTGAATATAAAAGTTGTAGATAATGTTAAGGAGATTCATGATAAAATTAAATGGATTTGATATCTTGAGAATTGACGAAGTTATGGATTTTTTTCTTCTTCAAACGCCCTTTTTGTTTTCGTTTTTAATTTTTTTTTGCGGTACGAATTGCTCCTATCAAAAACTTGTGAATATAAAAGTTTTAGATAATGTTAAGGAGATTTATAATAAAATTAATTGAATTTGATATCTTGAGAATTGACGAAGTTATGAATTTTTTTCTCCCAAAAACCCTATTTTTTGCACCCCTTGAGCCCATTTTTAACTTTATCAAAAATCTGTGATACATAAATTTTTGGCCCTAATTTTAGAAGTAATAAAAACTTTAAACTGATTTGATATGTACAAAAATTAAGAAGTTATGGGGGGTTTTCTGTTTTCACAAAACCCCTCCCTATTTCCAGCCCCTTGGTCCGATTTTGCCCATTAACGAACTTGACCGAGATTTTATGCCCATTGATTTTATGTATCAGTTTGGAAGAGATTGGTGCAGAATTACGAAAGTTATCGTGTCCAGAAGAAAGTGATATATATAGATAGATAGATTATATATATATATATATATATATATATATATAAAGTTTTTTACTGAGGGTGGTTTTGGGTTCTAGGGGTCATGATCGGTGTAGATCTGTAAAAATTTTTCAGAAATTCCAACATAGGAACGATCCCAATAGGTAGTATTTCATACGAAATCTACCTAAAAACTCTTTTTCAGAAGTAGATTTTGCTTCCTTGCTTTTCTCTGTATTAAAATTAATATAACTCTGCAAACAGGGTGCCTGTTTGAATTGAAGAGCTTTATTCACAGCTGTCAGTTTTAATCCAAATTGTAAATAATATTTCAGATTTCGATAATGAGTGACATAATTCTGCTTATCTCGAAGATTTGGGATAAGTTTGGGAGTGCCTTTAAATTTTTTATTTCCAAACATCCTTTTCGCAACATCTCTTCATTCACAGTCAGACGTTCTGGAGCCAGCGGATATTCGTTATGAAATTTGTGAAGCTTCTTAGGATATTTAAGATCAACCTCAAAAATATATCCAATTTTAGAATCATCTGGTAGAGAAAGAATCCACTCTTCTGTAATATGACTTGTTGCACACCATTCAAATCCTCCATATGGCAGATATTGAGACATAGCTTATCCATAAAGGTTGTTCGCATCCCAATCCATGATGAAGCTGGGTTCTTCATTTTCCCTAAAATCGCGCGTATTAGGGATGTTCGCTACGGCATGTCTATGACAAATCATACTAATTCCACCACGTATTCCATTTTCGATCATTAACAGCATGTCAATGTCTGTGAGTAACTCTAAAGGTGTATCACTCATTTTCAAGGATGCTTGCCACGTGAGCGAAGGTGCTGTATATAAATGACAAGGATCGATATCATAATACTGTTGACACAGTTTGCGAAAATTTTGGAAAACTTCGGCTAGTAGTACATCTGTCTTGACGTATAGATCGTGATATTCTCCCAGGGATTGGATATTAAAGGTTTTCCACACGTTCAAGGTATATTTATAATCTTCCTCGTCTAAGGGCTCGTCAGTTAAGCTATTAAAAAATGCAGAAGGTTGAGGAAGCTCCTTTTCATCGAATTTTTCAAAAGAGGTGAAGTAGTCATAAGGGTATACCCCTTTTCTTGTAAGCATATGTAAATTAGTATTTTCAGGGAAATTTTCTTCAAGTATGGTGAATTGCTCAGGATTAAGGTTTCTAACAAGCTTTTCTAAGGAATGGGTCAAAAACTGGAATGAATCTAAAAAGATCATCTGTATAGAACTTCTCGGTTTTCTAAATTTGAAGGTTATATAATTTTCCATAGAGGAAGCAATCACATCAATTTCATGATCTTTAAATTTGCCAATCTTACTCATTAAGTGATGCCCATCATAGTTTTTCAAATTATGGAATATAACAGGAATTGTTTTACATTGCTTATAGTTTAGATTGCATTTCACATAGGCAGCTCCTCTGTACGAACCACCCGTCACGTGATCATGGTCACAAACACGTTTTTCACATAATGGTTGTTTACAAATATGACAAAATTCGGCTTCTTGAAAAGCTTTTTCCTGCATGGGTGAAAGCTTCATAGGTTCTATGTTCAATAACTTCCGTCCTAAAATGTCTTTTTCCTTCATCATCTGTTTTAAAAAATGATCCACACAGTCTTTACCACGATACACTTTCGCTTTCTTCATACATCTTCCATCGGGCCCAACAACGACATAAGCGTATCCACAGGGAAAATGATATGTTGTTTTTTCAGTATAAGATGGTTTAGAAGAGGGTGCGGCTGGTGCAATAGGTATAAGTAGACTCTCAAAGTCTGCATAAATGATATAGGGAATAGGATGTTGTAGATGAATACCAGAAAACTTAAGTATGTTATCGTTTTCACTAGGTAACTTTATAGCCTGCGCTATATGTTGGCGACAATATTCATCATGTTTATTCAAAAGATCTTGAATTGAAAACCGGTGTAAACATCTATAGCAATAATAATGTACTCCATTGTGGTTGGTGAGATCACCCAAAAGTCTTGAAAAACTTCTAATTAAACAATAATGTTGCTTTTCGCCATCACCGATTAATAACAAATTGATAACATCTAGATTCTACTTTTCAGATATATACAGTGGACAAACTTCATCCTCTTCATATCCAAACACATTAATCCGTAAATCATTAAGCTTTTCAATAATAGGTATCTTCTGGAGTGAAACAGGATATTTCACCTCTCCTAGCTTAATATCATTTTCATAAGGGATATAATGAGAAACTCGCTCAGGCTTTTTTGTAAAATCTAAGTTTAGTTTAAATGCTAAAAGACACCAAACCAAACACTTATTGTCTTCATTTTTTATATTGAGCACTGCTTTTTTATCATATAATTTCCTAGATAAAGCTATATAAGAACTTGCAGCAAGAGGATGATATTTAGCAATCTTGAGTTCTAAATGCTGAATGTTTCTAAGCTTCCACCCGGAACCTCTTTGCACAAATTCTTCAAAGGATTTTAATATTTTGGAGAATCCTTCTTCAATGTGTTGCGTAATAGTTTCTTCAGTAAGTTTTGTAAAACATTGACATCGAAAATAGGATTGAATTTCTTCCATCTCCTCGTTATCAGTCATACGTTCAAGTGCGATTTTTTCCACCATATACCATTTAATAGTAACTTTAGTCTGAACTTCATCTGTTAAACGTTCTTGAATTTCAGCTTGTAAGTGGGTATGAAACACAGTTAAATCACTTTCTTCACGTTCATCAGGATAAAGCATGATAGTTTTAAACACATTAAGTACACCTGATTGATTCGACTTCAGTTTTTTAGAATTTACATTAGATGAAATCCTTTTCCGTTTCACACTCACAAGAGGTACACGAGAGTGTTGGGTGCGTATATGTTGTTTCAGCTCATAATTTCGTCCAAAAACTTTATCACATTCAGGGCAAGAGAATTTCGAACTTTCATGTGATCTTATATGTTGCGTCAAATTATCCTTTCGTGTAAAAACTTGATCACATTTATTACATTTGAATGTAGATCTTTCATTGTGAGTTTTGAAATGTCTTCGCAAGTTAGATCTAAATCTAAATGATCTCTGACACAAATCACACGTATGCACCTTATCATTAAAGTGTATCTTCATATGTTGAAGCAAGTCGTAAGAGGTTGAAAAGGTCTCATCACAAGATGAACATGCAAACATCTTCTTATCAACAGTTAAAGTCTTGAAAGGTTCTTCAGATGTTATATCAACATCCAGAGAATTCGACGAAGGATCATTCTTTGGTGAAAAAGCTTGAGAATGCTCATCACGCTTAAAAGTTGTTGCTTCATCATTAATATGAGTCTTAAAATGTCTTCTCAAATGGGATCTACGGCTGAAAGACTACTGGCATATTTCACATGTGAAAAACTTTACAATTCAAGTGAAAATTTCTAAAAACTGTATACATACAAGTATACTAAATAAAAAAGATATAAAAATACAACTGAGTAATAATATAAAATCAGACTAACAATTCAAAATTTTAAAAATACATATGGTTATTTTGTTATGTTAGTAAATTTTGTGTGTTATTTTATCCAAATGAATACAGTTTCATAAGAATATTACTGTTCGACATATAATACTAATTTTGAAACTATATGTAACTACTCTAATTATTATATTAAATTATTTATCACTAAATTTAATATAGGATTGTAATATAACACAGAATTTACTGATATATTGAAATTATTATATGTATTTTTAAAATGTAGATGATCTGTTAGTTGGATTTTATATTATTTAAATTTTTTTTTGTTTAGTATACTTATATATATATATATATATATATATATATATGTATAAAATTTTTAGAAAGTTTGGTTAATATTTTTAAAGTAAAATTTATTTTGTTATAAAATTACATCAAAAATATTAATTATCTCAGTTAGGTAGTTCGATTTAATTAATTTTCATGTCTTACTAGTTTAAGTATATAATTTAAAATTGCTATTTATCGTTAAACTAAAAAATTGCCGTAATTATATATTTCCGAATTCAGAGTTATTCAGCTTAGGGTAGTTACATATAGTTTCAAAATTAGTATTATATGTCGAACAGTAATATTTTTATGAAACTGTATTCATTTGGATAAAATAACACACAAAATTTACTAACATAACAAAATAACCATATGTATTTTTAAAATTTTGAATTGTTAGTTGGATTTTGTATTATTACTCAGTTGTATTTTTATATCTTTTTTATTTAGTATACTTGTATGTATACAGTTTTTAGAATTTTTCACTTGAATTGTAAATGTATAATTCAATGTATAAAACATATGTTATTGATATGCAAGGAAATCATGACTTTATGTATGAGAGTTTTAAAAATACATTGAGAAACAGCTCTAAAGTATAACTATTTATGTTTGGATTAAACATTTTTAACATTTACTCACTAAGTAGAATATTTCGTCACCAGATTGAGATCGGCGGGGTGGGGGAGGTTCTGGATATAAATAGGCAGAGGAAAATCGGACTTTCATCATTTGGTGATTAATTTTGGTAGTGATAAGACGTGTCTTTAATTGCTCTTGCTTTTATCTAAGTGATTTGTCTAGTTTGAAAAGATTGTTGTTTTCTTTTAAGAGATAAATCTTTTTCTTATTAATCTATTATTGATGTTGTTATGCCTTCGGACGAAGCCATGCCTTTGGAAAGTTCTGTGCCTGTGAAGAAGAATTTTACTTGTCTTAGTTGTAATAAGACATTTTCAACTATTTCTAACCTGAATCAGCATTTGAAGATAAATCCTGGCGAAAAGTTTTTCACATGTGAAATATGCCAGTAGTCTTTCAGCCGTAGATCCGATTTGAGAAGACATTTTAAGACTCATATTAATGATGAAGCAACAACTTTTAAGCGTGATGAGCATTCTCAAGCTTTTTCACCGAAGAACGATCCTTCGTCGAATTCTCTGGATGTTGATATAACATCTGAAGAACCTTTCAAGACTTTAACTGTTGATAAGAAGATGTTTGCATGTTCATCTTGTGATGAGACCTTTCAACCTCTTACGACTTGCTTCAACATATGAAGATACACTTTAATGATAAAGTGCATACGTGTGATTTGTGTCAGAGATCAATTAGATTTAGATCTAACTTGCGAAGACATTTCAAAACTCACAATGAAAGATCTACATTCAAATGTAATAAATGTGATCAAGTTTTTACACGAAAGGATAATTTGACACAACATATAAGATCACATGAAAGTTCGAAATTCTCTTGCCCTGAATGTGATAAAGTTTTTGGACGAAATTATGAGCTGAAACAACATATATGCACCCAACACTCTCGTGTACCTCTTGTGAGTGTGAAACGGAAAAGGATTTCATCTAATGTAAATTCTAAAAAACTGAAGTCGAATCAATCAGATGTACTTAATGTGTTTAAAACTATCATGCTTTATCCTGATGAACGTGAAGAAAGTGATTTAACTGTGTTTCATACCCACTTACAAGCTGAAATTCAAGAACGTTTAACAGATGAAGTTCAGACTAAAGGTACTATTAAATGGTATATGGTGGAAAAAATCGCACTTGAACGTATGACTGATAACGAGGAGATGGAAGAAATTCAATCCTATTTTCGATGTCAATGTTTTACAAAACTTACTGAAGAAACTATTACGCAACACATTGAAGAAGGATTCTCCAAAATATTAAAATCCTTTGAAGAATTTGTGCAAAGAGGTTCCGGGTGGAAGCTTAGAAACATTCAGCATTTAGAACTCAAGATTGCTAAATATCATCCTCTTGCTGCAAGTTCTTATATAGCTTTATCTAGGAAATTATATGATAAAAAAGCAGTGCTCAATATAAAAAATGAAGACAATAAGTGTTTGGTTTGGTGTCCTTTAGCATTTAAACTAAACTTAGATTTTACAAAAAAGCCTGAGCGAGTTTCTCATTATATCCCTTATGAAAATGATATTAAGCTAGGAGAGGTGAAATATCCTGTTTCACTCCAGAAGATACCTATTATTGAAAAGCTTAATGATTTACGGATTAATGTGTTTGGATATGAAGAGGATGAAGTTTGTCCACTGTATATATCTGAAAAGCAGAATCTAGATGTTATCAATTTGTTATTAATCGGTGATGGCGAAAAGCAACATTATTGTTTAATTAGAAGTTTTTCAAGACTTTTGGGTGATCTCACCAACCACAATGGAGTACATTATTATTGCTATAGATGTTTACACCGGTTTTCAAGTCATGATCTTTTGAATAAACATGATGAATATTGCCGCCAACATATAGCGCAGGCTATAAAGTTACCTAGTGAAAACGATAACATACTTAAGTTTTCTGGTATTCATCTACAACATCCTATTCCCTATATCATTTATGCAGACTTTGAGAGTCTACTTATACCTATTGCACCAGCCGCACCCTCTTCTAAACCATCTTATACTGAAAAAACAACATATCATTTTCCCTGTGGATACGCTTATGTCGTTGTTGGGCCCGATGGAAGATGTATGAAGAAAGCGAAAGTGTATCGTGGTAAAGACTGTGTGGATCATTTTTTAAAACAGATGATGAAGGAAAAAGACATTTTAGGACGGAAGTTATTGAACATAGAACCTATGAAGCTTTCACCCATGCAGGAAAAAGCTTTTCAAGAAGCCGAATTTTGTCATATTTGTAAACAACCATTATGTGAAAAAGGTGTTTGTGACCATGATCACGTGACGGGTGGTTCGTACAGAGGAGCTGCCTATGTGAAATGCAATCTAAACTATAAGCAATGTAAAACAATTCCTGTTATATTCCATAATTTGAAAAACTATGATGGGCATCACTTAATGAGTAAGATTGGCAAATTTAAAGATCATGAAATTGATGTGATTGCTTCCTCTATGGAAAATTATATAACCTTCAAATTTAGAAAGCCGAGAAGTTCTATACAGATGATCTTTTTAGATTCATTCCAGTTTTTGACCCATTCCTTAGAAAAGCTTGTTAGAAACCTTAATCCTGAGCAATTCACCATACTTGAAGAAAATTTCCCTGAAAATACTAATTTACATATGCTTACAAGAAAAGCGGTATACCCTTACGACTACTTCACCTCTTTTGAAAAATTCGATGAAAAGGAGCTTCCTC
Organism: Maratus speciosus; assembly: GCA_963932465.1. Taxonomy (NCBI): domain Eukaryota; kingdom Metazoa; phylum Arthropoda; class Arachnida; order Araneae; family Salticidae; genus Maratus; species Maratus speciosus. Next base: position 545,599,416 of record OZ010796.1, on the reverse strand, counting down.
AACCTTCTGCATTTTTTAATAGCTTAACTGGCGAGCCCTTAGACGAGGAAGATTATAAATATACCTTGAACGTGTGGAAAACCTTTAATATCCAATCCCTCAGAGAATATCACGATCTATACGTCAAGACAGATGTTGTACTACTAGCCGAAGTTTTCCAAAATTTTCGCAAACTGTGTCAACAGTATTATGATATCGATCCTTGTCATTTATATACAGCACCTTCGCTCACGTGGCAAGCATCCTTGAAAATGAGTGATACACCTTTAGAGTTACTCACAGACATTGACATGCTGTTAATGATCGAAAATGGAATACGTGGTGGAATTAGTATGATTTGTCATAGACATGCCATAGCGAACATCCCTAATACGCCCGATTTTAGGGAAAATGAAGAACCCAGCTTCATCATGGATTGGGATGCGAACAACCTTTATGGATAAGCTATGTCTCAATATCTGCCATATGGAGGATTTGAATGGTGTGCAACAAGTCATATTACAGCAGAGTGGATTCTTTCTCTACCAGATGATTCTAAAATTGGATATATTTTTGAGGTTGATCTTAAATATCCTAAGAAGCTTCACAAATTTCATAACGAATATCCGCTGGCTCCAGAACGTCTGACTGTGAATGAAGAGATGTTGCGAAAAGGATGTTTGGAAATAAAAAATTTAAAGGCACTCCCAAACTTATCCCAAATCTTCAAGATAAGCAGAATTATGTCACTCATTATCGAAATCTGAAATATTATTTACAACTTTGATTAAAACTGACAGCTGTGCATAAAGCTCTTCAATTCAAACAGGCACCCTGTTTGCAGAGTTATATTAATTTTAATACAGAGAAAAGCAAGGAAGCAAAATCTACTTCTGAAAAAGAGTTTTTTAAATTAATAAACAACTCGGTTTTCGGAAAAACTATGGAAAATTTAAGAAAGAGGCGGAATATTGTGCTTTGCAATAATGAAAAAAGAGCGAAGAAATTGGTAGCTTCGCCCACATTCAAAGCATTTAAAACATATGATGAAGACCTGAGTGCAGTAGAAAGGCTTAAAACTACTATTTTGATGAATCGACCGATTTTTGTTGGATTCACAATTTTAGAACTATCTAAGTTATTAATGTATAAATTTCACTATGATTTTATTAAAAAAGAGTATAAAAACTAGGCGAGACTACTTTTCACCGACACAGACTCACTGTGCTATCATATTAAAACAAAAAATATTTTTGATGATATGGAGCATCATGCAAGCTATTTCGATTTCTCAGACTATCCAAAGCATCATTCACTATACTCGGATATGAATAAGAAGGTAATTGGCAAGTTCAAGGATGAGCTCAATGGAGATTTAGCCCTTGAGTTCGTCGGTCTAAAATCTAAAATGTACTCCCTGAAATCTTCGAGTGAAGAAAAGAAGCGGGCGATGGGTGTATCTACACATGTTGTTCGACTGAAAATCAAGCATCAAGATTATTTAGAATGTCTGCAACAAGTGAAAACTAGCATGGAGAAGCAGAGAAGGATCGCTCAAGATAACCATCACCTATATAGTACATTAACGCAGAATAAAATTAGCTTAAGTCCTTTTGATGATAAGCGCTACTTGCTAGATGATGGAATATCAAGTTATGCCTATGGACATTATAAAATTAATCAAGATTATATCGCTGATGGAAATTGTTAATATAATGTAGAATTGCCAAGAAAATGTTTTTATGTAAATGGCGATTCTACGCAAATAGACCATTTTCATCATAGTGATGAAGAAAAAATAAATCATGTCAGAAGTTTCTAATTTTTTGTAACAAGACACTAGAAAAGCTCCTTATTGGGAAAAAAAATAGCCGTCAGGCTTAATATTAAGAAATTCTATATAATTTTTAGATTTTTATTAGAATGAGGGGATGATTACAATGTGAGGAAATGACAATTTTGTGAAAAACAATTTCAAATAATATTTTTAAGAAAGCTTTTGTCCAGAAAGATTAAATCTACATTCTCTGCTATTAAGAGGCTTTGGAGGTTCAATTTTTTTAAAAACAAAGTCACATGTTGTCATAAATATCCTCTTTCATATGCCACTTAAACTTTCCATTGCCTGTAGGTTCAACAGAATTTACTTTGACTGATTTGTCATCAATTTCCAATAGTTCTCCATTTTAATTTCATGCTTCAAAATTATCTAATCCAAATGATCTAAAGGTACTGTTAAATAAAATTTATTGAGTCCCCATTGTTTGTATGCATATTACTTTTGTTGCCAATCTCTTTTGAAATGCATTGCCTGAATTTCTTCAAGGAATATACAAAAAAAAGTTTTCGCTGAAATCTATATGCAATAAGATATAGTTTTGTGCTTAAGATGACTTTATTTTCTTAATTGCTTCATATTAATAAGCTACATTTCTGCTGTGTACCAGGAATATTTTCAACTGAATGCTAAATTCTTTCACAAGTTATTTTGATGAAATTTCTTCACGAGATTTTTTTTTTGTTTCCTCGCTGACTTTTCTTTTACCTTTTACATAATAAATAATATTTTATACATTGATTTGCCTAAAAATACGTATTCATTTTCATCAAAAGCATTAAATTTTCAACAAAAATATGTTTCTACAAGTTTTTAAAAATAATAAAACAATTCTCTCACATGAGAATCATTCCCTCACATGAGGGAATGACTAGTGAGGGAATGATAAAATGTACATTATTAGTTTTTAAAATTTGTACTCATAAAGTAAATTAAAAAAACAATATATGTACTCAAATTATCCCTTCAGAGAAAACTAAACCACCCATTAATACATTTTTAGAAAATAAATTATTTTTATAAATTTAAATGAGGGAATGATAACATCATCTTAACATTTGCCCAATCTGTCGATTAAATTATTCCTTGCACACTGAACTATTTCCTCAGGATGGCTAAAAATTGTTTTATGGACAGGTAAGACCCATGTGCTAAGCACATATGCAATGTTTGAGTCTACAATAGTACCACCTATCTCAAATATCCAGAATTATTAATGAGGGAGGGAATGATCGAAAATATGAGTTGCAAACTTTTTTGCCAAATAAAAATTGCATGTGCAGACCAAAAAATAATGTAATACAAAGAAATAATACTTTATGTGTTCATATTAAAATACAGAAGTCAGAATTTTTTAAATAGTTCAGTAAGAAATGGTATTTTTTATATTTTTGGGTGGTAGTAGTTGCATGTGAGGGAATGATATTTAATAGGTTTAAAAATTTATTTTAAATATGTTTTAATTAATAGTTAAATTTCATGAGCAAATATGATAAAACCACATCTAAACTACATGTTAAAAAAAATGCATTAGGTTTTCTGTTGAAAAAATTTAAATATCCTCCAGTTTCATCATTATGGCCTATTTGTGTAGAAACACCCAAATATATCTTTCTGTAAATTGCTTTGTTTAAATAAAAAAATTGTTGATTTTTATATGAGTATATATTTATAACTTCTACACAAACCTTTCTAACATATTGTTAGATATGTATAACACACATATTCAAGCAAATACAAACACACACACACATATAATGCAATATATATAAATAGCTATGCTCATTGCGAATAGATTTTTAAATATATATAATTTTTTTTTTAACTTTTTTTTTCTACTTTTTTAAATTTTGTTAAAACTTTTTCTATAACTTGTATTTTTATAAAACTTTTTTACTTTTTTAAATTTTGATAAAACTTTTTTTTATAACTTTTATTTATTTTTTATTTATTATTATTTTTTAAATTTTGTCTAAATTTTTTTTTCTTAATATTTTTTTCGTAAAACTTTTTTCTTTTACTTTTTTTAATTTATATGTATTTTTAAACTTTTTAAATTTTGTTAAAACTTTTTTTTTTAATTTTTAATTTTTTTTATTACATTTTGTAATTTTTTAGACTAATAATTTTTTTAAATATAAACACGTATATATAAACTTATACATGCACATAAACATATTAACGTTTAGACATTTATATATAAAAACATATACTTATATCTAGAAACATATACTTATATATATATTCATTTCGATAGATTTAGACATACATGTTTAGCAACACTTAAACATTTATATCTATTAATTTATAAACACATATATACATTTTTTTTTTTACAGATGGTTATATGCATATAGATATATATATATAGATATATGTGTACATAGCTTACTGACAACTGTACTTACTAACACATGCATATATGTTAACAACCATTTTCAATGAAGTGGAAAACATGTATATTTAATAAAAACGTATTCGTGTGCATACATCTTTTCAAGAAAATTTCAAAAGAAAACGACAAAATGAGATAAAAATAAACAAGTGTTTCTAAACGAAACCGCTTTGACACCTTAATTCTTGATATATGCATACATTTTTCTAGCAAAGTGTTAAATTGAACAACAACATGCTATTATTAACTGTTTTGATTTTGAGAAAGGATGAGTCTGATCATTGACTTCGCACTGATTGCACATTGATCGATCCTGTGGCCGTAGAACTTTCCTTTATCTACTACTAATGTATTCACACGAGGCTCTGAAATTTGTTAAAAGTGATACTTTCTTATTAACCATTTCCTCAGTTTAAGTGTGTAGTTTGATTAAATGTCTGTGAAATTTGTTTTTTATTTACATTACATTATTATTTATTTATTTATTGATGAAGTTTTAAGGGGGTAGGGTACCTTTAAACTTTCAAAATTTTCAAAAATTTTGATTTTGTAATCATTTCTGAACAATAAGCAAAAAACCGCATTAAAAAATTCCCATTAGTTTACTAATTATGACAGTTTCATTAAGACTACATAGGATAATTAAACTTTGCGTCGCGTTTATTCAAAACGATGAATTTTGATACTGCGCGCAGTGTTACTGAAAAACTATGCATGGTAACCAAAAGAAATTTTCACCGCATATTCATTTCTGTATTATCTACAACTTAAAACCAGAAAAAGGCAAGATTTTATTTTTTTTCTGTTTTTGTACTTTGAAAATATTTTTTTAAGTGAAAATTTATAATTTTTTGTTAATTTTTTTAATCTAGTCAATTGCAATTAATTTGCAAATAATTGCAATTCAAATAATTTTTAAAACTATATAATTCAAAAGAAACATACAGTAGAGCGTCGATTATAGGAACTCCAATTCAGAGATCTGCACGGGCTGGCCCGTGGCCCGAAGGCCGAGCCCGGCCCGCGGGCCGGGATCGGGACATACTTTTTTCTGAAGGCTCGGGCCGGGCCGGGCCTAACTTAATTTTTCTGTACAGAGCCGGGCCTGGTTTCATTAAGTCTTCACGGCCTAAAATTTTCAGTCCTAGTTTTGAGCCAGCCCATATGAAAATCATTGTCTCAGCGTGGCCTGGTCCATTTAAAGGTCAGTTAAATTAAGCCTGGCCCAAAAGTTTTTGCAAAAAATGCATACATTTTTGAATCGCCATTATTCTACACTTAAACATTAAAATTTATTATTTTTAAATAATAGTATATTTCTACGCATATTAAAATATAACTAAATTAAAATAAGGAGGATATAAATTAATAAAAGGAACCTGCCTATGACGGAACCCTGTTTTAAACTGAAAAACGTGTTGATCCATGCAAAATTAATATACTAATAAGTAAGAAAAGAATATATAATACATTTACACTTGCTAGGAAGGGAACTTGTCTATAACGCATTTTTTTTCTTTTCTATGCAATTCCATCTTAGAAGATTTTACAGTATAGCATTTTTCTGATTTTTAACACTTCTATACATGGAATATAGATTAACAATATTAATGATATCTGAAACATTTATATACAAGAAATAGAGATTCATTAAAAAAATAAATATCGCAGCCTGCTGCACTTCTATAAAAATAAAGATTATAAACATGAAAAATAAGATAAATATTTTTAGTCAGAACTCCTCGTACGAGACAAATTTTTTAACCAATTCGAAGTAAAAATCAATGTTTCGCAGAAGTTTACTCGGACCGGGCCGGGCCGAGATTTTAAATTTTTTTCGGGCCGGGCCTGGCTCGGGCCGAACTTTTAATTTTTTTATCGGGCCGGGCCAATATTAATTTCTCTACGGGCCGGGCCCGACCGGGGCCGAACTTTTAATTTTTGTAACGGGCCGGGCCGGGCCTGGAAATGTCGGCCCGTGCAGACCTCTACTCCAATTAACCGAACTTCCAATTATCCGAACAGCCTATTTTCTCAATTTTTTTTTTAAACCGAACTTCCAATTATCCGAACAGCCTATTTTTCTGAATTTTTTTTAAACCGAACTTCCAATTATCCAAATACCCTGTTTCTCTCATCCCCCCCCCCCCCTTCAGATTTAGCATGCGAAATCGAATCCCCGATTAGTGTATCGTTGGGTGCAGTAACAAGGAAAAAGATATTGAAGAAAATGAAAACGAATGCTCTGAAAATGACCCAGGTCCATCACATAACGAAACCTTTGAATGTTTGGAAACAGATATGAAATGTCCCGAACGGCAGAAGAACACTGATCCTATTCAACTAACGTATTTAAGAATAATTCAACATATGGCAGCATTGAAGAGTCTCTTCTTTGATGTAAGCAACAATCGAAAGCTTTTTTGCTTAAATTATATCTCTGGCGTTCAGAAGATTATAAAAAAAGAAAAAGAAAATTTTAAATAAAAAAAAGTAAAAAAAAATTACAAAGAAAAAATATATATAATTTTTTTTAACACGCCAGCACGAACTGGTGCTGGCAGTCCTAAGCCTGAATAAAGTGTGAAGATTTTAGTGTAGTCAGGAACATTCCTTAAATTGTCTGTTCATTTATCCGAACTTTTGCTTATCCGAACTATGGTCGGCGACTTGTTCGGATAATCGGCGCTCTACCGTATAAACAAATTTATTAATTCATATTGTCAAATATTATTTTTGATGTTTTTCGAAGATTTCATGTTAAATGAACTTATAATTTTCATGAAAAGTATACCTAAGCAGGGTTGTTAAAAATCACGATTTTTTTTTTTTTTTTAATAAAAAAAATCTGATTTATTTGATTTAAATCGGATTTTTTTATTTAAATCAGGTTTTTTTAATTAATATTATTTGTGTTCTTATTTATGTATGTGCGTGTATTTATTTACTTTTTCTGTATAGATTTACACATTTCTATTAATTTCATTACATTTCCTAGATAAGAATTCAAGATATTTTAAGTAAAAAATAAAAATTGTTGGAAACAAATTTAAAAGATTCATTAAAAACTTAAACTTTTATTATTCTACAATTAAATTTAAATTGTTGTACATATATCTATGCATGTTCTGTGTATAAATTTCTAGTTAATTTAAAGCTATTTATTTTTCATTAATGCATTACTCCAATAATATATAAACACACAATAAATGTAACAAAGAATTTTAAATGTATATGTGTATTCCATTGCTGATTCAGATTTATGAATGTTATCTTTATCACATAGACTACAAGTTTCTTTGTGTTTTTTACATTCTTGTCATCATCTCCATCATTTTATCACAACACTATTTGCATATCGCTATTACACTTTTATCAAAAATAGTATTTTTTTCTGTAAAATAAAGCCACATTGGATCTTTTTTTCTGCGAACCATTTTTCTTATGTATCAACAAATCCAAAAGCTCTCTGTAACCGTACCTTTTATTAGTAAATGACATTATTGTTTCCACTTTTGATTCACACCATACTAATCTAATGATAGACAAAATATTTGCCAGAGGAAAAATAATCACATAACTGAAAGCCTAAAACTATCAATTGTCTGTGTTATCCCCCCAGCCGTTGACAATTTCTACAATTAATCATGCTTACTGGACAGTAGGAATGGCAGCTTAGCTTAGAAATGACAGGTATTTGTTTAGGAAAAATTTGTGTCCTTTAAAGGGCCTTTCACAATTTTTTAAATATTTAGTCCTTCGCGTAAATTTTCATCTTAAAACAAAGCCCTTCACAAAATTCTTTGTCTTCAAAATAGACCTTTCCCTAAACTTATCTGTCACTAGACTTAAACTTTCACAAATTATTTTAAAATAAAATTTAACCTGTCACAAAGCAGTTGAAGCCAACAAAGTACCTATTACATACTCTTTTATATATATAAATATATAACGATCTCGTTAAAAACATAAACAAGAACCTATATATAATGATTTTTTCAAATTCACAAAATTGTGATTAGATTTTTCAGTGAAAAAAAAAACTTCACAAAAGCAGGGCACATAAATCCTGGACAAACCCATGAATAAGGTTCAGTAATATTCCTTATATTTTCAATTGAAGTAAGCGATGAATTCTAAGAAAATAAAGAAAAAAGGGATTAGTCACAGCTATTAAAGTATTTTCAGTTATAGAAGAAATATGAAATAGGAATTCTATAATTCTGTGTTAAACAAATAGTCGAAATATTTATTATGTTATAGTCCAAGTATTGATCACATTATTTGATCAATATTTGAATCACCAACATATGGGATACAGTAATTTGCAGGTCAAAGCGACTAAGCATAAAACAAACTCGTGAATTGTGTGTAATCTGCTTCAGAGAAAGTAAATCTGCCCTGAAAGTACTATTATATTAAATACATTATTTTAAATAGATTTAACTATAGCTTAAGCATTTAACTTGCAAAAATGAACTGATCATTTAAAAATGAAAACAATTTAAAAACGAGAGAGCATTTATCAGTATTTTTGAGAAATGCACTATGGATTGATAATATTTTTAATACAATTGCATTTACTTTCATAAAATAATAGTATTTTGAACATATAAAATTTTATTTAATGTTATTAAAAGGTAATTTTTAAACTGAAATGAAGGATGAATTTTCTGATAACATAAATGATGAATTTGATTCTTATTTAACATGTAAAAATATCAATGTTAAAAATAAAAAGAAATGTGCCCAGTTAAACTAATGGCATTGAGCTCACAGGCTATTCACACTAACTGTATATTATACTCTTATTTCACAGAATAATGCCCCTCAAAAAATAAATGAAGGGAGATTAGACTCCGTATCCCCTTTATACTTAACCAATTAACCTCCAAATCTAATCAGGAAAGCTCCTTAACATAATAAACCGGTATACCAAATTTGAAGCAAATCAGGTAATTCAGCATGAAAAAACCATATCGCTAAATTAAGGGGGGGGGGGGTCTAACCCCCTTCACCCCCCTTTATACTTAACTATTGTACCTCCAAATCTAATAGGCAAATCTCCTTATCAGAATCAACATTAAAAAAAATGAAAGTAAATTGGATAATTCTGCTTGAAAATCCATTTATCTAAATTAAGGAAGGGGACTTGCCGCCCTTTCCCCCTTTTATACTTAACAAATGAACCTCCAAATCTAATGAAGGAAGCGCCATAACGGAATAAACCGGTATATCAAATTTGAAGCAAATCGAATAATTCTGCATAAAAAACCCCCATTTAACTAAATTAAGGGGAAACTACCCCCCCCCTTTATATTTAACCAATAGACCTACAAATCTAATCAAGGCAGCTTCTTAACATAATAAACCGGTATACTAAATCTGGAGCAAATCGAATAACTCTACATGAAAAACCCATTTATCTAAATTAAGAGGGTGGGACCTACCCCCCCCCCTTTCCCCTATTTGTACTTAACTAATGAACCTCCAAATCTAATCAAGGCAGCTTCTTAACATAATAAGCCGGTACACCAAATCTGGAGCAAATCGAATAATTCTGCATGAAAAACCCATTTATTTAAATTAAGTGGGGGTCTAGCCCCCCTTTCCCCCCTACGTACTTAACTAATGAACCTCCAAATTTAATCAGGGAAGTTCTTTAATATAATAAACTGGTATACTAAATTTGGAGCAAATGGATTAATTCTGCATTAAAAACCCATTTATCTAAATTAAGGGGGGGGGGGACTAGCTCCCCTTTTCCCCCCTATATATTTAACCAATGAACCCCCAAAACTAATCAGGGAAGCTCCTTAACATAATAAACTGGTATACCAAATTTGGAGCAAATCGAATAATTCTGCATGAAAAACCCATTTATTTAAATTAAGGGGGGTTAGCCCCCCTTTCCTCCTATATACTTAACTAATGAACGTCCAAATTTAATCAGGGAAACTCCTTAACATCAGTGATGTCGCTGTACTTGAAAAAACCTGGGTCCCCGGGACCCAGGATTTCCAAAAATCTGGGTCCCTTTTTTACAAAAGCGGGTCCCCATCAATAATAATTTATATTTTAAAGGAATAAATTAAACTTGTTTATTTGGAAAAGATAAATGAAATGCATTAATTATTGTTTTAATAATAATTAAATAATGAATTAAAACCAGTATTATTTGCACTCAAATAAGATATTTTTAAAAAATATTAAGAGAAATTTTCTTTACTTTTTTAAAATTAAAAATGCAAGATACAACTTTAATTGTAAAATAATGTTTATTTGAGAGTAGAAGATACCGAGTTCCACTAACAAGTATAATGTTCGCATTTCTTTTAAAAAGGGGCAAGCTATTTTTTCGAGATCTTTTGACGAAATACACTATTTTGTCTCTGCCCTTTTACGGAAATAGCATTTTTTTCGCTATATTTTGATGAAATTTGTGTTTTTTTCGAGATCCTTTGACGAAAATGGGCTTTTCTACGCTATTTTTTGACGACATTTGCTATTTTTGGGGAATCATTTGACGAAATACGCTATTTTTTCGCGATCCTTTGACGAAAATCGGCTTTTTTTCGCGATATTTTAATGAAATTTGCGGTTTTTTCGCGATCTTTTGACAAAATTCGGCTTTTTTCTTCGATTTTTTTGACGAAATTCGCTATTTTTTCGCGATCTTTTAACGAAATACGCTGATTTGTCGTGGCCCTTTTACGAAAATCGCGTTTTTTCGCAATATTTTGATGAAATTCGCTTTTTTCGCGATCTTTTGACGAAATACGCTATTTTTTCGCGACCATTTGACGAAAATTGCTGTTTTTGCGCGATATTTTGATCAGATTTGTGCTTTTTTCGCGATCCTTTGACAAAATTCGGCTTTTTCCGCGATTTTTGGACGAAATTCGCTATTTTTTTTACGAAATACGCTAATTTGTCGCGCCCCTTTTACGAAAATCGCGTTTCTTCGCAATATTTTGACGAAATTAGCTTTTTTTTCGCGATTCTTTGACGAAATACGCTATTTGTTCGCGGCCCTTTTACGAAAACCGCTGTTTTTGCGCGATATTTTGATGAGATTTGTGCTTTTTTCGCGATTTGTTTGACGAAATTACGCGTCCCACGGGACGCGTAAGAGCTATTTTTTTGCGTCCCGTCTCCGATTTTTAGCGTAATTTACGCGCTATAGCGCGTCCGCGGCATCCCTGTAACATAATAAACTGGTATACCAAATTTGGAGCAAATCGAATAATTCTGCATGAAACACCCATTTATTTAAATGAAGGGGGGGGGGGGTGGTTAACCTAGAAAAAAAATTTGAAGCAAATCGGATGTTTCTATCAAGAGTTATCGCGTTACGTACATACGTACATACAGAACCGGCGGGCACATTAGCTCTCAGGCTTTGATAGCCTGTGAGCTAAAAACCGATTTAAATCGATCAACTCTGTACCTAAGTGAACATAAATATTTTCTAATTAAATAATAAAACTTTGTATGAATCGCCATAACAACAAAAGTACACACAAGGCGTATTCCGGGTTGGAAATTTTAACAGCCCGTCAAAAATCGAAATTTGAAAGCAATTATTTGCATTCACTTGAACAAAACTTTTCATCCTGAGAAGCATTTTAGTCCAAACCGCACTCCTGTACGACAATTACTTGATTTTATATTGAATTTTAAAAGGTGTTCACGAATTTTCGGACACCCTGTATAACTACCTAGTTTTATGTCGTTCAAAACAGAAATAACATATTATATAGTTTAACAGATAATAAAACAGGCTATGATTAACAAATCATCATATACCATTACTCATACCCCAATTAAAATAAATTTATCTTTTCGCAAATATTTAATCAAAACTTCCTTTTTAAAATGTATTATTCTCCTCATCTCTTTTGCAGATAATAAATATCGTCCTGTTTATATAATGATTACTTTATATATTTCACCATTAATAAAATAAATGAATAAATAATCAAATCAACTTTTCCATCAACAATGTAATCACGCATATTTATGAGACAGTTAAAGTAAATAAATAAAAGTTAAACCTTTAATTATTGCTTTCCCTCTTAAAGTGATCTAATCACCAGCGGTGTACTCGTAAAAAAAGCAGAGGGCGTACCGGCTCTAAGCAGAGGGTATACGCTCAAGGCAGAGGGTATACCCTACAGTGTATATACTACAGCTTTTTTCAGAAACAGAGGATATGCAGCGTTCCTTAAAAAATCCAGAAGGTATACGGTGTATAATACCGTTTACCCTCCGCTACATCCCTGCTAATCACCTAATAATCTTCATGATTTATTGTTTATACAAACAGGTATCCATCTTACAATTTCACTTTACATGACTTTACTCTGTTTATAACAGGCAATATACATTCATATTGCCGCCTGTGATTGCATTATGTGGCACCTTCATTCATCTCTAAAAAAAACAACTCTGTGGCTATACAATCCAAGAAGGATCTGGGCCGACAGTGCCCAGCTCTATTTTCTTGACCCTGGGCCCCGAGGTGCTATGCAGCATGCGTCCCGGCCAGGTGGTCAACCTAAAGCGAGACCCTCGGTGTTTAGTTCCCAAGCAAGCTTGGTACTCATTTTATCGACCCCAAAGGGATGAAAGGCTGAGTGAACCTTGCCCAGTCGGGAGTCGAACTCTCGACCTGCGGTGCGGCACCTCCATTCATCTACCCTATTAAAATTCGTGCGCATATCTATGTAACCTCAAAAACTGGGAAACCACAGGGCACAGGGCTACGAAATTTGGAACACGGGTTGCTGGTAGGGGGGAGGGGTATGCGCGATTGGGGCAAAGAATTCAAAAATTTTAAATAGATTTTTTTTTTTACGAATTTTTGGCTTTCTTTTTATGTTTAACCCGTAATTGTGCGAGTTCTAACCAGTTCTAAATGTTTACTGCAATGTGAGATATACATATTACGACGCAACGCTGCAATACTAAGAAGCTGTAGCGGAGATTACGATAATTCTTTTACCTCGCATGCAAATAATTAGAGATTATTTAATTGCGCTTAATTATTATCTTTTTAAAAAATAAAGAAAAACATTTTATCACAGACATCAACAAAACTATTCATTCCCTTATTCCAAAGATATTGTTTTATCGTCTTCTGCCTTAGCAACATGATAAATTTTATTTAAAAAATGCACAGTAGTGGAAAAGTAATTTTCTAAATTGAACAGTTATTGAACAATTCCCGTGCGTAGAACGGGTTAAACAGCTAGTTATAGTATAATTTGTGACTTCCTTTATGTTTGTTAATGAGAATTTTCCCAACATTTGTTTGGCGTTCTAGAGGTCTGCATGGGCCAGAATTTCTAGGCTCGGCCTCAACGAAAGCTATCTCGGCCCGGTCCGTTCATATTTTCACTGTTCACAGACCGGCCCGTGCAAAAATCCATTAAACCGCTTCGGTCCGACTCAATTTCTACAAAAAATTCCGATTTTTCTTAACATACAATTAATATTCTTTTAAGGCACATACATTTATGGTGGTAATTTTGCAGTATACAGGGTGATTCAAAAAAGATGGGAAAATTTTTAAGAGGTGATAGTACACACTCAAACAAACATTTTGTATCAAAGAATGCATGGTCGAAAACTAAACGTAAAAAAGTTAGAGGGCGCCAAAAGTTATGTTCTTATACGAGGCGAAAACACACAATGAACGATTAAGTTAAGTTACGAAAACAAATTTAATGGCATTTGATTACAATAAGTGATCAAAACATTGACTGGCAGCTGTTATGCACGCAGTACAACGGCGAAGAACAGATTGGCGAATTTTCTGAAACACACCAGGCATATCGCGAACTTCCCTTACAGCAGCCGAAAGCTTGGCGACAAGTTCTTCTGCGGATTCAATGGGAGTCTCGTACACAAGAGCCTTTAGCTGTCCCCGCAAAAAAAATCGAGACATGAAAGATCTGGTGAGCGCGGTGGTGCCTGGTGTGTTTCAGAAAATTCGCCAATCTGTTCTTCGCCGTTGTACTGCGTGTATAACAGCTGCCGGTCAATGTTTTGAGCACTTATTATAATCAAATGCCATTAAATTTGTTTTCGTAACTTAACTTAATTGTTCATTGTGTGTTTTGCTTCGTATAAGAACATAACTTTTGGCGCCCTCTAACTTCTTTACGTTTAGTTTTCGACCATGCATTCTTGGATACAAAATGTTTGTTTGGGTGTGTACTATCACCTCTTAAAAATTTTCCCATCTTTTTTGAATCACCCTGTATTTTAGATTACTATGTTTTCTCAAGACAGAAAATACACAATAGCAGCATCTATGATTATTTAAACTCTTAGACTTTAACATTCAAATAAGGATGCATTAAAAAAATAATGTAGTTTAGAATGGAAAAAAAAAGATTGTTAAAAAATCATAATTTTTGAAGCTGTATAATAAAAAGTAGATTTGTGAAAATATTTCTATGTAATTTATTAAGACTGTTCTCAAACCCAAAGGAGCTTCTTTCTGACTCTTCTGAATTCATTTCTTTTCGGAAACGCATAAAATTGGCAAGCGTTCTTATTCAGAACTATGTAACCGAATGACGTTCCTCCCCCCCCCCCTTCTTTTTTTTTAATAAAGACAATAGATCTTTGAAAAATACTGTTAAAGTTAGCGTCTTGAATAGAATTTCCGGATGCGATAGCACGAGAAAAGCGAAAAAACTGCCGTCGCGTGGCAATAATCGCTTATAATTCGATAAGTAATGTATTTATCAAAAAGTGGAAAATGCTATTCGATTCCAAATCGCTTCAATAGTCAGGACTGCCAAGTTTATGCCATTATAGTCAAAAATGAGTCAGAAAATTTCGCGTTGTTGTGCAGGGAATTTGCGAACCACTTTAAGGTATATTTCCAAAGATTCCGTTAACAGAAGTTCATTATCTCTATGAATAATTTTACAAAACATATTGCCTGCCCTACACATCTTGTGAACAATTAAGTCCATTTTCGGCCCGGCCCAATTCGACTCGACTATGTAGGAAAATAAATATATAAGCCTGATCTCGGCCCCACTTGAGTCTGTTGAAAAAATTAAGCCCGGGCTCAGATATGATATAACTGTCCGATGCCGATCTGCGCTGGACATGTTATATTTCTCAGGGCTGCCACAGACGACTATTTTTATATTCTGTTTGCCCTACAATAAAAAAAAAAACACATTTTGTAGTATATTTCTCTTGCAAATGTTGTTAAAGCGTATGTAAAAAATTTTTGTTTTGAAAAAGTGGTGCGAAATAGAATTAAAAAATAGCCGCCTGTGGCAGTCCTGGTTTCTGTATTGATGCTGTGAAACTAGCATCGTCTCGTGCAGCACATTTGTACTTATTCTCGCGAATGTGATATCCATTGAAAATGGTTCACATTTTATCGGCTTCGTTAACCTCCAATGTGACAGAAATTGTCACATAACCTACTGTGAAGCGGCCTGTGAGACCGCTCCATATTGAAAGATCAATAAAAAGTGCTAGTAACTCATAGGATGGTGTTTTTGTACTAAACTTTTTGTATAGGACTATTACAATTAAAATTCACCTATTCAAAAATCTCTGGTGACAGTACAAAAGTTCCAAACGGAACAAAATGTCGGTAGTGTTTGTAGTTAAACTATAAAAATTGAAAAAAGCAGCGGTCTGTGAGACCGGTAACATCAGTTAAAGGTTAAATTTTTATCGGGCCGTTCGGCTCGCTTAATGTTTTTTGTCGGTCCAGTCAGTTTGAAAGATTGCCTTCATTTTGCCAGGCCGGGTAGTGTATTTCACATATGCACATCCACAAAGCGACCGGCGGCAATACTGTTTTCTGATTGTTTGAACGAATTCCCTCACTACTGATAAATGTTTGTTTTGTTTAGGTTTGTGCTATGTCAGAAATGTGATTTAAGAAATCATGCAAATAGGAAAAGTTTTGCAAGGGGTTTGAACCCCAATACCCCATTTCCTTAGCTACGGCCTTGCCCTTGAGCAGGGCCTGATTAACGCACGGGCCTCCGGGGTCTCGGCCCTGGGCCCACCAATTTCAGGGGCCCACAAATTTGTGTGTACTTTCTCACAATTTAAGTTTTTCCACTGTCTGCATTTTATATTTTGGTCCCTGACGTAAAAACGAAGTTTTACTGTAATAAAAAACCTCCATATTTAATTTTTCTGTAGAAGTCCTTTTCAATTTAAGAGTACCTATAATTTTCAAAACTTGCCGTATATAGAAAATCAAATTTGGGAAAAATGCCAAAAACTGCATACTGTGTCTATTGGTTTCAATATAAACGAGCATTTTACAATGTCAGAATTATAGTTTAAAATGATTACTAGACTGTTAGGGAAAGCACAATTTTTATGATTTTGGATAAAGCGAGTTTTGAAAAAGACGTCCTCATTTATTCTGCAACATAAACTGTGGATCATAAATGTTTGTGAATTATACAAATGCTTATTTGAGAAAGTGGACGGTAATTCATTTTCTCGATTATTCTTGTAAGTTAATTTTTTTTTTGTAAACTTGAAACTTTCACCCAAACAACTTTGTCAACTCATCAAATAAACCTACTTTTTTTCTGAAAGTGTCGCCGGGAATAGGGAGGTAGGGGGGGGGGGGGGGGGCAACTTCAGCTTGATCGGGCTCTGCCCTTGAGTAGGCTTGTTATAAATGATAAAATACAAAACAGAGGGAGCATCAACAAATAATCCACGATTATCTTCTCTCCATGCCTCTTTTTTGTCATGCGAGTTTAATTCTATGAACCCATCATTACTTTCAAAATTGAGGAAGAGGGGCTTTCAAGCAGAAGGGATCTCGAATTGTAATCGTGCATAAGACCTTGGGGGAGGGGGGGGGGGTGTTCAAATATATAAAAGCAATATAATTTTGAAGTAATTAATGAAGTAAAGGTAGCAGATAATAAAATAAGTGTCACACAATAAATAAAACAGGAGAGAGAGGGGGGGGGGACTAAAGTGGAGCCAATTTACTTACAAGCTAAAAAAAAAAAAAATAATGCCTTAACTGATAAAGTGGTATTGCCATGACTAAAATAAGTAACAAATTTTATTTTATTTTTAACAAGAAATGCTAATTATTTGGAACAGATAGATCCAAGCAAAAAGTTTTCTGTTAAAAAAAAAAAAAAAAAAACGGCAAGTTTTTTTTTAATGTTTCAGCCAGAAAAAGTAGTGATATCTGAATTTCGCATAAGCTAAAAGCCAAACACCTCAAATCTTTCATTGAAAATGGCTTTTAAATTGCGCATATAAATGGGCCATCTACAAATCAAAACCAGACCAAACTTTATTTTTTTTTCAATGGCAACACCCAATTTTGACAATATATTTTAAATCTTCGTTTCAAAGTATGCCTAGAAACAGGGGTCGATGCAGGATTTTATTCTTGGGGCCCATTTTGTGACAATTAAAAGTTATTTTTGTGAATTTTATTATATTTTTGTGAATTATATTTTATTTTTGTGAAAAGTAACATTATGTAACGAAAGTTGAAATCCAGTTACTCAAATTCGAACAAAGAATTTATTAACAAAAACTTATTTAAATCTTCTTGCTAAAGTTTTTGTATTTTGTGACCTGGTTTTATTTACAAATTACACATTTTAAAACAGTTTTTATGAAAAAGAATGTTACGTAGGGGGCTTATTTTATTAAAAGGAATTTTGTAAAGGGACCAATTTTATTAAAATTATTTTTGTGAAGGGGCCCATTTTATTAAATTTATTTTTGTGAAGGGGCCTATTTTATTAAATAGATTTTTGTGAAAGGGCCCTAAATAGGCCCCACATTTTGCCTGGATCGACCCCTGCTAGAAACGAAATTTCACGTCATTTGGATGATAAGTACTTGAATTATAAACTTTAAAATTTTGAGCTTCTAATGTTAAATTACATTTTCATATTTTTATTAATATTTCCTGAAAATATAATCCAAATGTGATAATTTTTTATGTGGTTATGATACTAAAAAAAAGCATAAATACATTGAATTTGTAATTTCAAAATGAATTATGAAATTAATATTCGAAAAAAGTATGAACTGCAACCTACAATATTGTTTTATATATTTATATTTGTTAGTCCTGCTTTATGCGAATCTCAATTTCAAATTTTTCTTCCAAGTAGTTTTCGAAGTATGCTTTAAAACTTAAAAATGATGGTTTAAGGGTCTGATGTGCAGAAAAGCATAATTTGAAAAAAATATATCGGGGATCTGTTTGTGAAAATTTTAGGTCCTTTAAAGGGACCCTTCACAATTTTTTTTATCCCAAAACAGGACCCTTCACAAAACTTTACAATTCAAAACAGGACCCTTCTCAAAAATGTTTGTTTTATAAATAGACCTTTAACAGAATTTTTCCACCTTCAAATTGAACCTTTCACAAATTTCATCATTTGAAAATAAAATAAAATCTGTAACAAAACAGCTGTACTTATCAAAGCACATATTACTTGGCTTTTAATATATGAAGAGGTAGAACCTGAATATAATAATTTCAAATTCACGAAATTATGACTAGAATTTTCACAAATATAAGGAAATCTTCACAATTTCGCAAAAACAGGACCCTCTGAGAAAAGTCTGGACAGACCCCTGTATATATTTTTTACTCATTTTATTGAAACATTTGGGCTGGCAATAACCGAAACATATTAAGCGAATGAAACGGTCATATTGGTAAGAAATAAAACATTAATAGAAGTGGCATAATCTTTCTGTAGCGTTTCAACAATCGATTACCGAACTTCAATTTGGATACAGCCCCTAAAATATGCTCCTTTTAAAATACTTTCCCTGAAACTAATCGTACGAATTTCATGAAAATTTGTATTTAGGCTAATTTAATGGTGTAGAATTTATTTATGATGTTAAACTAGGGTATTGCTTTTGAAAAAAAAAAAAAAAAACAAAGTTTGGGTTCGTTTTTATATGTAGATGACCCCCCCCCCCCCCCAAGCAAATTTTATATACATTATTTAAAGGTAGATTTTATTTCCAATCGTTTGGTACCAGTCGCTTTCTTCTATACAATAATTTGTTACAGAGTTAGTAGGGGGTGTGTTACTTTTTTTCCATGACTACGTTAAAATTTCAATTACGTCAATTGATAAAGAGCTTAGCTAGATTATAATTCAAAATCCATATGCTATCCTTAGAGTTATCATATGCCAAAGTACCATCTTGGCTTGATACATCTTACAATCAAAAATTTTATAACTGTATTCTTTCATTTTACGACTCATGTAGAACGCACGTATTTTCTGGTGCCCGTCAGGGCCATTTTGATATATTGAGATATCCCTGAGTATTACTGAGTATTTTTAATAAATAAAATAGCATGCAGCAGTATTTACTTGGATATAAACTATAAAAGTATGAAAAATATAAAAACAAACTGAAAGAACACTTTTCAAATAAAAAGTATCTTATGGAATATGGGATTTATAAATTTAACATTGATGAATTAATTTATATCAATTTTGAAACTACATCAAACGAACAGCTCTGAAGCTGGATGAGAAAAACACACTCGTTCTTCTTCACCGAAACTTTGAAATTAGGTTTCGTTATGTTTTGAATTCAGTTAACACAATTGTAACGGTTAAACAGAGTTTTTCTTGGCTCATTTTAATCAGATTTGTGTTTGTTTTGTTAAGGCTGTTCTTAACTGCTCTGCTCAACAAGCGTAAAACGTTCCGACATATTTACAAATTCATTTTTTAACGGAAAAATATAAAACTGGAAAGTCTGGCCATGGAAGCGATTTGGAATCAAACTGTTTTTTCCATTTTTTGATCAGTCAATTACCCATTGAGTTATAAGCGTTTTCGATCACGTGGCAAACCCTGTACCGGATCATTCCGCGGCAGTAATGTTTTTTGCCGTCTACCTTTAATAATAATAAAAAAAAAAACCACATGCACGTTATCCTTTTGACTTTAGTTTTGAATCTCTCTAAGAATCTGTGCTGTTTAATAATTAAGCACAATGTATTCAAGATCCGGCTAAATTTATGTGACCTAAAATTAGTAATCTTATTTGACCCTTTCGGGTCAATTTTTTTTTCAATTTTGAGAACAAAATTACTTTTACTTTAATAATGTTACTCGTAGCTATCCAAATAGACTTACTGAAGTTTAAAGATTATCTCATTGTCTGAAATCTACCAAATGTACTTATTTTGTGTACTATTCAATACATATTTATATGATAATAGGTTAAGGAAGAGTTTTTGGAGACGTTTGGAAAATGTCGTATTACAACAGGGTTTAACAGATATATTGCAACTTTCTAATTTTTTTCGTTTTATCACACGTGATTCGTTCAGAAAAGTAACCTATATTTTAAATTTAAAGAGTGAAATAAATGCATAAAATAAAGGGATCGCCAACGGTGCAAAGAGAATGAAGCAAACTTTTATTATTATTGTTATTGCTAAATGTTAAAACATAAATGAAGTCATAATAGGAAAAGCATAGCTATATACTGTCTACCCATAACGAGAAAGACCCTGAGAAAAAATTTTCTCCCCGTGGTCACTATAGAAACGGACTCGTCCACTTCATTTTCGGGTGATGGTAGTATTGTTTTGTATGTTCTAGGCGCAAAAAAAGATGGGTTGGGTTGATTTTTGACGGCCAATTATCTACACGAGGGATATAGGCCCGGGGGGAGTGCCCTCCGTGGGGGTCTTTCTAAAGGAACCTAATCCGTATTAACGCATGGAAGATCCACGGCTCGAAGAAAACCACGAAAACTCCGAACGATTAGGCCGACGGGCGCGATTGGGATCGAACCCAGCACCTCCCGTCTACCAGCTTCGAGAGCAGAACCTCACGGCCACTGGTGGGGCCAAAAAAAGATGGGAGAAAAACACAGTGCGCAGTCTGCTGTATGCTTTTGGCATTGGCAGACTATTTTTTTCTTCTCTCCTGTTTATTGCGTGTTTGGTTTTACATTTTTTAACTGATTAAACCTTTAATCATTGCTTGTAATATGCAATTATTTAAACTTCTAAACATCGCACATTTTGAATTTTTACGCCGTCGAATAGGGGCAAAAATGCACTTTCGAATGCAGTTTGTTTAAAAACTCTCATTTCAGTTGATTGATTTATTACGGTTTTGAAATAATTTTCAAACATGATTTTTTTTTAATTTATTTCCATCGCGAGCCGGCTGGCTCTATTATAAAATAATAATAAACAATTTGCACATAAAACAATAAAAATTGTTCAGCATTTGACTCCCACTAATTTTATATAACAAAATTAAAGCTTCGTGAATAAATAAATAAAATAATACTAATAATGATAATAATAATCAATCTTAACACATATTTGATCGAACAATTTCAATTTTTACTCTGCCAAACAAAACAAACAAAAAAAACCCTTTCAAACCAATTTACTGCTTGTCAATAGTTTTATAAAGTAATTTTCAAGCATGAATTATTTTAAATTTTTTCTTTACTACGTGCTGCTCGAATAATAAAGATTAATCCGTTTTTCCTTAAATCAACGTAATCAGTTCAGCATTTATTTCCGGCTAATATTCAATAACAAAATTAAAACTTTTTCTATAAATAAAATAATATTAATAAAATACAAATTTAATAGACATGTTGTTGAATTACGCGCTTAAAGCACTTAAATGATCAGAATCAAAATAGCTGTCGTAAATAGTAAAATCTTCGGCTAATAATTCGGCTAATACGAAAGCTTTTGCTAAATTTCGAAACTTTATTTGATTGCATAATTAACATTTTTCAGATAAAAATGTTTTTCGGTGTTAACGGGTAATCTAAAAAGTATATTACATCTAAAAAATTTATTAGAGTTAAAAAAAAAAAAAAAAAAAAAAAAAAGTTTAACCTATACTTTGCGACCCGGAGAGCACGGGCTCGATCCCCTGTAGTCCAGGCAATAGGGAATTTTACCTAGCAAAATTAATGGTAGTACTGGAAATCGGCTTTCTAGATGTTTTTTGGGTCGCTGAATCCGAATTTGTAACTTCCCACCAAAATTTCCCCCGGCAACCCCCCCAAATTTTGGTAAAAAGCCCCCTAAAAAAGGTTTTTATTAAAAAATATAATTTTTTTATTGTTTTAGAGAAAAGGTATCTAGAAATTCAGAAAGTAGACAAAATTTGCAACAAATTAGATATATGACATTATGACTTAGGATGAAGGGGAAGGGGGGATCTGCCTCGGAATATGCGCGCGGTGCTGTGTAAACTAAGTTGCGCAATTCCACTTAACCACTCACACATTTACATTCGCCCTCCCATCTCCCCTCCGAACTTTCTCTATAAGGTTTACTTTAAGATTTTTGGGTCGATGAATCCGAATTTTTAACTTTCCCCCCCAAAATTTCCCCCCCCCCCGAAACCCCCCTCAAATAGTTGTTATTAACTTAAATTTCTTATTGTTTTAGGGGAAAAGCATTACGATATTCAGAAACTAGACAAAATTTGCAACAAATAGGATATATGATATTATGAATTAGGATGAACGGGGAGGGTGAGGGCTGCCTCGGAACATGCACTGCGGCGCTACGTGCACTAAATGATGAAGTCCAGGCAATAGGGGATTTTATCTGGCAAAATTCATGGTAGTTCTGGAAATCGGCTTTTTAGATGTTTTTGGGTCGCTGAATCCGAATTCGTAACTTCTCACCAAAATTTCACCCGGCAACCCCCCAAAAAATTGATTTTTTGAAAAAATTTGGTTTTGAGAAAAGCGCGCGGGGAATGTTCCGAGGCAGCCCCCTCTCTCCCCGTTTATCCAAATCATAATGTCATATATCCTATTTGTTGCAAATTTTGTCTAGTTTCTGAATTTCGTAATGCTTTTCCCCTAAAACAATAAGAAATTTAAGTTAAAAACAACTATTTGGGGGGGGGGGTTCGGGGGGGAAAATTTTGGCGGTAAGTTAAAAATTCGGATTCAGTGACCCAAAAAACTTAAAGTAAACCTTATAGAGAAAGTTCGAAGGGAAGACGGGAGGGCTAATGTAAACGTGTGAGTGGTTAAGTGGAATTGCGCAACATAGTCCACGCAGCACTGCGGCGCATGTTCCGAGGCAGATCCCCCCTTCCCCTTCATCCTAAGTCATAATGTCATATATCTAATTTGTTGCAAATTTTGTCTACTTTCTGAATTTCTAGATACTTTTCCCCTAAAACAATAAAAAAATGGAATTTTTTAATAAAAACCTTTTTTAGGGGGCTTTTTACCAAAATTTGGGGGGTTGCCGGGGGAAATTTTGGTGGGAAATTACAAATTCGGATTCAGCGACCCAAAAAACATCTAGAAAGCCGATTTCCAGTACTACCATTAATTTTGCTAGGTAGAGTCCCTATACGGTCTCTACTGCCTGAACTACTGGTAGTATTATTAAATTCGATATATTCCTGTTATCGAACACATAAAATAGCAAAAAAGAGGAGAGCTTCAAACGGATGCTAATCGTGCCAAGACTGTAACCTGCTCCGATTCCAACCCACCTCTCCCAGTTGGTATCTTCTGAAGGAGCAACCCTTCTCACGGTCTTTCTGCTTACTATCATTACTATATGTAGATAACAAAAGTAATTGCTAAGACAAAATAATACTCGATGAAAAGGCATGCACTATCAGTAGCGCCAACTTTTGAAAAATATTGGGTGGACTCGAAAACTTTTGAGTTAAAATAACCCATACAATTTTTCCCACTTACAAGGGAACCACTTTTGGTGCTGCTCGTACCTAGTACAGAGATCTGGTGCATTTTAAAGCCCTATTTTACGAAGTTTGAGAATCGATAAAATTTTTCTGTTAAAATAATATTTCTTGATTTTACAGCAGTATAACTTTCTGAAAATGCAATTTTCGAGACCACTTATCGGACTATTAACATTGAAGTTTCTTAAAGAAAAGCATTTAAAAATAAAAATTAGTTAATAATTAAGTATAAAATATTGAAAAAAGTTTTAAAATTCCTTCAGAAACCCACGAATTAGATTTTGAAAAATTGCAACATTATATTCACTTTTTTGCGGGGGAAAAAGTTGGCTTTTTTTTCTAATGTAGAGCTTTCCGACAACCCTAGCCAAATGTCAAAGCTGTGTCTTCTGTGAGGAGTGTTTGGACTTCAGTAGAAATTGTAATGTCCGACCTAATTTGCCACATTAATTTTTCAAATTGTGTAAAAATATTAATTTACTTTATGATTACTTTTACCAAAGAACCATTTAATGCAGCAAAATTTCATTTTAAACATTCGAAATTTTATCCCATTCGATTTCAAAAGAAAATAGTTTGCTTATTTTGTATTTCACAAAAAAATAGTTTTCAATGATCTTGAAAGCTTTTTATAGAAATATATTTACTACTCATATATTTATCGTCTGCGTAGAAAACAAGTTGGAAATTGCTCGTCAAACGTGGCAAATGAGGTGCGTTCGTACTATAACTAGTTTTATAATTATTTTTTGCACCCCATATTGTACTGAATGTATATTTTTTTGCGCTTCATAAGTGCATAGTCCGTAACATCATTAAAATGCACTTACAATAATTTTTTCCCCACTCCCCGTAATGTAACGGAAAACTTTTCACTGTCCCTGTAATTAAACTATACATTCGATTTTAATAAAATTTGAAATGGCTCGACAAAATTTTGCAGCAATTATATATTTAAAATTTCAGACCATTCGGAAGGCTGTAAAATCTTTAAAATGCATTTGCAATAATTTTTTCCCATTGGCCATAATGTAACGGAAAAATTTTGGGTGTCCCTGTAATTAAACTATACACCCGATTTTCATAAAATTGGAAATGGCTCAACAAAATTTTGCAGCAATTATATATTAAAAATTTCAGACCATAAGGAAGGCTGTAAAATCATTAAAATGCATTTGCTATAATTTTTTTCCATTGGCTAAAATAGTGGAAGGAAAAAGCCGGTTCTGCTTCACCAGGCGTCATGCGTTGAGGAGCGAGGAGCAAGGATGAGTGACAGGTGGGAGGAGTCAAACGATTGATAGGTTAAGGGAGATAAGAAAGTGATGGACAGGTGGGAGGAGTCGAGACAGACTGGCGTCCACGCGGCATGCTATAGTAGAGGGGTTAAAACAAAGAAGCGTTAATGAAAAGTCTCCTGTAGTAGAGAGGGATTAGAACAAAGGATAATGAATGAAAGTCTACTGTTAGAGAGGGATTAGAACAAAGGAAAGATAATGATGAGGTGATTAGAAAAGATCGCATGCAAACTATTAAAAAAACTTACCACGGAGCAGCGCAGAAACACGTCCGATCACTATGAAATCCACCGGGCTAATGAACGAATGCTTGCTCGGAAACCGGTTTCATCTAGATAAAAGCTGGTTTCTGATTGGTCGAGAGTCAAACCTAGGTGGCAGCACCATCGCTTTCACCCGAGGGCATGAACACGAGCGCCCTCTCTTGATAGGATTTTCAACTCACCTGTGATGACATCATCATCCTATTTGAACTGACATAAAGAGGTTAATACATTTTTAAGTTTTAACGAAATAAGTTATAATTTTTAGTCATTTGTTAATTTTCAAAACATGCAGGGATGCCGCGGACGCGCTATAGCGCGTAAATTACGCGAAAAATCTGAGACGGGACGCAAAAAAATAGCTCTTACGCGTCCCGTGGGACGCGTAATTTCGTCAAAAAACCGCGGAAAAAGCAGATTTTCGTCAAAAGATCGCGAAAAAAGCACATTTCATCAAAATGTCGCGCAAAAAACGCGATTTTCATAAAAGGGTCGCAAAAAAATAGCGTATTTCGTCTAAGGATCGCAAAAAAATACTAATTTCGTCAAAAAATCGCGGAAATAAGCGCAAATTTCAACAAAATAGCGCGGAAATAAGCGCAAATTTCATCAAAATATCGCGAAAAAAACGCGATTTTCGTAAAAGGGCCGCGACAAATTAGCGTACTTCGTCATAAAACAGCGAATTTCGTCAAAAAATCGCGGAAAAAGGCTGATTTTCGTCAAAAAAGCGCAAATCTCATCAAAATATCGCGCAAAAAATGCGATTTTCGTAAAAAGGCCGCGAGAAAATAGCGTATTTCGTAAAAGGGCCGCGAAAAAAATTGCGTATTTCATCAAAGGTTCGCGAAAAATCTAATTTCGTTAAAAAATCGCGGAAATAAGCGCAAATTTCATCAAAATATCGCGAAAAAAACGCGATTTTCGTAAAAGGGCCGCGACAAGTTAGCGTATTTCGTCAAAAAATCGCTAAAAATAGCCGATTTTTGTCAAAAGATCGCGAAAAAGCGCAAATTTCATCAAAGTATCGCGAAAAAAACCGATTTTCGTCAAAGGATAGCGAAAAAATAGCATATTTCGTCAGAGGATCGCCAAAAAATAGCGAATGTCGTCAAAAAATCGTGTAACAAAGCCGATTTTCGTCAAAGGATCGCGAAAAAAAACACAAACCTAATCAAAATATCGCGGAAAAACGTGATTTTCGTAAAAGGGCGGCGACAAAATAGCGTATTTCGTCAAAAAATCGCGAAATAAAGCCGAATTTTGTCAAAGTATCGCGAAAAAAAACACGATTTTCGTGACAGGCTCGCGAAAAAGCGAATTTCGACAAAAGGATCGCGGAAAAAAACGCGAATTTCGTCAAAGTAACGCGGAAAAAGCGTGAATTTAGTTAAAGCACCAAAAAAGATGTGCAAACTAAACTTATATGTAGAAAATTCATAAAATGGGATTTAATTTTTTTTAATGAGAATACAGAATGATTTCAGTGTACTTTGATAATGTATTCAGGGAATGGACCATTGAAAAATCCACTCCCCTCCTTCTTACTGCATTGAAATATCTCCCGCCTTCGGAATATTTAGGATTTGACACTTATTAATGATTTATATGTAAATTTCCCTTCCAAGGAAAATGTCTGATACCAACACAGATCTATGCTGACAAATAATTCAATGGGAAGTATAATAAAAGTACCTATTCATTCAAAAAAAAGTACACATTTACTTAACCATAAGTATTCTTTTTTCAGCAAATATATCTTTTTCAATAAATCCGACGTGCCCCTTTTTAAAAGAAAGAGAACATTAGCAATACTCGTTAGTGGAACTTGGTATCTTCTACTCTCAAATAAGCATTATTTTACAATTAAAATTATATCTTGCATTTTTACTTTTAAAAAAGTAAAGAAAATTTCTCTTAATATTTTTTTAAAAATATGTCTTATTTGAGTGCAAATACTGGTTTTAATTCATTAGTTAATTATTATTAAAATAATAATTAATGCATTTATTTTATATTTTCCAAATAACCAAGTTTCATTTATTCCTTTAAAATATGAATTATTATTGATGGGGACCCGCTTTTGTATAAAAGGGACCCAGATTTTTGGAAATCCTGGGTCCCGGGGACCCAGGTTTTTTCAAGTACAGCGACATCACTGACTGTTTTTCATTTAGTCATTGTAATAAAGTTTTAAATAAACAAGTTAATATTTTTTAATCAATTGTTAATTTACGAAACAAGTTTTTTAGTTTTAGTCATTTGTTAATTTCCGAAACAAATTTTTTTTTCCGCAAGTCGTGTGCTAATAAAACTTTTTAATGTATTAGTTAATTTTTCTTTCAGTCATTTGTTAATTTCCGAAACAAGTTTTTTCTCAAATAAAGCTTTTAATAAACAACTTTACATTTATTTTCATTTAATTATTATTTAAAAGAATATAAATTATTTTTACTAATCAAAAGAACGCGAATTAGTTTTTAACAATAATGTTTTTGTTTAATTATTGTCAAGGATGATTGTTAACTGAAATATATGCTGAATGCAAAAACGGTTTTTTTTTTTTTTTTTTTTTTTTTTTTAACTAAGAAAAGAACTTTTTTAAATTAATGAACAACTGTTTTTGGAAAAAGGAGAAATATTGTGCTTTGCAACACTGAAAAAGAGTTGAAAATTAATGACTTCACCTAGTTTACAGCATATTTAACATAAGATGAAGACCTAAGTGCTGTGGAAAGGCTTAAAAATAACATATACTTTTGAATCGACCGATTTATGTTGGATTTACAATCTTAGAATTGCCTAAACTTCTAATGTATAAATTTCACTATGATTTTATTAAAAAGAGTATAAAGATGATGTAAAGCTAATTTTCAACGACACGAACTCATTGTGTTACCATATACACACTAAGAATGTTTTGGATGATATGGAACATCATGCAAGCTTATTCGATTTCTCTGAGTATCCAAAGAATCATATACGCAAATTCCATTACGGTTTTGTAAAGAAAACATACCTTTAGAATTACAGGTTTTGAACCCATATACTGCAACACACTCCCTTTCAAGAAAATAGATTGTTTCAGTACATCCCGGAATTTTTTTTTTTCCTGGACAGGTGAAATACTTGATCATTATCAAATCTCGCTCGGAGAGGACACATTATTGCAACCCGTTGTTTCATCATATGAATATGCTTTCTATATTAGTTTTTTAACTACTTATTTTGAGATATATATATATATTTTATTTATAAGAATGCAAGTTAGTTTTAATCTTTTAACTAAGACATTTTCAGTGACTAAGGAAGTAAAGTTTTGTTTTTTAGAAAAAGTGGTATGAACTTTATATTTTTTTTATTAGTTACTAATGAAAGATAATATATATATATTCAAGTTAACAGAAATTTAGGTGAAAGCTTTTGAATTTTCTTATGTGTTTTATCTAAAAGAATGCGAAGTAGTTGGAATCGCTAGTTTTCTCTCATGTCTCCTACGAGACAAGTGGTTTCTATATATATACTGAAAGGTTATTCTGTGTGTAACCATACGGTTGCGCATCAACGATGTTTCTTGCCGGTATTGTATCAATTAGTATTTTACTGCTTTTAACTAAGATATTTCAATGATAGATAACGCAAAGTTTTATTTTATTTTTAGAAAAAGTGGTTTGTACTTTATTTATTTTATTTTATTTTATTATTAGTTACTAATGAAGGAATATATTTTTTCAAGTTAACAGTAAATTGATGTGAAAGCTATGAATTTTCTTAAGTTTAATCTTATCCACTAATTTGGAGAAATAATTTTAAATGCGCGAGCTACTGAACTCTTTTCAAATAGAACGAACAAGTTCTTTTGATAATTTGAATCTTATACCAAAAAAGGTTAATGATAATATATTTTAACAAATAACAATGTAGGCAATTTAAATGTTTTTAACTAGTAAAATAACTATTTAAAGAAGCTTTTAAGTATTAACTTTTAGTAGTGGATTTTTTTTTAAACAAAATTTTCCAACATGTCAAAACAAAAACTTACTTCTTCAAAATTGAAAATCTTCATTGAATTCCCGGTCTTGAAAACACGCTAGCAAAATATAGAAAATAACAGTCCGCAAATGATTTCCGAATGAAGTTTTACAATGTTGTGATATTATTTTGTTTTCAATGACATCACTTTTAGACCCTTTGATTTGCTGAAACTAGCGATGCTTTAAACGAATGGGAAGCCAGTCCATAGTTTCACACGTTAGTTGAAATAACAATTGTAGATAATGTTTGTTATCAAGCAACTTTTGAAACGCTCACCCCTCTGGCGAGTTTTAGAAGGGGTGTTTTATCTTTTAGCATCTCCTGTGGGATGCAATCTCTCATAGCGTTCAACTATGAAAACTATGTATTGCTTTAAGCAAAAAGAAAAAAATAGTTTTCAGACATTTCCTATCACCATGTTTCTTGTCTCAACAAAGATGTTCAATTAAGAATAGAAGATAAATCTTTTTTATTTTTAGTTTAAAATAAAAAGAGTATGTTTCGATTCAAATATAAATCTTTTTTCCTTTTTATACATTAAAAATCAAGATTCCAATTAACAGAAATTATTTTTTAATTTTCTGGAGACTGTATTAAGTTTTTTATAATGAGTTTTTACTAAAATTGATGAAATAAACAGATATTTTCTGCTAAAAGAAAAGAATGCTATTATTGCTTTTTCTCAGCTTTTAACCTGTTCAGAACCAGCATTTTTTTTCATGAATTTTATTCGTTTGGCACTACTTTTTATTAATTATTTCAATTAACTTTGTAAATCACAAAAATCACGTAATTAAATACAATCAATTTTACTTCTATTTTTTTACTGATATCAAATTCAAACGTTTTAAGTACTTTCGTGGGTGCATATGCGCTCATGGTTCCGAATGGGTTAAAGAAAGATCGCTTCAAACATAACTAAGATTTCTTTTAAACGTTCATTAACCATTTTAGTTGTATGAATAAATGTCTCTCATTAAATTAAACTAATGTTATCATAAATTAAATTGTATTTATTTTTC
Organism: Maratus speciosus; assembly: GCA_963932465.1. Classification (NCBI taxonomy): domain Eukaryota; kingdom Metazoa; phylum Arthropoda; class Arachnida; order Araneae; family Salticidae; genus Maratus; species Maratus speciosus. Next base: position 545,568,821 of record OZ010796.1, on the reverse strand, counting down.
AAGTTTTCAAAAGAATAACGCTTGATTTTCTTAAAAAGGTTGAAACACAAATAGATATTTTTAAGTTGTTCTTTAATCCAAAGACAACTTTTTAACGAAAGTTTTCATTCATTTTGTTTACAAACTAACAGATGTTGTTATTAAAATACTTTGAAATAGAAAGACGTTTATTTGAAAACAGAATAAACCTTTTAGATAATACTCTGAAAGTAGATGTCTTTAACTAAATTATCAAACATATGAGTGAGAGAAATCTGATTGCTACGTGACAAAAATCGCTTTTAACAATGAATTTTGAGTCAGTTTTAATTTAGAAAAAAGTAAATGGCTAACTTCAATGACATATTTTTAGTTTTGTTGTTAGAAATAATATGTTAAACAAATCACATTGTTTGAAATATATTTTTCGAGTTTATTTTTTCAACAATTGTTTTTTTAAATGAAATCACAGATAAAACTAATGAAAGCAAAACTTGTGAAACACAAGTTGAATATCGAGAATGATAGAACATGTTTTGAATTAAGTAATGTAGAATGTGAAATTTTAAGTTCAGTTTAATAAAGCAAATAAATAAATTGAAAGACACATTTTGAAAGGATTGTTATAAGTTTGTTAAAACTTTTTTGTTTTAAGAAACACTAGACAAACATTACACTTAAAAGACAAAATAATTATACATACCTTTTGTTGATTGAAGCAAGCAGAGTCATTGAAAATAGCATGAAACTGAAAAGTCGACGGTAACTTTAGTTAATTTTATGCCGTAAAAGGTATGATAAAGTACCGCAGAGCACTAAGCTAAATGTCCGGTAAACGAGAGCTAAAGAACATACGACCTTCATCCACCAGATCCAAGACACAACTGATGTACGCGGGGTCTAACACCTGCAGATGAAGGTCACTGATTAGAGATCAAGGTCACTGATAACAGATCACGTGACCGCTAACAACAATCAGAAGCGAGCTTTCAGGTATGACGACATCCTGTGGCAATACCTGTAGACAATCTGGCGCCAGTTGATTGACAGGGGGCGTCGTGGAATGTTAGGAATGCAGACAGAGTGGCGCCTACCTTCTGCATCATAGTATTTTAGGGAAAATATATATTACGTTGATGTAAAAGACATTATTTTTTAAACTAACTGTTAATAATTTTGAAATAACATACTTTTCTCATACAAGCGAAAAAAGAATGTTTCAGAACATGTCTCTGATCATAATTAAACATAACTTTAAGCATAGTTAACCCTCTCAGAGTATGATTAAACAAATTCGAACATAACTTTGACAGTTTTTAATCTTTCAGAATTTAAAAAAACATTTAAAACTATTTTATTTTAAAAATTTTTGTAAAAATTTTAATTTTAATTTTCTTTTTTAAGGTTTTAACTTTTTTTTGTTAAAACTTTTTTTAACGTTTTAACTTTTTTTGTTTAAAAATTTTTAACTTTTTTTTTGTTTAAACTTTTTTAACTTTTTTGTTAAAACTTTTTTTAACTTTTTTTGTTAAAACTTTTTTAAACTTTTTAACTTTTTGTTGTTAAACATTTTTTTTTAAATTTTGTTAAAACTTTTTTTTATAAAACTTTTTTTATAAAATTTTTTTTTCTTAAAACTTTTTTTTACTTTTGTTAAAATTTTTTTTGTTAAAACTTTTTTTACTTTTGTTAAAACTTTTTTTTGGAAAACTTTTTTACTTTGTTAAAAAAAATTTCTGTTAAACCTTTTTTTTACAAACTTTTTTTAAAATTTTGTTAAAACTTTTTTTTACTTTTGTTAAAAATTTTATATATTTTTTGTAAAACTTTTTTGTTAAAACTTTTTTAAATTTTGTTAAAACTTTGTAAAACTTTTTATCATCTTTGTAAACTTTCTATAATTTTTAAAACTAATAAATTTTATACATACATATGTGTATATATATATACATATATATAAATATACATATATGTATATACATGTACATATATGCATATACATGTACATATATGCATATACATGTACATATATGCATATACATGTACATATATGCATATACATACATATGTATGTTATATATATACATACATATATATATATATACATACATCATATATACACATATATATATATATATGTATATATATATATATTTTGCACAAGAACCCATACATAAACATTTAACTTTCATATATTTAGAGACACGTAGACGTGGATGTATGCTTTTACTTAAACATTTATATAGATAGATACTACCCTTAAATTTACGTTCATGCAAAAAAACATTATTTTTCTTAAACTGTTAATATATTTGAAATAACATACTTTTCTCATGCAAGTGAAAAAGAATGTTTCAGAACATGTCTCTGGCCATGGTTAAACATGTTCGAACATAACTTTGGACACGGTTAAACATATATCCTGACAATATTTGAACCTATCCAAACATGTTTGAACAAACTTTGAGCATATCCGAACATTGTTAAATATATCCCACCTAACTTTGAGCATGATTAAATATACTCGAACTATCTTTGAGCATATCCGAACATGGTTAAACATGGTCGAACATAACTTTGGTCATGGTTAAACATATCCTGAAGAAAGTGCGATCTACCGAACAAAATTCATTAAGAAAGACAAACTCATGAATTTAGTAATCAGAAGCCAGTTCCAACTTTTAAAAAGCAACTGATTAACTTAATTTGGAAGAATTGTTATAAGTTTTTTTAAAACACTTTTTTAGAAACTGACGAATGAGTTTAACAAATTTTTGGAAATAATAGAGTATGATAATACTCTTAGAGTATAATATATACTACGTAGAGTATAATAATACATTTGGTGTCAGAACATGTTTTGAATGAAATCGTGAATTCATAGTATGCTGAAAACGCGAACTTTGAAATTTATAGTTAGGTTAAATGAAGAAAAGTAAAGCAAATTACTAAATTGAAAGACACATTTTGAAAGGATCGTTATAAGTTTGTTAAAACTGTTGTTGTATTAAACACTATATTAGACAAAAAAATTTACATACCTTTTGGAAAGAAGTTTCCCTAAGCTTTTGATGATTCGAACAAGCAGACTCATTGAAAAGTAGCAAGAAGCTTAAAATTCGACGGCAGTTTTACTCAATCTTATGTCGTAAAAGGTTCGATAAGGTACCGCATAGCACTAAGCCAAATGTACGGTAAACGGGAGCTGTGAAACATGTGACCTACCTCCACCAGATCCAAGCCTCGACTGACGTGCGCGGGGTCTAACACCTGCAGATGAAGGTCACTGATTAGAGATCATGGTCACTGATAGCAGATCACGTGACCGCTATCAACCAATCAGAAGCGAGCTATCAGGTATGACGACATCCTGTTGCAATACCAGTAGACGAAGTGACGCCCTCCGCCTGCAAGAAACGATCATGTCGAAACATGTACCGTCTTGCTGGCGCCAGTTGAATGACAGGTGGGCGGGAGAATGCAAGGAATGCAGAAACAATGGCGCCCTCCTCCACCGCCTACTCCTTTCACATGTCAGGTGATCTTCGCATCCAGTCACATACAAGTATTAGATGGTAGAGGGCGCTCGTGTTGTCTTCAAGTACGACGTCATCACTTGTTTTGTGCTTTGTCATCAACCATTTCCCCTTCAGTTGATGTCCTGGGCAGATGCTTCACAGTAACACCATTTAAATTTTAAGTTTTTTGTTAGTAATATTTTTATGTATAAAAAATAACAAAAAAAGACATTTTGTTTAAAATAACGAGTGTCTTTCATCACTTTTTCGAATATCAAGTTTAACTTTATCGAATAACACACTACTTAAATTAGCACAATTAGAAATATCCACTTAACAAGTTGTTGAACAAGTTTATTGTTCCGACGAATTTAGTCATGTTTTAGCATGATTAGTCATGCTTAGATCATCTTTTTCTGGTTAAAAAAATTAGATTTAAAAATCTATTTAAGTAAAAATTTTTCTCCGATAAATATTTTACTTAAATAGATTTTTAAATCTAATTTTTTCGAGTTTTTAAGTTCGAGTATATTTAATCATGCTCAAAGTTAGGTGGGATATATTTAACAATGTTCGGATATGCTCAAAGTTTGTTCAAACATGTTTAACCATGTTTGGATAGGTTCAAATATTGTCAGGATATATGTTTAACCGTGTCCAAAGTTATGGTCGAACATGTTTAATCATATTCTGATATTGTTAACTATGCTTAAATTTATGTTTAACCATGGCCAGAGACATGTTCTGAAACATTCTTTTTCACTTGCATGAGAAAAGTATGTTATTTCAAAAATATTAACAGTTTAAGAAAAATAATGTTTTTTTTGCATGAACGTAAATTTAAGGGTAGTATCTATCTATATAAATGTTTAAGTAAAAGCATACATCCACGTCTACGTGTCTCTAAATATATGAAAGTTAAATGTTTATGTATGGGTTCTTGTGCAAAATATATGTATATATACATATATATATATGTGTGTATATATGATGTATGTATGTATATATATAGCATACATATGTATGTATATGCATATATGTACATGTATATATATATATATGTGTATATTTATACATATGTATATATATATACACATATGTATGTATAAAATTTATTAGTTTTAAAAATTATAGAAAGTTTACAAAGATGATAAAAAGTTTTACAAAGTTTTAACAAAATTTAAAAAAGTTTTACAAAAAATATATAAAAAGTTTTAACAAAAGTAAAAAAAAGTTTTAACAAAATTTAAAAAAAGTTTGTAAAAAAAAGGTTTAACAGAAATTTTTTTTAACAAAGTAAAAAAGTTTTCCAAAAAAAAGTTTTAACAAAAGTAAAAAAAGTTTTAACAAAAAAAATTTTAACAAAAGTAAAAAAAAGTTTTAAGAAAAAAATTTATAAAAAAAGTTTTATAAAAAAAAGTTTTATAAAAAAAAGTTTTAACAAAAGTAAAAAAAAGTTTTAACAAAATTTTAAAAAAAAGTTTGTAAAAAATTTTTTTTTAACAAAAGTAAAAAAAAAAGTTTTAACAAAATTTTAAAAAAAATGTTTAACAACAAAAAGTTAAAAAAAGTTTTAACAAAAAAGTTAAAAAAGTTTAAACAAAAAAAAGTTTAAAAATTTTTAACAAAAAAAGTTAAAACGTTAAAAAAAGTTTTAACAAAAAAAAGTTAAAACCTTAAAAAAGAAAATTAAAATTAAAATTTTTACAAAAATTTTTTAAATAAAATAGTTTTAAATATGTTTTTTTAAATTCTGAAAGATTAAAAACTGTCAAAGTTATGAATGAACATGTTCGGATATGTTCAAATACAGTTCGGTTTGTTTAAACATGCCCAAAGTTATGTTCGAATTTGTTTAATCATACTCTGAGATGGTTAACTATACTTAAAGTTATGTTTAATTATGATCAGAGACATGTTCTGAAACATTCTTTTTTCGCTTGTATGAGAAAAGTATGTTATTTCAAAATTATTAACAATTAGTTTAAAAAATAATGTCTTTTACATCAACGTAATATATATTTTTTCCTAAAATACTATGATGCAGAAGGTAGGCGCCACTCTGTCTGCATTCCTAACATTCCACGACGCCCCCTGTCAATCAACTGGCGCCAGATTGTCTACAGGTATTGCCACAGGATGTCGTCGTACCTGAAAGCTCGCTTCTGATTGGTTGTTAGCGGTCACGTGATCTGTTATCAGTGACCTTGATCTCTAATCAGTGACCTTCATCTGCAGGTGTTAGTACATCAGTTGTGTCTTGGATCTGGTGGATGAAGGTCGTATGTTCTTTAGCTCTCGTTTACCGGACATTTAGCTTAGTGCTCTGCGGTACTTTATCATACCTTTTACGGCATAAAATTAACTAAAGTTACCGTCGACTTTTCAGTTTCATGCTATTTTCAATGACTCTGCTTGCTTCAATCAACAAAAGGTATGTATAATTATTTTTTATGGTTATTATAAAGGTATGTATAATTAAGTGTAATGTTTGTCTAGTGTTTCTTAAAACAAAAAAGTTTTAACAAACTTATAACAATCCTTTCAAAATGTGTCTTTCAATTTATTTATTTGCTTTATTAAACTGAACTTAAAATTTCACATTCTACATTACTTAATTCAAAACATGTTCTATCATTCTCGATATTCAACTTGTGTTTCACAAGTTTTGCTTTCATTAGTTTTATCTGTGATTTCATTTAAAAAAACAATTGTTGAAAAAATAAACTCGAAAAATATATTTCAAACAATGTGATTTGTTTAACATATTATTTCTAACAACAAAACTAAAAATATGTCATTGAAGTTAGCCATTTACTTTTTTCTAAATTAAAACTGACTCAAAATTCATCGTTAAAAGCGATTTTTGTCACGTAGCAATCAGATTTCTCTCACTCATATGTTTGATAATTTAGTTAAAGACATCTACTTTCAGAGTATTATCTAAAAGGTTTATTCTGTTTTCAAATAAACGTCTTTCTATTTCAAAGTATTTTAATAACAACATCTGTTAGTTTGTAAACAAAATAAATGAAAACTTTCGTTAAAAAGTTGTCTTTGGATTAAAGAACAGCTTAAAAATATCTATTTGTGTTTCAACCTTTTTAAGAAAATCAAGCGTTATTCTTTTGAAAACTTGAAAAATAAATACAATTTAATTTATGATAACATTAGTTTAATTTAATGAGAGACATTTATTCATACAACTAAAACGGTTAATGAACGTTTAAAAGAAATCTTAGTTATGTTTGAAGCGATCTTTCTTTAACCCATTCGGAACCATGAGCGCATATGCACCCACGAAAGTACTTAAAACGTTTGAATTTGATATCAGTAAAAAAATAGAAGTAAAATTGATTGTATTTAATTACGTGATTTTTGTGATTTACAAAGTTAATTGAAATAATTAATAAAAAGTAGTGCCAAACGAATAAAATTCATGAAAAAAAATGCTGGTTCTGAACAGGTTAAAAGCTGAGAAAAAGCAATAATAGCATTCTTTTCTTTTAGCAGAAAATATCTGTTTATTTCATCAATTTTAGTAAAAATTCATTATAAAAAACTTAATACAGTCTCCAGAAAATTAAAAAATAATTTCTGTTAATTGGAATCTTGATTTTTAATGTATAAAAAGGAAAAAAGATTTATATTTGAATCGAAACATACTCTTTTTATTTTAAACTAAAAATAAAAAAGATTTATCTTCTATTCTTAATTGAACATCTTTGTTGAGACAAGAAACATGGTGATAGGAAATGTCTGAAAACTATTTTTTTCTTTTTGCTTAAAGCAATACATAGTTATGATAGTTGAACGCTATGAGAGATTGCATCCCACAGGAGATGCTAAAAGATAAAACACCCCTTCTAAAACTCGCCAGAGGGGTGAGCGTTTCAAAAGTTGCTTGATAACAAACATTATCTACAATTGTTATTTCAACTACCGTGTGAAACTATGGACTGGCTTCCTATTCGTTTAAAGCATCGCTAGTTTCAGCAAATCAAAGGGTCTAAAAGTGATGTCATTGAAAACAAAATAATATCACAACATTGTAAAACTTCATTCGGAAATCATTTGCGGACTGTTATTTTCTATATTTTGCTAGCGTGTTTTCAAGACCGGGAATTCAATGAAGATTTTCAATTTTGAAGAAGTAAGTTTTTGTTTTGACATGTTGGAAAATTTTGTTTAAAAAAAAATCCACTACTAAAAGTTAATACTTAAAAGCTTCTTTAAATAGTTATTTTACTAGTTAAAAACATTTATCTAATTGCCTACATTGTTATTTGTTAAAATATATTATCATTAACCTTTTTTGGTATAAGATTCAAATTATCAAAAGAACTTGTTCGTTCTATTTGAAAAGAGTTCAGTAGCTCGCGCATTTAAAATTATTTCTCCAAATTAGTGGATAAGATTAAACTTAAGAAAATTCATAGCTTTCACATCAATTTACTGTTAACTTGAAAAAATATATTCCTTCATTAGTAACTAATAATAAAATAAAATAAATAAATAAAGTACAAACCACTTTTTCTAAAAATAAAACAAAACTTTGCGTTATCTATCATTGAAATACCTTAGTTAAAAGCAGTAAAATACTAATTGATGCAATACCGGCAAGAAACATCGTTGATGCGCAACCGTATGGTTACACACAGAATAACCTTTCACTATATATATAGAAACCACTTGTCTCGTAGGAGACATGAGAGAAAACTAGCGATTACAACTACTTCGCATTCTTTTAGATAAAACACATAAGAAAATTCAAAAGCTTTCACCTAAATTTCTGTTAACTTGAATATATATATATATTATCTTTCATTAGTAACTAATAAAAAGAATATAAAGTTCATACCACTTTTTCTAAAAAACAAAACTTTACTTCCTTAGTCACTGAAAATGTCTTAGTTAAAAGATTAAAACTAACTTGCATTCTTATAAATAAAATATATATATATCTCAAAATAAGTAGTTAAAAAACTAATATAGAAAGCATATTCATATGATGAAACAACGGGTTGCAATAATGTGTCCTCTCCGAGCGAGATTTGATAATGATCAAGTATTTCACCTGTCCAGGAAAAAAAAATTCCGGGATGTACTGATACAATCTATTTTCTTGAAAGGGAGTGTGTTGCAGTGTATGGGTTCAAAACCTGTAATTCTAAAGGTATGTTTTCTTTACAAAACCGTAATGGAATTTGTGTATATGATTCTTTGGATACTCAGAGAAATCGAATAAGCTTGCATGATGTTCCATATCATCCAAAACATTCTTAGTGTGTATATGGTAACACAATGAGTTTGTGTCGTTGAAAATTAGCTTTACATCATCTTTATACTCTTTTTAATAAAATCATAGTGAAATTTATACATTAAATGTTTAGGCAATTCTAAGATTGTAAATCCAACATAAATCGGTCGATTCAAAAGTATGTTATTTTTAAGCCTTTCCACAGCACTTAGGTCTTCATCTTATGTTAAATATGCTTTAAACTAGGTGAAGTCATTAATTTTCAACTCTTTTTCAGTGTTGCAAAGCACAATATTTCTCATTTTTCCAAAAACAGTTGTTCATTAATTTAAAAAAGTTCTTCTCTTAGTTTAAAAAAAAAAAAAAAAAAAAAAAAAAAAAAAAAAAACCGTTTTCGCATTCAGCATATATTTCAGTTAACAATCATCCTTGACAATAATTAAACAAAAACATTATTGTTAAAAACTAATTCGCGTTCTTTTGATTAGTAAAAATAATTTATATTCTTTTAAATAATAATTAAATGAAAATAAATGTAAAGTTGTTTATTAAAAGCTTTATTTGAGAAAAAACTTGTTTCGGAAATTAACAAATGACTGAAAGAAAAATTAACTAATACATTAAAAAGTTTTATTAGCACATGACTTGCGGAAAAAAAAAACTTGTTTCGGAAATTAACAAATGACTAAAACTAAAAAACTTGTTTCGTAAATTAACAATTGATTAAAAAATATTAACTAGTTTATTTAAAACTTTATTACAATGACTAAATGAAAAACATGTTTTGAAAATTAACAAATGACAAAAATTATAACTTATTTCGTTAAAACATAAAAATGTATTAACCTCTTTATGTCAGTTCAAATAGGATGATGATGTCATCACAGGTGAGTTGAAAATCCTATCAAGAGAGGGCGCTCGTGTTCATGCCCTCGGGTGAAAGCGATGGTGCTGCCACCTAGGTTCGACTCTCGACCAATCAGAAACCAGCTTTTATCTAGATGAAACCGGTTTCCGAGCAAGCATTCGTTCATTAGCCCGGTGGATTTCATACTGATCGGACGTGTTTCTGCGCTGCTCCGTGGTAAGTTTTTTTAATAGTTTGCATGCGATCTTTTCTAATCACCTCATCATTATCTTTCCTTTGTTCTAATCCCTCTCTAATAGTAGACTTTCATTCATTATCCTTTGTTCTAATCCCTCTCTACTACAGGAGACTTTTCATTAACGCTTCTTTGTTTTAACCCCTCTACTATAGCATGCCGCGTGGACGCCAGTCTGTCTCGACTCCTCCCACCTGTCCATCACTTTCTTATCTCCCCTAACCTATCAATCATTCGACTCCTCCCACCTGTCACTCATCCTCGCTCCTCAACGCATGACGCCTGGTGAAGCAGAACCGGCTTTTTCCTTCTACTTGTAATGTAACGGAAAACTTTTGGGTGTCCCTGTAATTAAACTATACATCCGATTTTCATAAAATTGGAAATGGCTCGACAAAATTTTGCAGCAATTATATATTAAAAATTTCAGACCATTCGGAAGTCTGTAACATCATTAAAATTCACTTGCAATAATTTTTCCCATTGGCTGTAATGTAAAGAAAAACTTTTGACTGTCCCTGTAATTAAACTATACAAGCGATTTTCATAAAATTGGAAATGGCTCAACAAAATTTTGCAGCAATTATATATTAAAAATTTCAGACCATAAGGAAGGCTGTAAAATCATTAAAATGCATTTGCTATAATTTTTTCCCATTGGCCGTAATGTAACGGAAAACTTTTGGGTGTCCCTGTAATTAAACTGTACATCCGATTTTCATAAAATTGGAAATGGCTCGACAAAATTTTGCAGCAATTATATATTAAAAATTTCAGACCATTCGGAAGTCTGTAACATCATTAAAATTCACTTGCAATAATTTTTCCCATTGGCCGTAATGTAAAGAAAAACTTTTGACTGTCCCTGTAATTAAACTATACATCCGATTTTCATAAAATTGGAAATGGCTCGACAAAATTTTGCAGCAATTATATATTAAAAATTTCAGATCATTCGGTCGGGTAGTTTTTGCTCTGTTATATGCGGACAGACGGACTGAACGACGACTATAGGTGCTACGTATTTATGTAATTACGAACGCACCTAAAAAAGGGAAAAAAACCCTGATTCTTGTTTCTTATGCTGTCAATTATCAAACAAATCGCGATCTGATATAATTTTAATTTGCACTGTACATTTACTCCCCGGATAATCAGGGCGAGAAAATAGTAGCGCCATATTTGGCGACTTAACCCGCTTTTGGCGTGAAATAAACAAATAAAAATGTAATAATAAAAATTAAAAGTATAAAAAAGTATATGATTTTAACAGAGAAATTTTATCGGTTCTGTAACTTTTATGTATAGGGCTACAAAATGCAGCAGGTCTCGATACTAGGTGCGTGCAGCACCAAAAGTAGTTCCTTGTTAGTGCGTGGAGATAGAGGGGGGTGAGGAACGAATGACTAAAGATGATAATTCGAAGTCGGATTATGTTTTTTTCTATACAAAATGCTATTATAACTATCAAAAGCCATGCTTTGTTTGGATTCGCGAAGCATTATTTAATAAGACAAATATTTGAAAGTAACAATATTTGGTACTACTTAGTTATCCCGTCGACCAAAAATCTATCGCCAAACGATAAGATTAAATGCCAATAATGGTTGATTGTAAATGTCACACTCACTTGACTTTAAGCAAGTTACACGTGCTTACGTCATCAAGTAATTCTTATTCGACGTTTTATTTGTATTTTTATTAATGTTATACTAATTTATTCGTTCTTTCGTTATTTAAAATAAAAATTATGTCAATTTGTATAATTTGGCGAGTGGTTTGGCGATTTATATAATTTGGAGAAATTGGTCGACGGGATAACTAAGTAGTACCTAATAATTTTTATATTATCTTTACTAAGCAAAAACGTTATTTCATGCTTTGGCATATTTTAATTTTAGAAATATACATTCAGCCAAATAACTAAGAATTTCCTCTGATTTTTTTATTTATGATATAACGAATTTAACAATTTTATTTGTTTACAATTCTTCTGTTGCCACTTTACAAAAAAAATCATAATACAATTCTTTTAAAATGCGTAAGTATCGTCTGCGTAAACGATTTCACATAAGAATAAATTGTATATTGAAATTCTTAACATAGAAAAATACTTTTATAATTCAATGTAAATAATTGAATTTTCACAAATTTTAAATCATTAAAAATATGCTATAATTTTCATTAAAAAAAGGTATTTTAAAAATTTTATAAAAGAAATCGTGAAACTATTTAATTTATCATGATTCTATCTATAATGACTAACTCTACGATTTATTTTTTCTCCTGAGAATCAGAGTTGGGCAAAATACATCGAAAAATCATTTTCGATACAAAATACATTAGTTTTTGAACCTAAAATACAAAATACTTTTCGAATTAAAAAAATTCCAAATACAAAATACATGTATTTTCAAAATACATTTAAAATACAAAATACATCTGAAATTTTGAAAAAGTTTGTGTATAAGATTAGAGGTTTGCACGGAGCGTGCCCAGCACCGTCAGCTGTCTGGTTTAGGGTCAATTTTTATTCACGACATTTGGGTCGGGCCGGACCTGCTCTTCAGTTGTTCCGGTATGGTCCCGTCGGGTATTGGGTTTATTTTTTTCTGAAGGATAGGCTCAGAAGGGCCTCGTCCTCACTCTTTCAGGTTCCGGGCTTTACTTTTTCTGCAGACTCGGGCTGGGCCTCACTTATTCCTTCCATACCGGACCGGGACTGGATTTGACCTAGACGTTTGCATAAGCCAGATATTTTAGCATTGGTCCCGACCCAGCCCTCACTGGCGACCAAATCACTGGCCAACCCCGTCCCGGCCTGGCTTATGCAAAAACCAGTAAAATTTAGCCCGACCCAACAATTGTTTCCAAATAACGTATGCATTTTTAAGTTATGATTTTAAAATTAAAAATTTTAATTTTATTATTTTTAAAGAATAGTAAATATATTTATGGGCAATAAAATTAAAGCACAGTAAAAGAAACTCTGAAAATGAATCTGTCTATAAATCCTGTCTTAAACGGCAAATGTTATGAGACATGCAAAATGAATTTAATAGCAGGCGAAAAGAACATAATACATTTAGAACAAACCATGTACCTGCTAGGAAGGGAACCTATCTATAATGGATTTTTTTCTCCTATCCTGTGCGAATCCGTCTTGGAAGATTCTACTGTATAGCATTTTTCAGATTTTTAAGTTTCCAAGGCATGGAATAGAGATTAACGATATTAATTATAATTAAAACATTTGGATAAAAATAAAGATTAATTAAAAAAATAAATATCGCAGTCAAAGGTGCTTTTAAAGGAAGCCTATAAACATGGAAAGAAACTGAAATAAGTATTTTTGGTCAGAATTCCTCGTACAAGACAGAGTTGGGCAGTATCGAAAATACATGTATTTGAAATACATTTTCAAAATACATTTGTATCTTGTATTTTGTATTTTAAACCGATAAGATCAAAGTATTTTTGTAATGTATTTTCTGATGGTTTTATAATGTATTTTGTATTTTGAAAATACTCAAAATACATTTTTTCAAAATTTCAAACTGCCATGTTTAAACCGCACGGAGAAAAGCTGTGATTCATTAAAACGAAGTATACGACTATCTGTTTCGATTAGTTTTCAAATTCTGTTCTGGAAGTTAATATAAACACACACTTTTCGACTATTGCTGAGACAAGGAGGTTGGTGAATATGATGTTTTGATACAGCAAACGTATTGTTGCTGATTAGTTACAAAAATAACTTATATATCTTAATGTTGCTGTGGGAATTACAAGAAAAAAAAACATGTAATTGTGATAAACCTGAAGGATCTTTCAGAGTTGCGCAGGTGCACTGTTACCGACGGCGACAGTTGCCCATTGACCGCACATATAAGGAGCTCAATTTTTTTTTTCTCGTCTAGTAGTTTTATTTAAAAATATCGAAAAAGGATTTCTTAAAAATTCGCATGTTTCATTTATTAATATAAATTTTGTTAGACAGTAACCGCAAGAAAATTGCTACAATGAACTTTCAAAGGAACGATTTGACAATGAAGAAATGAAATTTATGACTTTGCAAATTTTGCATTCGAATTATTCCTACTTATTACAAATATTTTATAAGTGCTTTCCATTTACGAATGTAAGAGCATTCATATTTTTTCTGCTCTATATTAAAACTTTCAAGACTTTCATAGTAAGTGCAAATGATTTCTTATTTCTTTGCGCTTATATATGGTTTGATATTTTACCCGAGTGTTTTAATTTTAAACTCCCGACTGGGCAAGGTTCACTCAGCCTTTCATCCCTTTGGGGTCGATAAAATGAGTACCAAGCTTGCTTGGGAAATAAACACCGAGGGTCTCGCGTTAGGCTGACCACCTGGCCGGGACGCATGCTGCATAGCACCTCGGGGTCCAGGGTCAAGAAAACAGAGATGGGCACTGTCGGCCCAGATCCTTCTTGGATTGTATAGCCACAGAGTTTAGTTTAGTTAGTTTTAATTTTAAAACTACTTTATACGAAGAATTCAAACTTTTGTTAATAATAATAATTCAACTTGTGTTAAAAATTATCTAATTTTTTCATTTATAATTTTGCATTCAGTAATACATATTTTAAATTTCGTATGCATTATTTCTAAAATGCACCATAATATTGTGCCCCAAATATTTTATTAATGGAAGGTCTAAAAAATCTTGCGTAGTTGGAGCTCTTATTAAACGCACGCGCATTATATAAAAAGAAAAAAAATACATTTAAACACATTTAAACAATTTTATTCGTTCTCATTGTACATATAAGATTATTATAGAATATGTTATTTTGTCAAAATATTCTAAGAATGACTGATACTAGATTAATTTGTTTTTACATTCTTCTAATAAATAAGAAAAAAACTTTGGAATCAAGAAAATTTTCGACTTTCGTTTTTTGCTTGATTTACACGTTTCGGGATGTCTTGAACGCGATTCAACAATTTTTGGGAAATATGTGTATGTCTGTTAGTCTGTGCGAGACATAATTTTTGTGGCCCTTCTATCTCAAGAACTAATGCATGGAGTTTAATAATAATCAAACTTCAGATTAAGATAGACCTAAGTATAACTTAGCTTTGGGTTTATATCGCCCAACAGGCGGCACTACTATGCTTAATTATTTTATTCCATGATAGCTGTATTGTAAGAATCAATATGCAGAATTTAACTGCATATAGGCCTGAACAGAAATACTTGCCGATTAACTTTTAGTGTATATCGCTCAACAGGTGGTGCTGCTATGCTGGGTTTTTCATAATTTTCGCGTTAACTATATCCAAAAACTAATGGACAAAATTTAATCCAATTTCATATTATTTTAGATCTTCAAATAAATTAATGCTGATAAAATTTGGGGTGCATCGCTCAAGAGGTGGCGTTATTATAATGTGTTTTTATAATTACCGTAACATGTACGTAAAATTCTCGTTTATTTTGTTTGTTTATTTTTTTTTCTTCCATGTCAAAATGCTCATATTTGTAAATCAAATTTAAATTAAATAAGTACCACGTAGATTAAAGGTACCTTTTAAAAATAATTTTTTTGGTTCGTAGTAGAGATCTGTACGGGCCGGGCCTAACTTAATTTTTCTGTACAGAACCGGGCCTGGTTTCATTCCTAGTCTTCACGGCCCAAAATTTTCAGTCCTAGTTTGAGCCAGCCTGTATGAAAATCATTTTCTCAGCGTGGCCTGGTCCATTTAAAGGCTAGTTAAATTAGCCCTGTCCCAAAAATTTTTGCAAAAAATGCATACATTTTTCAGTCGCCATTATTCTACACGTAAACATTAAAAAATATTATTTTTAAAGAATAGTAGATTTCTACTCATATTAAAATATCAAAATTAAAATATAGTAAAATGTGTGAAAAGGAACCTGCCTATGACGGAACCCTGTTTTAAACTGAAAAACGTGTTGATCCATGCAAAATTAATATACTAATAAGAAAGAAAAGAATACATATGTAAGATAATTTTACAGTATATTTTAAAATTATTATGTTTTCGCAAGACAGAAAATATACAATGGCAAGAGTAATGATTAGAGTCTTAGACGTTTCAACATTCAAATAAAGATTCATTAAAAAATTAATGTAGTTTAGAATATAAGAAAAAAGGAGGGTTAAAAACAGGATAGTTTTTGAAGCTGTATAATAAAAAGCAGATTTGTGCAACTATTTTTTTGCCATTTAATAAGTCTTTCCTCAAATCCAAAGGAGCTTTCTGATACATTTCTGAATTCATTTCTTTTCGGAAACGCATACGGTTGGCAGGTGTTCTTATTTATTCAGAAACTATGTAATCGAGTAACGTTATCATTTTTTGATAAAGGTAATATATCTTTGAGAAAATACTGTCAAAGTTAAAGTTTTGAATCGAATTTCCGGAAGCGATAGCACGGGAAAGGAGAAAAACCTGCAGTCACGTGACAGGAATCTCTTATATCTCGATAAGTAATTTATTTATTTTTAAAAAAGGAAAAACGCTATTCGATTCCAAATCCCTTCAATAGTCAGGCCTGTCAATTTTAAGCCTTTACAGTAAAAAATTAGTCAGAAAATGTGTCTGGAAATTTCTCATTGTTGAGCAGTGAGTTTGAAAACCACTTGGAGGTATATTTCCAAAGATTCCGTTAAGAGAAGTTCATTATCGCTACTAATATTTTTACAAAACCTATTGCCTTCCCTAAACAACACATCCTAAGAACAGTAAAGTCCAGTTCCAGCTCTGCTCGACTATGTAGAAAAAATGCAAGCCTTATCTCGGCCCGGCCCGAGTCTGCTGAAAAAATTAAGCCATAGCTCAGACACCATGCAACTGTCCGATGCTGATCTCTACGGTGGGCATGTTACATTTCTGTATTGATGTTGTCAAACTAGCATCGGGTCGTTTGCCCGGTCCGGCCCGTTTGAAAATTCGCCTTCATTTTGCCGGCCCGCGGTCCCGGCCGGGTACGGACCTCAGGCCAAGCCCGGGCCCGTGCAGACTTCTACCACAATCAATTCATGCAGTTATTTCTACTGGGTAACTACCTTTAAAGGGTAGTTTATTCATTATTAGTTATTCGTGCAACTTTCATACACTTTTAAGCACATTGTTGCTCCAATCTTTTAGTTTTGTTTTTGTTATCTTCCGTTGAGTTTTAATTAATTTTGCTTCTTTATTTGGAAATTTATAATTTTAATCAGTTTTGCAAACCAGCTTTGCATTTGACTAGTGCAATTTAATGCACAATCGTTTTTATTTTTTTTAAATGTATTTTGTATTTTAAATGTATTTTCAAAATACATGTATTTTGTATTTTGAATTTTTGAAATTTGGAAAGTATTTTGTATTTTAAGTTGAAAAAACAATGTATTTTGTATTTTGTATCGAAAATGGTTTTTCGATGTATTTTGCCCAACTCTGGTACAAGACGACTTTTATCCATATCGCCACAAAAATTTATGTTTTCTAGAAATTAGTTGCTCCGGGCTAATCGAGTTTTTGTACGAGCAGGGCCAGGCCAAACTTTTAGCTTTTATATCTGGCCGGCCTAATTCCGCGATTTTACTTTTTATACCGGATTGTGTTAATAAGTTTTTTCTACGTGTCGAATCTGTAACTTTTATACCGGGTCGGGCTAAATATATATATTTTTAATAGGAATGGACCGAGCTAAAAATATCTTTCTACGGCTTGGACCGGACCCAATAATTTCGGACCGTGTATACCTCTTATATATGTTTTCAAAAAAAAACAAAGCACATTCTTTAAAACAAAGTTTTAAAATTAACTAAATAATTAGACTATTTTTTACTTTCTTCTATCTTCAATAGAAGAAAGTATTGTAATCGAAATTTTTTTCGACTTCCGGTTTTCGACGGATTTGCATGTTTTAGGGGTCAGAGATTCCAAAAAACATGTTTATAGAAAATGTCTGTCTGTCTGTGTGTCCGTCCGTCCGTCTGTCTGTCGCCATTGTACCATCAAAAAGTGTATGAAGTTATGTATAGAATTAAACCAAAATTTTATTATAAGTTTTTGGCTATGGCAAGCAGGTCCTCCCGGAATTTGGAAAAAATTCGCCGGTAGGGGGCGCTGATATAACAATTTTTGTGCGATTTTGAATATTGTACCATCTAAAAGTGTCTGGAGTTATGCCTAGAATTGAACCAAATTTTTAGTTTAAGTTTTTGGATATGACAAGCAGGTCCTCCCTGAATTTGGAAAAAATTCGCCGGTAGGGGGCGCTGTAAATGCGTTTTTTGTGCGATTTTGAATATTGTACCATCGAAAAGTGTATGAAGTTATGCATAGAATTAAACGAAATTTTTATTTTAAGTTTTTGGCTATGGCAAGCGGGTCCTCCCTGAATTTGGAAAAAATTCGCCGGTAAGGGGCGCTGTAATAGCGATGTTTGTGCAATTTCGAATATTGTACCGTCCAAAAGTGTATGAAGTTATGCATAGAATTAAACCAAATTTTTATTTTAAGTTTTTGGATATGGCAAGCAGGTGCTCCATGAATTTGCAAAAAATTCGCCGTTAGGGGGCGCTGTAATAGCGATTTTTGTGCGATTTTGAATATTGCACCATCGAAAAGTGTATGAAGTTATGCATAGAATTGAACCCAAAAAAAATTTTAAGTTCTTGGCTATGGCAAGGAGGTCCTCCCTTAATTTGTAAAAAAATCGCTCGTAGAGGCCGCTGTAATAGCGATTTTTGTGCCATTTTGAATATTGTACCGCCGAAATGTGTATGAAGTTAAGCATAGAATTGAACCAAATTTTATGTGTTTATTTTTGATCATGTCACGAAGGTCCTCCCTGAATTTGGAAAAATTCTGCCGGAACGAGGCACTATAATTGCGATGTCTGTACCATTTTCATTATTGTACCATCGAAAAGTGTATGAAGTTATCCATATAATTGAACCAAATTTTTTTGTGCATGTTTCTGGCTATGGCAAACAAGTCCTCCCTGAACTTGAAAAAATTCCGAAAGAAGGGGGCGCTATAATTCCGATCTCTGTGCCATTTTCATTATTGTACCATCGAACAGCGTATAAAATTATGCATACAATTGGACCAAAATGTTTGTGCTTGTTTTTGGCTTTGGCCAACACGTTCTCCTTGAATTTGGAAATATTGCGCGGTAAAGGGACTCCGTGCTAGCGATTTTTGTATACTTTTCTTGATTTTTCGTAGTTCTATTGTGCATCGGCGGCTCATGCAGCGGCGGGAACTCGCTTCCTGCTATGCCGGCTATTCGCAAACAGCTGATAACGACAGAATAAGGAAAAATTAATAATTTTAACAAATATCATGATATAGATTAACTCGTTTTTAGTCCGTTTAATTGACTTGAGCAGAAATTTAAGATGAAAATCAAAGTTGGTATAGTATTGAACTAATAATATTGAAGTATTAACATGTGTAACTAGGTTTTGAAATATTAAGATGTATAAGATAGAAGAAAGTTTTGGGATTGGCACATCCAACTAGTTTATTAAGCATACTGCAGTCTTATGACTTGTAAGTACGATTATTATTGTACGGAACATATTATACGTGAGAGATTTGGGTATGGAATTCCCGCACAAAGCTTACTTCTCCCTCTTTTATCGGGAGAGGATTACAGTTATAGACGCACCGTTTTTTCCAAGAAGTTTCAAAATATTACACTCGTTAATATTGATAACTGTGACGATTATATGAATCGATTATATGAATCGATATATGATATATGAATAATTTTCGTCGAACTCCGTTCTTTCCCCAATAATTATAATAATAAACAATAATAATAAAATAAATAATGAATAAATAAAATATGTAATGACTATAGCTATGAATATCGCTAAAATCCATTAAATCCTGAAAAATGCAGCATAGAAGCGCCACCTGTTGGGCGATTTACACCAACGCATAATTAGTAACAGCTTATATCAACGTCCAACTGAATCTGAAGTTCGATGAAAATCCGAGCATTAGTACTTGAGATAGAACTATTGCAGAAATCGTGAAAAATATAGCATAGCAGCGCCACCTGTTGCGCAATTTACACCAAAACTTAATCAGCAACAACTTGTGTCAACGTCTAACTGAATCTGATGTTTGATGACAATCCGTGCATTAGTTCTTGAGATAGAGTTTTTGCGGAAAATACAACATAGCAGCGCCACCTCTTCGAAGATTTACACTAAAACCTAATATACAACAACTTATGTCAACGTCTAACTGAATCTAAAGTTTTATTAAACTCTGTGCATTAGTTCTTGAGATAGAGCGCTCACAAAATTTGTGTCACATACAAACTCACAGATAGGTCAAATGGTGTTCAGGACCTTCAAAAATATTAAATCCGTCGAAAACCTGAAGTCGAATTTTTTCACGATTCCAACACTTTCTTCTTGTAAAGATAGGGGGAAGTAAAAAGAGTGAGAGATTGAAATCGAAGCGTTAGTTCAACAGTTATTCTTGGATGTATACATAACAGGGGCGGCGCCAGAACTTGCCCGACGGGGGGCACAGTATCCCCGACAGGGGGGCCGAATTCAAAATATATATTAGAGGTTTCCCCGAGCCCTGCCCTGTTCCGAAGCCCGAACACGGTAAAAGTTTCTTTCATTAAACTCGGGATTGGCTTAATTTTATCTGAAAACTCGGTACGGGCTCGGACTAAATTTTAGCTTTTGAAAAGTTGGTCCAGGCCTGAGCTTCATTATCCCCGAGACACGTCCGGGTCTTGCATTTTTTTCTGTAGATTAGGGCCGGACCGGGACTGTATTTATACTTCAGAATTTTTTTGGAGCAAATGAACAATAAAACATTTCTGTGTTTCTTCTACCCCCCCCCCCCTTTTTTTAAATAACAGGTGGAATATGTTGATCAATCACGTGAAAAACATGAAATTTTCGCGTCCGGATTTGGCATAACCCGAAACGCGCGGATCTCTAGCACTCACACTGCTATTTAAATTAGAGATAAATTGCAGAGGGCCAAACGATTTTTACTCGAAACATATATTTCGAAGCTTGTCAAAGAATATTGTAGATAAATAAAGTGGGAAAAAAAAGCTCTTAAGGTTAAGGTTATTTTTGAAACACCTCACTAGTCACCTAATCTTTATAGGCGGATGAATCCACAACAGAAAGAGTTTCCACACTTTTGAGCATTACCCGAAAGGAAAAACTCTGCTTTGTACTCTTCTTCAATACAGCAACCTCCCAATAAGCGGTCATTCAATATTATAGATTTTACGTGCACATATATGGCATGTACGCAGCAGTGTGTGAAAGACAAAGTATGGAGCAGTTCTCCGCTTATGAGTCGAACCAAAGAGTCGCGCATCAGATAAGGTAGGTAACCAATTTTTTTCGAAAGGCGGTTCATGTTCCGGCCGGGTTGACCATGTATTTTAATGCCGGAGGTAACTGAAAATAATCAGTTGACAAATCCCTATCAAAAACGCATAAAGTGACCAAAAATTATTTTAAAATAAAATTATTTAAATTTGTCAGTGACAGTGTCATCGTGAAGACTAGCAGTTAAACGTTACACTTAACTAGGGTCCTTCCCGGGTAATAAATAAAATTTGAAGCCCTGCAAATTTTATTTGAAATAAAGCTGCAACCCGAACCGAACCCAACCAAAAATATTCTGTCTACCCGCAACCCGAAATACTTAATTACAATCCCAACCTGAAACCCGGAATCAGAGAAAATTGATCCACAATATAATGTAATTTGAAAAAAAATATAGTCTGCAATCATATCTCTAATATTAAAATTATCTTTTATGTGGAAAAATAAACATGCAAGGAGTCATTTATATTCAAATACGTAGTTTATCATCTGAAATAGATTCCTGCGCGTGTTGGGTTATACCCAACCCAAATGTTCAACTTAAAGTCAATCCGAAACCTAACAAAAAATATTTGCTGACGCAAAACCCGACAACAATTTTTCTATTGACCCTAAACCGAAATACTTCACTTCAACCCGAACACAACTCGACACAAAAAGATCTATAATTGAATACAGTTATGAAAAAATAGTCAGCAATCATATCCGTAATATCAATTCTATCTTTTATGTAGAAAATAAACACGTAAAGCGACTCATTCAAATTTAAATATATAATTTTTCATGTCAAACAATAACTTAGACATTCTTTTTGTAAAATTGAGCTAAATCCAGCTTGGCTCGTAAGTTAGTGTTGTCAGGTCAAACAACGGGACAGAGAGAGAATTAAATTTAAAAAATCAAAAAACCCGACTGCGTAAATAGCCCAGTGGTAGGGTAGCAAAAAAAAAAAGGCCCAATTCGGAAATAATTAGGGGAAAGCTGGAAATTGTTTTAATCCCTTCAGTTTATGTCTAGAATGAATATGCTACGTTTCCCCCCTCGTACTAGGTGAGCGTTAGGATTGATTTATAGTCAAAAAACACTTTTTTTTTTAAATACCACAACACTATCTCGAAATCACTAACTTTTTTAAAAACATTGTCAATACAAATGTTTTAGAGCTTAAAATTCTGAGTAAAATGAGTACCTACAGTTAATACATTTGTTGAATATTAAGGTCACAATTCTACTTTAAAGTTTTAGCCCCGTGGTCAGAGGGTTGAACTCAGAATTAATTAGGGGAAACCTGGAAATCGTTTAAATCCCTTCAGATTAGGTCTAAAATGAATATTCTATGTTTTCCCCTTCGTACTAAGTGCGCGTTGGGAAAAATGTACACATTTACATTCGAAAAACACGTTTTTCTTTAATATTTTTAACAATGTCTTAAATTGCGACCTTAATTTTGAACAAAAATATTAATATGAGTATTCATTTTATTCAAAATTTTAAGCTCTAAAATTTCTATATTGGCAATTTTTTGATATAGTTAGCTGTTTTGAGATATTGTTAAGGTAATTTGGTCTCTCTTATCTTGAAGCTCTTGATTAGTGATTAAGGCAAAATTTTGAAATAGAATTGCGACCTTAATTTTGAACAAAAATACTAATGTAGGTATTCATTTTATTCAGAATTTTATGCTCTACAACATTTGTATTGACAATGTTTTTGATAGACTTAGCTGTTTTGAGATATTCTCAGGTAACTTGGTCTCTCCGGACTTCAAGCTCTTGATTAGCGATTAAAGCAAAATTTTGAAATTAGAATTGCAACCTTAATTTTTAACAAAAATACTAATGTGGGTGCTCATTTTATTCAGAATTTTAAGCTCTACAACATTTGTACTGACAAAGTTTTTGATAGAATTAACTATTTTGAGATATTGTTTAAAATATTAAGGAAAAACATGTTTTTCGAATGTAAATAAGTACATATTTCCTAACGCTCACTTGGTACGAGGGGGAAAACATAGAATATTCATTTTAGACCTAATCTGAAGGGATTAAAATGATTTCCAGTTTTCCCCTAATTAATTTTGAATTCAACCCTCTGACCACGGTGCTAAAACTTTAAAGTAGAATTGTGACCTTAATATTCAACTAAAGTATTAAGTGTATGTACTGATTTTATTCAGAATTTTAAGCTCTACAACTTGTGTACTGACAATGTTTTTGAAAAAGTTAGAGATTTCGAGATAGTGTTATGAAATTAAAAAAAAAAAAAACGTGCTTTTTTTACTATGAATCAATGTATAATTCCTAACGCTCACCTAGTACGAGGGGGAAAACGTAGCATATTCATTCTAGACCTAAACTGAAGGGGTTAAAACAATTTCCAGGTTTCCCCTAATTATTTCCGAATTCAACTCCCTAACCACTGCGCTAAAAAAGCTAACTAATTAATTATTTCTCATCAATATTAAACTATTTTTTTTTTTTTTTTTTTTGTATTACTTACCTATTTTTTTATTTATTTACTTGTATTGGTTACTTTCAAGTTGTGTTTGATTGTTAGTTCCTATCTATAAACACTGTTTTGATGAGGCCTTTAGGTGTCTATGATGGTTAGAGTTGCAGTAAAGCTAGAGATCCTACCTACACAACGTCCAGGTTGTATAATATTTTAACGGAGCTTCTGACTGTAAAATAGTCAATGAAACATCGTCTTCATTTTGAAAGACCTATCCAATGATATGCCACTCAATAGGGTGCGTAAAAAAAATTTCGTGTCTACCGCCATTTTGAATTTATAAAATCAAATCTAGCCTATAACCATCGGACAGTTAAGACGAATCGATAGATACCTCATTCATTAAAATCCATCCAGCCGTTGGGATGTTTCGAGGGTATAAAGAAATCCACATACCCAGATACGCGTGAAACACATAACCCTTCTTGGCAGTCGGGTAAAAAAAGCCGGACAGACTCTTGAAAATCGAGACATTTTAAGCACTACAGTAAAACCTGTTAAAACGGAACCAGTGTGATGGAATAACGCTTTAACCTGAAAATTTTCGCAATATCGGCTAAAACAGGCTAAGATTGTCTAAATGTGAAAGTTCTTGCAATTCTTTGTCGTTCTATCTTAACAGGTTGCTGTATTAAATAGCTTCCTTTAATCGTATTGAATATAAGTGAATTATACTTTATCCATAAAGGAATGGTGTGAAATTAATTAGACGAACTAGAGTTTTCTAAATAATTAACAGTAATTTTATGACAATAATGCTCACTTTACAAATACCGCGTTTTATTATTTTTTTGCCTTTCAGCCGTTTAAGAAAAAGCGCAATTATTACCTTCAATCTCAAGAAAACATTTCATCAAACGTAAAAAGCACAGGCAGCAAGTTGCCGGAACGCGCTTGTGGTTGGAACATATTTTTTTATTAGATGTAAATTTCCAACTGGGCGAAAAATGTCCGGACCAGGATTCGAACCCGGGACCTCCTGACTGAAGCCGCCAGTGATCTGCCATCTGAGCTATCCCGGACGATTCTGGTCGAACTTTTTCACACAGCTAACCTTGAAGATTACAGCATCTGGTCTGAAACCTGGTTCAGCACAACAGAATAAATCTCAGGTAATGGAACTCCAGAAATCGCTGGATACGAAATTACACTAGATTAATATTAACACAATTATTCTAATTGGTAAACAAATCATATTAGATGTAAATTTCCAACTGGGCGAAAAAACAATCTAATATGACATCTAATATGATTTGTTTACCAATTAGAATAATTGTGTTAATATTAATCTAGTGTAAGATTTTTTTATTATTTGAAGAACATTCCGTGTTTTGACCGGAGAATTAAAAAAAAAAAAAAATGAGCTTCAGTTCGCGAATTTTTCGTGCTTTGGAGGAAAAGAGACATACGTAAAAAATCAGTTTCTGGTACAAAAAAGTAACATGCAGTTACGGGATTTGACCGAAAATGCAACTTCAGATAATTTTTACGTTAAGGCTGTTTTCAACTGTTTTGCTCAACAAGCGCAAAACGTTTTGACTCATTTACAAATTCATTTTCTAACGAAAAGATATTAAATTGGAAAAGCCTGACCAGTGAAGCGATTTGGAATCGAACTGTGTTTTCCATTTTTGGATCCATCAATTACCTATTGAGTTAGAAGCGATTTGGATCACGTGACAAACATGCTTTTCATCCTTTCTTGACTGGTTTTTCTCGTTTCGCGTGGAAATTCGGTTCAAAACGCTCACTTTGACACTCTTTTCTGAAAGATCTATTGCGTTTGCAAAAAAACGGATAAAACAGCTCGATGACATAGTTTCTGAACATCAACACCTGCTAGTTTCATGCATTTCCGAACAAAAATAAATTAAAACTTATGTCAGAAAGTTGCCAGTTTAGATTTGAGAACAGCCTTAAAATAATAAATTTTCTGTATTTTGGGGGGAAATGGGCAAATCAAAGCAGGAATTTTCGTATCTTAATAATTATAAAAGCAATTGAAGAAACATCTTCAACTCACGTATTTTTTTTTTAAATGTATATTCATCGAAACCAGACAGTATGATCCTCTAACTTCTGATAAGATACAGAATTTAAATCTGAGATTAAAACTGAAATACAAAATTCCGAAGAAAAATGTAAGTTAAAGGAAAACTTGTAAAATAGCTTAGAATGTAAAAATTCATTACTATCAGCTCAATCATAAAACAAAGACTTGTTGATGCTAAAAAAATCTTTAAATTCATGCTTATTTTGAAACAGCCAAAGTTTAGAGGTCTGCACGGGCCGGGCTCGGGACTATTTTCATTCATGCCACTCGGGCCGGGTCGGGCCTAACTTCTTTTTTTCGTACCAAGATAAGGCAGGTTTCATTCTTCCTAGGTCTTCATAAGCCAATATTTTCAGTCCCGTCTCGATCCAGCCTGTATGAAATCAATGTCTCGGCATAGCCTAGTCCGTGCAAAAATCAGTAAAATTTGGCCCAGGCCGAAAATTTTTGCAAAAAGTGTATATATTTTTAAATCGACATTATTCTACAATTAAACATTAAAATTTATTCGTTTTAAAGAATAGTAGATTTCTAGGCAATAATATTAAAATACAGTAAAACGTGTGAAAAAGAACCAGCTATGGCGGAATCCTGTCTTATATGGAAAAATTTATTGATCCATGCAAAATGAATATAATAATACGTGAGAAAAGAATATAATACATTCACACCTGCTAAGAAGAGAACTTGTTTATAACGCATTTTTTTTTCTTTCCTATGCGATGTCTTAGAAGATTTTACTGTACAGCATTTTTCAGATTTTTAAGTCTCCAATACATAATTTTTTGATTAACGATATTAATTATAGCTGAAATATTAACATACAAATATAGATTCATTAAAAAAATGTATATCGCAATCTTCTTTAAAAATGAAAATTATAAACATGAAAAAGAGCTAAAATAAGTATTTTTGGTCAGAACTCCTTTTAACAAAATTGACGTAAAATTCCGTCGGACTTGGGCCGAGATTTTAACTTTTTTCTGGGCCGGGCTCGTACCGAACTTTCAAATTTTTCCCGGGTCGGCCCATTACTGTTTTTTGTACGGACCAGGCTGGGCCGAAGTTTTAACTTTTATATCGGGCCGGGCCGAACTTTTCTTTCTACGAGTCGGGCTGAGCCTGAACCTGGAAATTTTGGCCCATACAGAACTCTACAAAGTATAACTAAGTTATTAATTAAAATTGTTCAGTCTAACAATACAATCAAGTTTAAATTATCAAGTAAGTCAATATTCTGTTTTACACGATTTTTTTTTTTCTAAATACGAACTTACGACCCTAAACAAGAATTGTTAATTACAACCCTGCACTGTTCGAGTTATGCCCGACCCAAAATCGACAAAATATTTTTTTCGAACCTGCAACTTGATCCTAAGCATGAAATGAAAAATCAATCCTAAATGTAAAACAATTCTGAAAAATAGTTCGCAATCATATCTCTAAAATCAATTTTATATTTCAAAAAATGAATGCATACATTTACTTATTCATATACAAGTATTTTTTTTTTATCATTTGAAACAATAATCTGGACTTTTCTTTGGGTTGGGTTGATTTTTGACGGCCGATTATCTACTCGAGGGATATAGGCCCAAGGTGCCCTCCATAAGGGGGAGGGGGGTTCTAAGGGAACCTAATCCGTATTTACACATGGAAATCCAAGGTTCGAAGAAAACCACGAAAATTCTGAACGATTGGGCCGACGGGCGCGATTGGGTTCGAACCCAGCACCTCCCGTCTACCAGCTTCGAGAACACAGAACCTCTCGGCCACTGGTGGGACGGACTTTTCTTTGGAAAAATTTGGCGTACTCAAATCGACTCCCAAGAAACAAAAACTCTAATCTGAGATGATCCGAAAATGGAAACAGTAGTCAACCCGATCCACAGCAAAAAATTGTAGAGCCAATGGCCTACAAATTTGGTCACCGATTCCACACGATCGGGTAGAATCGGGTTAACTGACCCGATGCAAGATTTTAGAAGTTGCTATATATACATCTTTCCGTAGTTTACTATGAAGTTATGTATGTATATAATTATTTTCTTATTTATACCTTCCATTTCTCTTCTATATATGAAATAGAGATTAATATCTATAAAATGAGACTCTACTCACTGTATATTGAAATTTATGAACAAAGAATAAATTTTTAATTCAATACTAAGTTTGCTTGAATAATTATACAAAACTCTCTTTTAATTTACTCATTCATTTATAAAAAAAATACTTATCCTACGCTTTTTAATGAGAAGATCGAAGCGAGCAGATGAATTTAAACGTCCTGTCTCCTCTTGAAATCGTATTTCTCATAGGCGCGTAAGTTTGCGGTCAGTCGAATAAACATCCAACAGGAGTGCCCATGAATGAGATCTACGCGCCTATTCCGATCAAACGCTTTTCTCCCGTAACTCCCCTTTCCTCGTGGATTTGCGAGGCGCGTCTAAAATCGCGAAACAGATCAAACGTGCGGACGGTTTCACTCTCGCAGAGCAATCGCAACTCTCGCAACTGAGGTTGTCACGTGATAACTATTTGCTGGAGGTACAAAAGACTCGTAAGTAGTAAAAAAAGATGGCGGACTTTTGGTAGCATAGCGTGCAAAGAACCATGTGACGCTTGCAAAATGGTGTTATAGGGTTGTTCTCTACAATACTTGCAAATTTGGTCAGCAGTCTGACTTGAATGATGCATATGTAAATTTTCATAAAAATTAGATAAATGGTAAGAAATCAGTCAATTATTGAAAATTTTAATATCAACAGAAATTGTTTTAAAAATTTGACTTAACAAAAAAAAAATAAAATAAAAATTTGTGGAAAAAATAAAATAAAAAATGTGAGGGAATGACAAGTGAGGGAATGATGAAATAAGACATTTTTACTAGTTGTAGGGGGGAAATGCAAAATTATGAAGAAATCCAAACTGTTTCCTTTAAGAGAAACACTTAATATATAATGTATGATAAAATTAAAATCTTTGATATTTACAAAAAAATTAATATTCTGTGTGAGGGAATGACTGCTAATAAAAACGCTTCCGGATATACTGACTAAAAAAAAAATTCTGTAAAATTAACAAAATCTTACACCACCAATTTATGTTGCTGGACTGACAAGTGCTCAAAATAGCTTCTTCTCTGTGAAGGATGCTAGACTTCTACTGCTCATTAGTGGTAGATATTTGAGATAATAGCAATGTGTGAGGGAATGATGGTCTAACATGGGGAAACATATAATTGATTGAGTAGACTATATAATAATAGTAAAAATTAATATTTTTATTATTTTTTGTAATGTATCAAATAAGAACTTTATTTTGCTTAGGGTATTTTTAATTATTTTTATTTCTGGATGGAAAGAAATAGGCAATAAAATATGGTAGTACAGGTAGGGGAAAGGTGAGGGAATGATGTTTGCATGATATATATTATATTTTTAAATACTAAATTTATTTATTTTTAAATTTTACTTTCTGCCCCTAATAAACTATGTTTAGATCTTCTAATAAAAATAAAAATAAATAAAAATGTAATAAAATAAAGAGCATTTATATGGCTGGGAAGCACTTTTTGCACTATTGCAGAGAATAACCCTATAGTAAATTTTGTGCTGCAAATAAATAACACAGATTTTAAAAATCACTTGTTATAGATAGGAGCTAACATCAAAACAAAACATAAGGGGAATACTCATTTAAAATACAGGTATGTGAAATGCTTTTTTCAGTGTTACGGTACCTTTTGATATGTTGTATTATCGTAAAAGATAGCTTTTTTTTTTTTTTTTTTTTTTTTTTTTTGTACTACTATAAAACCTTTACTTTTTTCTTAGTTATTACCAAGATAAGTCATATATCATTAGAATCTTGGTATTGACAGTTTTGACTTTTATCTCGTGAAAGCGAAATACTATCGCATCCATTAAAAAAATATTTGTTTACTTTTTGTAAAATTATGATATTTATTTAGCTTCTAATAGTTTAGTAATGAAGTTTTTATATCTTTTTGTTACTAATCCCTAAGAATTAGATTTGATGATTTATAATAATAATAATAAAGCTGACACATGAACTGCTGTATTTAAACAATAAGTTTAATTTCTTATTTTTCTGCAGTAAGCAACAGACAATTTCCATGACTTGTGGATAAGTTATTTTCGATAACTGTAACGTATTAATTTGTTCAGCATTTTATGTTAATTTGAAATAAATTTTAAATGCACACGTAAGAAATAAAATTGATAAAATATAAATTTGAAATGATACTTTTATTAATTAAATACTGTTTATCATCGAGATTTTCATTTTTAAAGCTTATCTGTAATCGTGCAATGAAGAAGTAAAAATATATATGATTACATAGTATGAATTATTAAAAAATGATTAAATCATAATTCTTGAAACTATATTGTGACATTTATAAATATGTCTTATCTTGAAAATTGTTTTTACTCTTCAGTATAATACAACATGTTAATAATAATAAAACACTGAAAACATTTCACATTGTGACTGGTTGAGAGTATGTAAGGATGTATGATTGAGTATTTATTATGTGAAAGTATTTAATTCACAGAGATCAAATATTATTACTTATTCAGTTTAGGGGGGGGGGGGGGATAAACAACTCTATCTGCATTACATCTAAGACAAAATAATATTAATAGTAAAGATGATAATAAATACTAGTCAGTTTGCAGATAACAAATGTCTGTATTATTTTCAAACTGAAAAAATCTAATTAGCTGAAAGTTATAATTTAATGATGTTTATTAACAAATTTAAGTTTCTAAGTTAAATGACTTCAACATTTTGGATTAAGATTAACATCTTAATTGGTATTTATTTCTCTAGTACTTGTTGGCTTAAAAAAAAAATAAAAGAAAATCCTGCTGTATAGTACATTTCTCAAATAGGGTAGATGTGCCAGTAATAGACACCCTTAAGAAATTTCTTTTAAAATTATTTTTTATTAATAAATTATAATCATTATATTCCAGTTTTTTCAATATTATATTAATCTATCAACAATATATAACCATTCTGATAGTTTCATTTCCGAATATCAATAAAAACTCAATTTTAAATAACAGAAATATATCAAAACACCCCAAAAGTCCAGTAATGGACACACTCTGTTCCAGTAATAGACATCCCACAAAAAGTAACAGATATAATTGTTTTTATGACTATTTAGAACCAGAATTTAATGAAAGCATACTAATGAAACAAAACACTGATTTTCAAATAAATTTAACAATTAGGATGCCAGTATTTAATAAAATATTTGTGATAATCATTCACTGTTTGCATCAATTATTGTAATTATCAGAAGATAGATATTTTAATTATTTTAGATGGATAGTTTAAAATACTAAATATCAAGGAATTACAGCTGTCAGAATAATGAGACAGTGGGAGATTTAAAAGTTAATAATAATTTTAAAAAAAAAAAAGTTTTTGAGTATTAGTATATAGCAATAGCTTTGTCTCACTATTTTTAACAACTTCCAGAGACTACTTTATATTACTCGTAATAATTAATATTACAAATATGAAAAAAATGATACTGTGAGTTGGATATTTTAAACACTAAATAAAATAATTCTCAAAATAAAACTGTAGAATTGATGTTTGAGGCCACTGATCTGCAGATTTACTAGTTTCATGATTACTATAACTTTAATTAACATTACAGTAATATATATATATATTTTTTTCAGAGATGAATAAGGGAACATTTAAGACAGATTTTTAACAATTTCTGTAACTTAATTGTTTTTATTTAAATGGGGAGGGTTAAGCTCTATGAGCCCCTATTTGACTCTGCCCTTAAATTATATTTTTTGCTTCTTGACTGGTTTGATTGCCATATTATAAAAAGTGCAAGTCAGAGTTATTATATACATTTAAAAAAAAAGAAAAAAGAATAAATTATTGAAATTTTATTAACCATATAAAATAACTTAAAAGCAGCTACTTATAAAAGTTTTGGTGTTATTACATTTTGGTAAGTGTAATTTAAAAATTAAATTTATTATTTAGGTCTTCAGTTAAGTCAATATTTTATGTAATATAAACATTACTGAAATTGCATTTTTAGCAATGTCTACACGGGGTGTCCATTACTGGAAAATGACTAATAATAATGCAAGATTATAAAATATGCAAGAGGAAGTTATGAAACAAATAATAAAAGCTA
Source organism: Maratus speciosus (assembly GCA_963932465.1). Taxonomy (NCBI): domain Eukaryota; kingdom Metazoa; phylum Arthropoda; class Arachnida; order Araneae; family Salticidae; genus Maratus; species Maratus speciosus. Next base: position 545,536,810 of record OZ010796.1, on the reverse strand, counting down.
AATTTTTATTGGTTTTTTTTTTAATTTTTTTTTTATAAACCAAAACATTGAAGGGTGTCTATTACTAGCACATCTACCCTATATTAATTTACACAATAAATTATCAACTTTTAATTTAGTATAAATTTCGTCAGTGCAAATGAAGTATTGATAGGTCTATAGCAAAAGCTTGCTATATTAAGTATGGGTATAATGCTTTTAAGAGTTTTCTAACTTTTTCACTCTAAACAGTGTCTAAACAGTTTGTTTAAAGCTCTGAGCTTTTCAAGATTGCTAAATATATTGGAAAAGACACTAATTAAGAGACATTGATAAACATGTTATCATGAAATTTGATGTTTAAAAACTCTACACGTAGCATAAACGTACATTTTTCCCCCCTTCGTTTGTATTTAATCATTATAAATAATATGAAATGAAATTGTGTAACATAAATAAAAATAACAATTTCAATAATATTTTGTATTTTAATTTTCAGTTATATAAAAATATATGTACAGTTAGCCCAAGTAATAAGTGATTTTTAAAAGTGACAAAAATGTTAAATTGATTAAAATTGGGGGGGGGGGGGGGCGGCTCTTGTGAAAGAATACAATTGCATAGAAGTAGATGTTGTTTCGGTTTGAGCCTATATACATTATTCTTGTTATAAAATTCAATTTAAGAAGTATAAATTAATAATAATAATTAATTAGTATAAAACAACTTTTGTGATACAGCTAATTGTAAAAATAGAGTCTAGTATAAATAAGCTGAATGAAAAGAACAAGCAACCAAAATAAATTTAACATTGAGCTGCTTCAAAACTTTGCAAAAGGAGCCCGCCCCTTCTATAGTGATAAAATTAAAATAAAAAAAGAGAGAAAACAGGAATAACAATAACACACTCTGCTACTATTATTTCCCATTTTCTGTATCATTCTTTTGGCACTAAAGAAGGAAGCTTTAAAATAAATGCAAGAAAAAATTTCTCGAAATATTTCAGCTTTTCTTTGCGTTGATTTTTAAATATCACGTATTTATCGTAACAAAAAAAATTTCATATGTATGTCATCAGTTTTTAAGTGCTCTCTCTGGTTTTTAAACTCTTAATGCCCCCTTCACCCCTCCATCAGTTAGCCAGTATACATATATATATACTTAAAATGAAATCGAATGTCTAAAAATCAAAGGGAAAAAATAATACAAAAGTTAATCATAGGAACTTGTAAATGCAAATATATATAAAACTGGCTATAATATAGTATATATATGTATATATATATATATATATATATAAACGTTTTACTATTATTAACTATATATATATATATATATATATATATATATAAACGTTTTACTATTAATATAGATATATTTATAAATAAACTAATGTATAGATACAATTTGCCATCCAGTGTTTTTGACGAGTGGAAGTATTATATATTAAGAGATTTTAAACGAGAATTTTCCAGAGATTTTGACGGAGTTAATAGAGAGAAATACAACAAACTTACACATTCAATTAAAGAGATTCAGGAAAATTTTATAATCACCTATGTGGATAAAGCAAATACAAGTTATGCACTGATATGTAAGGTACTTTACGGTAAACTTTTGAATGATTGCTACAATAATAAAAATAGCTATTTACCATTGAATTCGAAAGCTGCAGTAATAGAAAATAGGATTAAAGCCATCTATAAAAAAGTTAAGCTGAAACAAATGAGTCAAAGTTTCCCTTATCTCATACTAGTGCCTAAATTCCATAAAACCCCTATCAAATTCAGGAGTGTGACCTGTGGATTTGGTTCATATATTGGTGCCGCTAGCAAAGCTTTGCTGGGTGTGCTGGAGGGGGTGTTTGACGGAGTGATGGGGGGAGAGACGACTTTTATTATCAAAAATAGCTATACACTATTAGATAATCTGAAAAAATTAAAAAATATTACTGGTTTATTCGCTTACGATTTTGCAGACCTCTATAATACAATTGATTTGACAGATTTAAAAGATAAAATAGTAGATTTTTATAATACAAATAGTACTTCGGATGTTCATTATGATTTTTTCATAAATTTATTTCAGTTAGTAGTACAAGAAAACTACCTTTACGAAGGAAATACAATATTTAAACAGATTCGGGGTATTCCAATGGGGGGGGGGAGTTGCAGTTCCATTTTGGCAAACATTTACTTACATATATATGAAAGAAATAATAATTTAAACAGTAACACATTATCCTACAGATATATAGATGATGTTTTGATAGTTAAATTAAACAATGATATTGAAAATGTTGATTTTACATATTATCCTACGTCTCTGAGTCTGGAACCCTCATCCCAGAATTGTAAAAATATTAATTTTCTAGATGTGAACCTGAGCATAGAAAGTGAAAATTTGATATCTAAGATATTTGACAAGCGAAATGATTTCAACTTTAATACCTTAAAGCTGATATATTTTGATTCCAATGTGCATGTTTCGATTAAAAGAAATGTACTTAGAAATGGATTAATACGAATCGAAAGACTGAGTACTAGAGTTAAAGATATGTTTAGTGATATTTTAGAGTGGTGCCGCTTGGGATTCAAGCATGGTTATCCTCGCAATTTCATCAGGAGAATAACTTGTGATTTTATTAAGAGTAGCAGGTACGGAACTGAACTGAACTCAGTGATGGATGAGAATGGAGGTTTTGATGAGTTGATTGATCTAATGAGTTAGAGAGATATTTTGGTGGATGTTGCAGTTCTGTTTAGTTTTTCATAGTTTTTCATTTTTTCAATTTTGGTCTCGGCGAGTGAAGGGGGACGTAGCATGCGTAAAGTCTGACTTAACCCTGCAGTGTATGTCGTTAGCCATACCGCTCGCCTTCTGTTCTGTTCTGTTATGTCTTGCAATTATATATATTTTCTTTAGTTTGGTTATTCAGTTTGATTTTAAGAGTTAAGTTTATGTTGGTTGTTATAATATTTTTGATGTGAGTTTCAATGCAGCTATGGTGAGTGATGGATTTTGATATTTTGTTTGTGGTTTTAAATATATATATATATATATATATATATATATATATATATATACACCAACATATACTTTAAAACTGCAGCTATTATGGCGCCTATATGTGGTACCTCGATTTTTAATTCGTATAATATTTTTTAAATATTTTATTTAGCAAAGTATATGCTTATCTAGCGTGAATGACATTTCTGCATCCAGAACCAATTTAAGTCATTTTACAGCCCTGCTCCTGATTGCTTTTTTGGAAGTTCCAATCTATAAATCTATTCTTACTGTAATGTATCAATCTGTTCTTTATTTTTCTTAAATGTATTTAATTGTGAGAAAAAATACCATCATAGAAAAGCTGAGGCTTTAAAGCTAAAGTAAAAGGTTAACATAGTCCGTAATTTTAAATTAATAAATTTTAATTTGATAGGAAAATAGGTGATACATTCATGGGAATAAGCTAGAGCAATAAAAATATTAATACGTAATATGAGCTTGTTATTAAAATAATACTCGGATATTAAGTATTTTTAAATTTAACATTTAAAAGAAATATTCTTCAACTGGTCAGCTATTATTCAAAACATTACATTCTGTCCCTTTAAAAGTTGTTGATGCACTCTCATTGGTTAATACATGCTAATATTCGATAAAAAATCGATTCTCTTATTCTTAAATCGTACGTGACATCAGCAGTTGCGGAAGGTGAAAGATGTTTGTTAGGAATAGCGACTTTCGGTTCTTTTCCCCCTTCTCTCGTAAACCCTCCCTTTTGCGGAATAGCTTTCACAACTTTGCGGGCGTTTGATCGGAATAGGCGCGCTAGACAAGTTTTCGGTAACATCCGGCCGTTGTATAAATACGACAGCCTTTAACCGACATGTGGTTCAAGCCAATCCGGCTTCCGAAGAAAAAAACATCAGTGCCCTGCTATTCCGCGGGTCGCATTTTCTATAAACTAACCTAAGATCTTTTTTTTTAAATTAAACTACACCCGACTTGACACGACTCGGGTCGTGTGCGGGAAAAATCGGATTACCCGACCCGATGCAGGACTCAACACTCAAGTCAAAAAATTTTCCCCGACGGGGGGGGGGGGGGCATATGCCCCCCGGACCCCCCTCTGGCGCCGCCCTTGATACATAAACACATATATAAAAGACTGGTAGAATCTCCTTCGTTGGAAGTTGGTTAAAAAGTAGATATAATTCGTTAATGCCTCGATCACTACAACGAAAATATGAGTATGCTTCCCATGAATAATAAATAATTTAAAAAGGAATATTAAAGAAACAACATGTTAAATGTTTTCGTTTAAATCCTGGGAATATCATAATGTGTAGAAATACGATGTTTGGTGTATCATTATACCAAATAAATTTTTTTTAGTGCTAAATAAATAATAAATGTCTTCCATCAATGCATCGTTCTTCGTCATGGTCTGTTAGACCATTCAATCTTGAATAAGTCATGGTATTAAAATTACTTTAACATGTTAGCGCCAAGTCAGTCGCCGGGGACTGACACTGAACTTTCCGTTTAAAACGCTTCATTCACCGATGTCTGTCTGTCTAAAATATGATACAAAATTTAAAAATATATATATTGTTTTAAGTAATTACTGAAAATTTATTTAAAATTTACTTACCTTTTATTTATTACAGGATTATACTTTTTTAAAAATTACTTAAAACATTGTAAATTTTTCAGCTACAGTGTCAGTCATCGTGGCACTCAACGATTTAAATACTCATAACGTACTCTCCATCATTTATATTGTAAAACTGCATTTAAACATATGCATACTATACTTGTAATAATGATTGCAAATTAAATATTGCTGCTTATTTTCTTTAGGTATGAACACACTACTTATTCTATTAAAGAATCCTTTATTAATATATATTTTTTTTTATTAATTTGCAAGCCAAATGTTAAAAATTTTGAAACTCTCTGTACAATGAACATTGATCTCGGTTGATACATAAATAATCTTGGAATACATAAATAACTACACAATTAATAATGCATAAATTTCTATGTTTATAAATCCGTACAAAATAATGTTTCATTAATCTTTTTTAATTTTATTCTAAACAAATATATGCACATACCAGCACATTCAAAATCATAAATATTCTTCTAAAGGGGGATGTTTTTGTAATTAACCAAATTAATATTCTTATTGATATTAAAATTCTCACCAGAGAAACTTTCGTTTACGATCTAAACTCAAACAAGTTGGAAATTGCTCGTCAAACTTGGCAAATGAGGTGCGTTCGTACTATAACTAGTTTTATAATTATTTTTTGCACCCGATATTGTACTGAATGTATAATTTTTTGCAATTCATAAGGTGCATAGTCTGTAACATCATTAAAATGCACTTGCAATAATTTTCCCCATAGGCCGAAATGTAAAGAAAAACTTTTGACTGTCCCTGTAATTAAACTATACATCCGATTTTCATAAAATTTGAAATGGCTCGACAGAATTTTGAAACAATCATATTTAAAATTTCAGACCATTCGGTTGGGTAGTTTTTGCTCTGTTATATGCGGACGGACAGACGGACTGAACGACGACTATAGGTGCTACGTATTTATATAATTACGAACGCACCTAAAAAGAATCAAACTGCGGTTTCGGACAGCAACTTTCGTTTCGGTCGAACACCAGTTTATTCACCGTGCTATTTTTTTTTTTTTTTAAACACTATAAAATAAAACATGAAATGAGTAAAAATATATATATATAATTACGAAGTCATGCTATATAAACATGTACCTCCCCTCTAGTAAGGGCAGGTCTATAACCAAAAATCCAACATTTAATATACTCAATCGTAAATGCAATTAATGAAAATCTGAATTCTATATCAACAAATATAACTATTTATGTAATAAAATTAGCTCTCAATTAAATGAATATAACGGGAAGCTTAAAATATATACCCGAACTTTGATAAAACGGATACAAAAGGAACTAGAAAATTTTTTTCAATCAATGTATAACGGTATAAAACTAAAAATCTTACCTTTAAATGTGTTTTAAAGTTAGTTGTTGCTTCAAAAGTTCCATTTATAGCGGTAGATCTCGTTTTACATATTTGGCACGCAGCCTTAACTTTACCGTTATTATCAACAGAAATTATTTTTAAAAATTTTCCATTTAGTATAGCGCAACGTGTACTATCGCAATTCATTAATTCACTAGCTACATTATCATCCGGAACTGGATAAATATCAGCCATTCTTTCAGGAGACTTAAACATACATTACATTTCTTTCTACTAAACTTACTTAAACTTAAACTACATTACATTTCTTTCTATGGTTCTTTAAAAAGTACTATGCACAGCAAAACTCTGAATGATTATTCCTGTTTATCCCAGAGTAGTTTTTGTCGTTCTCATAGCAACGTTGTAATTATAAAAGCTAAAACGTTAGTATTGTAAGAATTCAGCATAAATGCTCAATTAAAACTGAAGATTCATTCTAATCCTTATCGTATCAGCAGCTGAAAAAGTATGTTTGCATTAACTTCCAGAAACGAACCCTATAAGAAAAAACAAAACAGACAGGCGCTTATTTTGCTTTTGTGAATCTTACATTTGCGCTTTAAACGACCGGTTCTTTTGTTTCTGTGGAAGCAGATTGAAATCGACAGAAATGTATTTTGAGTATTTTCAAAATACAAAATACTTGAAAAAATCATTTCAAAATACATTACCAAAATACTTTCGTTTAGTCGGCTTAAAATACAAAATACAAATGCATTTTGAAAATGTATTTCAAATACATGTATTTTCGATACTGCCCATCTCTGCTGAGAATATACGTGTTCCATTTTTTTATTTGAAAAAATGCGTCCGTAATGGAAAAACATGTAAAATAAATTAATTAAAATAATATTTTTTTAAAGGTTATTGTGTAAAAAAATAATATTGTGCAAACCTACATATCATAAATTATTTTTATGTTTAATTTCAAGTCAAAATACTGAATAGTTTTTTTGTAAAGAGTACGACAAAATGTAATTTGTGTAGCCTAGTAGAGGATTCGCTTCGCTCATCCTAATTAATTGTAATTTAATTTAATTATATTATTAAATTATATTTTCACGAATTCTTACCTATAAATACATTAATATTTATTATAAACAACATAAAAATTGCTAACTATTGAAAGTACAAAAACTAAATGTCAAGAAAAACACACAGTTTAGTCAATTGCTTTATCAATTCAAGACATTAAAACAAATGCAAAATACGCAGAAAATTTGTTTTGAGAGAAATTTAATAATACATCCACTGAAGGGGCTTTCAGTGCTCCTGTAAGTCTAATTGATCTCCTTACTATTTTTCAAACATAATTATTTTGAGAACGCCAATAAAACCACATTTCATATCAGCGATTAAATAAAAAAATCAATTGAAATTGGGTGGACGGGTTGGGTTGGGTTGATTGTTGACGGCCAATTATCTACACGAGGGATATAGGCCCTAGGGGGAGTGCCTTCCGTGGAGGTCTTTCTAAGGGAACCTAATCCGTATTAACGCATGGAAATCCACGGCTCGAAGAAAACCACGAAAACTCCGAACGATTAGGCCGACGGGCGCGATTGGGTTTGAACCCAGCACCTCCCGTCTACCAGCTTCGAGAGCAGAACCTCTCAGCCACTGGTGGGGCAATTGGGTGGACGGAGAGATCAAATTATTGGGTGGGCTCGCGCCCATATAAGTTAACGACACTGTGTTCTATTAATAGTACACCGAGTCCGAAAGGGTTAAGCCGCTCACTTAACTTTACAAATCATTGTCAAAAAGATAAGAAATAAAATCTTTAATATAAAGGCGTACAAAAATAATAAAGGAATATTTATAAGCATAATAAACAGTGCAGTGACAGAACCTTATTCATATTTAGTATTACAGTTCCGTAATTAACGTTATTTTCTAAACAATTTACTAATATACTTTCTGAAATTTTCATCTGGTAATATGAATAAAAAAATCCTTATATATGACGTTAAATAGTAATATATTTTTTTTCTTTTTAATGCATTTTCAAATATATTATCGTCTCCGCCCACAAATTTAACTTATTAAATAATTTGTAGTAAAAACTTGAAAAAAAAAAAGTTTCTTAATAATGCAAGTTCCCCTCAAGTAAAGAACACCAATTGAATTTAAACTCTTAGTACATTCTTTCAGTAACTTTCTTTTCCATTTCCCTTCATTCTGTTTGTCGACTGACGCTACTGTGGGTTCGAAATAAAACAAAATGCTAGGCATAATATGCATTTATAATTCTGACTTTTCATGAAAATGATCCGTTGCGATATTGTAACTTTCCTTTTTTAACTATTTCTTTCGTGTTATGGGAATTAAACATTATCTAAACAAATAAATATGATTTGCGTCATTCTAAGATTGTTCACTCGCTGTTGAGTGGAATTGCAGCGAAATATGCTTGTTCTTTACTCAGAATATTAGGAGTTCTTTAAAACTTATCCGAACTCCCTTCAAAAAACGACAAAAAATAAATAAAAAATCCTGCTGGCCCGGCCTACAGGCGGAGGTAGATTTCGAAGTTAAGTATATCAATTGCACCAACAAAAACTAAATCATGATTAGATATAAATCCACTTTAACAGTTTTATCTGGCCGCATTTGACAAGTTTTTATTTCATTTTTATATAATAGCTGGTTTTATCATAATCATGTTAAGGCGGTATTAAAAAAATACTTTTCCATGCTCAACAACTCGAAATTTTCTGGCACATTTTCAGATTAATTTTTAATAGAAAAAATACTAAACTCTCTGACGTGATTTTTGAAAAGATTTATAAGCGACGTGTGTTTTTATTTTTCTTTCAATTAATTGAAACTTGATTAATAAACAATTATTTTCTCAGTAGGGCAATATTTTTCGTTTCTAGCACAATCGCTTCGGGAAATTCTGTTCAAAATGCCCACTTTGACATCATTTTTTGAAATATATTCTGCCTTTATCACAAAAAAATCGATCATTACGGTACATTATATAGTTTCTGAAGAAAAGAATCTATCAATTGGACGCGTTTGAGAGCAAAAATTAATTTAAAAATGAGTAAGAAAATAAGCAGTTTGGATTTGAATACGGTCTTAATAAGATGATTTTTTTTCTTCAACCGCTGTGTATTTTTAATTTGTTTTTGCTGTAAGAATTCGTCCTATCAAAAACTTGACTATATAAATGTTGAAAACAATATTAAGAAGATATATGATAAATTCATGGGGATTTTATATCTTGTGAATTGACGGAGTTATAGAAATTTTTCTTCTTCGCCTCCCTTTTTTTGTTTTCGTTTTTAATTTTTTTGCGGTACGAATTGATCCTATCAAAAACTTGTGAATATAAAAGTTGTAGATAATATTAAGGAGATGTATAATAAAATTAATTGGATTTGACATCTTGAGAATTGGCGAATTTATGATTTTTTTCTCCCAAAAACCCTATTTTTTGCGCCCCTTGAGCCCATTTTTAATTTCATCAAAAATCTGCGATACATAAATTTTTGGTCCTACTTTTAGAAGTAATAAAAACTTTAAACTGATTTGATATGTACATTCGGTTTTCACAAACCCCCTCCCTATTTCCATCCCCTTGGTCCGATTTTGCCCATTAATGAACTTGACCGAGATTTCATCCCCCTTGATTTTATGTATCAGTTTGGAAGAGATTTGTGCAGAATTGTGGAAGTTATCGTGTCCAGAAGAAAGTGATATATATAGTAGATATATAGATAGATAGATTTTAATTCACCTTAATCTTATCGTGCTTTTGGATACCATGTGCAGGAAGATATTTTGAAAACAACTGGGATTTTATTCGGTATGTTGTGTAATATTTCTATTTTTTATGCTATAAATTAAATATTTAAAAGGTTGTATTGTTTTTTCCATTTCATGCCATTTGATATTATTCTGTTTTCATCTTGAAACTATTCTCTTGGTCATATTGGTTGTTTGAGTACAGGAGAAAAAAAAAAAAAAAATCAGCTTTTAGCTTTTTTCTCACAGAAAACAACCGATTTGCTTATATCATTCAATTCTGTACTCTTGAAAACATAATTCAATATATAAGTTTTTCAATTATTTTTTTTGTTTTCGGATATCCATATTCTTCTTTTTTTTTTCTTCCATATTAATTCTTGTAATTAAGTATAAGGCACTTTATTTTATACATACAGTTGTATATTACAGGTTTGTGGTATACATTTTTATTGTCATTTCATTCACAATATTGCGGTTTTTGATGATGGTCGGTAATGTTTAATTAATGGTTATATACAGGGTGTCCGGTCTCAACGGTGTCCAATGGCTAATTCCTAAACCGTTAGTCATAGACATATAGTTCCAATTACAAAAATGTTTTAAATCAGGTAAAGCAATATTTTAAAAGCGATTTGGGTCAATAAAAACATTTCTTAAAAAATTACGAAATTTAAATTTTTATACGGTCCCCCGGTCCTATAAGTTATATTTAGTGAAATTTTCCTTTTACACTGACAAGTGATACACAAAAAGTCCCGTTATTCTACGATTAAAATTGACCGAGTAATAGCTGTTTAAAGTTGGAGCATATTTTTTGCTGCAAATTGGGGGTCATTCACAAATTTAGTCGAAATGTAATTTCGTCAGATATAAAAAATGTTTGGGAGTAAAATTAACATTGCAATATAAATTTGAAATCTTTAATCATTCTGGCATATTAATGGAAAATATACAATTTGTAATAAACATTTAAGAAGAAAGAAAAAACAGAATTTTTGTTAAATAAAATGATTCTAAATTAACAGCCTCAATTCTTTACAAAATGATACGTATTTTAAAATATTATTAGATTTCACAAGCCTGCAAAAGTTGGGTTATGTCATGTTTTTTAGCTTTTGATAATTGATTCTTATATATTCTGTACCGCTGAATCCGAAATTGACCTTCATTTTTAACTATCATATCAGGATTTTTCGCAAATTGCAAATTTCAAAGTTAAGAAGTTCAATGTTAAAATTGAATTTCCTCCCCATCTCATCGGACCACTCAGCTGTTTAGCTGTAAGAATTCCAGGATAAGCAAAAATATCGAATAATTTTTTTAATAAAATAAAATAAAATAAAAAATGTTTTACATATGTTTTATAGTATGAGATTTTCGCTATATTTTAACTTACACATTTGCGATTTGCAAAAAATTCTAACGTGATGGTTAAAAATGAAGGTCATTTTCAGATTCAGTGCTAAAAAGTGCGTAAAAATCAATTATCAAAAGTTAAAAAACACAACCATCTCCTCTACTTTATAGTATTCGATTTTTGTTGTTCTTTAATTTTGAAAATTTATGATTTGCGAAATATCCTGACATGATGGTTAAAAATTAAGGTAATTTTCGGATTCAGTGCTAAAAAATACATAAAAGTTAAAAAACCCAACAATCGCAGTCTTGTATTATCTAATCTAAAACTTTTTCTTAAACTCCTTGGCGGAAATCTATCCGAAATTTTTTGTGTTATCCTGTAAAATAAGTATAAATGGTAACCACCGAAAATCTTAATAATATTAGATTGTTATCGGATTTGCGCCAGTATGTAAAATGCAATCTCGATCGGATATTTAAAAGTGGGTTAAAGTTCGAGTACAAATTTTGAACTGGAAAAACATACATACGATTGTTGAAGTAACATAAAAACTTATAAAAAAACATAATTTTTGTTAAAAGAAATCATAAGAGAAACAGTCTCAAATCCTGACAAAATAAAACATATGTTTTTTTAGCCAATTTGAGACTTAATCATAATACTTGTAGGTTTTTTTTTTCAAAGCGCAGATACACATGAAGGAAGATCTTCGAATACTTTAAACACTTGGTATATGATCCCTCAAATCCAAGCCGAACTCATTTGTTTTCAGAGTAGAAAAGTGGCATAAGTCATACATTTTTAAAGTTTCATAACTCGCTCAATTTTAGCGTTATATGAATGGGACTTTTTTGTCTTACTTGTCAGTGTAATAGGAAAAAATTACTAAATATAACTTATAGGACCGGGGGACCGTATAAAAATTTAAATTTCGTAATTTTTTAAGAAATGTTTTTATTGACGCAAATCGCTTTTAAAATGTTTCTTTACCTGATTTAAAACATTTTTGTAATTGGAACTATATGTCTATGACTAACGGTTTAGGAATTAGCCATTGGACACCGTTGAGACCGGACACCCTGTATATATAAGTTTTTTACTGAGGGTGGTTTTGTTTTCTAGGGGTCATGATCGGTGTAGATCTGCAAAACTTTTTCAGAAATTCCAACATAGGAACGACGCCAATAGGTAGTATTTCATACGAAATCTACCTAAAATAAAATGAGACTGTATATATACAATAAACAGAAATATGCCGTTTACGTATGTTGATTTGAACGTAAAGTACTTTCTTCTTGCTTAAGTGTTATAATAAAATTATGTGAAAATCACCAAATAACACAGGTAAAAAATACTTTTGAAAAATTAAACATGTTCACCTGATAGAGATATGAGCGGGACCGTAACCGGTCCGGCAAAATGAAGCCGAAATTTCTAACTGGCCAGGCCAACAGATTAAAGACAATTTCTTTTAACGGGCCGAATCCAAAAATACTGGCCCCGGGCAGTTTTTTTTTCGGCCCCGGTCCGCGCCGATAAAAAGATCAAATGGGCCGACCGGCCAGATATAGAAATTTAAAAGTATTAAAATAAGTCGATAAAATACTAACAATTTTCAGTGGGCGTGACCAAAGCGAGGATAAGTATAAATGTGCTGCACGATCCTATGCTAGACAGACATCAATACAGAAATCATGTCCAGCGTAAAGATCGGCTTCGGGCAGTTACATGACGTCTGAAACAGGGCTTAAATTTTTCAGTAGACTCGGGTCGGGATCAAGCTTACATTTTTTTTCTACATATCAAGTCTACGTGGGGGCTGGTAGTAGACTTAAGAGTCCACACTAGTCCCGGGAAGAACCGAAAATGCTAATATTAAGTCTATGGGAACGTTATTTTCAAATATCTTGCTTGCATTTTAACATTTTTAAATGATTTTTTTTTTTGTATAGGATAGCTGAGGTCTATCTCTAACAGGGCTAGGTTTTACTTTTTTTTTTCTTTTTAATTTTGGGTATAGTTTTTTTTTTTTTTTTAATTAGGTGAAATCCAATTTCAGAATCGGTTCCAAAAGCGAATTTTTTTTTTTTTTTTTTTTTAATCTGAAACCAAAATCGAAACAGCAAAAAACGACCTTTGTAGAGATCGATCTCAGCTATGCAATGCAAATAAATAAATAAATAAATAAATAATATTGAAATGTAAACGAGATATCTTAAAACAATTCCCCCATTGGATTAACATTGGCGAGCGAACATTTGAAAACCCAATTTTAGCAATTACCAAATTAAAGAAAAATATCGGAATTATTTTCTACATCCCTGTATAAGGTCTATAGATTCCTATACATACACTATATAGCCATTAATCACCGGACACTTTCAATTTTAGACATTTAGCTGAATATTTAAAGATATACTTGTCGAATTTTTCTGGAACTGCAGGATTATGAAGAATATGTTTGACCATATTTATCAACGACGATTTCATCAGAAGGGCAATTAGGGGCCAACAAAAAAATCAAAGAAAAATAATATTTCGGATCACCCTATAAAATATAAAGCACAAATGATCTATCGCTATAGCATACGAATATGTGGATATTGTAGAATATGCGTATTCATTTGTGTAAGAATAGCACGTATATTCATGGATATATATTGATTATTTTAAAAAGTTCAAATTCTTGCATGTTTTTTGTTTATGTCATGTAGGGTTTTCAACCAAATTTAACGCGAGTTTCAGAAAATTTGACAAAATGGAGTAGAAATAATCTAGAGCAATTGCAATATAAATATATCAAACACTTGATGAAATATGAGCAGGTGTATGAAATGTTTTTATCTGCGCATACGCGGACGAACTTTTTTTTTTTTTTTTTTTTTTTTTAATGACTTAATAGTCAACTCTATAGAGCAACTAATATAAAAAAAATCCGATATCAATTTCCAACTGGGCGAAAAATGCCGGACTAGGATTCGAACCAGGGATCTCTTGGCTGAAGCTGCCAATGCTCTACCATCTCAGCTATCCCAGACAATGATCCGGGATCTGATATGATTTATTTACCAATTAGAATAATTGTGTTAAAAGTAATCTAGTGTAATCACGTATCCGGCGATTTTCTAGTGTTCCATTACCTGCGATTTATTCTGTTGAGCTGAACCAGATTTCAGACCAGTTGCTATAATCAATAAGGTTAGCTGGGTGAAAGAGTTCTACCAGATTCGTCCAGGATAGCTCAGATGGTAGAGCATTGGCGGCTTCAGCCAAGAGATCCCTGGTTCGAATCCTGGTCCGGACATTTCTCGCCCAGTTGGAAATTGACATCTGATATGATTTATTTACCAATAAGAATAATTGTGTTAAAATTAATTTAGTGTAATATAAAAAAGCAAGTCAAATACCGTGAAAATTTAGAAAAATATCGGCGATAGAGTTAGCTGATTTTTAGTTGCTCTCTGAAAGCAGCTGAATGACAACAGTCCAGGCAATAGAGAGAGTACAGGGGCTCCACCTAGCAAAATTCAGGGTAGTTCTGGAAAAGGGCATACTATATGTTTCTTGGGTCGCTGAATCCGAATTTTTAACTTCCCACCAAAATTTCCTCCGGCAACCCCCCACACACAAATTTTGGTAAAAAGCCCCCAAAAAAGGTTTTTATTAAAAAAATCAATTTTTTTTATTGTATTAGGGGGAAAGTATCTAGAAATTCAGAAAATAGACAAAATTTGCAACAAATTAGATATATGACATTATGACTTGGGATGAAGGGAAACCGAGGATCTGCCTCGGAACATGCGCGCGGTGCTGCGTGAACTAAGTTGCGCAATTCCACTTAACCACTCACACGTTTACATTCGCCCTCCCATCTCCCCTCCGAACTTTCTCTATAAGGTATACTTTAAGTTTTTTGGGTCGCTGAATCCGAATTTTTAACTTACCCCCAAAATTTTTCCCCTCGAAAACCTCCCAAAATAGTTGTTATTAACTTAAATTTCTTATTGTTTTAGGGGAAAAGCATTACAAAATTCAGAAACTAGACAAAATTTGCAACAAATAGGATATATGACATTATGACTTAGGATGAACGGGGAGGGGGAGGGCTGCCTCTGAACATGCACCGCGGCGCTACGTGCACCAAGTTATGAAGTCCAGGAAATAGGGGATTTTATCTGGAAAAATTAATACTAGTTCTGGATTTCGACTCACTTTATGTTTTTTGGGTCGCTGAATCTGAATTTGTAACTTCCCACCAAAATTTCACCCGGCAATCCCCCAAAAAATTGATTTTTTGAAAAAATTTGGTTTTTGAGAAAAGCGCGCGGGGAATGTTCCGAGGCAGCCCCCTTTCTCACCGTTTATCCTACGTCATAATGTCATATATCCTATTTGTTGCAAATTTTGTCTAGTTTCTGAATTTCGTAATGCTTTTCCCCTAAAACAATAAGAAATTTAAGTTAACAACAACTATTTTTGGGGGGCGGTTCAGGGGTGGGGAATTTTGGGGGTAAGTTAAAAATTCGGATTCAGCGACCCAAAAAACTTAAAGTAAACCTTATAAGGAAAGTTCGGAGGGGAGATGGGAGGGCGAGTGTAAACGTGTGAGTGGTTAAGTGGAATTGCGCAACTTAGTCCACGCAGCACCGCGCGCATATTCCGAGGCAGATCCCCCCTTCCTCTTCATCTAAATCATAATGTCGTATATCTAATTTGTTGCAAATTTTGTCTACTTTCTGAATTTCTAGATACGTTTCCCCTAAAACAATTAAAAAAAATTGATTTTTTTAATAAAAACCTCTTTTGGGGCATTTTACCAGGGGGGGGGGGGGTTGCCGGGGGAAATTTTTGTGGGAAGTTACAAATTCGGATTCAGCGACCCAAAAGACAAAGTAAGCCGATTTCCAGAACTACCATGAATTTTGCTAGGTAGATCCCCTATACGGTCTCTATTGCCTGGACTAAAAGGAAACTTTTGAAATCCATGTGTGAAGTTATTCGAAGACAGCATCCGACCCTCCTCGCACATACTAAAGTGTAGATGTTTATGTCAAGGAAGAGCATTTACACAGGGCCTGTTTACAGAATAGGCCCATGAAGTCCGTGGTTACTCACTGAAATACAAAAGGGCCCCCATTTTCACTTTTCAAAACTAATTTTTAGAAAAAAGAAACTCAATCACTGTAAAAAAAAAAAAAAAAAAAAAAAAAAAAAAAAAAAAATCTTATGAAACTTTTTTTTTCTTACTATATGGCAATTTTTAAATCACAAAAAAATATTTTGAAGTTTACATATTCCCAACTATTGTCATTTACAAAATAAATTGTTTATTTACAATTAAACATATAATAAAATACTTTTATATAAGTAGTTTTATTTTAATATTAAAAATGTTATTTACTCTAAACTTTGATGATAAAATTTAAAATTATTTAATCATAGGAAAAAGAGATTTAGTAAATAAAAAAGCAATTTGTAGAGTAATAGGGGGGCCTCCCTGTGTGACGTCGGGCTTCCCCTATTCCTAAGCGTTAAGCGGGCCTTGCATTTACACATTTGTTGAAGTTGAAACTGCATGCAGAGGTGATATTAGAAGAATCATAACTCTAAAGTGGAAATTTTTTTTAATTATTAAGCCTGGGCCTTAAATCGATTTAACCATTGGTCTTAAATATGGTGTCAACGATTTTAATCAGTTCATTTAAATCAGCGATTAAATTATGATTTTAATCAACTGATTTTTTTTTTTAAAATATCATTGATTAAAATCATAAAGTTTCTAAATGTTTAAAATGACTCTAGCAGGAATAGCCGAGCTAAGCTCGGTCAAAATTAGCTTTGTGTTTGTCTCGATATATTATTCCCACTGAATCATTCTTGCTGTTTTAGATGCAATTTGCTTGACCCTGAGCCATAGTGACCCAAAATGACCCACTAATCGAATTTTGTGACCTAACACTCTCTCTTCTCGACTCTTCTCGAGCCTGAAAACGATGGAATACAAAATTTAGTGAAAATCGTTAGTTGTTTTCTAGATAAAATAAGCTTGACCCACTAATCGAAATTTATCGAACATGTGACCTATTCCAATGGTCTTTTTGTACTGTGAAACGGTATAATAAAAAAAATTGTCAAAATCGTTTGAACATTTTTGAGGTACAGTTAGCTTGACCCCAACCCAGTGGAATTGCGCAACTTAGTCCACGCAGCACCGCGCGCATGTTCCGAGGCAGATCCCCCTTCCTCTTCATCCTAAATCATAATGTCGTACATCTAATTTGTTGCAAATTTTGTCTACTTTCTGAATTTCTAGATACGTTTCCCCTAAAACAATAAAAAAATTGATTTTTTTAATAAAAACCTTTTTTGGGTCGGCTTTTTACCAAAATTGGGGGGGGGGGGGGTTGCCGGGGGATATTTTGGTGGGAAGTTACAAATTCGGATTCAGCGACCCAAAAAACATAAAGTAAGCCGATTTCCAGAACTACCATTAATTTTGCTAGGTAAAATTCCCTATTGCCTGGACTATAAGGGATTTTCCACGGATTGTCATTTTTCATTAAGGCTGTTCTCAAATCCAAAAGGGAAACTTTCTGACATAAGTTTTAATTTATTTTTGGTCGGAAATGCATGAAACTAGCAGGTTTTGCTGTTCAGAAACTATGTCATCGAGCTGTTTTTTCCGGTTTTTTTTGCAAACGCAATAGATTGTTCAGAAAAGAGTGTCAAAGTGGACGCTTTGAACCGAATTTCCGCGCGAAAGCAGAAAATCCTCTGACGAAAGGGTTAAAAACACGTTTGTCACGTGATCAAATTCGCTTATAACTCGATAGGTAATTAATTGATCCAATAATGGAAAAAACAGGTCGATTCCAAATCGCTTCCAATGTCAGGCTTTCCAATTAGGCTGTTCCCAACTGCTCTGCTCAACAAGCGCAAAACGTTTTTACACATTTACAAATTCATTTTTTAACGGAAAGCTATAAAATTGGAAAGTCTGGTCCTGGAAGTGATTTGGAATTGAACTGTTTTTTTCCATTTTTTGATCAATCCATTACCTATTGAGTTAGAAGCGTTTTGGATCACGTGACAAACCCGTTTTCTCCCGCTCGAGTGCTTTTTCTTCTTTCGCGCGGAAATTCGGTTCAAAACGCCTACTTTGACACTCTTTTCTGAAACATCTAGTGCGTTTGCAAAAAAATGGAAAAGACAGCTTGATGACCTAATTTCTGAACAACAACACCAGCTAGTTTCATGCATTTTCGAACAAAAATAAATTAAAACTTATGTCAGAAAGTTGCCCTTTTGGATTTGAGAACACCCTTAACTGACTTTCAGCACAAATGTTAATATTTAATGAATGTCAATGAGTTGATTTGGAAGAAATGCTTCGATTTTTATACTTCTTTTTTTCTTGGAATAGGTTCGCACAGGTGGTTTTCCACAATCCTCACAGAGCATCAATAACAAAAAAATTAAAATTAAAAACGACAATTTATGGAAAACCCCTTATCATTTAGCCGCTTCTAGAGGACAACTAAAAGTCACCTCACTCTATCGTCTGATATATTTCTAAATTTTCAAGATATTTGACTAGTTTTGTTTTATACAATTTGCTCTGTAGAATTTATTATTAAATCATGAAAAAAAAATCTTTTTTATCGTGCGCTCATGCGCAGATAAAAAAAAATCTCATAACTGCTCATATTTCATCAAATGTTTTTTAATATTTTTATATTGCAGTTGCATACTATATTATTTCTACTCCATTTCGCCTAATTTTCTGAAGCTGGCGATAAATTTGATTGAAAATCCTGCATGTTGCAAACAAAAAACATGCAAGAATTTTTTGAACTTTAAAAAAAATCGATATATCTTCATGAATGTACGTATTATTTTTACACAAATGAATTCGTATATTCTAAAATCGCCCGGGGCGACCATCCCCTTCGCCCCCCCCCCCCGTTTCGCACGGGGCTGTAAACGTACAACCTACAGTAAGACCGAAAACCGTATAACTTGCACAGAAAACATACATTATGGCAACCCTAAATCACACAGCATTAGGTAGATTTCCTTTCATAAACAGTATCACAGTATCGTAGAAAAACAGAATAAACCACACAAAGACGAAGAATAATTAATAATAAAAGTAAAAAAAAAAAAGAAAATCTCTCTATCTCTCTCTTTTTCTGTAAAGACAAAATACCGTGAGCCAGAAAAAAAAAAGAGAATTTTTCTGTCTGGCAAGTTGCCAGCAAATTCACACCGGATCGAAGCTGCGTAGGGAAGGAATTCGTGTCTTAAGCTTGATTTTTTAATAAACACTCTTGATTTTTTCCTAAACACCTACACACTAGAGGTCTGCACGGGCCCGGGCTTGGCCCGAGGCCCGTACCCGGCCCGGCCCGCGGGCCGGGCCGGGCCGGCGGAATGAAGGCGAATTTTCAAACGGGCCGGGCCGGCAGAATTAGGACAATTTTTTCAACGGGCCGGGCCGGGCCGACAGACAAAATAAACGGGCCGGTCCGGGCCGACAAAAAAATTAATCGGGCCTATCGGCCCGATATAAGAATTTAAGCGAAGCAGATAAAATACGAGCCATTTTCAATGAATATGATTTTCTTGAGAAGTATAAATGTGCGTCACGAGCCGATGCGAGTTTAACAACATCAATACAGAAATGTAACGTGTCCATCGTAGAGATCGGCATCGTACAGTTACAAGATGTCTGATTCCGAGTTTAATTTTTTTTCAGCAGACTCGTGCCGGGAAGGAAGTGGTCTTAATCGATCTCAGGATGTGTAGAACAGTCATTTTGTTTTGTAATATTAATAGTGATAATGAACTTCTCTTAACGGTATCTTTGGAAATATACCTTAAAGTTGTTCTCATATTCACTGTTCAACAATGCAAAGCTTTCAGACACATGTTTCTGACAAAAACTTTATCTATAAAGGCATAAAATTGACAGGCCTGCCTATTGAAGGCATTTGGAAACGAATAGCTTTTTCCATATTTAATAAATTACTTACAGAGATAACAGCGATTCCTCTCACGTGACTTACGTTTTTCTCCTTTACTGTGCTATCGCTTCCGGAAATTCGATTCAAAACGCTAACTTTGACAGTATTTTCAGAAAGATATATTGCTTTTATCTATGAAAAAAACGACATTTACATAGCTTTTGAATAAGAATACCTGCCAATCTTACGCGTTTCCGAAAAGAAAAGACTTCATAAATGTGTCGAAATGTAGCTCCTTTGGATTTGAGAAAAGTCTTAAAAATGAGAGAAATATTTTCACAAATCTGCTTTTTATTATACAGCTTCAAATGTTATCTTGTTTTTAATCCTTTATTCTGAACTACATTAATCTTTTAATGAATCCTTATTTCCATTTTGAAATGTCTGTAGACACGATGACTGTAAGTAATCGTTAATGTTTATTATTGTGCGTTTTCTGTTTTGCGAACATCATAGTAATGTAAAATATACTGTAAAACGTTCCCATAAATATGTATGTAGTATTCATTAAAAGAATCTTAATTGTATGTTGAGAAAAAACGGATTTTTTTTTTTTTTTTTTTTTTTTGTAGAAATTGTATCTGACTGGACCCGTTTTCATTCATTTTTGTACGGGCCGGGCCAGGCTCGGGCCGAACTTCCAACTTTTACACCGGGCCGGGCCAAGATAGCTTTCGTACGGGCCGGGCCGGGCCCGGGCCTGGAAATTCCGGCCCGTGCAGACCTCTACTACACACTTGTATTAAACAGACTTCCAGTCCATTACACAGGACTGTAAACGATTACGATTATTAACTCTGATTTTGATTACATCTCTATTTATGAAGGTAAGATTGCGATTATAAATTTGATTATATATTTTCTTAAATGCTAGATTACGATTACGTTTAGATTAAGATTAACATTCTTTTTGTTGGATTACGATTATCGAACTAGTCGATTACGATTACAGTTTGATTACGCTGATTTCGTAATCTACATCTTACAAACTAGAGTCCTGTACCGGGTCGTGTAACCCCAATTTTACCCAAACCACACCCGACACTAAATTTGGGTTGGGTTGAAGCTAATCTCTCACTGCGGTTCGGGATGAGTTGACTTTTTTTGGCTGTAAGTCAGGTTATCTTTAAATGTCTCGTTTTCATGTCAGTTTGGGGTTTTGCGAGTCGGGTTAAGATTTACCCAGTGTCCCACCGGTGGCCGAGAGGTTCTGCTCTCGAAGCTGGTAGATGGGAGGTGCTGGATTCGAACCTAATCGCGCCCGTCGGCCTAATCGTTCGGAGTTTTCGTGGTTTTTCTTCGAACCGTGGATTTCCATGCATAAATACGTGCTAGGTTCCCTTAGACAGACCACCCACGAAGGCACCTCCCCTTAGGGCCTATATCCCTCGTGTTGATAATTGGCCGTCATAAATAAAACCAACCAACCGGATTTACCCAGTTTTTCAAAAAATAAAAAAAGGCCTTAAATATTTTGTCCTGTGAAAAAATTGCATACTTGAATATTAATGCGTATTATATATGTGTGTTTTGAGTGTGTTTCTTTTTTTTATAAAAAAGATAAAATTAATATTAGAGATATAATTAAGACTAATATTCTATAAATGCATTAAAATAAGGATTAATTTCCCTAAATTTCGGGTTCAGGTTGAAGTATATTCTGTTGGAGTCCAGTTTCGGGTTGACTAAATTTTAGAGTTCGGATTAGGCATAACCCGTAAATCAAGCAAAAGAATTATTCCATGATAAATAATATTAACCCATTAGTGCCTGAATTTTTGTTTTCTCAAATTCTTTGGTAAAATCACTTTAAAATGTTGTAAAAGGAACAGGAAAAATACTAAAAAAAAATTAAGCTTAAATTTTTTAGTATTTATTTGATAAAATGTAAAAGAGCTAAATATGAGTATTTCTAGTAGAATAATCAATGCAAAAACCCTTGACGGGTTAAAAGTTTCTGACGCAGCAATTTATCTTATGCTCTAAGAATTTTAAATATGGAACTTAAAAATACTGATATCAAATTTTGAGTGACGTTATGCTATTTCTTAAAAAATATATTTGTATTTATTTCATTTTATTTTTGTTTTATTTATAATCGCATGTGCAAAAGTTATGTTCAACATGAAAAGCTGCATAAAATTTTATTCGCTGTTGCTTTATCATTTACATCTCTCATAAATTCAAAATATGAGTTTTAAAAGATATGATATAAAATTTAAGTGACGCCTTGATGTGACTTTAAAAGGTTTGTTTTTTAAAATTCAATTTAAATTATTTTTGACTTGGTTAAAATATTTTTTTACATCTATACAATACTTTTAATTTTCCAATTCACTGTTAAATATATCACTTTCATTGAATCTATACTATGCATTGAAATGTATTTATTTCAATAAATTGATTTATCTTTTGTATCACGCTATTCAAAATTGTGAGTAAGATTTATGTAAATGGTTTATTTGCGTCAAACTATCCTTTTTCATACATTTCATGTAGTTTGGACACAATGACGCAAAGAAACCATTTATATAAATCTTACTCACAATTTTGAATAGCGTGACACAAAAGATAAATCAATTTATTGAAATAAATACATTTCAATGCATAGTATAGATTCAATGAAAGTGATATATTTAACAGTGAATTGGAAAATTAAAAGTATTGTATAGATGTAAAAAAATATTTTAACCAAGTCAAAAATAATTTAAATTGAATTTTTAAAAACAAACCTTTTAAAGTCACATCAAGGCGTCACTTAAATTTTATATCATATCTTTTAAAACTCATATTTTGAATTTATGAGAGATGTAACTGATAAAGCAACAGCGAATAAAATTTTATGCAGCTTTTCATGTTGAACATAACTTTTGCACATGCGATTATAAATAAAACAAAAATAAAATGAAATAAATACAAATATATTTTTTAAGAAATAGCATAACGTCACTCAAAATTTGATATCAGTATTTTTAAGTTCCATATTTAAAATTCTTAGAGCATAAGATAAATTGCTGCGTCAGAAACTTTTAACCCGTCAAGGGTTTTTGCATTGATATCATTACTTTTTTGAGGTTAGTGATAAAATTATTAAAAAAAAGATACTTATGGAATTTAATGCAGATTTAATTTTTACTGTTTTATTACAATTTTCCTTATAGCAGTTTGTATATAAAAACAAGTGGGTAAGTATAATCGCAGATCGCACAGAGGGTTTCATTTGATATTCCTTTAAAAACACTTTATCCTTAAATTAATAAATCCAAAATGTTAATTTATAATTATTAAATCCTTACATAGATGGTGCACCAATAGTTCCAATTTTCATGGGGCAGGGAACGCATTCTTTTAAACAAACCACCTTCCAATTGAAGTCACCAAAAACCAAGTTGAATAAGCCAGACCCCGTTGTGTTGTTTCACAAACAGCAGTCTCGTGTCCCCTCCTTCCCCCCTTTTTCAAAATTTTTCAGACCAGTACCTAAGATTAGAACCGAAATAATTTTTTCTCTTCAGAAATTACGATAAAAAAATAGTATGCAGTACTCATAAATTTACTTTAATGCTATATAGGGTGATTATTAAGTTAATTATAACGTTTGGAATCTGTTGCATTGATGTCCGAAAGGTAGTTTCTGAGTTATGGAAGCTGGACCCATAAGGCGCCATAGAGGGGCGAAGCCCGCTAGTGTCTATCATAATTATATCTGCCATGTAGACTAATTGCGATATTTAATCAAAATAGCCCCCCCCCTCCTCATCCCCGGAAATATAACAAATACAAAGTGTGTCTTTATAAACCTATCGTCAAATAGGTTTTTATTTCTTTTTCCCTAAAAAAAAACATGATTTTTATATCCGTAACGTAAATAGCGGACGAAGCCCGCTAGTTCCTATCATAATATATATTTTTAATAATTTTATATAGTCTATAATAAAAATCAGACTTAAAATAGTCTAGTTCCATGAGTACTTGTAGTGTCAGTTACATGCTACGATTTTTGGATACCAGTATTTTAGAACGGGAAAATGTGACTTATTTTATCGGAGATATCTCATTAATTGAATAAGGTGAAGCAAACTTTTTGAAAAAAGGTGGCCAACAAGCATGGCAGTTATCAGCTATGTGACTTTGTGCTAAAGTCCATTAATTTGATCTGCTTTAAAAAGATTACGGAAGATTGAATTATAGTAGAACCTGGATTAACCGAGCTTCGATTAATCGAGGTTTCTGTTAACCGAGCCGATAACAAAGTCTGATTTTTTTTCCCTTTTGAATGAGCTTTAAAAATAACCACACTCTTTAGCTCACTGTCCGTGCTATACAGGCCCTTCTGCCCCCAAAAGCACTCAACTCCAAAGAAACACTGGACCCTGAGAAGTCAATAGCGAACAATGCTTTGTTTCCAGTGACTGTGTGAACTTTCGTAAATTTTTCAATTTGCATTTTAAAATTTACTACTGGTAGTTGATTTTCTTTTTAAATTTGTTAAGCTGTGAAACAGAACTTTACATATATTTATTTTTATTATTTAAAAAACGTTCTATATATTTTTTTAAAAGAGATGTTAAATTCGCAAGCACGGCGAGTTTTTACACACAGTTTCTATTAACCGAGATTTCCGATTCCGATTTACTAACAGTCCCAATTAGCTCGGATAATCGAGGCTGCTCTGTATAATTAAAAAATCAATGGCGATCTTACTGTAAACGGGTTTCCCTTTTACTGGGGGATTTCAAGACCGAATCAGCTGATGTTAGTTGCTGTTTCCGTGCTTGATTAAATAAGATTAGTTAAACATTTGAAAATTACCAAATATAAAAGGAACTAAGTCAACAGAGTGTTTGCTTTATGGTATTTTTTAACAACGCTATAAGAAAATGATTTTAAATAAGAGATTTTAAATGTAACGTTTTAAATCTGACATAATTTTCACCAAACTTTCCTTTCTCTTTGTAACATTCAACTGAAAATATTTTTATTATTAGAAAGATAATATTATTATTTGCGCTACCTTAAAATTGGCAACTATAGTTAAAAATATCATCTCGAAATTTGAAATAAATCTCTCATATAAATATATTTTTTAATTTAAACTGTTTTGCAATATTATTATTTGGCCACTTTGACCAATATGACGTAATTTCCTCCATTTACGACTTTTAACACATATCAATGAATTTATTATTTAAAAATTTTCTTTTTCTTTTAATATTCACGTGTAAATATAATTTTTATGACGTAATTTTCAATGTTTTCCTGCTTTTAATGCGTAATCATTTAATTCTAATTTGAAAATAATTGATTATTTTATAATTTTCTTTCATTTTAAGTAAGCATGTATAAAAACAATTTTTATGACGTAATGTTTAATATTTTCCTGCTTTTAACACGCTATCATTTAATTCTAATTTAAAAGGATTTTTTTCTGTTTATAATAGTCACGTGTGAATAAATTTTTAATTTAAAGGATATATTATTCTTTGCGCTGTTTTAACAATTGGCAACAATTTAAAATAACCTTTTCTAAAATATGTAAAAAATATCTCTGGAAATTCTGAAAATTTTAATTTAAAATTGAAATAAACCGTCAAAAAATTAGGCAAGTTAAAAATAATAAATGCACTCTGCAAACTTCGAGTTTCTATTGAATGATTAAATTGAATGAAAATGATTAAATTCCCATGTATATTTTTTTTTTCCTATGAGACTTTTTTAATGAGACAATTTTATCCAGATTTAACATTAAATATCTCTTAAAATAATTCTTCGATTTAAAAACTGTCTACTTCAACGTTTTTATCAAACATTTCTCTATAATACTACCCATTTTAATATTTTTGTATGCAGTAATTTTCTTAATATTTGCGAAATAGACCTCTAGTCACAAGAGATTCTTTCAAAGCGGTGAAAAGCGTTAGTTTTTTCTTTTTTCCGAATAAGAGACAAAATGTAGTACGCAATGGAGAATTTGCACGTTTTCTAACTTTATCACGAAACAATAGTACATGAAAAAATAAGAAGGATACCCTGCATATGTTTTTTATTTTGAGCTTTTATTACTGATTTATGATTGTTTTAATATCGCACTATTTACCGTATCCCGAAAACGCTCCATAATACTAATACATCTGACGTCACAGTTCATGACAACAAACGACTGTTATTCTTTACGTGTGTCGCTTTTCAACTTGTTCATTTTAAATATTGCTGTTTCTAAAATTATTATGACTGAGAGCACAAAGTCATATTATAAATACAGTGAAACCTCTCTGTGCGACCACCTACATTAAGCGATCACCTCCATTAAGCGACCACCTCCCTGAACGATCAGTTTTTCATTGAACGAAATTTATTCCCATAGGCTCAATACTAATTTTACTTCCGTTCAGAGACCATCCCAGCTGACCTCTCTCCATGAGCGACCAATTTCTTTGAAGAAAAGGAAACAAATTCCGTTTTTTCCTGTCACTTGAAGAAGGTTTTATTAGAAAAATAATTCCGAGGGGCTTTAAACTTCTAAATAAGTTTAGATTTTTTTTTTATTTTTTTATTCCGGTAACTTTTAAGTGTTTAAACCCCTTTATGCCTTTTTAGACAATGAAGTTAACTCTGATGACGAATTAAGAATGACGATCAATAAACTCCCCTACCCTATTCAGTTAGGAAACTCTCAAAGAAATAGATAAATTAATGAAAATATCTTTATTTGTTCCCGTCCAAAAAAAAAAAAAAAAAAAAAAAAAAAAAAAAAAATTGTATTTATTTACTGAATTTTGAAAGGACTTGGAAATAAATGTCATGAAAGATAAAACCGTAAAACCAAAGCAATCGTCAATATATTCATTTTTAAACACTGCAGTAATTAACTTATATAATTAACTTTTATTTTGATACTTAAATTTTTATATTTTTTCCTAATGTGAAAAATAAATTCTAGTAACATTATTTCTACTTTTTTTCAACAATTAAAATCTAGATTTAAACATGACCTCCATTATGAGGCCACCTCTTGAAACGATCAATTTTTATTAGAATGAAACATGGTCGCTTTAAGGAGGTTTTACTGTACTGTATTGTACCACTCTGCACTAATACAACCAGTAACTTCTAGCGAAAAGTTGTTTTTCTGTGTGCCAAAAGACCCTGCCATTAGAAAATCATGGACTAAAGCTATGAAGAGAGATGACAAGAAAAATCCTAATTTATCTAATGCATCATCTCTTTGATCTTGTGAAGATCATTTTTCAGTAACTTTATGTTTGATTTTGTTTAAATATTACTATTTTAGAACATTAATTGATTGGATAAATAGTTACTCAAGAGAAAAAAAAAGGCATTCATATTTATGATGTACTCATTCGTATTTAAAAACAAACAAAACACTCTGTAGTAGATTTCATATGTATATTGTATCTGTAAAGATTAATAAGCAATAACCCTGTTTTATTGATGATTAAATAGGTAAAACGTAGAAACGTCTAAGATATGACACACACAAATATGTTAGTTTTTATTTAGGAAGTAAATAAAAATTTTATTGCGTAAGTGTACATTTTTATTAAGTTAGGGACTAGGTTTAAAAAATAAAGGATTTATTTCGAAACAATATTTTGTCATGTCTTAATAGATATTATAAAACGTAAAAATATTGAAACTACTCAAAAAAATTTTAATATTAAATTTTTACTTTTCAACATAAAAATACTTTAGGTCCCGCTGCCTATGACACCGTGTAGCAGGCGTGCTTCGACAGTACTGCATAATCTTAAAAAAAAAAAAAAAAAAAAAAAAAAAAAAAAAAAAAAAAATCATCTGGAAAAAAAACCGCGAACCACATCCCCGCTGTCTGCGGCATCGTATAGCACCACGTGCTGCGCACGCACTGCAAATTCTTGTAAATAACCTAAAAATTTACAAAAGTGCCCCCAGGGGACGAAGTGTAGGGGGGGGGGCACCGGATGTGCATAATATGAATAAGTTTTCATACACCTTTCTAACGATATGTCACATGAGGCGCGTACTCAAAATTTAGAAAATAGCTCCTCCCCGGATGACCCTTCCCTCCCTCTGCATTTCCCACTCTTTCAAATATCTAATGTTAAAAAATAATATTTATTTGAGTGTTAAATGAAAAATCGCATTTAAAACGCAATAAATAGTTGATCTGAAGGAAAAAAGAGAAAACGCCCCCCCCCCCCCCCACACACACACCACCACCAAAAATCAACTCATCTTAAATTTATAAAATCTTTATTATGCGTTAAAACAACGTCAAAGTTTAAAAGCGATCAGATCTTTATTTTTCCTAATTTTAACAATATCCCGTCAACTTTCTCTATGTGAAAAGACTTTTAATGAGTTTAAAAATCGATTTTTTCATAAACTTAGAGTTCATTTTTTTTCAAATAGACATTTTATAAATCAACGTACAAAATAACATCCAGATGCGAAAGAACCAAATTTGTAAAATCAGTAGTTTAAAAATTTCGAACCTTTATTTCCAAAGCTTAGTAACTCTTTTCTTTCCGTTCCGCTTGCCTGTCGTGAACTGTGACGTCATAGTAAGTCACGCCCCGATTTGAAGCGACGTGATTTTAGCTTACTTTTAGGACTAATTATTTAATAGTATAGATATTTTTTTCGCGTTTTCGAGAACATTTTTGAAAACTGAGGATGTGGAACTATCAGAAAAATATATAAATGATCAAATCCCCCATGTGTGCAAATTCCTCATTGCGTCAAAAGATGGCGACACCAAAATTCTGGTATGCTTATTATGTAAAACTTCATTGTTATTTATAAATAAAACATTTCAACTAAATTATTTATTATAAAATAATTATTACATCACAATAGTTTTTATGCAAGGAAAATAATAATTATAATAATAATAATATTATGGATGTCAATGATTATATATTGATTGACCGTCATAATAATAAAAAATGATATTATAAAAAGAAGAGCTGAAATGAATTATTTTTTTACGTTTCTGATTGTGTGATTTATATTCAAATAATAATTATTAATGTATATTTTTTGTAAAGTGATTGAAATTAAATATATTTATAAAATTTATGGTAATATTTTTATTGTTGAAAAATTGCCAAGAAATAATCATCATCAAATTGGCATCATTATAATTGTAATTTTATTTAACTTAATAGCAATTAAAAAATTACAAAGGAACTGAGAATAATGGTCAACTAACAGACTTAAAAAAAAAAAAAAAAAAAAAAAAAACTTCACACGCACCAGCGAGTGTCGAACTGCCTATGTTAAGATCAGTAGACGATGGCCCTCAACCACTCAGCCGTGTGAAGACAAAATGTTTCTCCCCAAAAGTGGTTAAAAAGAAAGCATGTGTATGAATACAGTGTCATGCATTTTCGGTGAAATTTCCATCGAATGGGAAGAAATATAGTCCGATTTTTCATGCGCATTATAAAACGAACAAGAGTCTTGCTGGAAACAAGTAAATTGTTATTTGGTTCATCTGAAACAATATTTATTTGATTTTTAAAAAATCGCCCGTGTCATTTTCGAGAGAAAAAAAAAATCGAATTATTTAACGAACGAGAGTTTTCCCAGAAAAAAGAAAAGTGTTATTCACCTCGCCTTAATCACATTTATATTATTGTATCAATTTAAAAATAATCGTTAGAACCGTTTTCGAGATTTTCAAATTAGGAACTTCCTCGATATTATACCAACGTTTTCACTTTAAAAATGACTATTTAGATCTCAAAATATACTGCACGTAGAAATGTAAAAATTTCAGTATACGATTAGACTGCAGATATAAGACTGTTCTAGAAAATTCAGAACAATAAGACGTATATCTGCTGAGTTATTAAAAGGCGGCTTTTCGCATTTTCTTTGATGTCGAGTTAGCTGTATATATGAGTTCCGCCATCTACGAATTCTATGATACGATACGATACGATTTTAACGATACGATACGATACGATTCTAGGCTTAAGGCTGCGTCACTCGAAATACTACCGTCTTCCATGATATGCATAATTATATATTTTGCCTAAATTTATATTTAAAATGTTTTTAAATTGTATATTATGTACTACAATTAGTATTTTTATGAACTAAAAAATATATATATATATTTCTTTGCGGAGACTAATAACGTTATAACTATTATTAATAATCAAATAAGAATAATCGTATTTCAGACTTAAAAACAATTTATTTTATAAATATCTTCGAAAGAAGATTACATAAATAACTGTCTCCTAAATGTCTAACAAAAATATGTGCCCATTTGTGCCTAGAACCCTATATTTTGGACATTACAAAAATGCATAAAAAATAGATCTGAACATTTAAATTCGCAATTTTAAAAAAATGATGTATTTCAAAAATGTCTACAAGCTAAGATTATAACTCGCGATTTTGGATCCTTGATAGAAAAAATACAAATAAACTTACTTTTTACATTTTGCCATCTTGAAAAATTAAAAATATATAAACACCGAATAAAGCCTTAATTTAAGCAAATAAAATATCCACCTTATGCTGTCATCTCTCAATTATAGATAAACACATTTATAAATAATGATTTCATGCAATTTTCATGTTATAAACGAGAAGAAAATTATACAAATTCATTAAAATTTGAAACGTCCCAAAAATGGAACGCTAAGCATAAATGGGTTAAAGTTGTAAAAATTTTTACTTATTTTGTGATATACCGTTAAACACAGTAAAACGGAATCGCAAGGTACTGGGAATTTTTTTCGTTTCAGACAACTTCTTGTCTTGGCACTTGGCATGTACGCTGCCTATTATAATTGTATATTCTTTTCAGGTTTATCTATAAAATTTACCATTTCAGAGAGGATTCCTCAATAAAAAAGTTTTATTTTTACAGCTTTCACTCTATTTGAAGATTTAGGTATAAATGAAATTATCCCTATTTGAAAGTTGTTCGATAAAATACTGTTAATTGCTAATTGCAAAATACTTTTTAAAGTCATATTTTTTATTTTACAATTAATTAGACGTGTATTTTAATTATTTAAATATAAGTTTTTTTTATAGTAAAACCTGTGAAAACGAACACTTCAATATATGTTTATATATATATTAAAAAATATCAAAACAAAATCTGTTTGTAACGGAAAATTTTCGAGATTGTGATAAATAGACTACAATAAAATTATAATAGACAATGTATCTTCTAAGACGGAAACCAGTCTATAATTGAAATTTTCTCCGGTACTTAGCAGTTCGGAATCAGCACATTTTGCTATATTAATTTTTAATTATCGAAATAGTTGATCAAAATATTATTAGACAATATTAATAACAAACATAACATTTTAAAATACTGTAAAACCTGGTATTGTGGAATCGCAAGGGACAAGGGAAATTTTCCATATGAGCAAGTGCGCTGTCTATTCTTATTGTATTGTTTTCACCGAGACTTAGTACTACGAAATTATTTTGTTTTAGACAGGATTCCGTTATACATGTTTTGTTTTGACAGGTATTACAGTATTCTAAAGAACGTCTTTTTAAACACAAAACAAATTTAAAAACAATTACAAATTTACAAAATATTTTTGTTTTCGTTTTATTTTTAAGGGTCATTAAATGATTTAAATTAGAAGAGGTCTTCCTTCCTATTTAAATATATGTTTTCCGATCTGAATATTTTGGAACTGATTTCATTATTACAAAGCCATTTTGAAATAAAGAGCATGTATAAGGATGTCTGACGCATAAAATAGTGAAATGTAGTATGCGAAATTCTGATCTGAGATTCACGGACATTGGCGTATGCAAGGGAGACTGAGGGGGGGGGGGGGGGCACCACACTAAAATCTTCGAAAAAGAAGTGCCTGCGTTTCAACTTCCTTTCTTTAAATGCAAACTATAAACATGAAATGAGTTAAAACCAAGATTATTTTCCTCCGAATTCCCACTGCAAGACAGTTAGGCATACAAAGAAAAGAAAATTTGAAAATGAAGGAATATTAAATATTCCAAAATAAGCTTCTACCAAAATTTAAGAAATAACAGAATTGAAACAATCCGTTCTTTTATTCTTCCGTCTGGGTGGCTCTGTCCCCTTGAACCCCACATTTAAAATAAAATTGAAACACATGAACATCAAAGGCAAAAAAATAAAATATAAAATTCCCTTCTGGAAAGAGCGTATTTAGTGGGGGGGGGGGGGGGGGGAGCAAACCCTCCTATACAAAAAAACTTAGTTTATCTTTCTTTTAATATTTATTCACTAGCAGACCCGCCCGGCGTTGCCCGTTGTTTGTAAATAATAACCTTAAACAAAACTTAAGTTTGTATGATTTTATATCTTTGGAAATTCTTTTAAATGAACCTAATTTCGGAAGCCCCATTCCCTTCCGCATCGTCTAGTGTGCTCCCATCAAACTTCTTTCCGAACAAACCTGTAATCTAGATCCCCCCTACATATGGCAACATTTAAAGGAAGTGCCCGCACGCGTCGGAGACAATCGAAAACCAAGTTGAGTGAGCCAAACCTCGTAGGAATCAAGCCCATAGAATCAAAAAAAAAAAAAAAAAAAAAAAAAAAAAAAAAAAAAAAAGAATGCACCATTAATGTTAGAAAATGTTGGTAACTAAAGTCCAAGATAAAATTTCATAATACAGAAAGTAGCTAAATTATAATCTAAGTTGAAGGAAGCAAATCACGTAAAATTGGGCCCTTAAACCCGAGGAAATAACGCGCCACCAAGCGGTGGAAGATGTCCCCTCACCTTGTAAATTTCATGAATTAGTGTTAGCATTAACACGATATTTAATAAACGGATGATCCGTTATCTAAAGTTACCTTTAAAGTAACGCGATTTTGAATTTACGGCTGTTGTGAGTAGACGTAAGTTGATGCTGAAAAAGGAGATCAATGTTCGAAAAAGGTGGTAACTGAGGTATATAGAAAAGACCGGGCCCTAGGGGCCAGGGCAGGGGCGCCATTTGAAAGGGGCTGGGGGGGGCGTGCCCCCCCCCCCCCCAAGGAATTTGATATTTCAAAAAAATTATCTGTCATTAGGGATGCACCGAATAGCGATTTTGGCCGAATACCGAATATTCGGCCAACAGGTAAACTGAATACCGAATATTCGGCCTATATGTAAACCGAATACCGAATATTGACTGTTAGACCGAATACCGAATATTCGGCTGGCCGAATTCAAAGTTTAAAGATATTAAAAAATTAAATTTTAAAACAATTTTTCATAATATTTAACGCAGATACTTCCATTTTTGATAAACGAACCCTTTTTACAAGTAAAATGAACATACACACCCAATTTCCGGCACTTCTTCTCATGATATCATATGTCACAGAAATCAAAGTAACTTTTTTGAAAGTATAGTTACGATATCTTCATTATTGTTAAAGTAACAAATGAAAATCTAAGTTTGACCTGAAGCGGGGCCGTCGCGAAACAACTTCCTTCTCTTACCTCCTTCCTTCCTCTATAATAAAGAACATGTACAAAAAAGTTTAAATCTATATCTGAAATACGAAAAAAAGGCCTTAGCATTTTTAAAACATGAAAGTGAAGAAAATAGGAACATAGCCAAAAAACATTTAAAGTTGGTTGTTTCTGGGTAATTGCGCTGGGTGTATTAATGAAATTTACAATATCTGGCGTTATAATCGCCGTATGGGTAAAAATGAGGTGTCACAATATTCATAATTAAATAAGCTTCCATTTAATATATTTTTTTAAATATAAAAAATCGATTTTATGGTTTAATTTTCAGGTGAACTGTCCCCTTAAGTTATATGTCTGTCAGGAATTGCGAATATAATAATAAAATAAATAACTATGCAAAAGTCAAGAATGACAACAGAAAACTCACTTCTAATAAAATAAAATCACATGTATTAACAAACATGTAACAGTCGTTGATAAGTTTCCAGATATTTCAACTTCCTTAATACTTGTCTGTTTAAGTGAGATTATTTTTTTATGCAATATTAAATACCATATATTTTTTTAAATTACTGTAAGTATGTGCTTACTGTTAGTGAAAAATGCTATTTTAGTTGTAACACCTACCAACGGAATGTGTATTTTAAGTTATGCATACATTATGAAAATTAAATTTTTTTATTGATAAATAGAATTTTTGTTTTAATTAATAAAAAAATATAACATTTTTATTTATGAGTTTATGTAATATCAATCCTGATATTTATAATTTTAAATTAAGGCATTTTAATGTAAGAAATTTTTAAAGGGAACTTTGTCATAAATGTATATTTCAAGTTAAAATCATAGATAAAAACCGCGAATCAAATGTTTTCGAATATATTTTAAATCAAAGGGCAAAAAGAAGCAAAAAAAAAAAAAAAAAAAAAAAAGGAAAAGAAAAGAAAGTACCTGTTTAGTGACCCTTCGATGTTTAATTATTGAATGTTTAATTCAAACAGCCATAACAAAATATTACAAAACGGAAATTTATAGCACTGTTTCTGATGCATACATACAACTATTCGACTTGCTTCGTTTGCTAACTCAGATCTCTTGCGTGACTCATCTTATTCTTGAAGCAGGCCCGTAGAGAAGAAAGTTGTTTCGCGACGGCCCCGTCTGAAGTGATATGAGATACACTGTATTTTTGATTTTGACTGCTTAAGCGGATTGCGATACTATTGGGCAAAAATGGTCTGTCTTGATGTCTATAATCACATCTGAAAGTTTTTCCCACTTTATTTAGAAACACTCTTTTTGCGAAAAAGCAAAAGACCGATTATTTACAAGACATTGTTCAGAAACGTCCATTTGTGCATCATTTATTTCTATGTAAGTCATCATTAATAGTTTTTTTTTTTAAGTGACACTTATCAAATAGCAAATAAATAATGTAACAGCATTCTCTTTGATTTAAATATGATTCTGTTTCCATTTATTCTGAATATCTTTATAAATTGACAGTTAAAAGTAGAAGTTGTGTAAGGATTTTAAAAATATTTTTCAAAAGATATTTTTATTCGGTTCGGCCGAATAGTTCGATATTCGGCCGAGCCGAATATTAGGCAGACCGAATAGTTTGATATTCTGCCTAACCGAATATTCGATAGCATGTCCGAATACCGAATAGATACCGAATATTCGATGCATACCTATCTGTTATCACAGGTCAGACGCAACATTTTTTTTTTCATTAATTCCTCAAAAGCTAAAATAACTTTCCAGATTTTATTACAATAAAAAGACATACCATAACACTTTATGCACAGAAACTGATAATTATCAAAAATATTTTCTAAATACTTTACCATTCCAACACTCTCAAGGTGAGACATTTCTCATTGATAAGTATTTTGGCTAATTTTAAAAAGATATGTCAGAAAAAATTCTATTAATTGCTTCCCAGCCGTGTGCGAAATGATCAAAGAAAACTCGTTCCTCTCAGGGCTAGAATTTTCGAGGTGAATTTCCCCTTTAGTACGAAATTGAGAGAGGATTTTTCTTTTTTTTTAAAAAGGGGTTAGTTCAAGTTCTTAATTATTTGAATTTTTTATTTTGCATTATTAGTATAACATTATATTTATTGCAACGCTATCAAATCATTTGCTTTATTAAATCATATATACAAGTATGTTCTTAATATTCTCCTCAGCCTGATACTAGAGTTCTGCACGGTTGGGTTCTACCCTATCCGAACCTGTCAAAAGTCGTTAACGCGAAACAACTCTAGCCTGACAAACTGCAAAATAAACCCGAAATATTCATACCCAAACTCAAAGTGAAAGAAAATGAATCTATGTTTAATTACATTTATGGAAAAGTAGTCTACATTTTTATATCTCATATACAAAAATGAACACATATGCACCCATTAATACTCCGATATATAGCTTTTTCATTTTAAAAATATTCAGATCTTCCTCTCGAAAAATTGGTTCATCCAAAGAGAGACAAAGCATAACCAGAAATGCTTAAAGTTAACCTTACACCTAGCGTAAAAAAATTGCATAAACCTGACTTAATCCGCAACTCGAGTTCGGGTTACCCGACCCGATGCAAGACTGTCAACTTGACCCGAAACGAAAAAAGGAAACGTCAACCCATCTCGATATCTGCCTCGGGTCGTGTTGGTTTTGAAAAAAATCTGGTTGCGCGACCCAATGCAAACTAGTGATGAGACGGTCTCAGCCCGAGCCCGACACGGGCTCGGACTCATTCTTTCTGAAACCTGAAAATTTTATTTATCCATGAATAGAAAATTAAAAGAACCCCCCCCCCCCCATAAAAATCACTTATTCCTTTTCAAATCATTGTATTGCTTTGTTGATCAGAATGAAGGGGAAACAGAAATTGTGTTTTTCTATTTTAGTTATTAGAATATCTATTTTAAAGAAAATGATTAGTCATATATACAGATTTATGTTCGGACGTCTACGATGCGGCGCCACGAAAAGAGGCGGGAATAATTAATTTGATTTTAGTTCGATTTTCGTTTGTGGCAGAGGTTATTTTGCAATTGGATTTATTTTTCTTTATTATTATTATTTAGAGATCTAACAGAAAGAGAATATTTTCTTCTGTTTATAGTTTGCGGTTTGCGAATAATTTAGTTTTCTATTGTTCACAACGTACGCAAGTGGTAATCGCTCTTCATGTGGAAATAACTGTAGTGATTATTATATCTATTATGAGCTCGGCTGATGCGGAAGCTGTACGCTGCAATTTACGAAGTCACTTTCAATCGTAAGTAACTTTAATTACCATATTATTCCGATAGAAAGCAATCGAGCAGTGTTTCCTCTTTTCCTGTAAAAGCACCGAGACATTAAAATTTTTATTTTAAGATTATTTTCAGGGTCACGCCAATCCCGAAAGATTGTTATGAGGAAAGAATTGGTTATAGTTAAAAATGTGCACCTTTTTTTAGAAAATTGATAAATGTTGTTCCATTATTCGCTAGATAAATAGTAATTTCTGCAAATTTCATGCATTTATTCCTGAAACACACTTCATTAACATGCCCGTAAGATTTTCTTATTAAAAGAGAAAATGTATAAGAATCCATTTAAGTATGAAGTACATTTTTATTTGATACCAAGCTTTTCTTTTGATAATATTATAGTTAAATTTTCCTTTAACAGTCATTTCTATGTAAAAAGTAGTTTACAAATGATAATTACATTTGAAATATTTTTTTTAATATTATGCAATTTTTTACTACGGCATCTTTTCGGCATCGGGCTATGATGGCACAAAATGTTTAGGGCTCGGGCGGCCTCGGATTTAAAATCGTCGGGTTGGGTCGGGCCCGGGATCTGAAAAAAAAAGCCCGAACTCATCTCTAATGCAGACCGACTCTACCTGATACCAAATGTTTTGTATATTTCTGAATTGTGTGGAATTTAGATCATAGTTTGAAAAGGAATACAGAAAATGATCAATGAAAATATTTACTCGCAGAAAATCATTGGCGAAAATTTCAAATCCCTATGAATTACAAAGTTTGCAAACTTCTTGACGTGTTGACTATGTTTCTGGCTGATTATCTCGTGACCGATTGATTACCAAACTTTTCTTTTGGTAATATTAAATTTAAATTTTCTTTTAACAGTCATTTCTATGTAAAAAGTAGTTTACAAATGATAATTACATTTGAAACATTTTTTAAAATATTATGCAATTTTTTACTATTCCGTATTTTCGGTATCGGGCTCGGGCGGCCTCAGATTTAAAATCGTCCGGCTGGGGCGGGCCCGGGCTCTGAAAAAAGAGCACGAACTCATCTCTAATGCAGACTCTACCTGATACCAATTAGATCATAGTCTGAAAAGGAATGCAGAAAATGATTAAGGAATTTTTTTACTCACGGAAAATCATTGGTGAAAATTTCATATTACTATGAATCACAAAATTTGCAAACTTCTTGACGTGTTGACTATGTTTATGGGCTGATTATCTCGTGACCGATTGAGATTCACGATTTTTTTCCTTGATCGATTCAAAAATTCACAATTTTTTTCTGTGACCATTTGTCAAAATTCAATATTTTTTGCGACGATTAACGAAATTCGCTATTTCTATCCGAGATATTTTGACGAAAGTCGCGATTCTTTTCTACGATCATTTGTTGAAATTCGTTTTTTTTATTCTCGCAGCCGACTGACAAAATTTGCGATTGCTTTGCGCGATCGTTTGACGAAATTTCTGAATTTTTTGCGCGATTCATATTCGAAATTCACAATTTTTTACACGACT
Source organism: Maratus speciosus (assembly GCA_963932465.1). NCBI lineage: Eukaryota > Metazoa > Arthropoda > Arachnida > Araneae > Salticidae > Maratus > Maratus speciosus. The sequence continues at coordinate 545,498,362 of OZ010796.1, read as the reverse complement.
GATGAGAAATTTGATTTTTTCCTTTTATTATTATTATTATTATTTATTTATTTATTTTATTTATTTATTTATTTATTTTTTTTTTGCGACCGAATGGTGAAATCTACATTTATTTTCCCGCAACCGGTTGGCAATAATCTCTGTTTGTTTCCGCGATCCTTGCAATTTTTTTTCACGGTCTTTTTTGGAAGTAATATTTTTTCTGCGACTAATTTGCCAAATTAACTATTTTTGCCAAGTAAAATTGACAAAATTTAAGATTTTTTTCCACGGTCGATAGACGAGTTGATTCCGCAAAAAAAAAAAAAAAAAAAAAAAAAAAATAACTGCGGTTTTCCACGAAAATTAAAAAATTTTACTGGAAGAATCCCATGATTTTAAAAGACGTTAAGAGGGCAAAATCCCGTACGCTGTTTCAAGCCCTCCCCCTCAAAGAAAACTTTGACCCCCCCCCCTCCAAGAACCTCTTGAAATGGCTCCCCACCCCTGCAAGAAGAAGTCGAAAGGTCAGGGGGAAAAAAAACTCAATTTTAGACAGGTCTGTGTATTAGCAAGTGTAATTATATGGTGTTTTTTTTTCATAGAAACGCGATCCCCCCCCCCCCCCTTCAGAAATAATTCTTTTTTTGACTGGTTTCACTTTCATAAGTTTTACAGTAAATGTACCAATGCTCTTCAGAGATTTACTATAGAAAGGACGTTTTAACAGAGTTTAAATATACTTGTAAAATGGAACCTGTCTGTAACGAAATACGGTCTTAAACGGAAAATCTTAGTCAGTATCTTGAAAATATACCTGCTAAGATGAAAAACTGCTTGAAATGGAATTTTGAATCCGTTATTTTTCGGAGAGAAGAGGATACCCCGAACCTCATCCTTGGCTATGCCATTGTCCTCAAAGAAGACTTTGCCCCCCCCCCCCCCAAGAAAGTTCCGAAATGGCGCCCCTGGGCCAGGGTCTTAAGTGGAATGTAATTGGGTACAAGAAAATCTTTTAGGGGTTTTAAAGTAGCTGGAAGACGCTAAAACTAAAGAAAATTGCAATAGAATAGGATAGTTTTTAAAGGAGCTGCAACAAAGGCCCTAAGAAGACGATTAATATTCAAAATTGGTGGTAGCTGAAGTCTGCAATTTTTTTTTTTTTTTTTTTTTTTTTTTGTCGTTTATGTAGTAGCTGCAGAACCTAAGACGTACTAGAAAAAAAAAGTACGTGAATCGGACCATTTTTAAGGGAGTTATAACAGGGGGCCCAAAAGAGCCCAACTGACAGTTGAGAGCAGGGCCCTAACATGAAAACATGTTTAAATGTTTTAGTACTTAGCGTTTTAGATCTTCAATTAGTCAAAATTAATCATAGGGTATGAAATAATCATTAGAATAATATTTTGAAGAAATGCGCAAAAATGGGGTAAATGCTTAAAAAGGGGTCCTAGAGCCCCAATAAAAATATGGGGGTGCTGGTCTAAGGGGAAGTGTCTAAGACTCAAATTAAAAATTATGCAATGAGAAGGTGAGAAAATTAAAAATTGTACAGCACACAAAAAGTTCAAGGGGCCTCGGATCGGGCCCTAAAGGACCCTAAGGTACCCCAGGATTTTAATTAGAATATAGAAACTGGATAATAACTAAATGGAAAAATGGTTCCAAAAATAAAGATCGGATTAAGAGGGGCAATTTATTAATAATCTATGGTGCAAAAGCTTCAAGGGGCCTTGTACTGGGCCCCAAAGGGGAAGGGACTTAAGTGGCATGTAGTTTGGTATAAATACACTTTTTTAGTAGTTTTTAATGTAATCGGAGGACGCTAGAACTATAGTAAAGAAAATTGCAAGGATTTTGGATCATTTTGGAAGAAGATACACCAAGGGCCCCAAGAAGATGAATTATATTCAAAATTGTTGGTAGTTGAAATCTGAAATAAATTTTTGTCGTTCATGTAATAGCTGGAGAACCTAAGATGGGTGTCGAAAAAAAAGCTAGTGAATCGGACTATTTTTAAGGGAGTTATAATAAGGGGCCCAAAATGGGCCTACTGATAGTTGAGAACAAGGCCCTAACATGAAACATATTAAAACGTCATTTTAAATCTTCTATTAGTCAAGATTAAGCATAGGGTATGAATTAATCATTAGAATATAATTTGAAAGAAATGTGCAAAAAATTGGGGAAATGTTTAAAAAAGGGCCCTAGGGCCCCAATAAAAATATGTGAGTATTGGTCTAGGGAGAAGAGTTCAAGACTCAACTTTAAAATTACGCACTGGAAGGTGAGAAAATTACGGTGTGAAAAACTCATGGAACACAAAAAAAAATTAAGGGGTACTGGATCGGGCCCTACGGGACCCTAGAATGGCCTTAACAGGAATGTAGAAACGGGAGAATAACTAAATGGAGAAAGTATCCCAAAAATTAAGATCTGATAAAAAAATAAGCAATTTATTAACTATTTAGTGCACTAAAACTTCAAGCGGCCCTGTACCGGGCCCCTTGAAAGGTTGCCAAGGTCTTAACTGAAATGTAGAAATGGGGTAGAAACTGAAAGGGGAATTCACCCCAAAAACGAAGAAGATCGGAAAGAAAAGAGGCATGCTATTAACAGTTTAGTGCACTAAAACTTCAAGGGCCCTATACCGGCCCCTTGCAAGGGTGCCAGGGTCTTAACTGAGATGTAGAAATGGAGCAGAAACTGAAAGGAGAATTCACCCCAAAAACGAAGAAGATCGGATAAAAAAGATGCATGTTAATAACAATTTAGTGCACTAAAACTTCAAGGGGCCCTGTACCGGGCTTCTTGCAAGGATGCCAGGGTCTTAACAGAAATGGGGTAGAAATTGAAAGGAGAATTCATCCCAAAAAAGGAAGAAGATCGTATAGAAAAGAGGCATGTTATTAACGATTTAGTGCAGTAAAGATGAAAATAAGGAATTTTGCTTAGTGGCCACTGGCCGGTAAGTTGATATTTTTTAGTAGCCAGTTACTGGCTAGTGAGAATAATTTCTTTAGTCGCCAGTAAGTACATTTATGTCACTGAATATTTAATTTTAAAATATATAAGTTTAGAGTAAATAAGTAATTTATGTAATAAATAAAAATATTTTAATTCATATTGTTTTGAATAAACTTAAGATACTAATTTCCAATCTATTTTAAATTAAGTTAACAGCAAGGTTATATGTAACATGCTTAAATTGCTAACTACATAAGTCCACTATACTTAGGTACTTTTCAAAATTAAAAAAAAATCTGAAATTTACAGCAAATTTTCTGAAATGTAAAGGGGGGGGGGGGGCTGAGGAGGGTCAATTCTGGCACTAATTATGCATTTTTTACAAGATACTTTAAGAAAATTCGCGTTTCTCCGCGATCTGTTGGCGATGTTTGTGTTTCTTCCACGATCCTTTGATCAAATGTGCGTTTTTTTCGCGATCTTTTGACAAAATTCGCAACTTTTTTCGTAATTTTTTGATGAAATTCGCGTTCGTTTTCGCAATTCTTCGACGAAATTCTCTTTTATAGGCCATTCTTTGAAAAATTCGCGTTTTTTTTTCACGATCTATTGACGATATTTGCGTCGTCTTCGCGATCTATTGACGATATTTGTGATTTTTTCGCGATCTATTGACGATATTTGCGTCTTTTTCGCGATCTATTGACGATATTTGCGGCGTTTTTTTCACGATCTATTGACGATATTTGCGGCGTTTTTTTCGCGATCTATTGACGATATTTGCGGCGTTTTTTTCGCGATCTATTGACGATATTTGCGGCGTTTCTTTCGCGATCTATTGACGATATTTGCGGCGTTTCTTTCGCGATCTATTGACGATATTTGCGTTTTTTCGCGATCTATTGACGATATTTGCGGGGGGTTTTCGCGATCTATTGACGATATTTGCGGGTTTTTTCGCGATCTATTGACGATATTTGCGTTTTTTTCGCGATCTATTGATGATATTTGCGGGGTTTTTTCGCGATCTATTGACGATATTTGCTTTTTTGGCGATCCATTGACGATATTTGAGTTTTTTCCGCGATCCAATCACGATGTTTGGGGTTTTTGTGATTCTTCAACGAAATTTACGTTTTCTTCCGCAAACTTTTGACGAAATGTGCGTTTTACGCGATCTTTTGACGAAATTCTCGTTTTTCTCGCGATTCTTTGACGAAAGTCGCGTTTGTTTTTCGCGATCTATTGACGATATTTGCGTTTTATCCGCGATCCATTCACGATATCTGCGTTTTATTCGCGATCTCTTGACGAAATTTGGGTTTCTGAGCGATTGTTTGACGAAATTACCTTTTTCGCGATCTATTGATGATAATTGGGTATTTTCGCGATCTTTTGACAAAATTCGAGGGGTTTTTTTCCGCGATTCTTTGACGAAATCCCTTAGGAAAATCCTGCATTTGGCCGGTAATTTCCATATTTTTAGTCGCCAGTTTTTCACGTTTAGTCGCCGAGTGGCGACTGGCGAGTGCTTATTTTCATCTTTATGTTGAGCGGAGAAAGCAATTTTTTTAGATCCGTTTTACAATGAAATTAATAATTTAAAAACCATTTTATCATTTGCTTTTACATTTAATGATTTAATTTATTCTAATTATATTTTTCACTAAGAACCACGATTTTCAGTGAATTAATAAAGATACAACAATAATTTTTCATTAACATATTTAGTTTTTTTTTTTTTTTTTTTAATAAGTAATAAAACTTATAGATGATCTCTGTAAGTATTTAAAATATTAATAAATAAAATTAAGGGAAAATAACATTTGTGAGACTTTCCTTAGAACATTTTTACTGTCACGAAAATAATTAAACCGTGGTGAATTTAAAAATGAATTTAACAAGGAAGGTGGGAGACATTTAAGTACAAAGCTAAATTAATATACATATAATATATGTATATATTCTTTAAGGTTATTGTAGATTTGAGATTAAGAATAACTAATTAGTCCATAAGCAAAGCTATATTTTTTTTAAATAAAGGTAAAACTAAAGTATATTTAAATATTCGGCCTAATTTATATTTTTTCAGTACTGGTGTGATAATTGTAATCAATTTAAAATAAAAGTGACCTAAGATATAAATAAATAAAGTTATGTTTGTTATTTTTTTAAATCCATTATATTCTCAAATATTTATGTAGAGCTTGGTAGGACCTACAACCTCCCCCCCCCCCCCTTATTTTTCAAAAATATTTTGCAGTCTGAAAAAAAAATCTGTCTATTTCACCGTAACATTTACTAATCATTTTCTGATATTAAAATAGAACAAAATCTTTCAAAAAATTGGTTCAATAATAATAATAAATAGTATTTTATGCATAATTAAAAATACAAATGGGCATTTTTTTCTATGCCTGGAAATTTTACACAGATTGCAGGCACTGACACGAAACGTAACACAAACATTATTTTCCTTTCACGTAAATAACAATATCACTGGACAAAACAAGACAGCTGACTTTCCCTCTCCCAAACAAACAAAAACGCGTGAGCACTTTCATCTGATTGGCTACAAACGTGCCCGATTGCAAGCAGGGGATATTTTGTGTTTCATCCTCCACTGTGGGATAACGAGGGGAGACCAGAATAGCTGTTCACCCGGCGGTCGCACAGTGGGGTATTTCACAAATCTGGGCGGCCAAAATTATTTTTTTCTTTTAAACTAATTTAAACATTTAAAGCAGTAAATAAATGCTTTTTTTTAAAATAAATATTGTTTAATAACTTAAAAATCATGGATGTTTTGCAACTTCGTACTGATTTTTATTGATCAAAATTAGTATTATGAAATAAATGATATTTATGAAAAACAGTATTATAAAATAAATGATAATTATGATAAATAGTATTATAAAATAAATGATAATTATGATAAAAAAATGGAAGGATGTATTTAATAATTGAATAAATTATAAAAACTGATTATTTATGATAAGAACAGTTAGTTTGTAAATCCACAAGGTGGGATCTTTTAATCAGATGATAATTCAGAATCGTAACCTGTTTCTTCATAATCAGAATCCTCTGGATCACGAGCTTCAGAAGATTCCATAGGCAGTAACATTTCTAGAGTTTCTTTAAGGAACAATTTTGATTTTTTTCTTATCGTGGGTCTCATTCCAGTTAAAACTGGATCTGAACTCAAAAGCAATCTGTTGAGAACATCACGGTTATAAGAAATTCTTGAAAATTTATGCGATAGATTTGGGGGAAATAATCGAAAATGTTTGTTCCGTGCTTTGGCTGCTTCTTCAGACAATTGGCATATTGGTAGTAAAGCTTTCTCTATCACAATGGGTCCATGGATTAATATTTTATGCATTGTGGGTGACATTGGATACATTTATATAACTGGACGTAGAGCTCTGCTGTTTTTTCTGTATATTCCTTAAATTTATCATGGTGAATTTTGTGGCCACTGGATATGGTTTCAAGAATAACTTTAAATCGATATATTAAACTTTCATCAATGCCAGTAATTTCTGCTGCTAGAGATGGGTCAGTAAAGAATTTTCTGCTGGTATTTCCATCATTTGTATTACCATATCCAGGCTTAGGAATATCTACAAGTAAACCTAACTTTGTTTTGAAATTTTCTTGAATGCGCAATTTTGTTTCATTAACGAGAGCATTTTCGTCTTCTGCATTCAATCTCCTCTTTTTTATCGGTAGTTTGTAAGCTAAATGCAACAAATTTTCAAATAATCGAATCCTAGCATGCAAAATCGATAGTCCAAATTCTAATGTTTCTGGCTTCACATTTTTCTTTTTAGAGAGATCATTAAAATCTTTGGATGTCAGCTCACAAATGTAGCAACGCATTGTCGATTTTGTACTTGTGACTGCGTTACATATTTTTCCATCGACCATAGTAAGTATCATTTTATGTTTTACTAAAAATGTATTTTCCTCTAATGTAATTTTTGAGGGCTGTACAGATTTTAATGCATTTTTTATGTAATTAATCTCATCATTAATAATTTCTGTTGTTTCTTTTACAAATCTTATTTGCATGGGCCGGCAATAACGTGGTGATGAAGGCAATGGATTTTGCCAGATAGTCTTGTTGTTTATACTGCAAATTAGCTGAATTGGAACAAACGAGCTCTGGAATATATGCGCATCGGAAGAGGAATCACTCTCAAATTTTTGTTTGTATTGTACTTGCTGCGATCCATCGCAGCCCCATTTATATATAAGAATTAATGCATTTCTTTCATCTTCTTTTAAACTTTCCAAAACTTCTTTCAAATAAACGAATAATCGTATCACTGTTAAATTAAGTAAATCTTGAATATTAATTTCAGCGCAAGTTTCAGTAATTTTAAAAGAGTGTCTGGATAGCAATCAATTTTAGACCGTTGTAGAAGACTATAACAAGGGTATACATTTTTTTGATATCGTCTTATAATTTCGTATTGATTCCTTGAAAGGTTAGCTTCGACGAATAATGATAATGCTTGTAAAGGTGATATTTGTGTATTCTTTTCCGTCTGCTGAGTTCTCAAATATGCTTTTTTATATTTTGTTGCTCGCATTGGTGAACATGTTAATTCCTTTAGAACATGGGCAGCATCTCTCTTCCCTGAGGTTTCTAACTTTATCTGAGCGGCATGTGTAAGTACTTCCACATCAGTCGAGCTCCTCAAACTTTCAGACTTTCTCCGCTTTGATCTGCCACTTGATTCAGTGAAAGCTTTTGCTGGCCTTCCTGTTCGATTTACTTTTTTTGAAATTTCTACTGTACCTTCAAGCTATTCCTTATTATTTTTCACAAATTTATCTAACATATAATGGGCTTCGATCCATTTGCTCTTGAACTGAAATTTAAATTGGGAGAAATTGTGCTTGAGGTTTTTAATTTCATCATCGTCAAAATTATCGCTATTAAGAAGGTAATTTTCAAGGAAATTTAATCTATGATTAATGTTTGGCAAATTCTGCTGTTGCATAATGTTTAAAAATTCTTTTTGAGTCATTACTCTGACATTCGAAGGCCCTAAATAAAAATAAATACAAAATATGAACAAAAAAGAATGCATAATAGTTATATGCAATTTAGATAGATAACATCATTTTATCCCTTATTTAAAAAAAAACAAAACTCACAATCTTTCACTAACTTTTAACAAAAACGTATGGAAAATTGCCTCGACCTATTTTTTAGGTAAACAAATGTTAATAATGAGCAATAAATTATTTCAATTTTGTGAAAAGTGCTTAACAAAAGATAAAAAGGTATAAATACATTATTTTAAAGCAATTTTTTTTAAATTATATAAATTTAATTTCAATCAGAATGACTGAAAAATAAACAAATGTGATCACTTTCTAATGAATCATAACAATTTTTTTAATATTAAAATTTATATGATAAATATCAGTTAAAAATCAATATATAGTAATTTTGTATGCTTACTCAGAATTTTGGAAGAGCATATTTATATAGCCTTCATTTTAAAAAGGGGACGAAGGTGGAACTACTTTAAATGAAAACACAAATAGAAGGGTGTATATTTATTGGTACAATAAGTAACTTTGCTTGGAAATGTTTGGAAATATAACTAAACCCTTCGTGAATTCTCAATTCACGAAGGGTTTAGTTATATAACAAGGGAAATTAATTATTTAAACAAGGGAAAAAATAATAGAAAAATATGCGTTATTTTAAATTAATTTTGTAAATACTAAAACTATTTCTTTTTCAATTCAAAGTTAATGATAATAATGATACATACCTGCCTCGTCACTATCCATAATGATTAGATTTTAAATACTTCCAAAACTAAAGTTATTCACATTCAAAAATAGGAAGTCACAATGAAGAACGATTTGACACTCATACACTTAACGCAACACTCTAGTTTCAACTGATAACAGGAGGTCATTGTTCTCTTAAAGGAGATAAAAATCACATCACGTGATTCCCTAATGATTCAGTTTCAACTCATATCCATCCTTTCGATCCTGCGCTGTACTTTATGAAATCGACTTTTGGCCGGCCAGATTCTTCAAATACCCCACAGTGCGTTGCTAAGAGGCGGCGATCCCAATCCTTACTGGCAGTATTTACACGATCACACCACATTTACCAGATTTACCACCACAATTTACCAGAATCGATCCCCAAAACCGCGGGTGGAGTAGGATTGATGCAATATTTTTCGTTGTGGGTAGGATTAACTTCAAGCGTTTCGGCTTGTGCTTTGTTTTATTCGGGATTAATTAATTTTTCAGAAGGAAGTCCCGGATATTTTTTAAATGAAGAAAAAGCTATATATTTGAATATTAATGGGTATATATGTATTCTTTTTTTGTATATAACGAATTAAACTGCACACTACTTTTTCATTATATTATATATATAATAGCGCTAAGTGTATGACATTTCCGGAGTCAACTCATCCGGATACCGATAATCTTTCATTAAAATCAGCCAGTTTATTTTAATTTTTAGAGATTTAACTTTTTCAATAAAGCTGCATAAGATTAACCGTTTTAGAAAGATTATGAAAAGCAAAAACAACTTGAGTGACGAGTTACATCGAAATATGCATGTTTTTCCATGTATCTTGCATTGAAAATATATCACCCAGCAATCAGCGATGTGATATTTGGTAAACAAATATGATTCATTCCTTTGAGATTCGTTAAATAAAAACCATGGATCCAATAATTTTGCTCAATGGCAATATAAAGCATACAAAACTAAAAACATTTTACTGCTTTTGTAACCATTTCACTATTTCAAAAACAATGTTTAATTATGAATGTTTCCGATTACAATATAGACCACTGTGTTCATTGGCAATACAGCGATCTGAACAAACTCCATGCATTTAGTAGTAGTACTCATTTGCATGTTTTTTGTGAAATAGTTCTTCAAATTTTGTGAGTGAAGTTCATTTGCATATTCTATGTCATTATTTTACCAATTCAATTAATATTTTTCTCGCAAATTAAATTTCAATGAAAAATGGGCTGTTTTTAAAACTATTTTACCCCCACCTGACCCTATTAATCAGATAAGATATAATTTATTACTTTATAATTCTTTTTTTTTTTTAAGGATATTTTGTTTTTTTCTTCTTTTATATTTCTTTATTTATTATTAAAAAGAAAATAAAAGAATATTTTGGTTTTTTATTCTTTTATATTTCTTTATTTATTATTTATATTTTTTAATTTACTTCTTTTATTTGATTTTAATTTTGTTTATTTCTTTTATTTCCATTTTTCCCTATCAATTTCTCTTCTATCATTTTGGCAACACTTTCGTCTTCTGCGTGTGCTCCTTTCAGCTAGCACCATCTGTCGCATTCTTTGCAAGCTCTACTCTCTACCTTTCGGACACGTATTTACTGTAGCTGATGATGAGCTGTTAATATTTTTAGCTCGAAACGCGTCCTATGTACTGTTTTTATTTTATGGTGATTTTATACAAAGATTTATTATTTTAAATGGATATTTTTGGTTTGGTTTGAAGTCTGCCAGGTTATAACCGGGTTTCGTGTTAACAACATTTGTTGAGTTCGGGTCGGGTACAACCTGGTTGGCACGGAACTTTAATGTCAGGCTGTGGAAGAACGTGCTGTATATAATATGAATTAATAAAGCAAATGACAAATTTAGACGATTTTTAAATGATGATACAAGTTAGAAATTCTTTATAAATGCATCCAAAAGTTTCACCAAAAGAGCAAACAAAGTGTAAATATTCATATAAATCAATTTTTTGTTTCACTAGCTCATAACAATTTTGAGAAATAGTCCAAAATGTAAAGTGGCAAGTGCCTTTTTATGAGATGTGAATTTCCAACTGGGCGAAAAATGGCCGGACCAGGATTTGAACCAGGGATCTCTTGGCTGAAGCAGTCAATGCTCTACCATCTGAGCTATCCTGAACGAATCTGGTGGATCGTATTCACCAAGCTAAGCTTATTGATTATAGAATCTGATCTGATATCTGAATCAGCTCAACAGAATAAACCGCAGATAATGGAACTCCAGGAAATGCTAGATACGTAATTACACTAGATTAATTTTAACACAATTATTCTAATTGGTTTTTCACCCAGTTGGTAGTTTACATCTCATATGATTTATTTACCAATCAGAATAATTGTATTAAAATTAATCAAGTACATTTTTATTCACTTCTGTAATTTTGTTTCATTGGTAACTATCAGACTTATCCCATACCATAAATAAAGACAAAAATACTATTTTTGATTTTATCGAATTTCTTTATCAAGTAAAGTTTCACTTACACAAAAAGTATCCCATATGGAGTGATGGGTCATTCTCTATAGACCGGGAGCCGGCAGCACAGACACATGGTTCATACGGATACTGTTATTTCTCCAGGAAAACTACCAGTATCTTTTTATAGAAACAGAAATCTAAGTTAAACGTGCAAAATTTTGCCTTCTTTTATTTAGAGATTTTCTATTTTCTATAAGATAATACTGGTGCCAAAAAATTTTCTGGTCTGCAAAATTCAAGGAGGCGTACGAACCATGTTTCAACCACCTCATCCAGTTGGAGGCTGAAATTCCAGAATTAGCTAAAAATTGATTCCCATATTAAAACGCAATTGGTCTGCCAAGTCATATCTTGGTAGAAAACACCTAAACCTGATTTTACCGGTTGACTCATAGGTTTACCACTGTGTTTTCCTGCTCCCAGTCCGCCATGTTTTCATACCTTTGGGTGCAGAAAAACGCAATGTTAACCTACGAGTCAACTGCTAAAATCAGGTTTTTAGGTGTTTTCCACCAAGTTATGACTTGGCAGGCCAATTGCGTTTTAATATGGGAATCAAGTTTTAGCTAATTCTGGAATTTCAGCCTCCAACTCGATGGGGTGGTTGTCTGTGCTGCCGGCTTCTGGTCTAATAATTCAAACATACTTCCATGGCAAAACTCCTTTTCAGAGAAAAGTATGGAGGAAAACAAAGCACATGGAAAAGGAGTAGTTGATGGGGTAGGTGGTAACATAAAAACACTTGTGTACCAAAAGATGATGAGTAAGACAAGATGCAAACAGTTCAATCTGCAAACAATTTTCTCTGACTCAGCAGGCCAGCTTTCACAGAGCATGAAACATTCTACATTCAAAAAGAGGAAATTGAAGAAAGTACATAAGGAAATTCCTTGGAAAAATGTAACTAAAATTAAAGGAATATCAAGCTTCCATATCAATGAACACAAGGAAAGGAACATAGTTTGTCACAACTACTGCCTGTCGAAAGAAAAAAAAATTGAATCAAACAATTCAACAATCTTAATTCCCAATGAAGATCTAAAATTTGGAAAATGGATTATTTTAAATTATGAGCGAATCTTTATCCAGAAAAAATTACTAATAAACTAATGATACATTTTTTGAAAATGTCATAGAAGAGTAAAAAATCTGAGATTATTTCAAATGGCCCAAACATTAGTGTTGACTCTAAGCCGCTTTAGCAGGGTGCAGCACCCGGCGGCCCTTTTTATTTCTATTTTGTACCCGGCGGCCCTTTTTATTTCTATTTTGCACCCAGCGGCTCTTTTAAATCCTTTCAATGCACCCAGCTGCCTTATTAACACTTCCTATGTGCCCCGTGGCAATTCAGTTGATCCCGGGAAAATATCGCAAATCCTTGGGACTCTAAACAAACCAGTTCAAAATGTTTTTTGTGAACAAGATACGATACAAGTGTGCCCTTTTTTTTTAGAATAGTGCTCCCTTTTTGAAAAAAATGCACCCTTTTTTAGAATAGTGTCCCCTTTTTGAAAAATTCCCGCCCGGCGGCCCTTTTTTTCTAGAGTCAACACTAAACATTGAGATGAAATTTTATAAAAACATGACAAAATAGTAAAAATTATTTATGCAACAATTGTTTCTAATAGTAAAGGCTCTTATAAATATGGAAACTAAGCATTTGAATTATGCATTCAAACTTCTAAAATATAACAATAAAACTTGTTTTGTCATTAATACTTTGTTGAAACTGTTTTTGTTTCATTCATACAATTTCTATTCATAAAAATTTTAGTTTAAAAAGTACATTTTTTGTATTTTATATACCTATTTTTTCATATTAATGCAGAAACTTTCTTAAATGAATGATAAGTCAACTTTTTCAACTAATAAGCAAATGATTTCTTTTTTCTTAAAATTAGGAATTCGCACATTGTCCCACATGTGACAAGAATGTCCTGCATGTGACATCTATTAGAAAAATTATTACTTGTACTAAATTTTACTTTTTCAAACAAATAGCACAACAAACAGTTAGTAAGAAAAAAGAATCTGAGCATATAAAAAAAAAAAATTACAGCTGTATAAACACAGCAGATTAAGAGGATTTCTTGTTAGAAGCAAAGCATTTCAAAAGTTGTGCCTTGTAACATGTCCTGCACATGACAGCTCTTTTTTTTTTTTTTTTTTTTTTTTTTTTTTTTTTAACATGAACAACATTTTTCCTTTTTTTTTTTTTTTTTGTTTATATCACATAAGTAGAGTACTTACTCTGAATCAACAAATTAAAAAAAACCTTAAATGAGTTTCCTAACTGCAAAAGTCTTCACAATAAGTTAGTCTAAATGTCCCACTCATGATGGAGAAAACGCCAATAGCATTTTCAATTTAAAGTTTTATTTAATGTTATTAAAAGGTATTTTTAATCTGATATGAATGATGACTTTTATTATAACATAAATGATGAATTTGATTCTTATTATCCTGCAAATACCAATGTTTAAAAAAAACTGATTTAAATCAAAGATTTAGAAAAAATCATTTGATTTAAATAAAACAACCCTACTAAAGTGTAAAAAAAAAAATCATGATTTTTTTTTCCGGATTTTTCTTTTTCCCTGCATTAAAATATGGAATAGCTACCAATAATTTTAGGTTTCCAAAACAATTAAACCTCTAAATTGCTAATGTAATCTATGTTTTTATTCTTTAACTAATTATTATTAGTTAGTAATCACAGTAATTATAAAAACTGCATTCATTTTCATTAGTAGTATGCAGTAACGTTATGTACATTAATATTTTGTAAAAAATATCAAAAACTATATTAAATACTACTGATATACAGTTATTAAAATTATTAATAACTGCGTTTAACCACTTCACCGGCTGCTCCGAGATAAGTCGGGGGTAAAAGCACTGTTTCTCCATACCTGTCACCGGTGAAGTGGTTAAATATGAAATTGTTAACACTGCTTAAAACTAATACTTATTAAACAATTACCTCTCTAATTAGGAAAACAATATACATTTTACGCTTTAATTACTAAAATGATAATAATTTAGTATTCATTCATTCTAGAAAGAAAAAGGAGCAGGGTGCCAGTTCACAAAAAAGGCACTAGTTAATTTAAAAAAAGAGCATTACTTAATGAGTAAATACATTAGTAATGATATAAGAAAAAAGTATATAATTTGTTAATGTGGTAAATAAAGTGATATTAATTTTTAAAGATTTTATGAAATACAAATGGAAAAATACGATTTAATAATGGCATGATTTAATTATATCCTGTTTTTTTTTTTTTTTTTTTCTCTAAAGAAATAAAGTTCTACAATTTTTGCAATGAATTGGGCATATGGATTTAGAAATACTGTGGTATGGAGAAGTTTACAAGAAATCTCTGGCTACAACAAAAGGTGAATTTCACTATTTTCTTTTTTTTTTTTTAAAGCAGGGTGGATTTTGACAAGTTTTAAAAAAGCAGGATGTTGCAACCTTAAAAAAATGGCTTAAAGGGAACAGTAAGTAACTGCAGAATTAATGAAAACTGCAAATAAGTATAATTTCATCAGTTAGTAGCACAAATAATAAAACAAGCAAACATCATTTGCACCTCGTTTTGCATTTGTACTTGAATTACACCCGTATAAGGTAATTATAAGAATATCCAGTTCTAGCTAAAATCCTCAAAATATTAAATATCAGCATTATTACCACTCAGCAGGAATTATTAGCATTCAGTGCTTCAAATTAAGAAAAAAAATGCTGCCTTTTCAACTCGTAATTTCTTTATTTGGTGTATATGAGTTCAAAAGTAAAGAAAAATAAAAACATTTATTCAACCTCTACTGAAGAAGCTCTTTCTGGCAGAGTTGTAAAAAATCCGGGTTTTTTATAAAAAATCCAGCCCGGCAGGTAGCTGGGTGGGTACCCGGGCAGCTCACTACAACCCTTAAGGTTGTAAAAAACCCAGCCAGGGTGGGTAGCTGGGCAGGTACCCAGGCAGCTACCCACTACAACCCTGCTTTTTGAGCTTAACATTTTTATACCAATAAGTTATTTTTCTTTTATACATTCTTTTATAATAGTTCTTGAGCAGATGTCATTCTTTAATTCTTCTTTAGCTCAAATTTGCTATAAATTTATTATTGCAAAAATAGATCGAGAAAATAACATACTGGCTACTTATTCTTTTACTTGCAGAAATTTTATATATTTGCTATCTATGCTTATTTTATATATAATAATGAATTATTTGATTAGTTAATGGAAATTTAAATTATGACATTGCAAATTATATTAGATAGATTTAAAAATCATTTTTAAATTAAATGTTTTTTATGATAGATATAAATTTGCTTTTTACAAACTTAATGTACTTAATTTTTTTACTAGTTTAAGGAATAGTCTAAGCTTAGAAACAATTATTTAAAGCTTTTTTTTGCTTATTCACAAGGCAAAATACAACCTATAGAAACTTTCCAAATTATGTTCATCTTAGATTTTAATAGTTTTTATATAATTTTAAACATATAAAAATTTTATAATTTTAATCACTGATTTAAAAAAACAGTTGATTAAAATCATGATTTAATCACTGATTTAAACCATTTGATTAAAATCTTTGACACCCTAGGTACTGCTATTCAATTACGATTCCTTTCTGTTCACTAGGAAAATTTAATTTGAATTTTATTCTCAATTGTTTTTAAAAACACTACATTATTTCTTTATTCATTAAATAAACACCAGCAGGAATTTAATCAAGACGCGTAATCTAATTTCAGATATTTAAATCCTTTCAACTCAGTTTGAACATTCTTTTTTTTTTCGGGGGGGGGGGCATTTTTATTGTGCGATCGTCAAAATGTTTATCTTTTTACATAAAAAAAAATACTTTAATCAACAAGAAAAACAAATAAATGAGTTTTCTTTCTATCACAATCAAAACTTCTGGACGGCCAAAATACTAACGGTAACAGGTGAGGTACTGCCATCTATTGGACAAAATTAAAACTAAGCTTTCGACTTCTTAGATATTTTCGGACACAAAAATAATAACTTTCACTGAAAGGTATTATTAAACATCGCGAACTTCGACGTTACTGTCAAGTAAGATATACTAATTAACTTATATAACATATAAATTATTAACAATTATTGTAAATTGTTTGTCTAAATTAGTGTTTTTATTTAGTAAAGCCTAAAGCGAAAGATAATATTATTTGTTTAATGTGTGATGCAATCACACCATCTCTGTCCACCTGTTCGGGACCATGTGTGCATATATGCACCCTCAAAAAGAGCATACAGATTTTGTTTTAGGCACCAGCAAAAAAGAAAAATAATATTTAGTTTCTTATATTAGAGCATTTCCGTGATTGTTTAAGTAAAGGCAAGTTTTTAAAAAAAAAGTATATCAGATGCTAATTTAACTAAATTTTTCTGGTAAACATCAAGTATCTAAACTGTAAAAAGAAAATTTTGATAATTAACAACAGTTTCTATCCGAAATAAAATTTATACTCTGAAAATTTTAGTAAAGTAATATTGCCGTACGATCTCCTGAGATCTAACGTAATTATTTTACTAACATTTTCAGTGTCTAAATTTTATTTCTGATAGAAATTTTCTTAATTATTTAAATTTAATTTTAACAGTTTAAATACTTACTATTTACTAGGAAAACGTAGTTAAAATCCACCCAAGAACACACACTAAACAAATCTTCTTTACTTTAATTTTATTTACATTCGCTGATTCAGTGCCATTTAATACTCTGATTAGTAAAATTTTTTTGCTTATACACAGTTACAAAAATATGTACCAACGAAAATCATATGGGGGGAGGGAGAGAAAATTGTACATACCATGAGAGCAGCCATGTCCTTTCATTGGGTTGTAGGAATAAACTAAAACAATTTAAATAAAATAAATAAATAAATAATATTTAAAAGCAAAAGTTTTACATGCTGAAAAAAATGTAAATTTATTCACTGATAAATAAAACTACAACATGTAAATAATTTTTTAATTTTTGTCCATTTTGGTTTTTACACACATCGAGTTCAATAGAAATTTCCCTCCCAGACCACCCCATGAATTCATTGATTACAATGATTTTTAAATTTGTGCATTATATTTAAGTTTGATTATTTATTTGGGGACTGGTAGTGTCACATTAATATTTCAAAAAATTATAAATGTTTTTAGTAAATTGCAAAGTCAGGAACTATGTTTATCTGTCAGTGCTTTTATAAATTTTAATCCAAAGTATGCAGACAGCCCATATTCAAACAAACTAATGTGGATCCATCCAAAAGGCTAGTAATCAGGCTAACCATAAAGATATGTGTCATACATGGTGCACCTGACCCTGCATCCTGCATTTGTAGACTCTACATCAATCCAACTCCAGCCCCAGTCCCCTGGCTTATAGCGACTTCTGTTGGCACCAAATAGTTTTTTTAATGTAATTTAGACCTCTGAAACTGTCTTTCATACAAGACCCCTTAAAAAAGTGATGACTAGAACCACCATGCAATTCTATATGATATAGCTCTCATCGTTAGGTGAATTGTATCAGACTTTACAGTGTTGTATTATATTACCACTAATACTGTACTTTTGAAGTTTTTTCAGTAATGATACTAAGAATTTCTTTTTAATTAAACTTGCTTAGCATAATTTTTTATCACACCATTATTCTTGACAGCTTTCAATCTAGCTGATTGTAAAGAATTATTTGCACATTATTCAATGTTTTATTAAAAAAAAAAAAAGTTGTGTATAGTGTTTTAAAACTATTTCTTTTACTATAAATATATGAGTTACTTCCTACCAGTTACGATAAATAATCGATCATTTAATTACATGAGAGATGGGTCGATCCAGGCAAAATTTTGGGCCTATTTAAGGCCCCTTTACAAAAATCCATGTAATAAAACAGGCCATGGGCGTAATCTGGCAGGGGCAAGAGGGGGCATATGCCCCCGCAGTTTTCTAGGGGTAGGGGCAAGACTTACCTTTTGCCCCTGTTTTTTATGCAGTTTAATTAATGGTTAATGCTCAGTTTTGTATTTTAATTTTATCTTTTTTTTTTTTTTAATTAAACTATTTATGCGTTATCTTGTGTGCGAACTGGAATAAATGCTGGGTAATTCAAAATAATCCAGAATTAATGCCTTCGCGTTCATAGCAGTAATTTCTGTCACGTCAAGTTCAAGTAAAAATATTCTCCCTGCTCTTCGTTTTCAGAACCTAATTTTCTCTTTCACATTATAGAGCTTTTTATCTACACTTGTGGAATAGATTACTTGACTTTGTCTATCGTCATTTTCATTAGGATATTGGGATAATATTAATGCAGCTCCTTGATCCTCCTGGGGCTATACTGTCTCATATTTCATGGTACCAGCCAAACATTACCAGTTCACGGTGTCCATAAAACTTCTTCCAGTTTCACTGGAGAATTTATCACAAACAGAAATGTTAAGTACAGGATCCGCTTATAGAACTAATCATTGTTTAATTAAAAGGTGCGTTTATAGGCTTTTTTTTTTTTTTTTTCAAAAATCGTTGATGATAGTCATACATCACATCCGCATCCTTTCTTTTCCAAACATTATGTGGTCATAAACAAAAGAAAGGGGAATCTCAACAACATAAATAGGCAGATATAAACATGTCAACGGCGTCCACTGCTGACTTCTAATCTCTACACTCCCGACAAAAGTCATAAAACATGAAAGGGTGCACCTGACCACATCAAACGTTGCGACGAAAAGAAACTTATTCTGTTTCATGCTTTAGTATTTTGTATATTGAGCAAGAAAATTGCAATGAGATAGTCATAGGGCAGTTAGTTTTAAGCGAGTAGAAAAATCTCCCATCTCATTCAGTTTTTCAGTAGTCGCTTGTATTTGTATCATTTTGAAATTTGTAAACGTAAAAACATTTTTGTAAATGTATTTCATATTTTAACTTAAGTACAATAGAGGAATATTGGAAAAGGGAAATATGCTTTACAGAAACCTAGACGGAAGCACCAAAAGTGACATTTTTTTTCCCTCTATTCTTTCCACAAAATACTCTGCATTATATGAAAATTTATATTTAATATTTTAAAAGTAAAAACAATTTTTAAAAAAAACTGAATATTTTTATTTGTGCCTTTAAGGGGTGTCCACTTTAAAAAGGTGTAAAATTAAAAGCATTTCGATTAGAAAAATAAATCGAAATCAATTTTTGATTTAGATTTTTGTATTGATAAATTATCTGGATTCATCTTAAACCAGTATGATTAGTATTTAAATCGGTTCAAATTCTCAATTAAACGTTACTAGTTTTTACATTGTTCTAAAATCTCACCATTGATTAAAGTGTTTGACACGAATTACCCTTTCTTCAAACCCTTTTATATTTCTCAAGTATGTTAACCTGATTTTTTTTTTTTCAAATAAATAGGTATCTGCGCATGAAAAATAAGGAATAATTATCATAGTTTTAATTATCACCTACAATAATAAGAATAAATATCAAGAAAGCTCGCCTAATTTTCAGAAAATATCTATAATTTTAAGTAGTAGTTGATATACAGCGAATACATATGTATATGTACTTTTAGGAGCATGGATTTTATTAAGGCTCAAATCCAAACTAACTTCTTTGGTAAGCATTTTTTAATTTAAGTTCATTTGTAAACATATCAAACTGGAAGGTGCTTTTAAGAAACTAATGTAAGTAAATAGCTTTATTATTATTATTATTATTTGTAAAGACAGAAGATTTTTTAGAAAATGTTGTCAAGTGGTGGCTTTGAGCCGAATTTCTGGAGGCAACAGCTCCGGAAAAGAGAAAAAAAGCCGTCTCGAGACAATAAGTACTTATAACTCTACATTTAATTCATTTATTGGAAAATGCAAAATCTGTTTGATTAAAAATCACTTTAGTAATCATGCCTCCAAGTATCATTCTTTTATATTAAAAAATGAGTTAGAAATTTTGACGTTGTTGAGTGGGAATTTTTTTTTTTTTTTAAACCTTCTTGAAGGAATCACGGATTTTGAATCATTTAGAAATTGCATGGGGATTTTGTAAAAATTACTTTCTTATAAATTATGCTTATGAAATAAGATTTTGTTTTTGTCCAGAATTTTTTTGTGCTTTGCTTCAGAGTGCTTTATGCACACTAGAATTGTTTTATGTCGGTCATAGTTTATAGAACTTTTAAATAAAAAAATAAAAATATTTTCAGTATCCACCATCCCTCAAAAATAATTTATTATGATTCTTTTCTTTTTTTATTGAAATGTAACTTCACTTGTCAAAGCGTGAAAAGTCTCTATTGAAATATATATACATGAGGCATTCTCACAATCTTTCAAATTTTCTATATTTTTCTGTCCCTGAATAATAATTTTTATTTCAGTACATATTCTTGGTTTTCTTTTCTTCTGATGTTGGAAAACATCCCATTGTATGACTGCATAACAATCGAGATACATACGTTTTGGACGATGTTGTTGGTCCAAATATAAATATACCACGAAATTCCTTTACCGTCACGTGTCCCTGATGCTGATTTTTATGTTTGGAGCTGTCTGCATAAAATTGTTTCGATAAAAGTAATTTGATGTAATTCTTTTCCGAAACTGGGACTATTGTTTTATATAAGTATGTAGCAAAAAATTAACCTGCACACATTTTTAGGGTTTTTATTATTTTTTTAACTCTGTCCCTGGGTTTTAGATTCCTTACCATCCCACATGCTAAACTTATACAGAAAATCACTTCAGATGCAGTGACACAATTTTTCAACTTTTTTCTCGTGCAGAAGTATGCTAGCGAAAGAATGGCTAAAATTTTTTGACAGGAAATTTACTGCAGAATTTAAATCACCATTTAAATATCAATTTCAAGCATCGTGGCTTTATCAGTAGTCTTAGAGTCCCCAAGGTTTATTCTTGCAGTTTTCGAGGTAAATTAATTTTTTTTAATTTAATCCAATATAAATAACTGTTTCTAAAAATTGATCAACATTGTGGCTATAACTTAGTCTTAGCATGATTTCACTAGATTAATATT
Source organism: Maratus speciosus (assembly GCA_963932465.1). Lineage (NCBI taxonomy): Eukaryota > Metazoa > Arthropoda > Arachnida > Araneae > Salticidae > Maratus > Maratus speciosus. Next base: position 545,477,019 of record OZ010796.1, on the reverse strand, counting down.
AACACAATTATTCTAATTGGTAAACAAATCATATTAGACGTAAATTTCCAACTGGGCGAAAAATGTCCGGACCAGAATTCGAACCCGGGACCTCCTGGCTGAAGCCGCCAGTGCTCTACCATCTGAGCTATCCCGGACGATTCTGGTCGAACTTTTTCACCCAGCTAACCTTGATGATTACAGCATCTGGTCTGAAACCTGGTTCAGCTCAACAGAATAAATCTCAGGTAATGGAACTCCAGAAGTCGCTGGATACGAAATTACACTAGATTAATATTAACACAATTATTCTAATTGGTAAACAAATCATATTAGAAGTAAATTTCCAACTGGGCGAAAAATGTCCGGACCAGGATTCGAACCCGTTCCAATCCTGGTCGAACGGGTTCGAATCCTGGTCCGGACATTTTTCGCCCAGTTGGAAATTTACTTCTAATATGATTTGTTTACCAATTAGAATAATTGTGTTAATATTAATCTAGTGTAATTTCGTATCCAGCGACTTCTGGAGTTCCATTACCTGAGATTTATTCTGTTGAGCTGAACCAGGTTTCAGACCAGATGCTGTAATCATCAAGGTTAGCTGGGTGAAAAAGTTCGACCAGAATCGTCCGGGATAGCTCAGATGGTAGAGCACTGGCGGCTTCAGCCAGGAGGTCCCGGGTTCGAATCCTGGTCCGGACATTTTTCGCCCAGTTGGAAATTTAGCATGATTTGTCTAAAAAATAGGCGATAATTTTCCTTACCATTCCATCCTTTTTTTTTCCTTACCGTCCCTTCTTCAACACCCCTTTAAGACAATGTTATACCAAAATTTTACACTAAAAATACTGCAATTTTATTATTTCTTATTTGAATATCCTGTGGTTACTAATTCACTATAAGTAAAAATTTAGAAGAAAATAAAAAGTTATAGAGGTAAAATGGTAAGTAAAATTAAACTCGCAAGTGTAACTTAAACCTCAGTTAAATAAAATAAAAAAATCGCTGCTGACTATTTTTTCTTTATTTTGAATCATTAAGGCATTTGTCTATAAGTTTCAAAATGCTGTTTTAGTAAGTTTAATTTCACCAGATTTTTATTCCTGAAAAGTCAAAAGATTGTGAGAATGCCCCATGTATATATATTTTTTTATGTTTCTTTCAAAAGCAAATAAGGATTGAAACTGTCTGTATTTTATTATAGTGAAAGATGCTTGTAAAATATAAATAAATTCATATGGCTGAGCAAAAGAAATCAGATAATTGCCGCCTATGAATGGTAATTGCTGTAAATGCCTTTTTAGTTGTGTAGTGCATTTTTCAGCTGAATTAAATTTTAGTATTTTATTTGAAGTGTATAAAGCATATAGAAACACAAGCTTACTCCAAAAAATTTGTATTAACGTTTATGGAAGCGTTTCCTGAAAATGCACTTTCAACTGTTTTATGCATTTTTCAACTCGACCAAATTTTATCGTATAATTTAGATTTATAAGTATATTGATACATTATTTTCTATAAATGGCAATTCTCTACAAATTTTTTAGTTTTTTATGCTTTTTCCAGTTGATTTAATATTTTGCTTCACTATGTGGTATTAGACATACCACACAGATCATATGTAGGATTGTCAAAAAGACTTCGTATGTATTATCTGCTATGGACGGTTACTCTTGAAAATGAATAACTACGTTTTGTGTTTTTGAAATTGTTTATTTCCATACCTCATTTCAATTTTATGAAAAAATGAAATTTCTTTCAAATAATGTTGGAAAATGTTTCATAGTCTATAGCAGATGCACAAGTTTCCATTCTTGTTTGTCTTCACTTAAAATGTTGTGATGAGTTAGAGTTCAAAATTTTCGGACTTAAAGACAATATCAATTTTTAAAGTATTAAGCTAAAATTATTCCATGTAACCTAAAATGCTTCTCAAAATTTCTGAGTCATTCCAATCAGAACGATAGCTAAGATATTTTTTTCAATATATCATTTGTTGTTGTCCTGAATGAAAGCTTTAAACATATTTATCTCAATAACATCCCTAAACATCACAATCATTTAAAAAAAATCTTCGAAAGCCCAAGGTTTTGACAAATTTTTATTAGTTTTTTTTTTCGAATTGAACATTGCGTCAGACATAAGGGAGATAACGTGCACTTAATATCTTTAAATACATAAAACGTGCAATTTACGATCCTTTCCTATTTTTTTTTTTTTTTTGTGTTTGAACATTAAAAATTTTCTTTAAATAGTAAATATTTTCTGTATTTAATTTAAGTGTGTGTTATTATGGCTAAGATAAAGTGGGAGGAAGGGAGGAGAGTATAAATTTGGGCCTCGAGACCCCCCCCCCCTAGTCTTAGAGCCCAAGTTACGCCTATGAAACAGGCCCCTTCACAAAATTCCTTTTTATAAAGCAGGCCCCTTCACAGAATTCCTTTTAATAAAACAGGCCACTTCACAAAATTCTATTCCATAAAAACATACTCTTTATTAATTATTTTTATATTGTTAGTTTATAAAATGTGTAATTTAGAAAGAAAACAAGTTCGTCAGAAATGAAAACTTAGCAGAAGCACTTAACCTGTTCATTCTGGCTGGATCAGCATTTGTACCCAATATTTTTTTTCGCCCAAAGCACGGCTACGTTACAACTCATGTACCCTAGCTCTTTTTCCCCCTTCCTGAAAACCAGTGTTATCAATCACTTGACATTTAAGGAGCGATCTCTATTGTAAGTCACTGAAACACCCACCCACTTACGGAAAGATGCGAAATTTTCTCTTTTGGCGATAGGAAGAGGTAACTGTTTACATGTTGGCGATTTATTCTTTCTTTTACGTGTCACTGTTCGATTTTCTTTTTCTTTCTCATTTCCTTTTTGTTTTGAGTAGCGTTCGACAGCAATTACTATTTCTCCAAAATTTCATTCATGAAAAACTACAGCTCTATTCAGAGCTAAAAAACAGCTCTTTTCAGAGCTCAAAAGTTCTTTCGAAAGCTTTAATTTTTATAAAAAAAGAAACCACATAAAAACAATCATGACATGCACAAAAGAGTACACACATTTAAACATGTGGCCATGAAATGAAACTCCATATTCTTCGCTAACATATAGATATAAATTCTGAGGATAATTTCCATAAAAAAAGTAAAAAGACAGAATTTCATAAAAAAAAAAACAAAAATTTTCTCCCTCCATCTTCTTGAATCATATAACGAAGGACATTATTTTGCTTCTTTAAGATTATTCTTTATCGCTGTCGTGCCTTATAAATCAATTTCAAACCCCATATTCGCAATATTGTTTGAAAAATACTTTGCCTTTATTGGAAAAAAGGAAACGCTATTCGATTCCTTAGTATGAGAATAAAAATTTCTGCTAATTGAATGCAGTCACGAAAGAAACTCACTTCTTAAATGTATAAAACGTTGAGTTAGAAATTCAGAAAAAAATAAAGAGATGACTAACGTCCCCTCCCCCCCTTCCCCTTCATGAATCGTATAGCGTTATTCATTTTTCTGCTCCTATATGACGACCCCTATCCAACGGGGAGCATCATAAAGCGGCTTCAAACGCCATATTCGACAATATTGTTTGAAAGATACTTTGCCTTTATTGGAAGAAGTGTAAAAACTTAAAATAGAACTTAAGAAAAAATTAAGAGATGAGGAACATCCCTCCCCCCCACACACACTTCCCCTTCATCAATCGTATAGCGTTTTTCATTTTTCTGCTCCTATATAGCGACCCCTACCGACAGGGAGCATCATAAATCGGCTTCAAACGCCGCTTCATAAATGTGTAAAAACTTAACATAGAACTTCAGAAAAAATAAAGAGTTGAGGAACCCCCCCCCCCCCCTCTACACACACACACTTCCCATTCATCAATCGTACAGAGTTATTCATTTTTCTGCTCCTACATAGCGACCCCTACCGACAGGGAGCATCATAAATCGGCTTCAAACGGCATATTTGGCAATACTGTTTGAAAGATACTTTGCCATTATTCAAAGAAAGGAAACGGTATTCGATTCCTTAGTGTCAGAATAAAAATTCGAAATTTAACGCAGATACAAAAGAAACTCACTTCATAAATGTGTAAAAACTTAAGATAGAAGTTCAGAAAAAATAAACAGATGGACAACCCCCCCACACACACGCACATACACTTCCACTTCATCAATCGTATAGCATTTTTCATTTTTCTGCTCCTATATGACGACCCCTACGTGGCGGCGAACATCATAAATCGGCTATATTGTTTGAAAGATACTTTGCTTCTATTGGAAGAAAGGAAACGGTATTCGATTCCTTAGTATTAGAATGTAAATTTATGCAAATTGAACACTGTTACGAAAGGAACTTACTTCGTAAATATGTAAAAAATTAACGAGGCGGAACTTCATAAAAGATAAAGATATGAGCAAACTCCCATCCCTCCCCTTCATCAAACGCATAGCGTTTTTCATTTTTCTGCCCTTATATTACGACTTCTTGCTGTTGAACATCATAATTTGGCTTCAAACGCATATTCAACAATATTGTTTGAAAGACACTTTGATTTAATTGGAAAAAAGGAAACGCTATCAGATTCCTTATGGTACCAGAATAAAAATTCCTACAAATTGAACGCAATTACGAAAGAAACACTTCGTAAATGTGTAAAACTTTTGAAAAAATAAAGAGAGGAGCAACCCCCCCCCCCCCACGCATTCCCCTTCATATATAGAATAGTATCTTTAATTTCCCTGCGCCTGCATCACTCACTACGAAATTCGCTATGTAAATATTTAAAAATTAACGAGATAGCATTTTATAAAAATAGAGAGATGAATATCCGCTCCCCTCCCCATTGCGTTCTAAGATTTTCTCAAAATGTTGATTACTCTATCTTATTACGATTGTTTCCCCTCTGCCTAGCCTCAGAAATCAGCTTAAAACGTCGTATTTCACAAAATTGTTTGAAAGTTACTCTACCTTTTTCGAAAAATGGAAAAGGTTATTTGATTTCTTGATATCTGAAGAAGAATACCTGCAAATTGAACATATTTACAAATGAAAATGTCTTTATGAATGAGCAGAAATTACATTGAATGGATTTTGTATTAGACTGACGAGATTTATCTGCAATTTTAGCCTCTCTAAAAGTTATGACCCATTTCCAAATCAAGTGCTGGACTTAAATATGTTATATTATTACTTCAAGGATTGCTTAAATAGTCACAAACTTCATTCAATATAATTATATTTTATATCATATTATAAAAAAGAAAAAAAAAACTTTTTAAGCTTATTTTACTTTTATCAATCATTAATTTTCTTTTTATTCTTTTTTTTTTTTTTTTTAAATATCAACATAAACACTTTTTTTTTCTTCTATGTATACAGTTTGACGAGTAGTATGCATCAGAAAAGTTTCTCATATAATGGAATTTCACATTTTCCTAATTATCCATATACATATATATCTATTAAAATATAGCAGGCTCTTTTATTTTAAATTTTCGAATTTTACTTTAAAAAAATATTATATGTTGGAGTTTCTGGAAACTTATACAAAACAAACTACCTGGGAAATAGTATACCTACTGAGAAGAAAATAAGAATTGCAAAGCAAGCGATGATATTTTATAAAATGAGGAAACATTTATCAGTGGCGCACCCAGGATTTTATCTTGGAGGGGGCCGAACGTTGGCAGCGAAACATAATAAAATTAGAGGGGGGCAAAATTTCTCAAGTTTTGATTACAGTAGGAAATTACATGGAGACACTAATTAATCATAAAATTACGGTGATTAATTCAGTATCAATTAATTGGTTATTTATTTTAATTAAAATTATTATACTTAAAGTTTAATTTTATTAATAATTTAAAAAAGTACTAATTTTTGAATGTGCAGAAGTTAAACATTTAAACGCCTCATAAATAAACATTTATAGAATTTCCCATTTATATCTATCTGATTGTCAGACATATTGTAGTTTAAGAAAAATATCCAAAATAGCTTTGACGAGATGAATTATTGGATGCAAATTTTTGGGCTAGTTCATTTAAATTTAACTCGTCACTCAGAATTGTATGGGAATTAATAAACTAATAGAGAATTTAATCTCTTGTGGGGTATGACAGTAAATTCTTGTAGAGGCATTGTCTCTAGTCGTGGAAAGGTTAGATGCTCTTACAGCCAGCGTGGCTTAACCGACTATGGGGCCAAGTTAAATGGATAAAAAAAATTACTTTAAAAATTCAATTAAAAATATTGTTACACATAAAATAAAATTTTTTTTTATAAAGCTCTTGAATTACTTCAGTCGCAGTTACATTAATTTCTCTGTTTATATATAACAAAGCCAGCCCATTTAATCTTGATTCTGTCATTGTGGATCTTAAGTAGTTTTTAAAATGTGTAATGTAAAAAATTACCTTTCGCTGAGATAGGTTGTAACGGGAAGTGTTGCAAATATCTTTAGTTATTTGTAGGTGTTGGGGTACAACATTTTATCACATTTCGAAACTGCTTCAATGGCATTCTTGCATCGAATTATTGAAAGCTATTTCTCAAATTTTCTGTCAAATTTTTGAATTCGGCATTCAAAATTTCTGAATTTGAAGAAAGTAAATCATGCACATAAAATTCACACAATTGACGAAAATCTTTTATTTCACTAGCTGTTGGAGCACCTTTTCCATTATGTAGAAAAAAATCAAAATGTTGCGATGCCGAGTGAAATGTCTATTGAATTGAGTGAACGCTTGATCAACGAATGGGATAAAAATATTTTTTCTGAAATGCTCTGCTATAGAATCGGCTGGAACATTGGATCATTTGTTTTGATGCAGTTTTTGGCATTTTAATGTCAATATGAATGTTATTGGCTTTCATATAAGCTTATGATAAATATCCTTGAAAGAAATAATCTAAGGCTTTATGAATAGTATTTAAGTGAGCCACAACATTGTTAACGAAATTTCAGGCAATTAAAAGGTCACTGGCAGATTTTTGCAATAATTTAGACAATGATAAAGTGTATACTAATATATTCTGTAAGCTAAATAAAGAAATTAGGAAACCAAATTCACACAACAAATTTTTAAAAAGTTTTGCCTTAGAAGACGAATCTCTGTCTTCCCAAGATGCGATTGTTTCAAAACGATCAATCACTGCATCATATAATTCTACCATGGTCATGATGGCTTTATGGCATCCCACCCACCTAGTTGGACAAACTTTTTGTAGTTTTTGGTTATTAATTTCCGGTGTATGTTTGTCAATATTGTTGAGGAGGACGTCTTGTCTATTTAGGAGTATTGAAAAATTGTGTGTCATTTCAATTATGCCAATGAGGTTTCTTATTTCTGTCCCAGATACAACATTTCACGTGCTAAATTTAAACTATGTGAGACCTAAATCCGTTAAACTTTCCGTTCATTGATGACCGTTCATCATCACCATCATAACCTTGTCCTACGTAAATAGGACAAATCGATATCATGTCTTTAATCCTTCTAATATTTTGTCGGGCAAGTTTTTTCCTCCAGTGTTTCCTACAGGAATAAATTGTAAGAATTCTTCACAAATTTTGTTGGCATTCTCTTCATCTATATATCAGACACACAAGGAAAGATGTTCAGTAGTAGGAATTTCACAAGTTTCACCATCAAGAAATGAGAGACATTTTTCCGAATTAATTTTTTCTACCAAACGATTCAAGATGATATTTTTACTCGCATTTATAGTTTTTGTATGTAACAGCTAAAAAAGGTAGCGTTTTTGACAGAATGTTTAAAATGTTCAGTGAGTTTTTCATTCCCCGCATCGACTCTTGTTCTTAGTAAAGTTCAAAAGTTTGCTTCATTGGCGATTGCCACCTGCTCAATCGCATAAAATTACAATTTTTATAATTGGTTCCGATTTACTGCAACTTGTGATACCTGACCCACATCAATTTTTCTATCGACTGAAATGTATTTCCTTTTTGAATATTCTGTAGCTTTTCGCAAGTTGCAATAGCCCTGAAATGATATTGTTTTTTGTTGATTATTAAATTTCTCAATGGCTTTCTTCCAATTATTATAACTTTGCATAACCAACTACCCAGCTACTTCCGATTTAGATTTTCCAACGTTAGGAGGTTCAAAAAATATGCAATATTTACAATGTGCACTATTTTCAACTTGAGAATACACAGACCAAGTATATTTTTTAAACCATGCGTGTTGAAAACTTTGTTTGTGATTTGCAGCTGTAGCACAGGTTGCGGGAAAATTAAAACTTGTTTCTGGTTCCCACAACTCTTTCATAATATTTAAATTATCGTCAGTATTGAATGTTTGTTCTTTCAACAATACGATGTCTTACTAATTGCTTTCATCTAAGGAAATACTATTCTTCATGGTTGTTCGATGGTTTGGCTGATTTGCGACTAGGGAAACAGAATCCAAATCGGTATTTATAGTGTCAATAACGAAATAATTCAATTTCAAAAAAATATTTTACACATTTAATTTGCAAATGTCACTGAAGAGTTTCCATGCAGATTACTTTTAACAGCTGAAAAACTTGTTTGAAGATTAATCAATAAAGTCACTGCAAAATAGCCAGGTAAAATACAAAATACATTTTTGTGTAACTTTTGTGTACTCGCATATAACTCTGTATAGTATTCCATGTCCAAATAAAAGGAAAAGAAATGGTAAGGATGCGACCGAGCCAAGTGAGGGTTTTGGCACTATAATGATCCAAACCGAAGTTCACTATATTACATCTGGACCTTCTGGATCTAGACGCTGGATCTCAATTGTTCGACTGGGAGAAACTTGAAACAAACACGATTCAGCTTTAATCACCATAAAGATGTCATTTTTTTGGTGGTGATAGCTTTCTTTGTAACTTTCTGCTTTCATTCTCGCAATTAAAAAAAAAGTTTTCTAAAACTGCATGCAATAATGGGAGAAAAACTGTTGAAGTCTTTTTTTTTAACTGCATGTTAGCATTGCAGTGTAGCCAGCCGTATAATGAGAATTACCAATGACATATAGAAATGTGATCTCAAGCAAATGCGTTTCTCTAGTTGTGTATCTTTGAAATTGGCTGGGGAGACCCAGGTATTTATAGGGTGTCAATTAGCTTTTTACACAAATGCACACACATGAAAAACAAACTTTGATCTCGTAAATATTTTAGATATTTTTTTAGTGTTTTCTCCCTTTTCTTTTGGAGGGGGCCAGGGCCCCCTGGCCCCCTCCCTGGGTGCGCCACTGACATTTATTAAGAAATAAATTTTTGTCTTAATTAATGACAATTTATAAGATATATAAAATGAAAAGCAAATTATTTGTTATTTTGGTTTTTCAATTAAGCCAAAAACAGATGAAGCTCCGAAACTGGTTTTTACAACAACCCTATTCCCTCCCAATTCTTGGAATCTTGAGAACGACTGTGCCTTTCAATACAAATGTGAGATTCGCTGCGAAAATTTTCTCTTCGAGAGAGGGGAGGAAAAATCTGAAAATGTGCTGTATTGTGGGCTACAATGTATTTTGAATTGTGCCAAAAACTAAAGGTTAAAGAAGTTATTATTAACAAATGCTTGGTTCTGATTTTAATAACTGAGCTTCATATTTCATTACAAAATGCTACTTTTCACAAAAATATAACAAATTTCATGAAAATAATTTTTATTTTTTACAAAATAGGCCCCAAGAAAAAATCCCTGCATCGACCCCTGGAGATTGTAGATATCCCTAAAAGGATAAAAATTTACTTACCAACAGACTTGTATAAAATGAAAAACTTTCTACTCGCATAGATATTGGGTGAAAAACTTTCTGCAAATTAATTTAATGTTTAATAAAATTACGTGTTATATTATTTTGACGATATGGATTAAAAAACAGTAGTTTATAATAATTACCATTTAAAATTAATATTAATTAAAGAATAATTATTTTGGTTAAAAAAATAATAATGCTAAAAATCCATGATAGGAAGGGGTGAATTCTTATCAACTATTTTGTCAGTGCATTTAGAAACAGCCCAATCCTTAATTAATATTGTGACCTCTTTGCACAAAATGCCAGTTACTGTTTGCAGAAATAATGTGACATTGCTTCTGAAACAACTGAATCACATTTTGTAGGGAGAGGTCCATTCGTAGATATCATCATTTCATGTATTCTGTTTCTTCAGTGACAGGTCTTCTTTTATTGTTGTGGTATTCGTAAACATACTTCAGTGATTCACAAACAGATTCCACTGATGAAATAATGGAAGCTACACTACACATATTGAGTGCAATATGAATTCCACTCCAGTAAATAAAGCTGTCTTGCTGTAGGAAATTATTTTAAATGATGTCTATACTTTTTAACTTATTAAATTCTTTTGAAGGCATATTTTCTACACAATTTCTTCAAGTTTATCTAAAAATGTCCTGTATTGAAGTTGTAATTGGGATGGAGATACACTTTTCAACTCTTAAACCCCTTTTTAAGCTGAAATAATAAATTTCTCCATTTGGAATGCTGCAGTTAAAGGAACTCCTTTTAGTTATATTTTTGTTGCAAGGAGTTTTAAATCAGTGAGAACTTTAACATGATAAAAAATAATTACATCATCTTCAGTAAATACATTTTTTTTTCTCAGCTCTTGAGCTAAATGCAAAGAAAGATCTGATAATTTACTCATAACTACCAATTTACTGGCACTACAATTGGTTTTTGCTTTACTGCGAGTATTATTTAAATATTCACACTCTGAGAGGAAAAGTGGAACATCTTGGTAAGTTCCAACAGCATCTAAAAATGTACAGTCTGCATAGTAAGTGGGCCACAAACATATCACCTGATCCAATTCAAATTCTTTTGTAGCCTTATTCCAAGAATAAAGAGCAAAATTAGCACTAGGGCCACTAAATGAGAAAAAGTGGCTGTTAAAAAATCATTTGTAAGCGGCCACCTTATAGCCACTTTCCTACAAAGAGAGAGTAAAATTTTCTTGCATTCCATCAAGGATTCTACTTTTTCTGGTTGCAAGTTGTCATATTTTTATACAGTAGACTCCCTCAAATATGCACAGCTTGGGACCAGAGGTTGTGCTGATTTTAGAATTTTGCAGATTTCTGGTCACTGCTTTGTTTACTTTTTTAAACAGTAATTTGAATAATAATGCAATTAAAATTATAATGAATGTTTGCAATATAGTAAAATAATTAAGCAAACTAAAATAATATAAAGTAAGATAATTTTAAAAATTATTAAAAGTAAAGGTTAAGTAAATAATAATGTATAATTAAACATGCATAATAAAACTGAGATACATTTTCCCTGAATTATTAAAAACTTTCCTCATAAAGGTACCCAATTAATTCACATCAAAATCATAAAGTAAGGAAGTTTTATTTCAGAAAAAGCTGCTTGATTAATAAATAAATATATTTGGTTTTAGATTGTGATTACCAGCAATATCAGCAATATCTTGATTTTTCCAGAAATAAATTTATACTTCCTTCATGAAAAAGCATGATTTCAGTCATATTGTCGAGAATTACATATTAAAATACATACGGAATGATATAAAATAAAAAAATTCTGTAATTTTGCCCCTACATCCCAACTGAAAGTTTCACTGTTTACATCTGCGATGATGTGCGGATTTTAGGATTGCAGATTGGAAGGAGTCTACTGTATTAACATATTCATGTGGTCTATTCAATTTTAGCTTAATACTAAAAGAAATTTTAACAAAAGTTTATTGTTTAGTACTTCTAAATAAAAAAGTGACCACTTATAAAACTATTGCCACTAGCCCCTAGCCAGTAATGGAATTTCCCAGCTTTGCGACTTTATGCAAGGACATTTCTGTGAATCAACTGCAGAGGGCATTGATTTCAAATAATGAACTTTACATATAAAAATGCTGTATCTCTCATGAGGGAGAATGTCTATTTTCTGCAAATTGCATACAATTTTGCTGACCTGGTCATATAAGTCACATAATCCAGAGAGTTTAAGGCAGAATTTGAAATTGAAAATTTTATTCATTTGTGAATTTGCAATTGTTTTTGCATCTGTCTTTGAATAGAATTCCCATTAAAAGATTTCACTTGTCATTTCTCTAAAATTGTTATAATAGCTTTGAAGTCCTTTCTAAAGTTTTTATGAACTTTTTTGCAGTGATTTGAAAATTTTATTTCGTTAAAGAAGCAGGTTCCATTTTTAAATTTGCTGTGTTCTCCATTAGGTACACTCTTACTTAATTCAAAACAAACATCTTCTAAATCTCCATATTCTTTTTCATAATTAAACTCACTGAAAATTGAAGTTATTATTTGAGTTACCATCACAACCCATGAAAATCTGGATTTTTTTTCTTCATATGGTCATCAACTTAGCCCTGATTTGTGCATTGAATCCCTGTCATAATTAAATGTTTTATCATTGTTTTTTGCTACTGAAAAATATTCATTTAAGTAGTTAGGTACTGACAAAATAAAGTATTGCCCATCAAAACTACCTCCATTAAATTGTTCCTTTGTTATACCCCATTGTGAAATGCAGGAAAATATGCTGTTAGCCACAGGTAGACCAGCATGTGCTTGTCCCAAATAGATGGCATGATCTGTTCACTAGTCTGTCGAGTGTGATGTTTCCAGTCTGCTATTAATTTAAGGATGGCTGAAATCCTGTTTGTATTAGTCGATTATTTATCATTTTTTTTAGGCTGCACACTACAGAATCAAAAACATGTAAAAAAGTTATGCAATGCTACTGAATGATTGATGTCTCCCATATCACAGTAATTCTGTATATTAAGTGCAATTTCATCTTTTAAGTTACTATATGGACAGCCTTTATAATATACTCTATAAGCAATATGACCAATGCATAGTCCAACCTCCCTTTCTCGTCTTTGATATGATTCTTTCAGTTTTTTCTTTTAATTCTAATGCTTTCTGATGCAAGTTACTTAACAAGTATTCTTTTAAGTGCTTCTTTAGGCATCAAAATTTTACTGGTAAATTGCACCGTACTTGGAAAATCAGTTCCGTTTTCTATGTCATAAACAGTGTTGGGCATGAGCAAACTCTAAGTTGAAACTCATGAGTTTTACTTACTTTCTGAAAAACTAGTCACATTGTGAAGAGAAAGTTACCTTAAGAATTTAACTCTAAAAAACTACACAAGAATTTCAGAATTTAACATTATTTGGTATAAATTAATTATATTGACTACAATAATTTTAATTACACCTAAGTAGTTTAACCCTCTGAGCGATTTACCGGTATTTTTCCGTTTCTCAAAATTGTAGTTTCCAGAATTGTATTTTAAAATGTATGTCAAATAAAGGGGCACGAAGTGTGTTTTAGAAACAAACAGGGAAAGAAAATTGAAATTAAGAATATTTTTATACACATTTTTATGAAAATGCAGGAAAACCCTCAAGACGCTTGGAGGGTTAAGTATTATTCCAATAACAAATTAATTAAAGAGATTTTGACATCACTATGCTCAGTTCATAAAATTATGGAAAATAATTTTTTTCTGTTAATTTACTTTTTATTTATTTACAATTTTTTTTCCCTTAAAAAACGAATCCCTAGTGATTTTCACTCATTTTTAAAAATGAGTTTGAATTGAGCTGATTTGTTTCATAAATTTTGAATTTGAGAGTGAACTTGAATCGTTTTTCAGAAGTTGAATTTGAGTTTGAATTAGTTCATTCTTTTAGTGAGTTTGCCCAACACTGGTCATAAACAAATATTGCTGGAAATGGCAGTTAAATCCTATTTTTTCAGGTAAAGGATTCCCCTTTGACACACATATACGACACACTATACTGCAAGTTATCAAATTCAAACTCGTCAAAAAAAGAAGTTATATTTGATATCGATCAACAGGATTGAAAAATGTATGCAGTATGTGTGTTATTATCACTTTCATCCTTTTGATTTTCACTGCAATTGCTAGAGTACTTTTTTTGACTCCTCATATTTGAGATTTGTTTTTCCAAATTTTGAATCTTATTGAGAATGAGTTCAATTTTTTTTTATATTTTTCACTCCTCACACTTGATATCCCTTTTTTCAGTTTTTAAATCTGACTGAGAATGAGTTCAAATTTTTCATTAATACCAGTAGCTAGAGGATTTGAAGCAAGCATTTCAGAATTTTCTGAGAGAGTAGGCTTAGAAACATCATCTAAGACTTTAAAAGATTTTTCACTGAGTTCAAAATTTTCATTAACATAATTAAGTGGAGGATTCGAAACATGCATTTATCATTTCAGAATTTTCTAAGAGAGCAGGCTTAGAAGAATCATCTAAGACTTAAAGAGTTTCCTCCTTCCAGGAAACAGTCAATTCAGAAGAAATACTCCCGCCTTCAATATTTTCAGAAATGGAGCCAATATTTCCGTTTCCATGCTTAACTTGAAGTTTGACAAAGGCTGCAATTGATATTTGATCTGCACTTCTTTTATCAACAGAACTCACTTGACTGTGCTTACATTGTAAATGCACACTGTAGTTTTTCTTACACAGTTCCATATCGCAAAAGTGTTGGTGCTCATCGCTAGGGCTGGATTATTTACCATTATATTGTTAAATATTGATATTTTTTAATTATCACAATAACAGTATCCAAGCTCTGACTAAGAATATGACCCAATACTGATAGCTCTTAGTGAAACCGAAACATCAAGAATTTTTTTTTTTCTGCACCGCGACTTCAAACACTGAAAAAAGTGCCGAATATTCAGTACCAATATCGCAATATCTTCTTCTCCAATCGTTTATTTCATGCCACCCATGCCCCACTACATTCAAACCACAATATCCTCCTCCAGTGATTATCTGTCTTTCGTTAATATCCCAATATATTCTATACGTTCTTTTGTTTTAACCGCAAATTTCACTGGCCATTCATTACTGAATAATGAATGCTGTTATCACATGTGTTTTAATTCTGCCACTGCTATTGATCTAGACATATTGCAATATATCGAGGCAAGGCTTTGATATATTGCAATAACATGAACTAAAATACATAGGGGAGAAGGGAGCACATGTGAACAATTTTTACATTTTTGACTATTTCTCAAAATTGTTATGAGCTATTGAACCAAAAGTTGGTTTATATGAATATTTAGAATTTGTTTGCTCTTTTGGTGAAACTTTTGGATGCAGTTATCAAGAATTTCTAACTTATATCATCATTCTAAAAATTGTCTAAATTTGTTCACATGTGCCTCGGTGGAGGGGTAGTTGTGAACATAGCTGGGGCACATGTGAACACGTGCATAAATAAGACAAAAATAATTTTTTGTGAATAAAAACTGTGATAAAAACTAAATAGATGCCCTTTTTCGAGTTGTGTGAATAAATCAATAAATATTTCAACATAGATAGCAGAAATTATACGTAAAATTGTACACTAATATGCCTATTCCTTTTGAGTCACTTGTAATTGTTATCTAACTTCTAGTAAATTAAAACTGTGAAGCAATCCTAAAAACATTGAATATATAGCTCAATGTTTGACAAGGGTAATTAAATTTTAAACTAAAAAAAAAAAAAAAAATGCATTCACAGACAAAAATACACTTGTGAACTGTTCACATCTGCCCCCATATGTTCTGTTCACAAGTGCCCCATCTAACAACTTCAACCTAACTTATAAAAAAAATATATTTTTAATTGAAATAAGAAAACAGAACTTTTTGTAGACTTATCTAATTAATGCCACTATAGAATGCAATGCTGATATTCTTCTTTAAAAAATGTCTTAAATGAACTTTTACTTCAATAACTTAGAAGACTTTTTTACTTCACACCTTCTAAAACAAACAAATTACATCTACCAGAAATCAAAATGGCCTATTGTTCTGAAAATTCAGTCAAAAGATGGTACCAGTACTACCAACAATTGGTAATTTTTTTATTTCAAATTAACTGAGTGAAATATTTACTGTTCACATCTGCCCCATGTTCACATGTGCCCCCCTCTCCCCTACTGATTATTGTGGAGTCCATAGTATTACTTATTATACCTTAGCAGCTGAAAAGCTCGCCTCTAGAGCAACCAACCAGAGTCCGCTAATGGTAAAGTTTCTCTTTTTGCTTTTTTTATTACATTGGCAAAGCCTCTCCATTCGTTCATTGGTTACTTTTGAGCTGATCTACTAAATGTCTACGCTACGCTCAATGATCTTTCGTATTATCTTTATCTTCTCTGTAGTATTATCAGTAAAGTGAGGGTTTCCAGAGTGAATTTTTCAGGACCAAAACTAGGGGGGGGGGGGGGCAGAGGGACATGTGCCCTGGGTGCCAAATGAAGATTTTGTTTGTTGACTTTTCTCACGTCTATGTTTAGCACGGTTGGAATTTTTTTCGATTCGATTTTCAAGATTTCAATGACTCAATATTTGACAAAGGAGATTACATAGTTCAGTATTACATATTTTATGATTACATATTTTAAATTTTAAAATAAGTCGGCTATTAGAAAATTGGTAAAATTCTCTTTGTAAATATATTCTGCGGAGAAAGGGGGGGGAGGGGGGGCACTAAAATCCATGTTTGCCCTGGGTGCAAAAAAAACTTGTTTCGGCCCTGGACTTTATTATATCCTGTTTTGACAATTTAGCTTAACATGAATATTTATCAAAAAAAAAATAATAATAATTAGTATAAAACTATTTTTAAATGTGATTTGAAGACATATTTCAAAAAATTTTCAATGTTCTATTCATGTAGTAAAATAGATAGGAAGGTGATTTTTTTTATTTATTTATATATTCATTTATATTAAGAATACATTGATACCT
Organism: Maratus speciosus; assembly: GCA_963932465.1. NCBI lineage: Eukaryota > Metazoa > Arthropoda > Arachnida > Araneae > Salticidae > Maratus > Maratus speciosus. The sequence goes on along the minus strand of OZ010796.1, from coordinate 545,460,202 downwards.
TAGAAATAGATTGAGAAACATTTCTGTTGCATCTGCCATCCAGTTAAACATATTTAACTATAAGTATATTAGCATGACATGCGACATTAAATCTATTTCAGTTTTTGATTTGCTTTTCACTTATTTTATTATTATTAAAATATGCAAAATCCTTAAGAATATTTTGTTTTAATTTATTTTTCATAATATACTCCGTTATTAGATGAGGAAATTAAATAGTTAAAATATTATTAATGAATAATGAACAAAATAGAAAGGATGGGGAACGTACTATTTTTAAAGAAAAACACCATGCAAGTAATGGTGTAAATGCAAATAGATATCGAACACTGGTTCCTTTTTCTATAATATTTCTATTTTGTATAAATATATATTTATTTAAAGGATGCTGTGTGAGCAAATAGGTAAAAAACACTGATTCATTGCTTTCTACATCTGTTTGTACATCAATTGCTGCTACCTACCATTTATCTTTTGAAATTTAGCATTTTTCCTATTCCCATAAACTTTAAGGTGTAGTTATCGTGATATATCACCGATATCAATATTAACTCATTGTTATTTTGCTATATTAAATTTCTGATATCGTCCAGCTCTATTCATCACAATATTTAAAATTAATTTTAAATTAAAAAGTCCTTCCGGCCAGTGCCGGGAGGAAGAGGTAGCTTTCATAATCCTTATTTTAAAAAAGCCAACTTATATCATGCAAACACACGAAGCTCAATTTAGTGGAAACCGAATATAGGAGATTCAATACTAATTTTTATCAATATAATGAATGAGAATTTCGCGAAATTAGTCAGCTTTATCCAAGCTGCATTTCTTTAAAGTAACTTATATTTGGCTGCCAAATTCGGCAATTTCTTAAAGTGCCTGTCATTTTAAGACAACATGGTGGATGAGGCTAAGCAGTGAAAATGTCGAGACCTTAGTAATTGCTGTGCACATGCTCACTCACATCGGAATCGGTTAATATATAGGAGTGCTGTCGTATGCAAAAAATCAGATTTTTCAAAATGTCACCCACAATAGAAATTGAAACTGCTATATCTGAGCCATTTTTTATGGTAAAGACAAACAAAAAATGCTCCTGAATCCTTATATCAAGATCAAATACTTAAGAAAAAAACCTTTTTCATTTTCTAATTTTTTTGCACCTCACTTTAAATATATATATATATATTTTAATTTAATGGCCGCCATTTTGAAACAACATGGCTGATGAATCTGGCCAGAGAACTTGGTCGAGGTGTTGATGTATACTATCCACATGCCTTCTTACATCGAAATAGGCGAATACGTGTGTTATCGCGTGGCAAATACAAGATCGTTTCAAAATGTTAGCCATACTAGAAATTCAAAGTTCTATAAATCAACCATTTTTTAAGATATCAACAAAAGAACAAATTTTCAGAAACAAAAACTCCTCCGGAATCTTTGTATCAAGGCCAAACACATAAAAAAAAATCTTTTTCATTTTCCAATTTTTTAATACCTCATTTTGTATTTTAAATTTAATTTTTTTTAAATGGCAACCCTTTTGAAACAAGATGGCGAATGAAGCTGGCCAACGAACTCGGTCGATACATTGGTATGTACTATGTACAGACCAAGTTACATCCAAATAGGTTCATAAATACGCCTGTTATCGCGTGACAAAAATCAGGTCGTTTTAAAATGTCAGCCACAAGAGAAATTCAAAATGCTATTACTCAGCCATTTTTTCTAGATATAGACGAAAGAAAAACTGTTCCGGAAACTTTGTATTAAGGTCAAACACATACAAAAAAAATCTTTTTCATTTTCCAATTTTTTGGTATCTCATTTAAATTTTTTTATTTTTTAATCTTTTTAAATGGCCGCCATTTTGAAACAAAATGGCGGATGAAGCTGGCCAACGAACTCGGTCGAGATATTTGTATGTACTATGTACACACCAAGGTACATCCAAGTCGGTTCATAAATACGCCCGTTATTACGTGAGAAAAATCAGGACGTTTCAAAATGTCAGCCACGCTAGAAATTCAAAATGCTATAACTCAGCCATTTCTTAAGATATAGACGAAACAAAAACTGCTCCCAAATCTTTTTATCAAGGTCAAACACATAAGAAGAAAATATTTTTTCAATTTTCATCTTTTGGTACCACATTTCAAATTTAAATTTTTCTTAAAAATTTAAATGGCCGCCATTTTAAAACAAGATGGCGGGTGAAGCTGGCCAACGAACCCGGTCGAGACATTGGTATGTACTATGTATAAACGAAGTTACATCCAAATCGGTTCATAAATACGCCTTTTATCTCGTGACAAATTTCAGGACGTTTCAAAATGTCAGACACGCTAGAAATTCAAAATGCTATAACTCAGCCATTTTTTAAGATATAGACGAAACAAAAACTGCTCCTAAATCTTTGTATAAAGGTCAAATACATAAGAAAAAAATATTTTTCCATTTCCAATTTTTTGGTACCACATTTCAAATTTTAAATTTTTAAAAAAATTTTAAATGGCCGCCATTTTGAAACAAAGTGGCGGATGAAGCTCGCCAACAAACTCGGTCGAGAGATTGGTATGTACTATGTACACACCGAATTACATCCAAATCGGTTCATAAATACGCCTTTTATCGCGTGACAAAATTCAGGACGTTTCAAAATGTCAGCCACGCTAGAAATTCAAAATGCTATAACTCAGCCATTTTTTAAGATATAGACGAAACAAAAACTGCTCCGGAATCTTTGTATAAAGGTCAAATACATAAGAAAAAAATATTTTTCCATTTTTAATTTTTTGGTACCACATTTCAAGTTTTAATTTTTTTTAAAAATTTTAAATGGCCGCCATTTTGAAACAAAACGGCGGATGAAGCTGGCCAACGAACTCGGTCGAGACATTGGTATGTACTATGTACACACCGAATTACATCGAAATCGGTTCATAATTACGGCAGTTACAGTGTGACATAGGTCAGATATATATATATATATATATATATATATATATATATATATATATATATATATATATATCAATTTTGAACGGAGGGTGGTTTCGGGGTCTGGGGGTCATGATCGATGAAAATATACCAAAATTTTTTGAAATCGCTTTCCTCCGAACGGCTGCAATAGGTAGCTTTTTTGTAAAGAAAGCTACCTAAAAAAACATGAAGAATAATCTCAAAGTTCAATAGAATGAACATACAAGCCACACTAAGCACCGCTTTGGGGCGCATTGCATGTATTTGACGGTGTCCTAAGATATGTGCTACATCCTGGGGGCAGCTTTGGCTATGTTTGGAGTTATGAGCTGCCATTTGAAAGTAAACAATTTTCTGCAGAATCTTCTTTGAGATTTATACATTATTTCTTCTGTGTCATTTATAATTTTTTTTCCTATTACTATTTTCTATTATTATTTTTATTTCTATTTGAAAAATTTCCAGCTTTTGATTTATTTTTGGCTAGCCACCAATCAGTCACCGATGTTCTTTAAAATTTGATGCATTTTGAAATATTTAAATTTAGTTGCCAGAAATATTTAAATATTATTAGAAAAAAAAATTATTTTTTAATAACATGCAGTCAAAATTATTTAGGGGAGAATGGTAATGAATGGGCCATTAACAAAATATGAAAAAGTATTTGCATAAAATTATTTTAGATGCCACCAATAGATGAAGTTATTTGTTCTACCAAACTCATCCAATTTTCCATTGTTTCGGAGAAGACATTTTCCCACTAGAGTAGGATGGTCAAGAATCTGATTGAAAAGTAATTTTTTTCACTTTTCAGTAAAATAAATAAGCTGAAAAGTATCTATTATTTTCATTGCACATATGTGTATTAGCAAGTCTTTGTATATCTGTAAACTAATTTTATTATGTATTTAGATATTATTTGAATTTAATGTACTAAAAAAACCTGAATTTATTCCAGAAGTATAGGTGGGGCTGAATGGGCCACTATATCATGGTCTTGAATGGGCCATCTTTGGATCATGAAAATATAGTTTTTCTTCCTTTGTTTCCGATCTTTTCTTTAATATGAAACATAACTGGCTGTCATGCATTTAGATTTAATTACTTTCTAGTTAGAATAGGTTTTATACTGATGTCTAAAACATAATTTGTACATTTTCACTTTAAGAAATATTACTTATTAATTAGAAACATAAGTTAAATTATATAAATGATTAAGGTGAATTGTCTAATTGTTGACCGCACCTACCAGTATTTTCCCATTTGATATAAAACTAGAATAATTGTTTATATTCTGAATCTGATGGGTAAAATAAATAATACCAGAAATTTACACTAAATAGTCAATTAATAGGCAGGTCAACCCTGTTACAACCATGTCGTTTAATATTAATTTAAAAAAATATAAATTTTGTTAAATCATAATGTGTATTATCTATTATTTTTATGCATATTTTATGTTCTTTCTTTCTTATAATTTCATTATATTGTCATTTTTCTGCTACAATAATGTGATTTAATAATATCACTTTTGATGTTTATAAATTTTGATAAGCATTGTGTATTACTTACTATTTCAGTATGCTTTCGATCATATCATGTCAAGTGCCATTTATTTTGTCATATTTGGTAAATAAAAGATTAATTCCACATTTTTTCATTGAATTAATTTAGCAGCCCATTCATCCTCACCCAAATTTTTCTGTTTTTTCTCTATTATCATTCATTATAAACATTTTCTAATCCAATTTTTATGACTTTTTTATATAGCTAAATAAGTAAAGCAACTGAAAAGCCAATTCTGAGCCAAAAAAAATTATTAGAAAAAAATAAAAACCAAAAATTGGCCTACTCATTATCACTCTCCCCTACTCTTTTCAAGCTCTTACTTTTTTTCTTTCTTTTCCTTAATACTAGCAGGAATAAAATTAGCTTAGTGTTTATCTCGATATATTATTCCCACTAAATTATTCTTGCTGTTTTAGATGCAATTAGCTTGACCCTGAGACACAGTGATCCAAAATGAGCCGCCCAAGCAGTGGCTGAGAGGTTCTGCTCTCAAAGCTGGTAGACGGGAGGTGCTGGGTTCGAACCCAATCGTGCCTGTCGGCCTAACCGTTTCGGAGTTTTCGTGGTTTCAGGGTTCATACAGAGTTGGGAAGAAAAAATCCAAGGAGTACCCAAAAAATCCAAGGAGTCCAAAAAATTTTAAGGATTTGCCATTTTATTTTGTTGTCGATGTTTTTATTTGCTGCACCGTTATGTGGTATGCACACTCCAATTTTTAATGCCCAATTTGGAGAAAAGAACATTTCAAAAACAAATTTTACTCTATTAGAATTTAATTGTTAGTGCTGAAATTGCACAGTATTCACAATATATTTGCTTATTGATTTCGTAAGTTTAAATACAAAATTGACTATCTACTTTTTTATGCAGTGACCAATGGTCATGCACAGGGGTGATTTTGAGTAAAAAAAAATTCTGAAATTCACAGGAAATCTTCTGAAAAGTTACACCAGAGAGGGGGGGGGGGAGGGGGAAATCCACTTCTGACACTAGCTATGCATTTTCTCCGTGGCTCTTTGACGAAATTAGTGTTTTTCGCGATCTTTTGACGAAATTTGTGGGTTTTTTCGCGATCTTTTGACGAAATTTGTGGGTTTTTTCGCGAGCTTTTCACGAACTTTGTGGGCTTTTACGCGCTCTTTTGACGAAATTTCTGTTTTTTTTTTCGTGATCTTTTGACGAAATTTGTGGGTTTTTACGCGCTCTTTTGACAAAATTTGTGGTTTTTTTCGCGATTTTTTCACGAAATTTGTCGTTTTTTCGCGATCTTTTGACGAAATTTGCCGTTTACTCGCGATCTTTTGACGAAATTTTTGGGTTTTCGCGATTTTTTGACGAAATTTTCGGAGGTTTTCGCGATTATTTGACGAAATTTGCATTTTTTCGCGGTTGTTTGACGAAATTTGCGTTTTTCCCGCAATCCTTTGACGAAATTGGCGATTTTTCTGCAAACGATTGACAAAATTTATTTTTTTCGCGATCATATGTCCGAATTTTCGCATTGGTGACCGATTTTTTAAAGTTTTCGGAAATGAATGCCTTACATTTTCGGAAATTTCGGACTAGAATCACCCCTAGGTCATATAAATAGAGATGTCAAAACCCAAATACTTATTATGTATATCACATACATGATACATCTTAAAGAGAATTTTAAAAGGCAAAAAAAAAAGAATGCTAAATGCAACATACCAGAAAAAATATAACAAGTTTTGAATTTATTGTTTTAGAACAGCGGTAATCGCTTTCTTTGAAGGTGAAATTTTGACGAATTCGCATTGTTTGGGGGAAATTCGCGTTTTTTTCGCGATCGTCTGGGAGAAATTCGCGTTTTTTCTCGCGACCTTCTGGGTAATTCGCTTTTTTTCGCGATCTTTTAATGGAATTCGCGTTTTATTTCGATTGTTTAACGAAGCTGAGTTTCTTTCGCGATCTTTTGATGGAAACCGCGTGTTTTTCGCGATCCTTTGACGAAATTTGCATATTTTTCGCGATCCTTAGACGAAATTTGGGTGTTTTTTGCGATCCTTTGACGAAATTCGCGTGTTCTTCGCGATCATTTGAGGAAATTCGCGTGTTGTTCGCGATCTTTTGAGGAAATTAACGTGTTTTTCGCGATCTTCTGGGGAAATTCGCGTTTTATTTCGATCGTTTCACGAAACTAACGGTTTTTTCGCGATCTTTTGATGGAAACCGTGTTTTTCGCGATCTCTTGAGGAAGTTCGCGTGTTTTTCGCGATCTCTTGAGGAAATTCGAGTGTTTTTCGCGATCTTTTGAGGAAATTCACATTTTTTTCGGAAATTCGCGTTTTATGCGATCTTTTGAGGAAATCTGCTTTTTTTCTCGATCTGTAACGAAATTCGCGTTTTTTCGTGATCCTTTGAGTAAATTCGCGTTTTTCGCTGTCTTTTAAGAAATTATCGTCTTTTTAAGAAATCCGAGTTTTCCCGCGATCTGTTGGAGAAATTCGCGTTTTTTTTTCACGATTCTTTGACTAAATTTACGAATTTTTTCCGCGATCGATTGACGAAATTTGACGGTATTTTTTTTTTTTTTTTTTTTTTTTTTGGAACATATTTGCAAAAAACGCGATTTTTCCGAGATTCTTGGCTAAATGCCAAACATCGATAAAATTTAAAATAAAGGTCGGCTAACAGTGTCGAAAATCGGTTTTTACGGACCTAATAATTGCAAAACGGACCTAGTGGGAGCCCTGCTATTAAGATACCCTACCCAATCAATGTTGTGCTTCAGATGAATGACGTGCATAAAGGATTTACCGTGCGTTTTTCAATCACGATTTTTTTTCCCTAAGCAGTAATATCGCTTGCGTCCGAAGCCGCAATAGAATATAAGGAGTTTCTAAGTAGTCGTTTGCTTATCTAAGTAGTTCTAAGAACTACTTGGGATTGTTTTCATTTCTAAGGAGTTTCCAAGGAGTCTAAGGAGTCTGTGCGAACCCTGTGGTTTTCTTTGAAACCTTGGATTTCCATGCATAAATACGGGTTAGGTTCCCTTAGAAAGACCCCCACGAAGGGCACTCCCCCTAGGGCCTATATCCCATGCGTAGATAATCGGCCATCAAAAACCAACCAACCAACCAACCAACCAAAATGAGCCACTAATCGAATTTTTTTTAACATGCGGCCTAACACAATGCTCTTCTCGAGCCTGAAAATGATGGAATACAAAATTTAGTGAAAACCGTTAGTCGTTTTCTAGATAAAATAAGCTTGACCCACGTTGGTTCAAAATCCCACTAATCGAAATTTGTCGAACATGTGAGCTATTTCAATGGTGTTTTTGTACTGTGAAACGGTATAACAAAAAAAAAAACTGTCAAAATTGTTTGAACATTTTTGAGATGCCGTTAGCTTGATCCCGACACATTAGCGCCAAAATGATCACGAATAGAATTTCCTTGAACATGCGACCAAGCCCAATGGCTTTATCTTGTCCAGAAACGGTGTAGTACAAAGTTTTGTCAAAATCTCTTAACCTCTTCAGACCCCAGGGTTTATTTTCATATATTTTTTTACTTCAGTTATGAATTTATATTTGCAAAGTGATAACTAAGAAAGATTTAAAAGCAAAAAAAAATTAATTTTAATTTTTGTACATAAAATTTGATATATCATATACGACACATGGGACTCAATAAGTACATTTTTTGACAATTTGTTAGGACATTTTCATTTGTTTTGCATGGAAAAAATAATGAAAAATATTAAATAATTATGCATTTAATAATTTTTTATTTTTAATGGACTCTACATATGGTATTTTAACGTATAAAAAAAATTATTTATTTTTCGTTTTTGTATATTTCCCTCATTTTTGCTGCAAGTCATTTTCAAATCCCATTTTACAGCCGAAAAAAGCACTATAATAGACAAATTGATAGTTTGCGTTAGTTTGGCTATCTTTTAAGATTCCATTCACACCATTTTCATTTTTTTAATCATTATTTATATACAGGAAAAAAATTTGTAAAGAAGTGTATCCTATAGGATACTCCAGGTCCGAAGAGGTTAAGCCGTTTTTTTTAAGTACACTTGGCTTGATCCTGATCCATTAGACCCAAAATAACCCATTGACTGAATTTTCTTGAACTTGTCTTATCCTGTCCGGAATCGGTATTATACAAAATTTTGTCAAAATGTTTCGAAGCACTTTTTAAATACAATTAGCTTAACCCTGACCCACTAATCGAATTTTCTTGAACATGCGACCTAGCCCAATGGTCATCTTGAGCCCAAAAGCCATAGAATACAAAATTTAGTCAAAATCGTTTAAGCCATTTTTTAGATACAATTAGCTGGACCCTGACCCATTGTGACCCAAAATGACCCACTAACCGAATTTTCTCGAACATGTGACTTAGCCGAATTCTTTTCTCATGCCCAGAAACGGTATAATATAAAATTTGGTCAAAATGTTTTGAGCAAGTTTTTAGATTCAGTTAGCTTGACCCTGGCCCATTGTGACCCAAAATGACCCACTAATAGAATTTTCTGGAACATGTGACTTAGCCCAATGGTCATCTCATGACCAGAAACGGCTGTATTTAAAAAAATTTTGTGAAAATGTTTTCAGCCATTTTTTAGATATAATTAGGTTGACCCTGACCCGTAATGACCCACTAACTGAACTTTCTTGAACACGTAACTCATCCCAACGGTCTTTTCGTGCCCAAAAACAATAGATTACAGATTTTCGTCGAAATCGTAGAGCCGTTATCTAGATAAACTTAACTGGACCCACGGTGACCCCAAAATGATCCACTAATCGAATTTTCTTGAACACATTACCCATCCCAATGGTCTTTTCCTGTCCGAAAATGGTTAGATACAAAATTTGGTCAAAATCGATTGAGCCATTCTCTAGGTATAATTAGCTTGGCCCTGACCCATTATGACCCACTAATTGAATTTTCTCTAACACGAGAACCATCCCAATGGTCTTTTTGTGCCCGAAAACAGTAAGGTGCAAAAATTCGTCAAAATCGTTAGAGTAGTTATCTAGATAAACTTAGCTTGACCCACAGTGACCCAATAATCAAATTTTCTTGAACTCATTACCCATCCCAATGGTCTTTTCATGCCCGAAAATGGTTAGATACAAAATTTAGTCAAAATCGATTGAGCTGTTCTCTAGGTATAATTAGCTTCACCCTGACCCATTATGACTCAAAATGACCCACTAATCGAATTTTCTCGAACACGAGACCCATCCCAATGGTCTTTTCATGCCCGAAAATGGTTAGATACAAAATTTAGTCAAAATTGATTGAGCTGTTCTCTAGGTATAATTAGCTTGACCCTGACCCATTATGACCCACTAATCAAATTTTCTTGAACACGAGACCCATTCCAATGGTCTTTTTGTGCCCGAAAATGGTTAGATACAAAATTTAGTCAAAATCAATTGAGCCATTCTCTAGGTATAATTAGCTTGACCCTGACCCATTATGACCCACTAATCAAATTTTCTCTGACACGAGAAGCATCCCAATGGTCTTTTCATGCCCGAAAACAGTAAGGTGCAAAAATTCGTCAAAATCGTTAGAGTAGTTATCTAGATAAACTTAGCTTGACCCACGGTGACCCAAAAATGACCCAATAATCGAATTTTCTTGAACTCATTACCCATCCCAATGGTCTTTTCGTGCCCGAAAATGGTTAGATACAAAATTTAGTCAAAATCGATTGAGCCATTCTCTAGGTATAATTAGCTTCACCCTGACCCATTATGACCAAAAATGACCCACTAATCGAATTTTCTTGGCACGAGACCCATCCCAATGGTCTTTTCGTGCCCAAAAATGGTTAGATACAAAATTTAGTCAAAATTGATTGAGCCGTTCTCTAGGTATAATTAGCTTGACCCTGACCCATTATGACCCAAAATGACCCACTAATCGAATTTTCTTGAACACGAAACCATCCCAATGTTCTTTTCGTGCCCGAAAATGGTTAGATACAAAATTTATTCAAAATCGATTGAGCTGTTCTCTAGGTGTAATTAGATTGACCCTGACCAATTATGACCCAAAATGACCCACTAATCAAATTTTCTTGAACACGAGACCCATTCCAATGGTCTTTTTGTGCCCGAAAATGGTTAGATACAAAATTTAGACAAAATCGATTGAGCCGTTCTTTAGATATAAATAGTTTGACCCTGACCCATTATGAACCAAAATGACCCATTAATCGAATTTTCTCGAACACAAGACCCATCCCAGTGGTCTTTTCGTACCCGAAAACAGTAGGGTGCAAAATCGTTAGAGCCGTTATCTAGATAAACTTAGCTTGACCCACTAATCGAATTTTCTCGAACATGTGGCTTAGCCCAATGGTCATCTCGTAATCCAAAACTGTATAATATAGAGTTTAGTGAAAATCGTTAGGGCCGTTTTTTAGATAAAAATAGCTTGACCCACGGTGACCCAAAAATGACCCACTAATCAAATTTTCTCGAATACGTGAACCATCCCAATGGTCTTTCCGTGCCCAAAAATGGTCAGATACAAAATTTAGTCAAAATTGATTGAGCCATTCTTTAGATATAATTAGCTTGACCCTGACCCATTATGACCCACTAATCGAATTTTCTTGAACGCGAGACTCATCCCAATGGTCTTTTCATGCTCGAAAATGGTAGGGTGCAAAATTTAATCAAAATCGTTTGAGCTGTTTTCAAGATAAAATTTACATACACACACACACAATTTTTGCTTGCATTATAGTATAAGATAGATTCTTAGACTTGACTAACTAAATATATATTTTTAAAATATAAATGATACAAATAAACTTTGCAAAGCAAATTTAAGCAACGAAAAGAAGGCAAAAAATTTTGTTGAAAACAGCTTTTTTTAGTATGCAAAAATCCATCTGTTTTATAACTTTCATCAATATATGTATATGACTTTCACGTTAAGAACCTAAAACTTAAACTAAAGCATAGTTTTGGTTTGAGTTCAGAATTGGAAGCTATATCAAAACTAAATATACAAGAAATGAAAATTGTAGCTGATGCCTTCAGTCATGAACATATTGACTGGAAACTGACTCCAAGCAAAGGGTTGCTTTGTTGTATTTTATATTTTGTTGTTTATACACTATAACTATCTCTCAGTTAACTGTTTTTATACTTTATATGTGGTAGTAACATTTTCTACAATTTATTTTTAGTAAGAAATCAGACATAGCAATAATTTCTTTGGCATCCGTTTCCAACCAAAACATCATGACTGACATCACATTAAAAGCATCTTTTGCAAGGGGGGGAAAAATGTAACATATTAAAATATTACCAATTTTTAAATAATGGAAGATTTGAAAATAATATTTATAATAATGCCAGAAGCACAATAATTTGTTTCTTTAAAATGTCATCATTTATATACTTAAAAAAGAATACTATGTAGCTAGATGGAATTTACAATAATCTAGATTTGTTTTCAAATTGCAATGATATTAGTTGAAATTTTTATTTTCATATTTTTTTAAATTAGCTCTGCTAGTAATTAGAGAATGCAACTGAAAAATCATTTCAACAGAGACATGAGATATTAAAAACAATGTTATTAAATTAAACTAGAAAAGCTACTGCCAAAATTCTTAAACTGAAAGGATAAACTTTTAAAAGTTGGCTTTTCCTTTTCTTTTTTATAATATATTCATGTAAAGCAAAAATGATTTTTTTTTTTTTTTTTTTTTTTTTTTTTTTTTTTAGTGTGCAGAAATTTTAAAAATATTTATTTTATATTTTTAAACAAAGCATAACTTATTTTTGAGAAAAAATTGTAAGTCCATTTTTCCAGGGGAAAAAAGGAGGGGGGGGGGGGGACTTTTTCTGTAGTTTCATTTTCCAGAAATTTTACATCTCTAATGATGACAATAACAAAACGTTATGGAACTATGCAATAATTCAGTCAATGATTAACATATACACTATCAGACGTGTGTGTCAAAATATGAGTTCTTTGTTAGTGAATGACTACCATTTCAAGCACTTGTCATGTTATCAGATTTCATATAAAGCAAAATAAAACTTAAAAATCTAGTTACAATATCTGCATTATTATAAAAGTCTTACTTAAACATGTAAAATAAAAAATTAAAATGATGGAGAAAAAAAAAAAAACTAAGGATTTTCATTTTTCTTTTTTGGAAAATTCCTTAAAAAATTGACTTAACAAATGAAAGTTTTTCTTGCAATTATATCTTCTTAGAAGATATAAAATATTTTTTTTTAATTTTCAATTTGTGCACACTAAATTTTGTTTTATTTTTCTTTGCATGAATATTTTACAAAATGAAATAAATGCTTTTACCAATTTAAAATTTTAGCCTATATTAGTTGAATTTCCACTGCAGCTTTCCTTAAAGAAAAAAAAACAAAAACATTTTTAATATATCTGTCAACTGTTTAAATGATCATTTCACTTGCATTTTGTATTTTAAAATGCCATTAAAATTAATTTTAAAATTCAGTGTGACTGTGTTATTTCCTCCTGCTTAGTGCTGTTTCAAAAACTGCCAGTTTGGAATTTTCATAGTATTTTCTAAGCTACAGAAGATACTATGCAGAAACTACACTAGATGGCAGCACAGCAAAGAAGTAAAGCACTTACCTCACAAAAAAATTAAACGGTTTACTATCAGAATTTACTAAATTAAGATGGCAGTTAAAAAATATATTAAACTAACAACTATTCAGACAAAAAATTAACAAACAAATTTCATAGTTTTTATCTAAGTGCCACTTACTTAAATTTTGAAATGAAATTTTTAAAGAAAAAATACCTTCTTTGCCAGGAGTACTCTGCACTCTGCCCCCCTTGAACCCCCCAATCAGGGGCGTATTTAAGCAGAATTCATTAGGGGGGCGTATATGGCTATTTTGCCGACTGACTTAAAAAATATATACAGTAAACTCTGTCTAGGGCGGAATCGGTCGGGACTGGGAAAAATTTCCGTGGTAGACAATATTCCGGCTTATGCAAAAGAGCTCCCTACACTACACCCCCTCCAAAAAAATACGCAAATCATATATTTTTTTTACGTTCGTAACTTTTAATACTGTTCTTTAAAATGAAAATTTAATGAAATTTGACTGTTACTAAATTTATTGTTTTTAATAATTTCGAAAAACATTATTTGAACACAAAAAAAAATATTACCAATACGAACTTACTCCAATTCTGAAATTTAATGAAAATTATTTAATTTAACGAATACAATTACTTACTTTATATTTCGCATAGTAGTTTAAAAAATGAAAAAGTAATCTTTTATCGATGCATATTTTTTTCCCGGTTTACCAGGCATTCTGCACTAATGCGTAAGTCTGTTATTATCGGTATTATTTTATTCGTTTCTCTGAACAAGAAAAATAATTCTGAGGCACCTAATTCTTCTCAAGCTGCCCCGATATGTTTGAATTCCACGATGTCTTCAACGTTTTCAGGAGCATGGTCATCCTCATTTGCTTTCCTAAAGACAACGAATAGTCAAAGCTCGTTGGAGGTTTTTACCTCAGCGGCATTTGCTCCCTCTTTTTACAAGTGACTTATTTAGCACACACGATAAAATAGTCTAGTCCCATTGCAATTTTATATGTCAATTTCTTGATATTTTTCAATCAGTAGAAATTTTCCTTTCCATTTTCGAATTTCATGCTGTGGGACATCTTTCGGATATCAGCAAGCACGCTTCATGGCTATATTGTGTAGATTATGGAAACTCATTAACCATTCACTGGAAGCTTTAAAATCCATTTTACATATTTTTTCGCAATATAGTCCAAATGTGAGCAAAATTTTCACACTAGCAATCGAAAAACATTCATAAGTTAATGTATCAATGTCTTTATTTTTTACAACACGTTTCCTTTTTCTATTGGATGTTTCAACACTTTCTATTTATAGCATCATAAATTTGAGTTTTACCATAATTAAACTTAATACAAAGATCTTCTACAGAATAATTATTTTTCTTTCAATTTAGTAACTTCGACTTTATCCTGCAGCGATGGAGTATTGAGTTTAGATTTTGAAGCCATTTTTACGATGCGCTTATTAATATCCTTAGACAAGGTAAAACGACGAAGAACAAATAACCTGTGCAACGATCGAGTTTTCTGACCACATGATTTATTGGAATGAAGCATACGTCAATCGAATAGCGTTTTATGTTTTCGATAAAAAGGTTGGATCTTGAGTTGTAATAAACTGCTCACTGATGACGATCTTTCTTTGATTGCCATTACTCGAATATCGATCAAAAACTGATATTCTGAAAATCTTTACATATAAATGAGAAATGCTATTCAATTTTTTAGAACTGCTGTATAGCAAATATAAAGTTTACGCTCAAACACACACACACAAATAATAATAACTTCGGGAATGAGAAAGTAAGCTATCACTTTGAATTTGAGTACAACCTTAAAGCATAATACATTGTACTTAAGAAAATACCGTAATTTCCGGTGTATAATCCGCGGAGCAAACAATTCTGTTTGGACCCAGAAATTTTATTTAGTAATTGAAGCAAAATATTTACCGCAATCTAAAAAGTTAAATTTTATTTATTTTTTAATTCTGGGCCGAAAAATGATTGTTCGATCCGCAGATTATACGCCGGAAATTGGAAATTACGGTACATATTTTCATAAATGTGCATCCTTCAAGTAATGATAATTTTTACAAGCAAATTTATGTAGGAAAAAATCATTATTTCATTTTTTAAATGCAAGAATTCCTTAAAATTTAAACAGTTTCTAGTTCTTTAAATTAACTTTTTAAAACCATTACGGAATTTAATTAAAATTCTCGAGATTGAGTATATAACGCATGTATATCAGTTTTCAAGTTTCATAAAAGAAATGCTTTTCATTTTTAAAATATCCTTTTTTTCCGCCTTATGCCAAATTTTGGTTTCGGTAGGACTTTAAAAACATTTCCGTTTCCGCGTTAGACAGATTCCGGTTTATGCAACAAGAATTAATGTTATTTTCTATGGGTTCGCCGGGACTTGAAAAATTTTCCGCGGTAGACAGATTTCCGGCTTGCACAGAGTCCGCCTTAGACAGAATTTACTGTATATCTTTAAAAGTTCGTTTCTGTGTCTGTATATATGCATTTAACCAGTGTCCTAAAATGGATTAACTGATTTTAAAATTCAATGACTTGCAAATGGAGACAGCTATAAAATTAAATTCTTGCTGGAGGGGTATGCAAGATGTCAGTCTGCGATTTTTTTACTGCGATTATCAATTTTAGTTAAAAATAGTGGCGATAGATGGCGCTGCTAGCAATAAGCGCTAAATCCGGGCCTGATTTTTGGCCTCTCTCTTTCCTCAATATTGATGCGAAAGAAGGAGATTAAATATATGCAGTGAACACAGTATGCTAAGAACACAATTTCATCGGCGACTGAGAACCACTCCATATATTTAATCTCCTTCTTTCGCATGAATACTGAGGGAGAAGAGAAACAAAAAAAATCAGGCCCCGATTCAGAACCTATTGCTAGCGGTGCCATGTATCGCTGCTGCTTTAAACTAAAATCGAGAATCGCTGTAAAAAAACTCCTGACATCTTACATAACCCTCCTACAAGAATTTTTTACAATAGCTGCCACCATTTGTAAGTTATTGAATTTTAAAATCAGTCAATCCATTTTAGTACACTTGGTATGTTCTATATAAAATTCAACATTATTAACCCATCGAGATCAAAATTTTCACTTTTGAACGTCGAATACTTTACGCTTTAGAACATTGAGAAGAATATAAGGTAGATTTAAAGATGGATATACCACCCCTTCACTTACGTTACATTGTTGTAAATATTCCCGTAAAGTATTTTGACATTTTTTGCTGAATGTGCAGATGGAAATCTGCAATTTGGATTAATTAAACAAGTTAACTCTGAAGTTACCGATTGTATACCTTCCTGCTTTTTGGTGGCTTTAATTTGTGTAATTTCCCATTTAAATTTGTCCGGTTTTAATTTTTAATTTTTTTCAACCTGGCTTCCGCTAGAGTCTCTTATATTCATGACCTGGCTGGAGACGTATGAACCTGGCTTCCGCAAAAGAGTCGGAATAAGAAAAGAAAAGCTTAAAGGACAGTGGACGGAAAGAGGCCGCTCACTACGGCGGTTGATTACATTACATTACATTAAAAAGCATAGCTGCCAACTTGTACGGATTTCTGCTACCACTAAAATTTAATAGAAAATTTTACTTAATTCAATCGCCGAATTGCAGTGAATGTTGATGATTAAATAAAGCAGAAATTTCTGTTAAATTTTAGTGGTAGGAAAAATCCGTACAAGTTGGCAGCTATGAAAAAGGATTAATTCAAAACTTATTTTAATTACATCTTTGTTAATCCATTGCATAACATACATTTTAACCCACCATTTTTTAGACAAGCCCATCTGTTCACGACAGTGCCCAAATCTAGGTATTTCAAAATGTCCTTCTCAAACGTAAGCATCCTGAGTGTATTCAAACGTGGATCGGCCATTGTTGTTCTTAGATATTTTTTTCACAATTTTTAATTTACATTGTTCTTTCATTCGAGGCAATTATGACTGGAGAAGTTAGAGCCAGACGAATGATATGGTTCGCAAGTGGCAGAATGTATCTCAAAGGTTCTGTTCTCATGTAAATATCATACATTATTTCAGCCTCTGCGCAGAAGTCTGACAAAAGTTTCATCTCTGCGTGTAATGCTTTCATATCAGGATGTTTTACGAAAGACATTTACCGCGTTCTTAACCAAATTTAGTTTTTATTTCTTTCTTGTAATGGGAGGATACATTATTTTATCCAGTGGTGTGATTATGCTGATGAAAGAATTAAGACTTTCAGATATCACCACTGTAAGGGTATCCAGTACCTTCTGAAACTCCAAGCGTTAGAACAGGGATTCCTAAGCTTTCAGATCGACGTACCACTAAATAAAAGTTCATACTTACGAGTACCACCAGGTGACAAACTCAAAACTAATACAGAAAAACTTATGAAACAGGTTACTATTAAAAAACAGAACAAACGGATAAAAGGAAAGATTTCAGAAATCATGCGAAGGAATAATTTATTTCTTATAATAATTTATAGTGCATTTACGTATATAAAGTGTATCATTTTTGGGTGACAAATATAGATGTATAATAGAGAACATAAATACTACATAGCTTTGTTAAACATGGGAAAAAAATACACATTTGAAGTCGCCTTCTTCGAGATTTTTTTTTGTTATATGAATACTATGTAAACATAAATAGTAAACTACACTTAAGAAAATTTAATAAGTGAATAACTTACATAAACAATTCACATATCTTCTGAAAATAAACTACCTTTTAATGTGATAATGAAGGTTGTTGAAATAAGTAATATAGAAACACATACAATATAGTAAAAGAAGAAAACTTTGTCTTTTTTCAGGGGGATGAAAGGTCAACTCAATATCTACCAAAGCATTTGTTCCACTTATATAAAAATTCTAATCGAAATACATTATAAAAATAAGAGAAAGAAAAACGTTGTGAAAGCAGAATAACAGAGAATAGAGCAGAAACCACGTAACCGGCGAACTGTTAAATCAAGAAAGAGGAGGGGGCGGTGATTGAGCTGTTTTTTGATTTCACATGCTGTATTTTTTATTTCATTTCACGTGTCAGTTTCCGACTTTCACGTACTAGAGCTTCATGTACTAGTACTGGTACGTGTACTATAGTTTGAGAACACCTGCGTTAGAATATTAGAAGTCTGGGAGCTAAGAGATTGTTTCAATTACCGTCTAACTTCTTTGGTGCCAATCTTCGTCAATACTATATGGCAAATTCATTTAACGGATCAACACCTTACTTGGTTTAAAAGAGAACTGCACTCTTTATTTCCCTATTCATATTTTCATTGTCATTGTTGATTGTTCCTAATGATTTGATAGAAGTATTTTCGTAGCGTCTATTTTAAGAGTCTTCGACTTCATTTTTTCAGTAACTAACTTACTGAATATTCTTGCGAAACATCAGTGACCAATGAAGTCGAGCGATAACATTTTCTTTCTTAAACCTCGTGGCTTGCTCTTTGCTTTGCTAACAGAAGTAGAGGAATCAACTATTTCAAAATTTGTAGGATATATTCATATGAGATCCAAACCGCTTTCAATGATTCCGCTCGAGCAGTCCATCTCGCTTTAGAAAGATTCCGCAGTAGAAGAGTATTTTCTATTTTTTTTTTTTGAGCTTGTCTACTAATGGTTTCTTTCATTTAGTACTTGCTGTGAAAAACACAAACATCTTCCAGCACGTCGAAAACATCACCTATAATATTGCTGGCATTGCAGATATGCAAAACGAAAGTATTGAGTCTGTGACATTGACAAGGAATATATTGCACAATTCGACCTACGATTTCTGAAAACGTCTCCTAGTCCTAAGTGCCGTTGAATTCCCCAGACATGCTGTTTGTAAAACCGTATGACTGGAAAACTACCTGTTCTATTTCGAGCTCATTCTTCATAAGGATGTGCGATTTCTGGCATGCAAGGTCGATATTGGTTTTATCGACTTCTTTTACAACTTCCAAAAGCCGATCGGTGTTTTTCCACCTTTGTCGACATATTTCAACACAACAGCTGATCGATCATGGTGCGAAGCATCTGGTGTCGTATCTGTCATAATTGCATAAAATTATGCTCTCTGACTACCGTTTTGCACACTGCTGAAGCAAGAAATTCAATCATCTCGTTTTGTCATGAAGCGGAAAGGTAAGTTATGTGGTGTGGCCTTAAACGTGTATCCACAAACATTTCCTCAGTTGTGGGTTATGTGTGGAAATTAGTTTCACAATTTGCCAAAAGTTTCCATTTTCGTCTTTGTCACTTTCACAAACCAGAGTTTGTCTACTCCGCATTCGCGTAATGTCCATCAAGATTGCTACAATTTCAGTGCTGAATGCAAGATGTTGCTGTTACTCTTCCAGAATAATCTGTTTGCGCTTGCTCTCGTCTAGTAAGTGATTATGCATCATTATGAACTGACAAAATAGGAAACAGCAAATTTGGTGGGAGTTAGAAGCGAAATGTTGTGCGAACTTTCTGTTCTTTTCTTTTCGTTAAGCTCTTCATTTTGAGTCCTTTGTTTACACCACTCTCAACTGAAGCATTTTGTATTTTTTCTCTCCTAGATCCTTTATGAAATAGGCAAAAGGAATAGCATTGAGTTCTGTGCTATATTCCAAAAACGGATGCTCTTTTGTACCAAGCAGTGTTGAAATGTCGCTGTCTATCTTGCGGAATGGAACCACTTATAGGGTATACGCTGAGTTTTGGCTGATTCGGACCTAAACTGATCAAATATGTTTCTAGTTGTCTGACTTCATTTTAGACCATTTTCCTGGGTTATGTTCAATGATGGAATCGTTCCCACTTTCCGTAATGCTAACCTCTCCACGGTTCTGCTCGATTTCTTTCACAGATGAACAATTTTCTTTTTCCTTTCAATTATATCTAATGTCTCTATAAGGAACAAGAAAACACTTAATTCATCAGATCTGGTCAATTTTTCAAAAATGCTTGCAATCGTTTAAACAATCGACTAAATGATTCAATGTCAATGATGCACATGTCAATACACCACGATTAATATGAATGTCTTCACCGGAGTCGTCATCATCTTCATTGCTAGTCAATCATCGAGATGTTCAGAACCCTACTAAAGTGCTGCGTACTCTCAGAAAGACCCCTTTGTATATTGAGAAATTAGTCTCTCCTGGTTCTTTCTCCATTTATTTTCAGCGGTCACGCGAAGTCGAAGAAAGGAGGGGCAAACTTCGGATTTCCGAAAGAAATTAAGACAAATGCTAAGGATTGGTGTTTTTTAGTGTATGTTTTAAGAAAAAACGTAGAAAATTGAAAAAAAATCGATTGTTTTAGAATTATATCGATCGATACTGACTACGTAGAATTTGCCGACTGTGATCAAGGTTGCCAATATTGGGGGGGGGGGGGCGAGACGCCCCCCAGTAGCTTCGCCCCTGCCCCCAATAATTATTTAACTTAAAACGCAGATAATTTTAAAACATAATATTAAGCTTTGATAACAAATTATCAGTTTCCATAAATGAAATTAATAATTTAGCCAAAATAAATCATTGCTGATAATGTCAAAAATAAAAAAACACTTAATTGTAATGCTAAAGAGCGTAATAGCTTCAAGTGAAAACAAAACTGGCAGGTTTTGTTCGTGGACCGGCCCAGAAAAAACCTGGTGGGTTTTTTTTTTTTTTTTTGAGCTGGGTCCACTTTGCCAACCCTGCATAAATTATGGACAGAATGTTTATATTTTCGATTCTATCTTGCTTAGGCCAACGGAAGTTTCTGGCCCCTTTTTCAAGAAAATTTACACAAATTTCAATGCGGATATTTATCATAATACACAGCATAATAATTATGTTCGTCTATTGCATTATGTTATTTTTAACCACCATTTTAAAATTAGATAATATTTCTACTTAATTGTTCAGTCATATTGTGTGTCTTACACTCAGAGCAATTACTGTTTTCCTTCCTTTACAGTTAAGGATGCTACTTTACATTTATGGTAAAAAAAAAAGTTGTAAGACAATAGTTTTCTAGCATGCAGAGTTATAATAGATAAAGCACCAAGTAAAAATATTGTAAAATTACATTATTAAGTACTGATCAGGAATCACCCCAGTAACCAGGAATTACCTCACAAACAAATATGGGCTTAGTTTGGCTTGCTCATATAAAAGTTTTAGGTAGATTTCGTATGAAATACTACCTATTGGGATCGTTCCTATGTTGGAATTTCTGAAACATTTTTGCAGATCTACACCGATCATGACCCCTAGAACCCAAAACCACCCTCAGTAAAAAACTTTATATGTCTATCTATCTATCTATCTATCTGTATGCCTATCTATCTATATATATCACTTTCTTCTGGACACGATAACTTTCGTAAATCTGCACCAATCTCTTCCAAACTGATACATAAAATCAATGGGTATAAAATCTCGATCAAGTTCGTTAATGGGCAAAATCAAACCAAGGGGATGGAAATAGGGAGGGGTTTTGTGAAAACCGAAAACCCCCATAACTTCTTAATTTTTGTACATATCAAATCAGTTTAAAGTTTTTATTACTTCTAAAAATAGGGCCAAAATTTTATGTATCACAGATTTTTGATAAAGTTAAAAATGGGCTCAAGGGGCGCAAAAAATAGGGGTTTTGGGAGAAAAAAAATCATAACTTCGTCAATTATCAAGATATCAATTCCAATTAATTTTATTATAAATCTCCTTAATATTATCTACAACTTTTATATTCACAAGTTTTTGATAGGACCAATTCGTGCCACAAAAAAAATTTTAAACGAAAACAAAAAGGGGGTTTGAAGAAGTAAAAAATCCTTAACTCCGTCAATTCAAAAGATATAAAATCCCCATGAATTTATCATATATCTTCTTAATATTGTCTACAACATCTATATAGACAAGTTATGGATAGAACCAATTCTTACAGCAAAAACAAATTAAAAATACATAGCGGTTGAAGAAAAAAATCATCTAAGTAAGGGTGTATTCCAATCCAAACTGCTTATTTTCTGACTCATTTTACAATTCATTTTTGCTCTCAAAGGCTTCCAATTGGTACGTTTTCTTACTTAGAAACTATATAATGTACCGTAATGGTCAATTTCTTGATAGAGGCAGAATATATTTTTAAAAATGCTGTTAAAATGGGCATTTTGAACCGAATTTCCTGATGCGGATTGTATTGGAAAAATCATTGAATTAAGGATGCACTCAAATCCAAACTGCTTATTTTCCGACTCATTTTTAAATTCATTTTTGCTCTCAAATGCATCCAATTGATAGATTCTCTTATTCAGAAACTATATATTGTACAGTAATGATCGATTTTTTGATAGAGGCAGAATATATTTCAAAAAATGATGTCAAAGTGGAATGATGTCATTTTGAACGGAATTTCCCGAAGCAATTGTGTTATCACTTTCTTCCGAACACGATAACTTCCGCAATTCTGCACAAATCTCTTCCAAACTGATACATAAAATCAAGGGACATAAAATCTCGGTCAAGTTCGTTAATGGGCAAATGCGGACAAAGGGGATGGAAATAGGGAGGGGTTTTGTGAAAACCGAAAAAAACCCATAACTTGTTAATTTTTGTACATATCAAATCAGTTTAAAGTTTTTATTACTTCTACAAATAGCGCCAAAAATTCATGCATTACAGATTTTTGATAAAATTAAAAATAGGCTCAAATGGTGCAAAAAATAGGGTTCTTGGGAGAAAAAAATTCCTTACTTCGTCAATTCTCAAGATATCAAATCCAATTAATTTTATTATACATCTCCTTAATATTATCTACAACTTTTATATCCACAAGTTTTTGATAGGACCAATTCGTACCAAAAAAAAAAAAAAAAAAACGAAAACGAAAAAGGGGGGGTTGAAGAAGAAAAATTTTCATAACTCCGTCAATTCACAAGATATAAAATCTCCATGAATTTATCATATATCTTCTTAATATTGTCTTCAACATTTATATAGACAAGTTTTTGATAGGGAAAATTCTTACAGCAGAAACAAATTAAAAATACATAGCAGTTGAAGAAAAAAATCATCTTATTAAGGATGCATTCAAATCCAAACTGTCTATTTTCTTACTCATTTTTAAATTCCTTTTTGCTCTCAAACGCATCCAATTGCTAGATTCTGTTATTCAGAAACCATATAATGTACAGTACTGATAGATTTTTTGATAGAGGCAGAATATATTTCAAAAAATGATGTCAAAGTGGGCATTTTGAACAGAATTTCTCGAAGCGATTGTGTTAGAAACGAAAAATATTGCCCTACTGAGAAAATAATTGTTTATTAATCAAGTTTTAATTAATTATAAGAAATATAAAAACACAGGTCGCTTATAAATCTTTTCAAAAATCACGTCAGCATGTTTCATATTTTTTTTTTTTTTTTTAAATTAAAAATGGATCTGAAAATGTGCCAGAAAATTTCGAGTTGTTGAGCATGGAAAAATATTTTTTTTAATATCGCCATAACATGATTCTGATAAAACCAGCTATTTTATAAAAAGGAAATAAAAACTCGTCAAAAGCAGACAGATAAAACTGTTAAAGTGGATTTATATCTAATAATGATTTAGTTTTTGTTGGTGAAATTAGTATACTTAACTTCGAAATCTACCTCTCCCTGTTGGCCGGGCCGGCAGGGATTTTTTAATATGGTACAGGAACATTTTATAATCACTTTTAAAAACTTGATATGTCATAATTGAAATAAAATAAAAATAACATAATTAGAACTTTAGAAATGACACAGATCTTTGTAAAATGTGTAAAATATAAAGATCAATGTTGTTTTGCAGAAATTTGAGTATAATGAATATACTTTTTTATGTTTTGAATATATATATTTTTTTCGAATATTAAATTTCAACTAAATGAATAATTAAGGCATACATTGCAAAGCAAAACGTTCAAAGTACCTTTCAGGTTCTTTACAGTTTGATAAATTGTTATTTTGATAACAAAAGTGAAAATGACCAAGAATAACCCCAGAAACTCAGTGACCAGGAATTACCCTAGGTGACTCTATATTGTAAAGATTTCAAAAAGAATTTTAAATGCATGTTAATTTTTCATTCTTGTTTAAATAAATTGAGGGAAAATTATTCATAAGCTTGAATAATATGAAGATAATTTAAATTACATTAACGAGAAATGTATGGCTACTTTAAAAAATCACAATATGTTGTAAAAAATATTGCATCTAAATAAAATATTCAACGGAAAAATGTTTTTGTATATGTTGCATACGATATACATGAGTTTAAAATCCCGAGAAAGGCAAAATTTAAAATCTTATTGCGATTTATTTTTATGCATTAGTAATTGTTTTAAAATATTTTTCTAGACCACCGATTAAGTTCATTTTTTCTAAAACATTCGTTAATGTGAAATTCCAATATGGTGTTTAAGAAATTCAATTGGGATACACACTGAATAAAATTATATATTATTACTAAAATGATATTAAATTTTTGCAAAAATGTTAATAAGAATAAATATATAGTATATTATTGTGAACCTATTTGTCAGAGGAGAATTAGTTGTAACAATAAAAAAATGATAATTGAACTTGCATTCCTGACAACTAAAAAACTCACATTCACTTTGACATATGTAGTCAATGTAAATTTTAATAATCATTTTTTTCTTTGAAAAAAAATAAGAAATTTTCTCTTTCGCAATTAATAACAAATTTTACAATGCAAAATCTTATTACTCAACATTGTATAAAAAGGTTTCAGCACATTGTTTTGCTGGGATAAATGCTTTTTAAAAGTTTCCATGCTCGACAGAGCTTCTTTTGATCATAGAACACAATTTTGTGCCGGATAAGCAATCATATCTTCACTTTCACTGTCATTTGCTTTCCCTTCTTTTATTAGAATTTCAACAATGTCATTTGTAGTTAGGTCAGGGCAAGTGGCGAATCCTTCCATTCAATGTAATCATTAGCAGATGTTTAAAGTTGAAAACATTCTGTAGTTGTGGTCAAGAAATCAACAGAAAATTCAAAGCAATAAGTACATTCTTCTGCAATCTTTTGTGCTTAATTTGTCAACTGAAAAAGGCCTTATTTTTTTAATAGTTTTTAAATGATGTACATGATACATTTTTCCACAACCCATATCACGTCAGTTGTCTGCCGCACATTCCCTGTTGCAGAAATTACATTTTTTAACTTTGGAAAAGCCTTTTCTATTAGTCGGTGCCTGAAATTCACTTTGGCATTTTTTATATATATATATATAATGCTTTGATCTATACACTGCAAAATGGAAGTACAGCTTTAGGAGGTCAAAATACTTTGCTCAAATAATGGTGCTGTACATTTAGTTAAAGTTATTTTTTGTTTGATTTTGCTCATTTGTTCATTCAAACTCTTAAAGCCACTTAAAAAAGGCTTCTTCAGTAATACTGGCATGAATATTTTTCAGGGGTCAGAAGTAGCGTGCTACAAGTTAATGTAGTGTAGCGTGATAAAAAAATTAATAGTTTGTAGTAAAAACAGATGCTATTCTCAATGTTACTTGAGAAGGGAAAAGGCCGCTCTAAAAATGACATCGCCCTAACTTGCTTCTTTCATACAAAATTTGATCTGCATAACAGTTTTTGAATCTCAGTTACAAATTTTAGCTGTAATGTATAGCAACACATCACATGAAGTCATAGATTTTTCCTATTGACACTTGTTGCTAAAATCAAGTTCTAACCCACCAAAGGATTTTTTTTTTTTGCTGGCAACACTTGTCTATTTACTCGTTATTAGGTCTTCATTTTTTAATGTGGGATTCTTGTTATTTGAAATTGCTTTATTTACAGATTTATTTATTGTTTGCATTTAGAGTTGCTTTTCCGTAATTTTCTAGATTATAAAATTGGACAATTTAATATAGTAATTAATTCCCAACAGAACTCAATAATAATTAACATATTAAGAGAGTACTGGAGATTTAAGTAAACAAATCTTTTGACAAATCCATGTCAACGGCAATTTTATATCCCAGTGCAATAATTACCATATAAGGATAGTAAATAAAATGTTTGCAGTGTATGTTTGTGCATAAATATGTTATATACAAGAGTAGCCCCTCATTATATTGCTCATTCATATATAGCTGTTTTCATAGAAAATAACCTGTAATAATTCCTGAGAAAATAAGCTGCAGTTTAATCGCATTTTTACTTTCAATACATATTCAATCATTCAATGTAAGTAAAATACTGTAATCATGATAAAAACCAGATTGTGAAAATATTGGCATATTTTTGCATTTTAAGCTGTCCTGAATCTAAGTTATTTTTACAATGATTCCATCTTTCTTAATTTTTTAATGTCCTCAGTTATATCACACTTATTTATTGTATCCCAGCAGACGTGATATGATGAGGAGTCACTTTATTATTTAATCCATGTCTTATTTAGAGTGTAAATTGAATACTTTGACAAAATCTGATAGTAGCAAAGGACTGACTACTATTGAAACTGACTACTACTACTATTGACTGACTATATTGACAAAGGAGTGACTACTATTGAAAAGTAGTTTGTAGTTGCTACTTTTTAAAACAAGTAGTTGTAGTTTGCTACAATAAAAAAGTAGTTTTTCGAACCCGTGTTAGTACTTTGATAATGACATGGGAGCTTTTCACATTTTTAAAGCAACAGTACACATTTCTCAAAAGAGCCATAAAGGAACTGAAAGGCTTTTAGTTTTTCTGTGCCCAGAGCACTACAACAGAACAAAACTGAAATTCACGCTCTTGCTTTTACAGTTTTCAACTTTCATTGCTTATGAGACTTGCTCTTGATCAAGATTGATACAACAGCAATTTCATCTCTATTGAAATTATTTTCATGATCCATTGACATTTTCTTCCTTCTTAATAAATTTGTTTCTATATTAGGCAATGGCCATGCCTATCATGAAAACGAAACAACCAAGCAGAACTCACTTCACATTGCTCAATTTTCCTGGCTTGTGGAAACATCTTTGGTTTTACCATGGTAGTAATAAATAAAAATAGTTAATATAGGTCCTGAAATGGACATTTTTTTTTGTCTTGCATCTTTAAACCAAGTGAATATATTTTCATAAATCACTTGATAGTCTGTCTCCAAGTTGCATTGGGATCATTCTGTGTCAAATTAACACAAAATTGACATTTTTTTACCTCACCATCTCAGAATTTGATGAAATTTTGCAAATAGTTCATTTTCATGCAGACTAAGAAAAATTCCACATATTATTTAAGTACTAGTGTATAACCCCCGTCAAAAATGACGGAATGTGAATGATAAATCTCCAAAACAATTTAAAAATATTTTTCTGACTAAAAAAAAAAAATGATGCCTCATGCATTTTCTTAATCAAAAAGTATTATGCTTTGATTTTTGATGATTAGAACAAAGATATTATGTAAGCTACAGTTTAAAATCATATTCTAAATATTTCAGCATGGAACAGGAAAAGATCAAAGTTGCACTGCATTTGTAACATATGTATATATATACACACACATACCCAGTAGCAGAAACAGTGCAGCGGGTGCTGCAGATTATCTTAAACCTTGCAGATTAATCCACCAACTTAAAAAGAAATGCTGGGCTTAAAAAATAGTTGAAATTTGCTTTAAGTCTCTAGATTTATGGTATTTGTTGTATCCTTATAATTATATTTTCTTTATAAATGAAAAACTTGGCTTAAATGTTTCTGTTATTTCTTATGATAGTAGGCTTATTGGGTCGCAGATAAATTTTAGTTTGCTGCAGACTGATGCAGAAAATTCTGCTTCTGGACACACATATATAAATTATTAAAGGAAAAATTACGCTTAATTCTATAAAACTTTTTATAAAATATTTTACATATTCATATTGCATTTGTAATTATATTAAGGTATTTTTTGCTCAGATTTGTATATTTTAGTTTTAAAATATCAAAACACTAAAATATTTTTTAAAATTTCACATTTTATAACATCATAAATACTTTATCCCCCCCCCCCCCCCCCTCTCAAACTATTACAACATAAAAAAATTTACTAATGACATAATTTTTAATTCAAAAAATAGTTAATTAATTTATCCCAAATAACATTCAAAGAAAAATTTATAAGCAAACAACATTAAAAATATATAAAATAATCACTGAATTTTAACATTTTCATATTTCAAATCTGGCTGCCATAATTGTAAATACGTATAAAAATGCAATATAACATTAACACTTTTTAGTTTCTAAGATTATTTAAAAAAAACATCATTGAGCAAGGTAAATAAATTGTATTTTTTAAATCAGATTATTAAAATTTCAATTTTCTTCTGTTCTATAAAAATATTTAAATGATTGAAAAACATAAATATTCAGTAAAAAATATATAAGTAAATAAGATATTTTTTAATTATTTCACATAAATACGTATTAACAAATACGTATAATCTGTAAAAAATATAAAATTTACTGATAATAGATGGCGCCACGCCTAGACTTAAATTGGTAGGATTTTGTGTATGAACATTGGCTTTTTCTAAATTTTAAAACTGAAAAAAATAAATTTGAGTTACAAATAAATTACATTTATGCAAATAGTACCTCTTATATCAATATATCCAAATCAAGGGATGAAAACTTTAGAAAATAAAAATATTTCTTTTATAATGATTTTTTAATATAACTTCGTAACATTAGTAACTCAGCCTCATGTAGCCAGAGCAGATGAAATCAGATTTACGGATAGTAGATGGCACCACACCTAGACTTAAATTGCTAGGATTTTGTATATGAACATTGGCGTTTTCTAAATTTAAAAAATAAAAAACATAAATTTGAGTTACAAATAACTTAATTACATTTATGGAAATAATACCTCTTATATCAATGTATCCAAATCAAGGGATGAAGACTTCAGAAAAAAAATATATCTATTTTATAATGATTTTTTTTTAAATATAACTTCGTAACATTAGCGGCTCGGCCTCATGTAGCCAAGCCAGAGCAGACAAAATCAGAAGAATCTCATGACCGCGACTACTTCGGTAGCATATAGTTATTTTTTATTTAAAACTTAATTGGATAGTTTTTGAAGGTTTTAAACAAAGTTAAAATATTTAAAGATTTGAATATACTTTTAGAAATATATTAGAGCAGCATACATTAAGCAGCTTTTACGTTAACCTGTATTTTTTTTAATGAAGCATTCAAAGAGTCATGCATTTGTTTGTAGATTTGCTGGAATTTATTTCTGAATGGCAACAGATCTGGTTTCTATGTTTATAATAGTTTAATTTTAATTTAGACAAAACCTGTACATTTTTGGAGATTTAGACGTTAACCTGTATTTTTTTTAATGAAGCGTTCAAAGAGTCAATCATTTGTTTGTAGATTTGCTGGAATTTGTTTCTGAATGGCAACAGTGCCGTTTGTTTAGATCTGGTTTCTATGTTTGTAATAGCTTAATGTTTTATATCTTTCCTTATTCATTGCAAGCTATAGAGTACACACTTACTTTGGAATAAGTATGTTATTCAGTTCACTAAACATAATGAATCAAGAAAAAATATTAAAACAAACATATTTGACTAACAAAAAATTTCTTTAGAACTTTAATGTTAAAAGATCTGTCAGTTACTGTACTACTGAGAAAATATTATTTAAAGTGCATTTAACCACCACTATATAATTAAAAAACTGAGTTTGAGACTGACTTTTTTTCTACAAGCTAATGGGCAGGGGCGGATTTAAGGGGTCGCGATGGTCGCAATCGCGAGGGGCCCCACATCCCAAGGGCCCCCAAATCTTCTTTTGAGTTCAAAGAGAAATGTGATGTTTTGATAAAAGAATTTTCTTAGTGTTCTTTGTTTATTTTTTCAGTTAATATCACAATATCATTTTCATGTAATAAATATAATTTTTTCTATCATTTGCTACTACCAGAAATGTTTTAGTTTTCCCTTATCTTTTTTTCCTTTATGAATTATCAAAACTATGATCGTTTATGGACGTATAGAATGAGATTCAAAGGAAACATGGGACAGAGCCAAAAGGAACACTGTTAGAAACATTCTATGATGATTTAACTATAGAGATTGAGGGACTAATTAAATCATAGGCCGTCAATCTGAGGCCCCTGATTTTCGGGGCCCCACACATAGTATGCAGTTTTCATAAAGCTGATATTTTAAGTAAATTTTTACTTTGTTACTGATTATCTATACTAATAAAAGAAAGTTTCGCTCTATATGCCTGCCTGTGTGTATGCGTCTGTGTGCGATGGCTAGCAAAATCTACCGCACGTAGAAATCTGAACATTTGGGGAGGATAGTCTAAGCCAGTTCCTGATGCATATGAGGGTCAGATTTTTAATATTTAAAGACCCGGGCCCCCTGAGCCCTTCAAGTTTTTATACCCTAAATTTTTAATAACTTGCCTCTTTTTTATCCGATTTTCTTTGTTTTGGGGGAGCCTTTCGCGATTTAGTTATCCCCCTTTCTACGTTTCAGTTAAGATCCTGGCTCCCAGGCGACCAATACAGGGCCCTGGAAGTTTTTGTGTCCTAAATTGTTAATAACTCGCCCTTTTTAATCCAATATTAGTTTCCGGTGCCCTTTTTAAATTTAGTTATTCCCCAGATTCTACATTACAGCAAAGACCCTGCCCCCCTAGGACTCGGTCCAGAGGCCCTTGAACTGTTTGTCTGCCATGCATTTTTCACTCCCTAGTTGTGCCGCCCTCTCAATGCATAACTTTAAAGTTGATTATTGCTTTCCTATCCCCGGGCCAACACTCTCATATTATTTTTATTGGGGCTCTAGGGCTCTTTTTAATAACTTGCCCTTTTAATTCCAATATTCGTTTTTGGTTCCCTTTTTAAATTTAGTTATTCCCCAGATTCTACATTCCAGTTAAGACCCTGGCTCCCTAGGACCAGGTTCAGAGGCCGTTGAACTTTTTGTCTGCTATGCATTTTTCACTCCCTAATTGTGTCGTCCTCTCAATGTATAACTTTAAAGTTGATTCTTGCTTTCCTGTCCCCAGACCAACACTCTTATATTTCTATTGAGGCCCCAACGCTCTTTTTAATGCATTTCCCCGCATTTTTTGAGTATTTTTTATTTTTATAATTCATATCCTATGCTTAATTTGGTTTAATTGAAGATCTAAAGCGCAAAGTACTATGGCCTTTTAACATGTTTTCATTTAAGAGCCCTGCTGTGAACTATCAGTTGGCCTCTTTTGCATCTCCTATTATAGCTTCCTTAAAAATGGTCCTACTCATAAACTTTTTTTCTCTAACATCTTCTTAGGTCCTCCAACTACTACATGAACTAGAAAGAAATTTCTCAGACTTCAGCTACCACCAATTTTGTATATTAATGGCTTTCTTGGGGCCCTTGCTGCACCTTCTTAAAAAATAATCCAATTATCGTGCAATTTTCTTTTACATAGTTCTTGGGTCCTCCGTCTGCTTTATAAACTACTAAAAAATTTCCTTATACCTAACTACATTCCAGTTAAGATTGTGGTTCCCTGGGACGTGGTACAGGGCCCCTTGAAGTTTTTGTGCCCTTAATTGTTAATAAATTGTCCCCTTTTGAACCGATCTTTGTTTTGAGGGAACTTTTCCATTTAATTACTCCCCCATTTCTACATTCCAGTTAAGGCCCTGGGGCCCGGTCCGGAGTCCCTTGAACTTTTTGTGCGCCGCGCATTTTTATCCCCTAATTCTGTCACTTTCTCAATGCATAAGTTTAAAGTAGAGTCTTGGACTCCTGCCCCCAGGTCAACACCCTCATATTTTTATTGGCGCACTAGGGCCCTTTTTTAAGCACCACCCTCTCCCATTTTTGAGCATTTCTTTAAAATTTTATTCAAATGATTAATTTATACCCTATGTGTAATTTCGACTAATTAAAGATCTAAAGTGCTAGATACTTAGAACCTTTTAACATGTTTTTATCTGAGGGCCCTGCTCTCAACTATCAGTTGGCCCCTTTTGGGTCCCCTATTATCGCGCCCTTAAAAATGGTCTGATTCACTAG
Organism: Maratus speciosus; assembly: GCA_963932465.1. Taxonomy (NCBI): domain Eukaryota; kingdom Metazoa; phylum Arthropoda; class Arachnida; order Araneae; family Salticidae; genus Maratus; species Maratus speciosus. The sequence continues at coordinate 545,427,931 of OZ010796.1, read as the reverse complement.
ATTTTTTTTCTAACAATTTTTTAGGATTTCCAACTACCCCTCATACTTTTATTGGGGCCTTAGGGCTCTTTTTAAGTATTTCCCCTTATTTTTTGCGGATTTATTAAAAATTTTATTCTAATGATTAATTTATACATTATGTTTAATTTCGACTAATTGTAGATCTAAAGAGCTAAATACTAGAACTTTTTAACATGTTTTCATCTTAGGACCCAGCTCTCAACTATCACCTTGACACCTTTTGATCCTCATATTACAACTCCCTTAAAAATAAGTCCGATTCACTAGCTTTTTCTTTTCTAACAACTTGTTAGGTCCTTCAGCTACCCTCAATTTTGAATAATAATCTTGAGGCCCTTGGTATGCAGCTTCTTTACAAATGATGCGATTCTCTCGCAATTTTCTTTAAATAACATAGCTCTAGGGTTCTCCTGCTACTTTATAAACTACTAAAAAAATTCCTTATACCTTTCCTACCAACTTTTTGGCGCATTAATCTTCTTTTCGGCATCAACTTACGTTTCCTCACTACAGTCGTAAATTAAAAATAATGCTACTGTTAAAGGTAAGTGGTTAACTTTAGAGAGGTGGGGGTATTTCATCCGTAAATTAAATATTGGGTTAGTGTTAAAGGGAATTTGATACGTTTATAGATGGAAAGGGCACCTTCCACCGATTGGGAGCGCATTCTTTCCTCGGGTTTTATCGGCCCGATTTCAATGGTAATTGGTTCTTTCAACTGAAATTATAATTAAGCTACTTTTTGCATTATGAAAGTTTATCTTGGACTTTTGTTACCACTATTTTCAAACGTTAACGGCGCATTCTTTTCTCTTGTTTTTATGGCTCGATTTCATCAAAAATTGGCTCATCCAATTTAGGTTAGGATTGTTATACAGATTTTAGTTCCATCTTCTACCGTTAGGGGGAGCATTCTAATCTCGGGTTAGGGGGTATACGCTGCCTCAGACAGCGGCAACCCAGGTCTCAGGTTCGTTCAGAAAGAGGCAGTGGAGTAGCCAGCGAGGGGTCCAAATGCTCTGGATACCAGTAATATTTTAAAGTTTTCTTCGTCTTGATTAATAGCAGAAATTCTCCGATTAGATAATACGAACTGAACTTTACAGAATCACTGGTATCCAGAGCATTTGAACCCCCGCCCTGGCTACGCCACTCGAAAGAGGTTTGCTGGGAACACACTCGACGCTGCCGAAGACATTGGGTCCCCGGAAAAACAAAGTTCATTTGAAACACACTATGATGCCGAAGGCATTGGGGCAACGAGTTTCCGAAGATATAAAATCATACAAACTTGAATTTTGTTTAAGGTTATTATAACGAGCCCGGGCAACGCCGGACGGGTCAAGTAGTAATCAATATTTTATTACTGCACAAGTTTTATTATTGCATCATAAGTGTTCATATTTTTTCCCTCTCATAAAAATTTCCACATCCAGATCAAAAATGACACACGACAATCAAATATATCATGACTGTCAAAGACAATGACCCCCATAGTTTTCCCCAATATGATTTTTTCCATTTTAGCAGATGTTTTGCTAATCGTAGTTGTGAAAGTGTCACTTTTACATTTTGGGGACATTTTTTATGGCATTCGCTATTAAGACACACGCAATTACAAACCTATATGTAGATTAGTTAATTAAATTGGTGTTTAAAAAATATCTACCATATATATAAAAATCCTAATGAAACGAATTTATGAAACGACTGATTGTATTTCAGCTATTATTCCTAAAATATTCCTTTGGCAGTGAAATTAGCACCAATTGCCCGTATTGATCCGTGTATGTCTAAAATGGTATTAGAATTTTTAAATTTGATTTAGTTTTCGACGTATTAATTTTTTTTCTAATTGTAACACAATTTTTGTAGTGATGGCAACTAAATGACTCCATTTTTGTGGATAAAAGGGAGGAAGGGGAAAAAATATAAGGATTATTAGATTTATTTTCGTTTTCGTCACTTTCAAATTGAAATTGAAATTATCTTTTATTTCAATCGAAAGTGAAGACAATATTCTGATTAAATTATACTTTTCAGGAAAATTTGAAAAAATAATTCATTAAATAATATTAATAATACGGTTAAATAAATATTATTTTTTTATTTATTTTAATAAACTTTCCTCATTTCAAGATATATGTTTTCATATTTTAGAAAAGGTTACTGTTTTATATTGTTACCAATTTTAAAAACAGCGCAAAGAATAATATATTTCATTGCAATTAATAATTTATTTACACGTAACTATTATACGATTGCAAGGGTATAATACCTAGGAGATACGGGAACCCCCTAGTATTTATATAAAAATGCAGTGCTAATGGTTATACAACAACTCGTGGGGCTTCGGATTCTTTTTATATCCATAAAGCATTTGCCATTCTTTTAGCCCAGCTGTGTAACGAAAAGGTTGGTTGATTGGTTGGTTGATTTTTGACGGCCAATTATCTGCACGAGGGATATAGGCCCAGGGGGGGGGGAGTGCCCTTCGTGGGGGTCTTTCTAAGGGAACCTAACCCGTATTTACGCATGGAAATCCATGGCTCAAAGAAAACCACGAAAACTCCGAACGATTAGGACGATGGGCGCGATTGGGTTCGAACCCAGCACCTCCCGTCTACCAGCTTCAAGATCAAAACCTCTCACCCACTGGTGGGGCGTGTAACGAAAAGGAGAAAAATATAATTTAATTTGATTATAATTGATGAATTTATTTGATTCCTGAAATTGTTTTATTAAAACATGAAATTAAGTCTGCAAGCAAGATAATGGCATGCAATGCAGGCCGCTGCAACCCCATGCATTAAAACCCCATACATTTATATTTTATTTCATGAAATAAATGAGCCAAAAACGAAAAGCAACGAAAAGAGATTTTGAGTTATAGCTCAGCAGATGCTAAAATATTGTCTCCTTAGTTTCTGATTAATTTTGGTTTGAATTATCTTTTTATGTTCTTAAAAAATTGAAAGGAAAATAAGATGCATAATTTTAGCACATTTATCCGTCACAGTATCCAAGTTCGTGTAAAATAATCTGATGTAATTTGAATATGAAATGAATTCCGTGTAATTAATCCTTAATGATTTGAATACATTTTAATTTATTTGTTAGTAATTATTGTAATTAAGTTTTGCATAGCTATTATTTTTAAACTGACTGACCCGCCCGGCATTGCCCGGCACGTGATGAATAACTCTTAAATGAAGGTCAAATTTGTATGATTTTATATCTTTAACTCCATTTTGTCTGAATTTAAATTTTTAAATAAAAAAATATTGAATTAAAAGTACATACTATTTGGTATTTTATTTTGTACGTAATTTGATTTTTGGAGTCAATGTTTAACAAAAGCGAGCGAAACCGCGACGAAACACTCAGGTTTTTACTGATTTCCTCGAACTTTTCACACATTTTATTTTCACCGATTATACCGATTAGAAGAAGGTTTCAACTTTAAGAACATATTTTTGCTTCGTCGGTACCTCTAAAATTTCGCCCTGGAGGGGCGAAAACTCGACGAAACACTGGAGTTTCTACAGATTTCGCCGAAATTTCCACACCATTTTATTTTTTAAAAAATATTTCTACCCGTCCGAACGTTTCATAATTTTTGTAGGTGATCTAAATTTGGTGTATTGAGATTCTCTAAACAGATTCTGTTAAAATACACTGGCCTCCAAAAGTTAAGGTACAGGAACTGGATGCTTTCGATTGTACACGGCTTGCCAAATATCTTACCAAAATTATTGGCGAATTGTTCTTGAACTTACTTCTGGTATGTAAAGAACATGTTTGATTTCATATTTCTATGTGGAGATTTAGTCGGGAGGACAATTAGGGGGCTAATAATAAATTTAATGATAAAATAATATTTGCAATCACCTACGTAACAGAAAATGCTGAAAATGGTTTGTCACTGTGTTAAACGAGTATTTGGGTCCTGTTTAATGTTTGTGTGCATTTATGTAAATTTAGCACTCATATTCATGAAAATGTTATTGTGTCTGTAAAAAATTCAAAAGTTTTTTGTTTATAGCATACAGAGTTTTCAACCAAATTTAACCCCACTTTCCTAAAACTTGACAAAGAATAGTAGAAACAGTATACTGCAATTAAAACATGAATATATTGAATATTTGATGAGATATGGGCATTTGTATGAAATAATTTCTAACTGCACATGCGTGGAAGATTTCAAAATTTTTATTTCATAATTTGGTAGACAGCTATTCTGGGCAACTTCTATAAAAAGTCCTATCAAATATTATGAAAGCTCAGAAAGATATAGTGAGCTGATTGAAAAGTTGTGGAAAATCCCTTATAATAATAAAGCTATTTTTAGAAAGCAACTCACTATATCGCCCCTATCTTTGTGAATTTTCGTGATATTCGACTGGACTTTTTATATAAGTTGCCCTATATAGCTGACTACCAAATTATAAAATAAAAATTTTAGAATCTTCCACGCACGCGCAGTTAAAAATTATTTCATACAAATGCCCATATCTCATCAGATATGCAATATATTAATGTTTTAATTGTAGTATACTGTTGATACTGTTCTTTGTTCGGTTTTCGGAAAGTTGTGTTAAATTTGGTTGAAAGCTCTGCATGCTTTAAACAAAAAACTTTTGAATTTTTCACAAACACAATGACATCTTCACGAATATGAGTACTATGCTTACAGAAATGCACACAAAAGTTGAACAGGACCCAAATAGTCATTTAACACAGTGACAAACCATTTTCAGCATTTTCTATTACACAGGTGATCGCAAATATTATTTAATTATTAAATTTATGATTAGCCCCCTAATTGTCCTCCCGACTAAATCTTCACCGAGAAATATGAAATCAAACATGTTCTTTATATCTCAGAAGTTCAAGAACAATTCGCCAATAATTTTGGTAGATATTCGACAAACCGTGTACAATCGAAGGCATCCAGTACCTGTATCTTACCTTTTGGAGACTAGTGTACATACGGATGTTTAGTTATTTTTAATAAAATAAGTTTTAAAAAATATCGTCTCCGTGAGGTGCGAAGTGACCCGAGTTGGCCGGTTATTTGAAAGGGTTAAAATTCATATTTTTAAAAACCGATTGCACCATCGATTAGAAGATTTTATCTTTAAGAACATATTTTTGGTTTGTCGGTTCCTCTGAAACTGCACTCTGGAGGAGCGTTGCCATAAGGGAGAAAAATATATTTTTGGAAAAACGACCCTCTTTGAATATTCTTTTTCAAAGGGTTAACTGCGATATATTTTTTAATTGATTACGGGATTTGAGATGTAAGGGTACGATCTTTTAGAATATGTCTTCCGTTTTTAAGTTTTGTAAGCGGTTTGGCCGATGTAAGTTAATATGACAAAATCCCCCCACCCTCCTACTTGGAATTCCTTCTTTTCGATGTTCATTTTCTCATGATGTGTAAATAAGGCTTGCTTTTTCCCTCTCGTTGACCGAAATGAGTTTTTAATGAGAGTGCGTTGCGATTGTCAATGAATAACTCAAGCTTATAACTAGATATTTTAGAATTCTGAGTCTCAGATGTATTAGGAGAGGCTTTGGACAAAAATTTTCCCATTTGTATATGCGGTAGATTTCACTAGCCATCACGAATACACACACAGAGTGAAATTTTTGTTTATTAGTATACATTATAAATATACCCAATTTTTCAAGATGGAAGGGCCCCAAAAAGTTGCAATGAGAAGGGCCCCTCACTTCATAAATCCGCCCCTGCTAATGGGTGCAGTGCGCAGACATTTCTTGTAATAACAACCAGAAGTTTTGCAACAGAAAAAAAAAACTTTACATTTTAAAACTTTGATAATGTTTGAACTATAGGTACATATATTAAATTCTTGATCATTCATACAATATTTTTTAATATAACTTTTTTTTTTTTGGTTTTTTATATAAAAGAAAGCCTAAAAAACTTTCTTTTTGAGGATGATGGTTTTATGTTCATGCATTACACCCATTATATGAATAAATTATAAATGACAAACAATTTGTCCTGTAAAAAAATGATAAATTTTGTATAATTATAACAACTGCTTATTGTAAGTAGACCTACAACAGAATACATTTTCAATGAATCCATATTTTTGAAATGTTATATAACTGTGAATCCACTGTTGTAACACTCTCAAACTTAATATATTGGTTAAATATAATTTAAACATAGTTTTTAAAAAAAAATAATTTTTGAAATATTCAAATTTGAAAATTTGAATTTGATTTTTTAAATATTTTTTCTTAGTTAACCTCTTTAATGTTAGATGTCATTTGAAAGATATTGGAAAATGCTTTAAAACAACACTTTTCCTATCTCTGTATGTCCATTAGGGAAATTTCAGTAGATTATAAAACTGTAGTGTTATATCTTTCCTTGTTCATTTGCAAGCTACAGAGTATACACTTACTTTCGAATAAGCATATTATTTGATTCACCAAACAGTAATAAATTAGGAAAAACTGTCAATCCATTATTGTAACACTTTCAAACTTAATGTATTGGTTAAACATAATATAAACACTTTTTTTTTTAAGTGGACTTTTTGAAATATTCAAATTTGAATTTCAAAATAATTTTTCTTAGTTAACCTCAATAATGTTAAATGTCATTTGAAAGATCTTGGAAAATGCTTTAAAACAACACTTTTCCCATCTCTGTATGTGCATTAGAAAAAATTCAGTCGATTATAACACTGTAATATTTTATATCTTTCTTTCTTCATACACTTACTTTTGAATAAATATATTATTTAATTCACCTAACAGTAATAAATCAAGAAAAAACTGTGAATCCATTATTGTAACAATTTCAAACTTAATGTATTGATAAACAGAATTAACACTTTTTGTAAGAAAAAAAAATGTAATTTTTAAAGTGCACTTCTTGAAATATTCAAATTTCAAATTTGATTTTCAAAATATTCTTTCTTAGTTAACCTGTATAATGTTATATGTCATTTTGAAAGCCATGCAAAATGTTTTAAAATGGCACCTTTCCCAGCTTTGTATGTCCATTAGGAAAGCTACAACTTGAACTTTAAAGTGCCCAGTATGAGCATTTTTGGCAACTTTACACGGCTGTAACTTCTGAATGGGTTGATATATTTAAATAATAGGTACTTTAAATAGTATTTTTCTTAGTCTACATGAAAACAAACTCCCAGTCAATTTTCATCAATTTCAGTAGATTATAACACCATGAAGTTTTATATATTTCCTTGTTCTTTCAAGCTACAGAGTTATACACCTTCTTTCGAATAAGCCTATTTTTCAATTCACCAAACAGTAATAAATTAAGAAAAAACTGTGAATCTGTTATTGTAACACTTTCAAACTTAATGTATTGATTAAATCTAATTTAAACACTTTTAAAAAATATATTAATAATTTTTAAAGTGCACTTTTTGATATATTCAAATTTGAAATTTTGAATTTGATTTTCGAAATATTTTTTCTTAGTTAACCTCTATAATGTTCTATGTCATTTGAAAGATCTTGCAAAATGCTTTAAAACAACATCTTTCCCATCTCTGTATGTCCATTAGGGAAATTTCAGTCGATTATAACATTATAATGTTTTATATCTTTCATTGTTCATACACTTACTTTTGAATAAGTATATTATTCAATTCATCAAGCAGTAGTAAATCAAGAAAAAACTGTGAATCCATTAATGTGACATTTCAAACTTGATGTATTGGTTAAACATAATTTAAATACCTTTTTAAAAAAGAAAAAAATTTTTAAAGAGCAATTTTAAAAATATTCAAATTTCAAATTTTGAATTTCATTTTCAAACTATTTTTTCTTAGTTAACCTCTATAATGTTACATGTCATTTGAAAGATCTTGGAAAATGCTTTAAAACGACACCTTTCCAAGCTCTGTATGTCCATTAGGGGAGCTAAAACCTGGATTTTAAAATGCCCAGTATTAGCATTTTTGGCAAATTTGCAAGGCTGTAATTTCTAAATAGGTTGATATATTTAAATAGTATTAGGTTGTAATGAAAGTTTTCTGCCAAAAAAAGTTCTTAATAAAGTTAGGAAAAAATCATGAAAGTGGTACCTTTAGTGCGGGTAGTAAACTCCACCCGAATCTATTGTTTTCTGGCAACCTTTTGGTAGTTTTTTGAAGCCTTCAGCTCAGAAACTTGGGGCCGCGAGTCCAAAAGCAGATCAACCTCATTTCGGATGTTCCATGCAGAATTGAAGATAGCACCAGCAAGATGTAGCTGCAAGTGTGAGAAAATGTACAAGTCTGAAGAAAAGATGTCGGGGCTATATGGTGCATGTGGCAAAAGGTCCCATTTGAGTCCATTCAGAGTCAAATCGGTGAATGCAGACACATGTGATCTAGCATTATCTTGATGAAACATTACCTTCTTTCTCCGGAACTCATTTTGACGTTTTGCCTTGATAGCAGCATCAACACGGACTAGCATCTTGCTGTATACCTTACTGTCCATGATTTTACCCTTTTCAAGATATTCTTTGTGGATAATACCACAGCAATCCCACCAGATACAAAGCATTATCTTTTTGTTAGTCAAATTGCGCTTTGTGATGCTGCCGACCGGTTCGCCGGGTGCAGACCAACCCCCTTTTCAGATTGTGGTGTTGAAGTAAATCCAGTTTTCGTCACAAGTGATGCTCCGGTGCAGAATTTTGTCCTTGCATTGATATTCGAGCAGATTAGTGCAGGCCTGAACACGTCTGCCCTTATCTGCTTGAGTCAGCTCATGCGGCACCCAGCGATTGAACTTGTACGTCAAGTTTATGCGATGCATAGCGTGACTAATGGACATGGCACTAACGTCTAACTCCTTAGCTAGCTCTTGAGTGGTTAAATACTGATATTCTTCCAAAAGTTCTTGCAGGCGGGCCTCATCAACATCAGTAGGCCAGCCAGAGTGCTCTGCTTCTTGAATGTCATAGTCCTTGTTTTTGAACTTTCGGTACCTAACCTTCAAAGTGTCATATCATACAACAGTAGTACCTAAAGCTGTACACATAATTCGGTGACATTCTGTAGCTGACTTTTTTCTACAGAACTGGAAGCAAATGCTGGTTCTAATTCGGTAGCATGATAGTTCCATGTCAGGCACCTTGTACTTCATGATAACAATATTTTTTTACAAATTTCACAACACAATGTTATAAAGCAAGTCTCTTTCTTTCAAATGCCAAAAATCGTTTGACAAAATATGAGCAAACACGTCAACTCGAACTGTTTAAAAAGATGATATTAGCTGTGGCGGGAAACTTTCGTTACAACCTGATATTTTTCTTAGTGTACATGAAAACAAACTCCCAGCCAATTTTCATCAATTTCAGTAGATTATAACAATGTAATGTTTTATATCTTTCCTTGTTCATTTCAAGCTACAGAGTTATACACTTTCTTTTGAATAAGCCTATTTTTCAGTTCACCAAACAGTAATAATCAAGAAAAAACTGTAAATCTGTTATTGTAACACTTTCAAACTTAATGTATTGGTTAATTTGAAGACTTTAAAAATAATAGTAATAATTTTTAAAGTGCACTTTTTGAAATATTCAAATTTGAAATTTTGAATTTGATTTTTGAAATACTTTTTCTTAGTTAACCTCTATAATGTTATATGTTATTTGAAACATCTTGCAAAATGCTTTAAAACGACACCTTTCCCATCTCTGTATGTCTATTAGGGAAATTTCAGTCAATTATAACACTGTAATGTTTTATATCTTTCATTGTTCATACACTTACTTTTGAATAAATATATTTTTCAATTCACCAAACAGTAATAAATCAAGAAAAAACTGTGAATCCATTATTGTAACACTTTCAAACTTAATGTATTGGTTAAACATAATTTAAATACCTTTTATTATTATTATTAATTTTTAAAGTGCAATTTTTGAAATATTGAAATTTTGAATTATTTGATTTTCAAAATATTTTTTCTTAGTTAACCTCTATAATGTTATATGTCATTTGAAAGATCTTGAAAAATGCTTTAAAACGACACCTTTCCAAGCTCTGTATGTCCATTAAGGGAGCTACAGCCTAAATTTTAAAATGCTCAGTATTAGCATTTTTGGCAAATTTGCAAGGCTGTAATTTCTGAATGGGTTGATATATTTAAATAATATTTTAAACAGTATTTTACTTAGTCTACAGGAAAAAAAGCTCCCAGCCAATTTTCATCAATTTCAGTAGATTATAATACTGTAATGTTTTATATCTTTCCTTGTTCATTTCAAGCTACAGAGTGTACACTTTCTTTCGAATAAGCCTATTTTTCAATTCATCAAACAGTAATAAATCAAGAAAAAACTGTGAATCCATTGTTGTAACACTTTCAAACTTAATGTATTGGTTAAACATAATTTAAACACTTTAAAAAAATAATAATAATATTTAAAGTGCACTTTTGGAAATATTCAAATTCGAAATTTTGAATTTGATTTTTGAAATACTTTTTCTTAGTTAACCTCTATAATGTTATATGTTATTTGAAAGATCTTGTAAAATGCTTTAAAACGACACCTTTCCAAGCTCTGTATGTCCATTAGGGAAATTTCATTCGATTATAACACTGTAATGTTTTATATTTTTCCTTGTTCACACACTTACTTTTGAATAAGTATATTTTTCAATTCACTAAACAGTAATAAATCAAGAAAAAACTGTGAATCCACTATTGTAACACTTTCAAACTTAATGCATTGGTTAAATATAATTTAAACACTTTTTTTAAGAAAAAAAATTAAATTTTTAAAGTGCACTTTTTGAAATAGTATTCAAATTTGAAATTTTGAATTTGATTTTCAAAATATTTTTTTCTTAGTTAACCTGTATAATGTCATATGTCATTTTAAAGGCCATGCAAAATGCTTTAAAATGGCACCTTTCCCAGCTATATATGTCCATTAGGGAAGCTAGAACTCTATTTTTAATATGCCCATTATGAGCATTTTTGGTAACTTTACAAGGCTTTAATTTCTGAATGGGTTGATATATTTAAATAATATTTTTCTTAGTCTACATGAAAACAAACTCCCCACCAATTTTGATCAATTTCAGTTGGTTATAACACTGCAATGTTTTATATCTTTCCTTGCTCATTTCAAGCTACTGAGCACTTTCTTTCGAATAAGCCTATTTATCAATTCACCAAACAGTACTAAATCAAGAAAAAATGTGAATCTGTTATTGTAACACTTCCAAACAACTTAATGTATTGGTTAAACATAATTTAAATACCTTTTTTTAATAAAAAAATTAATTTTTAAGTGCACTTTTTGAAATATTCAAATTTGAAATTTTGAATTTGATTTTCAAAATATTTTTTCTTCGTTAACTTCCATAAGGTTATATGTCATTTGAAAGATCTTGGAAAATTCTTTAAAACAACACCATTCCAAGCTCTGTATGTCCATTATGGAAGATACAACTTGAATTTAAAAATGCCCAGTATGAGCATTTTTAACAAATTTACATGGCTGTAATTTCTGAATGGATTGATATATTTAAATAGTATTTTTCTTAGTCTACATGAAAAACTCCCAGCCAATTTTCATCAATTTCAGTAGGTTATAACACAGTAATGTTTTATATCTTTCGTTGTTAATTTCAAGCTACAGAGTATACACTTTCGTATAAGCCTATTTTTAAATTCACCAAACAGTAATAAATCAAGAAAAAACTGTGAATCTGTTATTGTAACACTGTCAAACTTAATGTATTGGCTAAACATAATTTAAACACTTTTTGAAATTTTGAATAAAATAATAATAATATTTAAAGTGTACTTTTGGAAATATTCAAATTTGAAATTATGAATTTCATTTTCGAAATATTTTTTCTTAGTTAACCTCTATAATGTTATCTGTCATTTGAAAGATCTTGCAAAATGCTTTAAAACAACACCTTTCCTATCTCTGTATGTTCATTAGGGATATTTCAGTCGATTATAACACTGTAATGTTTTATATCTTTCATTGTTCATACACTTACTTTTGAATAAGTATATTATTCAATTCATCAAGCAGTAGTAAATCAAGAAAAAACTGTGAATCCATTAATGTGACATTTCAAACTTGATGTATTGGTTAAACATAATTTAAATACCTTTTTAAAAAAGAAAAAAATTTTTAAAGAGCAATTTTTAAAATATTCAAATTTGAAATTTTGAATTTCATTTTCAAACTATTTTTTCTTAGTTAACCTCTATAATGTTGCATGTCATTTGAAAGATCTTGGAAAATGCTTTAAAACGACACCTTTCCAAGCTCTGTATGTCCATTAGGGGAGCTAAAACCTGGATTTTAAAATGCCCAGTATTAGCATTTTTGGCAAATTTGCAAGGCTGTAATTTCTAAATAGGTTGATATATTTAAATAGTATTAGGTTGTAATGAAAGTTTTCTGCCAAAAAAAGTTCTTAATAAAGTTAGGAAAAAATCATGAAAGTGGTACCTTTAGTGCGGGTAGTAAACTCCACCCGAATCTATTGTTTTCTGGCAACCTTTTGGTAGTTTTTCGAAGCCTTCAGCTCAGAAACTTGGGGCCGCGAGTCCAAAAGCAGATCAACCTCATTTCGGATGTTCCATGCAGAATTGAAGATAGCACCAGCAAGATGTAGCTGCAAGTGTGAAAAAAGGTACAAGTCTGAAGAAAAGATGTCGGGGCTATATGGTGCGTGTGGCAAAAGGTCCCATTTGAGTCCATTCAGAGTCAAATCGGTGAATGCAGACACATGTGATCTAGCATTATCTTGATGAAACATTACCTTCTTTCTCCGGAACTCATTTTGACGTTTTGCCTTGATAGCAGCATCAACACGGACTAGCATCTTGCTGTATACCTTACTGTCCATGATTTTACCTTTTTCAAGATATTCTTTGTGGATAATACCACGGCAATCCCACCAGATACAAAGCATTATCTTTTTATTAGTCAAATTGCGCTTTGTGATGCTGCCGACCGGTTCGCCGGGTGCAGACCAACCCCCTTTTCAGATTGTGGTGTTGAAGTAAATCCAGTTTTCGTCACAAGTGATGCTCCGGTGCAGAATTTTGTCCTTGCATTGATATTCGAGCAGATTAGTGCAGTGAACACGTCTGCCCTTATCTGCTTGAGTCAGCTCATGCGGCACCCAGCGATTGAACTTGTACGTCAAGTTTATGTGATGCATAGCGTGACTAATGGACATGGCACTAACGTCTAACTCCTTAGCTAGCTCTTGAGTGGTTAAATACTGATATTCTTCCAAAAGTTCTTGCAGGCGGGCCTCATCAACATCAGTAGGCCAGCCAGAGTGCTCTGCTTCTTGAATGTCATAGTCCTTGTTTTTGAACTTTCGGTACCTAACCTTCAAAGTGTCATATCATACAACAGTAGTACCTAAAGCTGTACACATAATTCGGTGACATTCTGTAGCTGACTTTTTTCTACAGAACTGGAAGCAAATGCTGGTTCTAATTCGGTAGCATGATAGTTCCATGTCAGGCACCTTCTACTTCATGATAACAATATTTTTTTACAAATTTCACAACACAATGTTATAAAGCAAGTCTCTTTCTTTCAAATGCCAAAAATCGTTTGACAAAATATGAGCAAACACGTCAACTCGAACTGTTTAAAAAGATGATATTAGCTGTGGCGGGAAACTTTCGTTACAACCTGATATTTTTCTTAGTGTACATGAAAACAAACTCCCAGCCAATTTTCATCAATTTCAGTAGATTATAACAATGTAATGTTTTATATCTTTCCTTGTTCATTTCAAGCTACAGAGTTATACACTTTCTTTTGAATAAGCCTATTTTTCAGTTCACCAAACAGTAATAATCAAGAAAAAACTGTAAATCTGTTATTGTAACACTTTCAAACTTAATGTATTGGTTAATTTGAAGACTTTAAAAATAATAGTAATAATTTTTAAAGTGCACTTTTTGAAATATTCAAATTTGAAATTTTGAATCTGATTTTTGAAATACTTTTTCTTAGTTAACCTCTATAATGTTATATGTTATTTGAAACATCTTGCAAAATGCTTTAAAACGACACCTTTCCCATCTCTGTATGTCTATTAGGGAAATTTCAGTCAATTATAACACTGTAATGTTTTATATCTTTCATTGTTCATACACTTACTTTTGAATAAATATATTTTTCAATTCACCAAACAGTAATAAATCAAGAAAAAACTGTGAATCCATTATTGTAACACTTTCAAACTTAATGTATTGGTTAAACATAATTTAAATACCTTTTATTATTATTATTATTATTAATTTTTAAAGTGCAATTTTTGAAATATTGAAATTTTGAATTATTTGATTTTCAAAATATTTTTTCTTAGTTAACCTCTATAATGTTATATGTCATTTGAAAGATCTTGTAAAATGCTTTAAAACGACACCTTTCCAAGCTCTGTATGTCCATTAGGGGAGCTACAGCCTAAATTTTAAAATGCTCAGTATTAGCATTTTTGGCAAATTTGCAAGGCTGTAATTTCTGAATGGGTTGATATATTTAAATAATATTTTAAACAGTATTTTACTTAGTCTACAGGAAAAAAAGCTCCCAGCCAATTTTCATCAATTTCAGTAGATTATAATACTGTAATGTTTTATATCTTTCCTTGTTCATTTCAAGCTACAGAGTGTACACTTTCTTTCGAATAAGCCTATTTTTCAATTCATCAAACAGTAATAAATCAAGAAAAAACTGTGAATCCATTCTTGTAACACTTTCAAACTTAATGTATTGGTTAAACATAATTTAAACACTTTAAAAAAATAATAATAATATTTAAAGTGCACTTTTGGAAATATTCAAATTCGAAATTATGAATTTGATTTTCAAAATATTTTTTCTTAGTTAACCTCTATAATGTTACATGTCATTTGAAAGATCTTTCAAAAAGCTTTAAAACGACACCTTTCCCATCTCAGTATGTCCATTAGGGAAATTTCATTCGATTATAACACTGTAATGTTTTATATTTTTCCTTGTTCACACACTTACTTTTGAATAAGTATATTTTTCAATTCACTAAACAGTAATAAAACAAGAAAAAATTGTGAATCCATTATTTTACCACTTTCAAACTTGATGTATTGGTTAAACATAATTTAAACACTTTTTTTAAGAAAAAAAAATTTAATTTTTAAAGTGCACTTTTTGAAATACTCAAATTTGAAATTTTGAATTTGATTTTTCAAAATATTTTTTTCTTAGTTAACCTGTATAATGTTATATGTCATTTTAAAGGCCATGCAAAATGCTTTAAAATGGCACCTTTCCCAGCTATATATGTCCATTAGGGAAGCTACAACTCTATTTTTAATATGCCCACTATGAGCATTTTTGGTAACTTTACAAGGCTTTAATTTCTGAATGGGTTGATATATTTAAATAATATTTTTCTTAGTCTACATGAAAACAAACTCCCCACCAATTTTGATCAATTTCAGTTGGTTATAACACTGCAATGTTTTATATCTTTCCTTGCTCATTTCAAGCTACTGAGCACTTTCTTTCGAATAAGCCTATTTATCAATTCACCAAACAGTACTAAATCAAGAAAAAAATGTGAATCTGTTATTGTAACACTTCCAAACAACTTAATGTATTGGTTAAACAAAATTTAAATACCTTTTTTTAATAAAAAAATTAATTTTTAAGTGCACTTTTTGAAATATTCAAATTTGAAATTTTGAATTTGATTTTCAAAATATTTTTTCTTCGTTAACTTCCATAACGTTATAAGTCATTTGAAAGATCTTGGAAAATTCTTTAAAACAACACCATTCCAAGCTCTGTATGTCCATTATGGAAGATACAACTTGAATTTAAAAATGCCCAGTATGAGCATTTTTAACAAATTTACATGGCTGTAATTTCTGAATGGATTGATATATTTAAATAGTATTTTTCTTAGTCTACATGAAAAACTCCCAGCCAATTTTCATCAATTTCAGTAGGTTATAACACAGTAATGTTTTATATCTTTCGTTGTTAATTTCAAGCTACAGAGTATACACTTTCGTATAAGCCTATTTTTAAATTCACCAAACAGTAATAAATCAAGAAAAAACTGTGAATCTGTTATTGTAACACTGTCAAACTTAATGTATTGGCTAAACATAATTTAAACACTTTTTGAAATTTTGAATAAAATAATAATAATATTTAAAGTGTACTTTTGGAAATATTCAAATTTGAAATTATGAATTTCATTTTCAGAATATTTTTTTTTAGTTAACCTCTATAATGTTATCTGTCATTTGAAAGATCTTGCAAAATGCTTTAAAACAACACCTTTCCTATCTCTGTATGTTCATTAGGGATATTTCAGTCGATTATAACACTGTAATGTTTTATATCTTTCATTGTTCATACACTTACTTTTGAATAAGTATATTATTCAATTCACCAAACAGTAATAAATCAAGAAAAAACTGTGAATCCATTATTGTAACACTTTCAAACTTAATGTATTGGTTAAACACAATTTTAACACACCTTTTTAAAAAAATAATAATAAATTTTAAAGCACAATTTTTGAAATATTCGAATTTGACTTTCAAAATAATTTTTCTTACATAATCTCAAAAATGTTATATGTGATTTGAAAGATTTTGGAAAATGCTGTAAAACGACACCTATCCAAGTTCTGTATGTCTATTAGGGAAGCTACAACATGAATTTTCAAATGCCCAGTATGAGCATTTTTGGCAAATTTGCAAGGCTGTAATTTCTGAATGGGTTGATATATTTTTGTTAGTCTACATGAAATCAAACTCCCAGCCAATTTTCATCAATTTCAGTAGATTGTAACACTGTAATGTTTTATATCTTTCCTTGTTCATTACAAGCTACAGAGTGTACACTTTCTTTCGAATAAGCCTATTTTCCAATTCACCAAACAGTAATAAATCAATTAAAAACTCTGTATCCATTATTGTAACACTTTCAAACCTAATATAATGGTTAAACATAATTTAAACACTCTTTTTAAGAAAAAAAATTTAATTTTTAAAGTGCACTTTTTGAAATTTTCAAATTTGAAATTTTGAATTTTATTTTCAAAATATTTTTTCTTACTTTAACCTCTATAATGTTATATGCCATTTGAAAGATCTTGCAAAATGCTTTAAAACGACACCTTTCCCATCTCTGTATGTTCATTAGGAAAATTTCAGTAGATTATAACAATCTAATGTTTTATATCTTTCCTTGTTCATTACAAGCTACAGAGTGTACACTTTCTTTCGAATAAGCCTATTTTTCAATTCACCAAACAGTAATAAATTAATTAAAAACTCTGTATCCATTATTGTAACACTTTCAAACCTAATATAATGGTTAAACATAATTTAAACACTCTTTTTAAGAAAAAAAATTTAATTTTTAAAGTGCACTTTTTGAAATTTTCAAATTTGAAATTTTGAATTTTATTTTCAAAATATTTTTTCTTACTTTAACCTCTATAATGTTATATGTCATTTGAAAGATCATGCAAAATGCTTTAAAACGACACCTTTCCCATCTCTGTATGTTCATTAGGAAAATTTCAGTAGATTATAACAATCTAATGTTTTATATCTTTCCTTGTTCATTTCAAGCTACAGAGTGAACACTTTCTTTTGAATAAGCCTATTTTTCAGTTCACCAAACAGTAATAAAATAAGAAAAAACTGTGAATCTGTTATTGTAACACTTTCAAACTTAATGTATTGGTTAATTTGAAGACTTTAAAAATATTAGTAATAATTTTTAAAGTGCGTTTTTTGAAATATTTAAATTTGAAATTTTGAATTTGATTTTCGAAATACTTTTTCTTAGTTAACCTCTAGAATGTTATATGTTATTTGAAAGATCTTTCAAAATTCTTTAAAACGACACCTTTCCCATCTCTGTATGACCATTAGGGAAATTTCAGTCAATTATAATACTGTAATGTTTTATACCTTTCATTGTTCATACACTTACTTTTGAATAAATATATTTTTCAATTCACCAAACAGTAAAAAATCAAGAAAAAACTGTGAATCCATTATTGTAACACTTTCAAACTTAATGTATTGGTTAAACATAATTTAAATACCTTTTATTATTATTATTATTAATTTTTAAAGTGCAATTTTTGAAATATTGAATTATTTGATTTTCAAAATATTTTTTCTTAGTTAACCTCTATAATGTTATATGTCATTTGAAAGCTCTTGTAAAATGCTTTAAAACAACACCTTTCCAAGCTCTGTATGTTCATTAGGGGAGCCACAGCCTGAATTTTAAAATACCCAGTATTAGCATTTTTGGCAAATTTGCAAGGCTGTAATTTCTGAATGGGTTGATATATTTAAATAATATTTTAAATAGTATTTTACTTAGTCTACAGGAAAACAAGCTCCCAGCCAATTTTCATCAATTTCAGTAGATTATAATACTGTAATGTTTTATATCTTTCCTTTTTCATTCCAAACTACAGAGTGTACACTTTCTTTCGAATAAGCCTATTTTTAAATTCACCAAAGAGTAATAAATCAGTTAAAAACTGTGAATCCATTATTGTAACACTTTCAAACCTAATATATTGGTTAAAAATAATTTAAACACTTTTTTTAAGAAAAAAAATTAATTTTTAAAGTGCACTTAATTTGAAATTCTGAATTTGATTTTCGAAATATTTTTTCTTAGTTAACCTCTATAATGTTATAATGTCATTTGAAAGATCTTGCAAAATGCTTTAAAACGACACCTTTTCCATCTCTGTATGTTCATTAGGAAAATTTCAGTCTATTATAACACTGTAATGTTTTATATCTTTCCTTGTTCATAAACTTACTTTTGAATAAGTATATTATTCAATTCACCAAAGAGTAATAATTCAAGAAAAAACTGTGAATCCATTATTTTAACACTTTCAAACATAATGTACTGGTTAAACATAATTTAAGCACTTTTTTTAAGAAAAAAAAAAAATTTAAGTGCACATTTTGAAATATTCAAATTTAAAATTTTGAATTTCATTTTCAAAATATTTTGTCTTACTTAACCTATATAATGTTGCATGTCATTTTAAAAGCCATGCAAAATGCTTTAAAATGACATCTTTCCCAGCTTTGTATGTCCATTAGGGAAGCTACAACTTTAATTTTAATATGGCCAGTATGAGCATTTTTTGAAACTTTAAAAGGCTTTAATTTCTGAATGGGTTGATATAGTTAAATAATATTTTCCTTAGTCTACAGGAAAACAAACTCCCTACCAATTTTGATCAATTTCAGTTGGTTATAACACTGTAATGTTTTATATCTTTCCTTGTTCATTTCAAGCTACAGAGTATGACCTTTCTTTCGAATAAGCCTATTTTTCAATTCACCAAACAGTACTAAGTCAAGAAAAAACTGTGAATCTGTTATTGTAACCCTTTCAAACTTAATGTATTGGTTATACATAATTTAAATACCTTAAAATAAAAAAAAATTAATTTGTAAAGTGCACTTTTTGAAATATTCAAATTTGAAATTTTGAATTTGATTTTCGAAATATTTTTTCTTTGTTAACCTGTATATCATTATATGTCATTTGAAAGATCTTGGAAAATGCTTTAAAACAGCACCATTCAAGCTGTGTATGTCCATTAAGGAAATTTTAGTCGATTATAACAATGTAATGTTTTATATCTTTCCTTGTTCACACACTTACTTTTAAATAAGTATATTTTTCAATTGACTAAACAGTAATAAATCAAGAAAAAACTGTGAATCCACTATTGTAACACTTTCAAACTTAATGCATTGGTTAAACATAATTTAAACACTTTTTTTAAGAAAAAAAATTTAATTTTTAAAGTGCACTTTTTGAAATAGTATTCAAATTTGAAATTTTGAATTTGATTTTCAAAATATTTTTTCTTTGTTAACCTGCATAACATTATATGTCATTTTAAAGATCTTGGAAAATGCTTTAAAACAAAACCATTCCAAGCTCTGTATGTTCATTAGGGAAGATACAACTGGAATTTAAAAATGCCCAGTATGACCATTTTTGGCAAATTTACAAGACTGTAATTTCTTAATGGATTGATATATTTAAATAATATTTTTCTTAGTCTACATGAAAAACTCCCAGCCAATTTTCATCAATTTCAGTAGATTATAACATTGTAATGTTTTATATCTTTCCTTGTTCATTTCAAGCTACAGAGTGTACACTTTCTTTCGAATAAGCCTATTTTTCAATTCACCAAACAGTAATAAATCAAGAAAAAACAGTGGAATCCATTATTGTAACACTTTCAAACCTAATGTGTTGGTTAAACATAATTTAAACACTTTTTTAAGAAAAATAAATTTATATTTAAAGTGCACTTTTTGAAATATTCAAATTTGAAATTTTGAATTTGATTTTCAAAATATTTTTTCTTACTTAACCTCTATAATGTTATATGTCATTTGAAAGATCTTGCAAAATGCTTTAAAACGACACCTTTCCCATCTCTGTATGTTCATTAGGAAAATTTCAGTCAATTATAACACTGTAATGTTTTATATCTTTCCTTGTTCATACACTTACTTTTGAATATGTATATTATTCAATTCACCAAACAGTAATGAATCAAGAAAAAACTGTGAATCCCTTATTGTAACACCTTGAAACATAATGTATTGGTTGAACATAATTTAAGCACTTAAAAAAAAAAAAAAAAAAATTAATTTTAAAGTGCACTTTTTTAAATATTCAAATTTGAAATTTTGAATTTTATTTTCAAAATATTTTTTCTTAGTTAACCTGTATAATGTTACATATCATTTTAAAGGCCATGGAAAATGCTTTAAAATGACACCTTTCCCAGCTTTGTATGTCCATTACGGAAGCTACAGAATTTTAAAATGCCCAGTATGAGCATTTTTGGCAACTTTACAAGGCTGTAATTTCTGAATGGGTTGATATATTTAAATAATATTCTTCTTAGTCTACATGAAAACAAACTCCCTACCAATTACCAATTTTGATCAATTTCGGTAGGTTATAACACTGTAATGTTTCATATCTTTCCTTCTTTATTTCAAACTACAGTGTATACACTTTCTTTTGAATAAGTCTATTATTCAATTCACCAAACAGTAATAAATCAAGAAAAAACTGAATCCCTTATTGTAACACCTTGAAACATAATGTATTGGTTAAACATAATTTAAGCACTTAAAAAAAAAAAAAAAAAAATTAATTTTAAAGTGCACTTTTTTAAATATTCAAATTTGAAATTTTGAATTTGATTTTCAAAATATTTTTTCTTAGTTAACCTGTATAATGTTACATGTCATTTTAAAGGCCATGGAAAATGCTTTAAAATGACACCTTTCCCAGCTTTGTATGTCCATTATGGAAGCTACAGAATTTTAAAATGCCCAGTATGAGCATTTTTGGCAACTTTACAAGGCTGTAATTTCTGAATGGGTTGATATATTTAAATAATATTCTTCTTAGTCTACATGAAAACAAACTCCCTACCAATTACCAATTTTGATCAATTTTGGTAGGTTATAACACTGTAATGTTTCATATCTTTCCTTCTTTATTTCAAACTACAGTGTATACACTTTCTTTTGAATAAGTCTATTATTCAATTCACCAAACAGTAATAAATCAAGAAAAATCTGAATCCATTATTGTAACACTTTCAAACTTAATGTATTGGTTAAACATAATTTAAACACTTTTTTCAAAAAAAAAAATAATTTTGTTTTGTTGTTTTTTTGTTTTGAAACATTCAAATTTTAAATTTTAAATTTGACTTTCAAAATATTTTTTCTTAGTTAACCTCTATAATGTTATACATCATTTTAAAGGCCATGCAAAATGCTTTAAAATGACGCTTTTTCCAGCACTGTATTTTCATTAGGGAGGCTACAACTTGAATTTTTATATGCCCAATATGAGCATTTTTGACAACTTTACAAGGCTGTAATTTCAGAATGGATTGATATATTTAAATAATGCTTGGAGATATTAGGATTATAAATGCAGAGGGGCACAATTTAACAACATCTATTTAAAAAAAAAAAAAAAAAAAAAAAAAAAAAAGCTTTGAGGCACACTAAAAATTCGAAAATCATGGGATAGTGAAAATAATAAAGTTTTGTTTTGGAATTCCATTTTTTTTTTCTAATAAAAATTGTTTTCCTTGCTAACTCAGCTTTCATTATATTAAAAATAGTATCCTTTTTAAGAACTGTATAATTCAAAATTTGGGTGCGACTTGAAATGAAAAACATGTATCTTGAAAAAGCAATTAATATTGACTATAGGTTCAATGGCAAATATTGTTTATCTTGCTATCTATACTATCATGAACGTTTTTCTTTTGTTCCAAGAATTCAAGGACATCCTGTAGACATATATATACACTTCCATATAATACAACAGAAAGTTTATTATGTTTAAATAAAATTAATAATCCATTTTTAATCACATTTTCATGAAATCATAAATATAATTTTAATAAACACATTTGTTTACAAATTAAATCAATTCACAAACAGGCATTACTTCATTTTATAATTAAATATATATAAATTCTCAAAAAATTATTCAAAGCTTATTATTTTACTATTCAACAAAACAAAAATGAAAAATATTTTATCTGCAATCACTTTATACAACAAGATATAGGGTATTTTTTGCTTAATATTTTTATTTTTTCCAGTAAAAAAAAAAAAAAAAAAAAAAAAAAAAAACTAA
This sequence comes from Maratus speciosus, assembly GCA_963932465.1. NCBI lineage: Eukaryota > Metazoa > Arthropoda > Arachnida > Araneae > Salticidae > Maratus > Maratus speciosus. Next base: position 545,405,127 of record OZ010796.1, on the reverse strand, counting down.
TTTTGTGTTCACTAATATAGATTCAAAATAGTGTAATCTTCCTAATACTAACTATACAAAAGGAAAATTAAAATTTGTATTTATGTAAGTGAAGTAACTTCGAAAATTCACTTTAAAGTAATAAAAACTTAAAATATACTTACTTTCTAAATTTCAAAATGTAGAATTCCTTTAAAATACATTTAAGGAAATATTATTTGTTCAGATCTTAAAATGGCTTTTGAAGTATTTTGAAAACACCAGTTAACAAATACTTTGATGAATATCCACTCACATCACATATTTCTCTTTTAAACAATTTTCCACTCACAGAAAAACATTCTTCAAAATGTACAAAATTTTATAAACAAGTAGAAAACTGTGACAGTAATCCAAGTTTTCATGGAGCATAAAAAAAATATATATTATATTTATAATTAAATATAAAAAGAATGATGTTGAATAAATTTGTTATGCAGGGAAAAATAATTAATCATAACTACATGCGCGCTAAACCATCAATAAATAAATATTAACATAAGACTCATGAAAGTGAAAACAAGTGAAAATACATTTATCTGTACATATCGATTTAAATCCCTTGATATTATCAGGAGCCCTGTATATATTATTTGATTTTATTGTTTGACGAATGGAAAAAAATTGTATTTAATCATTTTTATTAATTTTATATATTTAATTTTCGTTTTTCTTCAAAATTTATAAAATTTTATAAGTTCTAGCGTAGGTATACTCTATGTAATCGATATTTTGTTACCAACGTTAGCCGGCGGTATCTCCATGGCTCAGATACACGAAGAAGAAGGCGTTCTTTCCATTGAAAGAAGACGTTCGTTAATCTGAGCTCCATGATTGGATCGATTTACGGACTAGCGGGAAGTCTCAATATAGAAAGTGGGGAACCCGGCTACGATCTGTATGGCACATCATTTCGCAAGTGGTTCTGCTCAAATTTTTCATTTGAGGTTGTTGAACATGTGTTGATACAATTTCATATTTCATTACCCTATCCCGGATGCTGTTATGCACTGCGTTTTTGTTATTCATGCATCGGTATGTAACTGCATGATGAACATCATGTTTTGCAATTGCAGTGTTTAAACTAATATAGTAGAATGAAACAGTAAAAAAAAATTTGCTTTTTATTTTTTTTTTTACAATACTAATATTTGAAAAGCAAAATATCACTATATTTTAATTAAAGTGATAAACAAAAGGAGAGTAAAATGTCAAATAAAAAAAAAGAGGAAAATGATTTGCTCTTGCCTTTTCAAACTTTGAAATATCTTTTGTTGTGTGAAGATTTGAGGAGGGGGGGGGGGGGGTAGATGAATGATTATTTATTTTTATTGTAAATTAACAAAAATGGGCAGAAAAATTTTAAAACACTTTAAAGAATTCTTAAAAGTGTATCCTGGGAAAGAGGGTGGATTTAGGTAGAATAAAAAAAAAATGAAAATGCCACAAATTCTGCTGCAAAATGCTGAAATTCTGCTGGAAAAATGCTTAGTGTGGACATTCAAAAGATGAAATTAAATTTAATTAAAATAATGGTAATATTACAAAAAATTAAATGATAAATAATCATTTCATTAAAAAGAAATAAGTCCAGTTTTCAATAAATTTTGCTCACAAAAATCTACTACTACCAATAAAAATATTCAAAAGGTGGGCAAATTGTTTAATAACCATTGCTTAAAAAAAAGCAATGGTTATTATTTTTTTTTCTTTTAAGGAATCTGAAAAGATTTTGTTTTCACAAAATATTTTTCTTAGCACATCTAATAAGAAAATCGCTACCGCATTCCTAATGTTTATAATGACAAAGTAGCTTATGAAAACAATTTTTTAAGATGCAACATATCATTACAAAAAGTAGAAACATTAAATATTTCTGCTTCGTTAAATATATATAAATTCAGATAATTAAAGAAGAGTTTTGAAAAAAAAAATAGTGGTGTGATTTGAGGAAATGTTTGTCTGTAATAATTTTTAAATAAATTTCTAACTGAATTGTTAAAGAAATTTGGAAGAGAAAAATTAAGTCTTAAACTCAATTTTTCTTTACAATTGATGAAAATTTAATATTTTTTACAAGAGGCACGAAATTCACAAAGGGACAGAAAAGAAAAATATAAAAAAAAGGGTACTTTGTAAGAATATAAAAAATATCTAATAATAATAAAATAAAAAATGTATTTCTTTTATCATAAAATTTGCTATTTTAGCCACTTATGGACTTTATTCAAAATCTGGGTTCGAGGCTGAAAAAAGTCACGTGATACCGGTAATTTACCCAAAGTACAGCGTCTAGAATACCTTGTGTGTATATTATAATATATATATAAAGTGTATAAAATATAGATTACTTTTCTAAATGAATCACATGTGATAAAACGAAAAAAAACATTAGAAAGTTGTGTAAGGAACCAGTAACTTTGTTACAGAGGCTCTGTAGTGGTTTGAAGTACAGCACCTAGAATAAATACCTAGTGTCGAAATATGCTATCCAAACAGTGCTAAAAAATTTTATCCCATAAATGTGCGACGATACTAATAAAATGCCAAGTGTCGATCGCAGCGACATCTGCGGGATTTTCGCATTACTAGTATAACATTGTATAGACTAGCAATAGCTTCCAGATATAGAAAATATCCTGCAGATGTCGCTGCGATCAGCATATTGCAGCAGCATCGTTGCATATTTAAGGGATACAATATTTTAGCACTTTTTAAAGTATTACAGAGATAGCCGATTTCTACACTATCTATTCTAGTCGCTATACCCAAAGAACTCAGGCTACTACCATAGAAGTACCAATAACGAGAAGGAACACAATAAACCGGATTAGCTCTGAAGCGCGCAGGGGCTGACGTGCTTCCGCATGAACTGTTTCACTGTATAAGGCTCCTATAATATGGGCTGACTCACGTTTCACTGGCTGGTGAGGGTTTTTCATTACGTTTACGGAGCCTTCCCTTCTTTATGCTAGAAGTTTTTACCTTGACCACGTGATCAAAACGTAGATGGAATATCCTCCATTGATCAGTTTCAACTGCTAAAAAATCAGTGATTTTGTTTGGCTAGTGAAAAACTGGTGGGTACGTAGTTATGTTGTTGAAACTGATTGATACGATATTTACATTGAAATTTGAAAATATCTCTCAGATGTCGTTGCGATTGACTCTTCGGATTTCAGTATTTTGCACATTTAAGGGATTCAATTTTTTAGTACTATTACTATTTGGATAGCAGATTGCCACATTATTTATTCTAGACTACAGCGTCTAGAATATATACTGTGGAAATCGGCTATCCCAGTAATACTTAAAAAGTGCTAAAATATTGGATCCCTTAAATGTCAAACGATGGTGAAATCCAATGAGTCGATCTCAGCGACATCTGCAAGATATTTTCTAAAACTCCAAGACGATTTGGTCTAGACGCTGTAATAATACGATGTTTACTTTGAAATTTGAAAATAGCTCGCAGATGTCGCTGCGATCAGTTCCTTGGATTTCAGCATCATTGCACATTTAAGAGATACAACTTTTTGTAGACGCTACAGCGTCTAGAATATATAGTGTAGAAATCCAGGGAGACGATTGCAGCGACATCTGCAATATATTTTCAAATTTCAAAGTAAACATTGTATTACTACAGCTACAGCGTCTAGAATACCTAATGTGGAAATATGCTATCCAAACAGTGCTAAAAATTTTTATCCCTTAAATGTGCGACGATACTGCTAAAATGCCAAGTGTCGATCGCAGCGACATCTGCGGGATTTTCGTATTACTAGTATAATATTGTATAGACTAGCAATAGCTTCCAGTTATAGAAAATATCCTGCAGATGTCGCTGCGATCAGCATATTGCAGCAGCATCGTTGCATATTTAAGGGATACAATATTTTAGCACTTTTTTAAGTATTGCAGAGATAGCCGATTTCCACACTATGTATTCTAGTCGCTATACTACAGCGTCTAGACCATAGAGAAGAGATAGGGGTGGAGAGTGCTTTTGGTAAACCTAAAGTGGAACCAACATAATAGTCACGTGTTTATAATAGTCACGTGACTTTTACCGCCAAAGGCTAGCATATGTTTGCGAAAGGAAAATAAACAAATTACCGTATCGTTAAATTAAAGTGAGAATCTTCTTTTACTAATTTAAAACAGATTTTAAGTTGCTTTGTTTTACTTCGTTTATATTTTTGCACTACTTCACATGCATAATGTGGATGCTGAGTATTTTTATATTTCTTTTTTTCACGACCGGCAAAATTTTTCAAATTGTCAAGCAAGCGATAACGAGCGAAATCTGGAAACCTTTACATGAGTAAAGCCGGTCATGTTGATGCCGCTTTTCAACGGAATTCTCTACGGAAAGAACACTCCACCCCTGTCTCTTTTCTGTGGTCTAGACGAAATCGTCTTGGAGTTTTAGGAAATATCCTGCAGATGTCGCTGTGATTCACTCATTGGATTTCAGTATCGTTTGACATTTAAGGGATCCATTATTTTAGCACTTTTTAAAAGTATTACTGGGATAGCCGATTTCCACACTATATATTCTAGATGCTGTAATGCTGTGGTATTCCACTAATTTCGGCTGCTTTTCAGCCTATCTTGATCACACGGCTTCTCAGAAATTGGTGGAATCTGTCATATCTTGATCTCGTGACAGCCAAAAGGGGTAGCAATATCTTGTCCTACCTTTTTTGTTAGCTGTGGCATGCCCTAAGGTGCCTGTATATGAGAGTAGTGACATACAGAATATAAAATTTGACTAGTTGAGACGATTTTGAGCAAAAATGGATAGCCGAGCATTTTTGCGAACCTGCTATTACCGTCAAGCTAATTTTTGTGAACTTGTCTCATTCGCCTAATCTGACTAATCCAGGGTCCAGGAGAGTATAACCAGCTTCTGGAATGTAGTTTTGCCATAGGTTGAACAAAAACTGCATGAGTTAGTCTGAGCTTGTTCGTTATGTGTATATCAGCACTCTCACATAGAGGCATCCTAGAATGCCCTATCGTATTTCTTTAGTATTTTATATGGTATTTAGTATTATTATTTAGTATTTTATATACAATATTCTGAATATAAATATTATTAAACTTTTCTGGAATAAAAACATCCAACCAACAAAAATGTGTTGGTTTGTTTGATGATGTTCGTGCATTTATCGATGAGCGAATACTTCAAGCACTTGCATAAATTTCCCAAATAGTTAACTTGACTTTTTTTATTTCTCATTCTTTTATTTGGTTTTTAATTCTAGTAAAAGTTGCGTGTTTCTTTTTAATATTTGTCAATTTGTTTTAAAGATATTTATTATTCAGACAAATAACAATTTTCATTCAGCAGTATAATTACAGCGTCTAGAATACCTAGTGTGGAAATATGCTATCCAAACAACGCAAAAAATTTGTATCCCTTAAATGTGCGACGATACTGCTAAAATTCCAAGTGTCGATCGCAGCGACATCTGCGGGATTTTCATATTACTAGTATTACATTGTATAGACTAGCAATTTCTTGCAGTTGTAAAAAATATCCTGCAGATGTCGCTGCGATCTGCATATTGCAGCAGCATCATTGCACATTTAAGGGATACAATATCTTAGCGTTTTTTTTTAAGTATTACAGGGATAGCCGATTTCCACACTGTGTATTCTAGTCGCTATAGTATAATCGTTTAAGTAGATTTTTTTTCTTGCATCATAAGGTGAATATTTCAGAGATCTTATCTAATGGAGGATATTCCATCTCCATTTTGATCACGTGGTCAAGGTAAAAACTTCTAGCGTAAAGAAGGGAAGGCTCCGTCGACGTGTAATGTAAATCCCTGCTAGCCAATGAAACAGTTCGTGACGAGGCTAACGAGCAAGACAGGCTGCCGCGGTGGTTCCGATTCTTCTTTTTTTACAGATCGCTGGAGTCACGTGATGCTCGAATGCACCAATGAAGGTGTGCGAAAAGAGCATCACGTGATTCCAGCGGTCTGTAAAAAAAGAAGAATCGGAACCACCGCGGTAGCCCGTCTTTCTCGTTAGCTTCGGTTCATGAGGCAAAGCAGTAGTATCTTCCCTTCTTATCAGTTAGAAGTTCCTTGGGTAAATTACCGGTATCACGTGACTTTTTTTAGCCTCGAACCCATATTTGGAGTATCCTCCATTCTTACTAAACTAAAACTGTTAGCCTTCCGGTTTTTCGAAGCAAATAAATATATTTGGAACAAGAAAAATTGCTTAGTGGAATATTTTATGATTCTATGCGATTATCTGAGCTAAAACTGTTAACCTTCCGATTTTTTTCAAAGCAAATGAATATATTTGGAACAAGAAAAATTGCTTAGTGGAATATTTTATGACTCTATGTGATTATTAATGAAATTCTTTTCTTTAATAATAGTTATGGTTTTAATTCATTTTAAAAAACCGGAAGATTGGCATCTGTGTTAAACATTGGAATAGTTCTATTTTTATTCGAACAATGTACTAATTTAGTATCCTTTTTCTTTTACAGCTTTATGCTACAGTTTAAATGGCAGCAACATCATCATCATCATCATTACCTCAAGCAGGTCTGTCCGAGCTTCGACCCATTCTTAGGAATATGTGTGGGTACGCTTTAAATTTATATAAATGTTCTAGAGAAGGTGTTGTAAGTGATGAAAATCGTCATGATGTCTTCACCTTACCAGAACCTTTAAGAGAAATTGTGCGAGAATCTGTCGAAGTATTCAAGAACGTAACCCTTCTCAATGCATCTGATGTCCTCGTTGACGATCCCAACCGTCAACATGTTTTAACTGAAAAGATAAAAGAGTGTTACGAAGGACATTCCGAGACTATTCTTACATCAGACTTAAATTTTCTTCGTTGGTGTTCCATGTGTTGCGTTATGGCTGCTCAGCTTTGTGAAAAACATTTTTCAGATGCTCCGCTTGTTGTTATAGGGGCGCTGTGCAATTTAGTTGTTATTCATAATAAGTTTAGAGCATTTAGGGCGTTTGGTTGCAGCTTATAAATATGAAAATGATTTAGTAATTTCATATTGCTAATTTCAGGAAGATGCACTGCCAACAATAAATGATAAATATTTAAAAATCTGAATTTAATATATATAATTAGCTTAATACATTTTCTTCATATGTCTTTACTTGCATATTTACATCTATCCATCTTACATGCATTTTGCTACATAAATCTTGCAGCGTTAACTTAAATTTATTTGCACCAATAATTTTAATATAGTATTACCATCATACTTATATCATGCGTCCATAATTACATGTTTCCTACATCTCAAGAGATACATCTTACATCTATCATTTTACATGTTTATACTTAATACCATTAATTATTAATACAATTATTTTTATTACCATTTTATATGCTTTTTATACTTATCTTACAATGCGTACAACACATATACATATCTATACTTACATATAAAAATTTACAATAGATATACCATACAACATACTTACAATAAATATAACTTAGAATAGATGCTACATTTCATACAACAGTAGTAACTTTGCAGTTGCTGAAAAGTGTTAATGTAATATTTTTGGTGGTACATCTTTCTGGCACAAATAATATGAAAAGTGGATTTCAATGTATTGTATTTGTTGTGTGATGTGTTTCGTTTCAGAAATCCAGCTATGTGCATTTATTTTTTATCCAAGCTCCAACTGTTACTATACAAGAAAGTTTATTTAAGGGAATGTAATAACTAGCACTATTCTTTGAAAATTTAATTTGAAATATTTTTTTTAACAATTTATGAAATGTAGTTTGAATTGTGAATTTATATACACATTATATGTAAATAATTAAATAAAGTAAAAAAAATATGTACCAGATTTATCTTTATAAGTATTTTAATTCAATACAAAAGTAACAAGTTTACAGATCATCCATTAATTAAAATACGTAACTTTATTTTATGTTTTATAAGAAAATTTCCCGTGTCAGTTTATAAAATGGCTTGTTAATAATTATGTATCCAAAAATGGCATTTTTCTGAAAGCATAAAATGCAAATTGCATTGCAAAACCCCTCCCATTATCTCGTACTTTGAAAAAAGTTCTTATTTTGTCCAGATTGCACATTTTATAAGACATCTATTGCATTCTATTTAAAAAATATCTAGTAGTAAAAAAATAAGGTTAAACGTAAAAACAACTTTTTATCAGAGTTCTTATCAGAGATATTCCAATTATTTTAATAACAGTTGGAAGGACAGGGAATTTCGTTAAAAAAAGTCGTGTTTTTGATATTTAATATATTGAATCCTTTATTTCCCCCCTTTGAAATGGTATATTACTTTTGTTTCTGTTTTATGTTCTTTGATAATTATAAATAATTCGGACTTCGTAATAGTAACTTATCTTTACTAAGCTAAGACATCACATACTTACACGTTGTTTAGCACCAGAGTTGCTATCCAACTCAACTCACTTCAGTTCATTCCTCTTTTAGAGGAAAAAGAATATTATTACATCACATTAAAATTATGACATTAGATTGTATTAATCATTATACTTTTGAGAAAGATTTATATTTATACAGGGTGTTTCTAAACTCATGGTACAAACTTTAAGGGTAGGTAGAGCACACAGTAACAATCATTTGTTGTATAGGAATGTATGAGACCAAGTGACGTATTAAGGTAAAAACACCAGGGGGGCAATTAGGCACCTTTTTTAATTTTCAAAATTTCTTATTCATACCAGAAAAATTTTATGCTATCCTTTTCTTGACATTTCATAATTACTTAACAATAAAATTCTTCTTTGAAAATTTTTGGTATGAAATCGAAATTTTTGAAGGAAAAAAAGCGCAAAACTTGCAAACTTATCAAACGAAATACATGAATAAAAAATATAAAATGTTTATTTACAATGTAGTTTACAAGTAAATAACAATGCATACAATAATATTACAATAAGTGTTCAAAATTGCGCCCACCAACACCAACTGTGATACATGCTTCGCAGCGTCGGTGGAACGATTGGCGTACACTTCTAAAGATGTCTGGCATTTCCCGCACACGTGCAGCAGTTTCGGATATGCGGGATACTAGATTTTCGTCTGAGTCAACTGGAGTCTCATAAACAAGACTCTTCAAATGTCCCCATAAAAAGAAATCAAGGCTCGATAAATCGGGAGATCGCAGTGGCCAAGGAACTAGTCCACCACGCCCAATCCATCGAGTCCCAAATGTGGCATTCAGGTAACTGCGCAAATCAGTGGTGAAGTGCGCGGGCGCTCCATCATGTTGAAACCACATCCGATTACAAATGGCGATCGGAACATCTTGCAACAGTTCTGGTAAAACATGTAGCAAAAAAATAAGGTAACAGCGATCATCCAGCCTCTTTGGTAGTACGTATGGGCCAATCAAATAATTATTAACAATACCCGCCCACAAATTCACAGAAAATCGTTGTTGATAAGCATGTAGCCGCGTTGCATGTGGATTATTGGTTGCCCAAAGATGGAAATTGTGCGCATTAAGTACACCCTCGCGTGTAAATACTGCCTCACCTGTAAATAGAATATGAGCAGTAAAGTCTGGCTGCAATACATGTTGCTGCAAAACCCACTGGCAAAAGTTCAACCGCAGAAGACAGTCTTCCGGATTCAAATTTTGTACACGTTGAAAACGGAAGGGATGAAATCGATTTTCATTTAACACTCTCCAAACGGTCGGATGACTCATACCTAAATTCTGCGCAACAGCTCTTGTACTTGATTCGGGCCTTTCACTCACAAAATCAAAATAATTTTTTCCAGGCTTGCACTGCGTACAGCTCTTTCTCGCCCAGTTTCCTGTCTGGTGATGTGGAAAGAACCTGTTTCAGAAAGTTGACGGTGTAAGCGCTGAAACCATGAACATAGAATAGAGAAGGACTTCACACGAAATAGTGTGAATATCGTGTCGCGATTTTGGTCTTAAATGAAGGGATGGCAACGGTTAGAATACAACCGTGTACATACCAGCGCCTCTAGCGGACAACGTTCATTGGCTGGATCTCATTGATCAAAGAAGTTATTGGTAGAGCAAATTGAAGCAGACGAAACCGAGTACAACCGTGCGACATAGCGCCATCTATTAGACAAATTTTCAAGGAACGGTTTTCTTCTTCTAAAACCTTTTTCGTGAGAAGTCCTTCTCTATTCTATGTTCATGGCTGAAACATTCTATGATCAGGTATTCTTCTGGGAGGAAACTGCTCGTGATGCATTCGTAGGGCAGCTCTGGCGTTGCCATTTACACGACCATACATGAAATGCATGTCTGCTTTTTCGGCAGATGTAAAGTGTTCCATGACGAACGATAGCACAATTAAAAATGGCGATTTCTTCTACTTGAATGCATGGTATTGAACGGCGACCAGTCACTTACTGCCCTCTACCGCCAGTGGAATCAACCAAATACGCCATTTCTATTTCAAAAAATTTCTATTTTCAATTTAAAAAATTTCGATTTCATATAAAAAATTTTCAAAGAATTTTATTATTAAATAATTATGAAATGTCAAGAAAAGGATAGCATACAAATATTCTGGTATGAATGAGAAATTTTGAAAATTAAAAAAGGAGCCTAATTGCCCCCCTGGTGTTTTTACCTTAATACGTCATTTGGTCCCATACATTCCTAAACAATAAATGATTGGTACTGTGTGCTCTACCTACCCTTAAAGTTTGTACCATGAGTTTAGAAACACCCTGTATACAAAGAATATCATTACAAAACATTAAAATTATGAAATTACATTACATTATATAATCATTGTACCTTTAAGGAAGATTTATATTTCTACCACGTTTTCTTTTATACACAGAAGTCATATTATCATCATTGGTAGTGCTCTGATGCTGAAGATCAATTTCTGTTGTATGCTCTGCACTTTGACCCTGTTGAACATTATTACTCAAATCAGAGTAGTCTGAAAGTAGTATATTATTTTGATTATTAGTGTTTCGTATATGAAATTTGTTACGTATAACAATTCTGTTGTTTTTAGTTTTAAGTCAATATGACCTAGATGTTGAGTGTTTTTTAACTATTACAGCTGGTTCCCATAAATTTTCTACTCTCAACTTTACTTTTTCTCCAGGACAGAAATCTGGTCTTACCTGAGCATGTCTGTCATAATAAAATTTAGCTTGTTTTTGTTTACTCAGTAACTTCTTTTTAAATGTATTGTCTATTCTGGGTTTTAATTCTGTCTGCGGAATGGGAAACTTAGTTCTTAAATTTCTACTAAAAAGCATTTGACTGGGTGATAAGTTTATGCCTAAAATTGGGGTACATCTGTATTCTAGCAATGCATCATACAGTTTTTCAACCCCTGCTTTTCGTAATATGATTTTAGCAATACCTACCACTTTCTCAGCATTTGTTAAATTACGGGAGGAAAATGCTATAGGTTGACCATTTTGTTACAAACAACATCCTAATCCATCTTTTGAACTATCAGCTTGAAAAGTTATCGGTTTATTACTATCAAATATTCCTAACACAGCCCAGATAGCATAAACATTAGCAGCAAGTTTGATTTTTTTCTGATATTATCTTGTCGTGACAAATTTGAATTGAGAAATTCGCAGCAAATCTCCCGCAAGGTATACCATCACCCACTTGCATCAGTAGCTTGTTGTGAAACTGATGACAACACTGTCTTTAATTACCGAAAGTGACTAAAGCAAAAGAATTCCTCTGTCAAGAGAATAGACAATCAACAGATACGCAGAAATTGCAGAAATTTTATTCGGTTGGTACCGCTTTTTTTTAGACGCCATACTTATCAAACACCACAAAAGGCTCGAAGTGAAAAGTACAGTCGTGGGGAAAAAAGTAAACACCCCCTACTAACTCCTCAACAAATTATCGTAGACGAAAGTTACTGGTACCGAACGATTGGAAATTGTTTCGGCGTAAATGCCCTCAAATTTATTTGTTTATAATTTAACTCTGTTTATCTTTCATATTGTGAAACATAATTATAAAACTGATTTCTTTTGACAGAAAAAATCTAATCTGTTTATCTAAATTGTTTATAACCCTGAATCAATATTTATGAGTAACATTATGATTTCAAGGTCATGTAATATAGATTTATTTACTTTATAATAATTTTGAATTGATGGTGATTTATTACTTTTATAATTACTTGGATGTCATTTAAATGAATATTATAGCTATTTAGAAGATTTATAACTGCATATTGTAATTTTTATTTTGATGTTTATTTTATATAATATGTATCATTTTTAAAATGGTCAGTCTTGACTCTGTAACCAAGCAGAGAACATGTAACATGTCCTGACTCTGTAATCAGAGATGCCAATTGTTAAATCATGGCTCTGTTTAATACAGAGTGTATAATGGAAGTCCTGACTCTGCAACCAAGCAGAGAACATTTTTTTTTTGTATTGGCTCTGTTAAATACGGAGAATTACTATTATGGAACAATTATTAACTTCTAATGATGAATAGAATTTACATACTATTTCAGTTTTATTTAATAAACTATTTAATCTAATTGCTCTCCCATCTCACTTGGATTTTGAAAATTTATTTGTCAGATGAATTTCGGCGCCACCATTTTTTTTTTGGTGCCGAAACCCGGGAAACATTTTTTGGAAAGAATAGTGAGCTATTGTGAAAGAGATTTGTGATTAACAACTGTGATTTTTCGGACACGTGTATGCTTAGCTGATGACGAGCTGTTATGTTTTTAGCTCGAAACGCGTCCTGTGTTTGTTTTAATTTTATGGTGATTTTTTACAAAGTTTTATTATTTTAATTAACTGTGATTTATCTTTCAACATGTGATTAGTGTGTGATTTATCTTTCAACCTGTGATTAGAGTGGAATTATTATTGTGCCATTTGGATTACGACATGCCATCTACATTACCTGGAATTAACAGGTAAGAAAATATTTTTTTCATTTTCTATGAATGGTGTATGTTTTAAAATAAGAATTATTCTTTATTTAAAATGGAAAATCTTGAAAAGCTGAAAGCAAAACGTTCTGTTGAACGAACGAGTTTCACGAAATTTATTACAAAATTAGAAACATTATTAAATGATGACATTGATAATACGAAAACCGATGAATTATTAGAGCTTCAAGAAATATTCCTCTTAAAAGAAACGGCTTTCCAAAGTTTGAATCGTGATATTGAAGCTCATATATCCGACTTAAAAGAATATGAAAATGACATTGCTAATAGTGAAAAGTACACTGACCAATTGATCAGTGCTAAATTTAAAATTAAAAATAGATTAAGAAAATGTAAAAAGGATAATGTTTCTATGATAGCAACTAGTCGTGTAAATTCATTGAATGGTTCTGCTAGTGGAACAGAAACGAGTTCTGCCATGAAATTGCCTAAATTAAATGTTCCAAAATTTTCTGGTGAAATCGAAGAATGGGTCGAATTTTTTAACTGTTTTGAAACATCGATACACCAGAATAAATCACTATCTAAGATAGAAAAATTCGCTTATCTAAAATCCTTGTTATGTAATCGGGCCTATAATGTGGTAGAAGGGTTTCCTTTGACAGAACAAAATTATGATACTTGTATTGATTTATTAAAGGACCGTTTTGGTAAGGTTGATGTTATTATTAATAAACACATGACTAATTTATTAAATATGGAACCAGTTAAAAATTGTTCAAATTTAAATGCATTAAGAAGATTGCATGACATGTGCGAAGTTAATATTAGAAGTTTAAGAAATTTGGGGGTAACATCCAGTTCTTATGGACAATTGCTAAATCCTATTTTGCTAAAGCTATTGCCCCATGAATTGGTGATTGAATATCATAGAAAACGTGATACTAGCAAAGAGTCAGATGTAACTGATCTAATTGCCTTTCTGAAATGTGAAATAGAATGTAGAGAAAAGGCTTTGTCAATGACAAGTTCTAAAAATGATGCATCCTCTTCTTTTGTACATAAAAATAAAACTGAATTTCGTGAAAAGAAAACATCAAATAAATATCAACATGCTAATACCTTAAATGCCAATATTAAAGTTTTTTGTGTATTTTGCAAAGGTAATGATCATTTATCTTCCGAGTGTAAAAATTTAGCTGATGATAAGAAAAGATTAATGTTACGTAAGGAGGGTAGATGTTACAAATGCTTTTTGAAATCGCATTTATCTTCGCAATGCCGCATAAAATTAAAGCCATGTCTAAATTGTAAAAGCACTGAACATAACAAATTATTTTGCTTTAAGAAAAGTTTGAAACCAGAAATTAATGAAAATCAAAATCAAACAGTTGTATCTAATTCTCATTGTAATTTTAGAAATTCTAAGCATGCTGTTTTATTGCAAACATGTTGTGTAACTGCTCAAGGTAATTCTAAATCAAAGGTAGTTCGATTATTACTTGATTCTGCAAGCGAAAAAAGCTTCATAACAAAAGCATTAGCTCGTGAATTAAATTTGCCTGTTTTAAGAAAAGAACATTTAACTGTATTCGCTTTTGGCATGGATCAAGGTCGCGAAGAACAATATGATGTTTTTAAAATTAAATTGCGAAGTAAAATGAATTATCATCGTTTTATAGATGTTGAGGTGTTAGCTACCGATTTGATAAGTGCAACAACATTGAAGGTTCCCAATTCTGACCCTCTAGTTATAAAATACATTGAAAGTAAAAGATGGAGGTTAGCCGACCCTACGCCCGAGGAATCCGAAGTACAAATTTTACTTGGAGCTGATTATTTCTGGAATGTTCAGAGAGGTGTCGTTGAAGAAATTAATGACCATTTATATGTAGCTAATAGACTTTTTGGGTACACAATAGTGGGAAAAATAAACTCTAAAGGTAACGAAACAGTTAATGCTCATCTTGTATCTGTTAATGAAATAGAAAATTTTGATTTGCAAAAGTTTTGGAAACTAGAGTCTTTGGGTATTTGTGATAGTAAAAATGAATTATTTTCACAAAAGGATTTAGATGCTCTTGATTTATTTAATGATAATTTAAATTTTGTAAATGGAAGATATGAAACTAAACTTTTGTGGAAAGTAAATAAAAATGAATTGGAATCCAATTTTGATGTAGCTAAACATAGACTTTGGGGATTAAAATCAAAATTGTGCAAAAATGAATGGTTACTTAAGGAATATGAGAAAATATTAAATGAACAATGTGGTTTGGGTATAATTGAAGAATGTGAGTTTAATAAAGATGAAATAAACACGTATTACATGCCTCACAGACCAGTAATAAGGGAAGATAAATCGACAACTAAAGTAAGAATTGTTTTTGATGCGTCATCCAAAGATAAGGGGGCAAAATCGTTAAACGAGTGCTTATTTCCTGGGCCCAATCTAAATCCTAACATATTGGACATTATTTTAAAATTCCGTCTCCACAAAATTGCTTTCTCGGCAGATATAGAAAAAGCATTCTTGCAAATCCAGGTACAAGAAGAAGATAGAAATTTTTTGAGGTTCCTGTGGTTTGACAATATCACTAGTAACAATCCCATTTTGAAGGTTTTTCGCATAACCCGTGTAACTTTTGGTGTAACAACTTCACCCTTTTTCCTTTCTGCAACCATCAAACATCACATTGAGGGGTATAAAGATTTGTTTGGAAAAATAGTTAATATGCTGGATACTTCCTTATACGTTGATGACCTGTTTCATGGAGCTGATTCAGTAAACGAAGCTTTTGTTTTATCAAACGGTGCAGAGAAGATATTGAGTGAGGCCAATATGAAACTCAGAAAATTTAAAACCAATTCTTCCGATTTAAAATTTTTATGGAAGGAACATGGAATAAACATTGAGGAAGACACTCTTGAACAAAATCTTTCGAAGGTATTGGGAATTATATGGATAACAGAAAGTGACACCTTGAAAATAGACATACAACCACTTTTGGTAGAATTTGACCATAAAATTATTACCAAACGTATTGTTTTACAAACTGTGGCAAAAATTTATAATCCTATTGGACTCATTTCCCCTTTCGTGATAAGAATTAAATTTTTAATGCAAGAACTCTGGGAACATGGAATTGACTGGGATTCTACATTACCAGATTGATTAAGTGGAAAATTCAGAAAATGGCATAATGAAATAAAAGACTTGGTAAATTTTGAAATTCTTAGAAAATATTTTGTAACTATCCCAAAATTAACTCCTGAAACCGCTCAACTTTTCATATTTTCTGATGCTAGTTTAAAGGGGTATGGGTCAGTGGCTTATCTACGTGATTCTTCTTCTTGTGAAGCTTCATTTGTAATAGCAAAGTCGAGAGTAGCGCCTCTCAAGAAAATTACATTGCCGCGCCTCGAACTTCTTGGAGCACTTACGGCTGCAAGATTAGCGAATTATTTAAAGGAAATATTTAAAATTGTGAATGAAAATATATTTTGTCTAAGTGACTCCCAAATTACCTTGCACTGGATTAAAGGAAGTGCTAACAACTGGAAGCCCTTTGTGGCAAACCGCGTACGCGAAATTCAGGAACTTGTTGCTCCTGTACAATGGAAATTTTGTAAAGGAAAGGAAAATCCTGCAGATGTTCTCTCTCGTGGTTGCTCTGCATCTGAATTGATTAATAACGAGGTATGGTTACATGGTCCTAGCTGGCTGAAGGAAGAATCGTTACCAGTATTTCCCCTGAAACTCAACCTAATCTACCTGATGAAGAGGTCTTGCAAGAACAACGTAAAACGCTTGTTTGCTCCATATCCCAAAATATTCCAGAATTTGAGCTTTTATTTAAATTTTCATCCTGGACTAAATTAAAACGAATTACGGCTTGGTGCCTCAGATTCATCAAAAATAGTACATGCCCATCTGAACGAGTCTATGGTTTTTTGACTGTTCCAGAACTTGAAAGGGCAACAAATGCTATTGTGAAATTAATTCAAAACCATGAATTCGGTGACGAACTGAAAATTCTAAAATCCAGAAAGATCCTAAATTCTAAAAGCAAACTCCTTCCTTTACATCCATTTCTTGACGAAAATGATATTCTTCGTGTTGGAGGTAGGCTAAAAAATACAAACTTGTCTGAATATCAAAAACATCAAATCATTCTCCCTAAAAGGCATCATGTTACAGACTTGATAATAAAGTATTTTCATGAGAAACATCTTCATAGCGGGACTCAATTGACAATTTCAGCAATTCGACAAAAATTTTGGATAATTAATGCTAAAGAAGCTGTGAAAAGAGAAATAAGGAAATGTATGAAATGTTTCCGAAATTCATCACACCTTTCATCTCAGTTGATGGGAAATCTGCCATCAGCACGCGTGACACAAGCTCGAGTATTTTCAAGAGTAGGAGTCGACTTAGCCGGCCCCTTTTTGATCAGACCTCGTAAGGGACGTGGTGTGAAACCCTTTAAACATTATGTTTGTCTGTATGTTTGTTTCGTAACAAAAGCTATCCATCTTGAATTAGTCACTGATCTTACAACTGAAACCTTTCTAGCCTCATTGAAAAGATTCGTGGCTCGACGTGGAAAACCTCTAGAAATATTTTCCGACAGAGGTACAAATTTTGTAGGGGCAGACCGCGAAATAAAGAGAATGATGTCTCAAATTGCTTCTGATGAAAAATTGCACAAGTATCTTACTGACGAAATGATAGTATGGAAATTCAACCCACCTTCCGCCCCTCACTTTGGAGGCCTTTGAGAAGCGGGAATAAAACAAATGAAAAATCATTTGAAGAGAACATTTGGTGATCAGATTTTAACTTATGAAGAATTTTTGACCTTAATTGCACAATTTGAGTCATGCTTAAATTCAAGACCGCTTGTCGCTGAGTCTTCTGATCCAAATGACTTTACGGCTCTGACGCCAGGACATATTATTATAGGAGCACCCTTGACCTCCTTACCTGAGCCTGATATCTCCTCTACCTATGTAACTCCTTTGGAACGTTGGAAATTGCTACAAAAGATTTTCCAAAGTTTTTGGAAAAGGTGGTCGTCAGACTATCTCTCACAATTGCAGCAACGTACAAAGTGGTTTAGAAGCAACCCGAACTTAAAAATCAATGACTTGGTGTTGATAAAAGAAGAAAACCAGCCCCCATTAAGGTGGAAATTGGGCAGAATAATTGAACTATTTCCTGGTGATGATAATATTGTTCGTGTTGTCAAATTAAAGACTTCTACTGGTGAACTGAAACGCCCTATCACAAAATTGTCTCCTCTACCGATGGACATTTAATATAATAGAATTTTACTTTATTTTAACTAACTTTATTATTATTATTTTTTTCTATGTCTAATTTTTGTAACTTTCTGAACTATTTTGTATATTAATGTCTTTTTCTATTTTTAGTTGCTCCAGAAACTGTTTTTATTTTTAGAAGTAGTAGGATTTAATTGCATTTCATTTTAGTTATACTTGACATTTAAGGTAATATTTTAATTTTGTATTTAATATTTGATTATTTAGTATGTGATAGTGGAAATTTGGTAAGTTATAATTGTTTGATGAACTTCGTTCATGGAGGCGGAGGATGTTTCGGCGTAAATGCTCTCAAATTTATTTGTTTATAATTTAACTCTGTTTATCTTTCATATTGTGAAACATAATTATAAAACTGATTTCTTTTGACAGAAAAAATCTAATCTGTTTATCTAAATTGTTTATAACCCTGAATCAATATTTATGAGTAACATTATGATTTCAAGGTCATGTAATATAGATTTATTTACTTTATAATAATTTTGAATTGATGGTGATTTATTAGTTTTATAATTACTTGGATGTCATTTAAATGAATATTATAGCTATTTAGAAGATTTATAACTGCATATTGTAATTTTTATTTTGATGTTTATTTTATATAATATGTATCATTTTTAAAATGGTCAGTCTTGACTCTGTAACCAAGCAGAGAACATGTAACATGCCCTGACTCTGTAATCAGAGATGCCAATTGTTAAATCATGGCTCTGTTTAATACAGAGTGTATAATGGAAGTCCTGACTCTGCAACCAAGCAGAGAACATTTTTTTTTGTATTGGCTCTGTTAAATACGGAGAATTACTATTATGGAACAATTATTAACTTCTAATGATGAATAGAATTTACATACTATTTCAGTTTTATTTAATAAACTATTTAATCTAATTGCTCTCCCATCTCACTTGGATTTTGAAAATTTATTTGTCAGATGAATTTCGGCGCCACCAGAAATAATGTCTACTTTTAAATGATGTATATAAAATCTGTTTAGGGGGCCATCTACATATTAAAACAAATCCAAAATTCATTTTTTTCAATGGCAATACCCAATTTTAACGAGATATTTCAAATCTTCGGTTCAAACTATGCTTAGACACCAAATTTCAAGTCATTTGACTGATAAGTTTTTGAATTATAAACATTCAAAATTTAGCGCTTCTAATGTTAAATTGCATTTTCATATTTTTATTTATATCTCCTGAAATTATGCTTCTAATGTGCTAATTTTTTGTGTAGCAATAATACTAATATACCCAAACATAAATACGTTGAATTTGCAATTTTTATAATTTTATGATGATTTTTTTATAATTTTATGATATGAATTATGAAATTAATATTCGAAAAAATTATGAATTGCAACCTCCAGTTTTTTTGTTGGATTTAGATTTATTAAGTCCTGCTTTATGGAAATCCAAAATTTCACATTTTTCTTCCAAGTAGTTTTCAAACTATGCTTAAAAAACGGCAAAATGATGGTTTAAGAGGCCGTCTATGATAGAAGTGACTAAATATTTTGAAATTTCTTCTGCTGACCTGTAATCTAGCAGGCTTCATTGACTGCTTAAGGTGCCTTGATCAAGAAGGGGGGTCTCTCGGTTAACAATCGAGTGCCGAACTTCAATTTGGAAACAGCTCTTAAAATGCGCTGGTTTTAAAATAATTAATTTCTTGAAAACTTATCGTACGGATTGCATAAAAATTCGTTTTTAGGCTAATTGAAGGGCGTACAGTTCATTTATACTGTCAGAATTGTATACTGCTATTGAAAAAAACAAAGATATGGTTCGTTTTTAATATGTAGATGGCCCCCTAAGCAAATTTTATACACATAATTTAAAAATAGAATTTATTTCTAATCGTTCGGTACCAGTAACTTTCTTCTACGATAATTTGTTGAGTAGTTAGTAGGGGTGTTTACTTTTTTTCCACGACTGTACAAATATTACCCTAACTTGTTTATGGTGGTAAAAATTATGCATGCACCTTAACGGTGCGTATGCATCAATAGACCTGATCAGGTCTATGGACCCGTTCGAAGGGGTTAAACTTGTAGGCAGTTGAAAACAGTTAATATGGCATGGAAAGCTTACTACTTTGCAGCGTTTTTTATTATTTGTTAGCTCACAGGCTATCAAAGCCTGAGAGCTAATGTGCCCGCCCGTTCTGTATGTATGTATGTACGTACGTACGTATGTATGTATGTATGTACGTAACGCGATAACTCTTGATAGAAACATCCGATTTCCTTCAAAAATTTTTCCTAGGTTCATTGTGATAAGGCGCTTCCCTGATTAGTTTTGGGAGTTCATTGGTTAAGGATAAAGGGGGAAAAGGGGGGTTAGTCCACCCCCTTAATTCAGATAAATGGGTTTTTCATGCAGAATCATTCGATTTGCTCCGAATTTGGTAAATCGGTTTATTATGTTAAGAAACATCCCTGATTAGTTTTGGGGGTTCATTGGTTAAGAATAAAGGGGGAAAAGGGGGGGTTAGTCCACCCCCTTAATTCAGATAAATGGGTTTTTCATGCAGAATCATTCGATTTGCTCCAAATTTGGTATACCGGTTTATTATGTTAAGGAACTTCCCTGATTAGTTTTGGGAGTTCATTAGTTAAGGATAAAGGTGGAAAAACGGTGTTAGTCCACCCCCCACCCCCTTAAATCAGATAAATGGGTTTTTCATGCAGACAGATTCGATTTGCTCCGAATTTGGTATACCGGTTTATTATGTGAAGGAACTTCCGTGATTAGTTTTGGGGGTTCATTGGTTAAGGATAAAGGGGGGAAACGGGGTCAGTCCACCCCCCCCCCCCCCCCCCCCTTAATTCAGATAAATGTGTTTTTCATGCAGAATGATTCGATTTGCTCCGAAGTTGGTATACCGGTTTATTATGTTAAGGAGCTTCCCTGATTCGTTTTGGCGATTCATTGGTTAAGGATAAAGGGGGGCTAGTCCACCCCCGTAATTTAGATAAATGTTTTTTTTTGCAAGATTATTCAATTTGCTCCTAATTTGGTATACCGGTTTATTATGTTAAGGAACTTCCCTGATTAGTTTTGGGGGTTCATTGGTTAAGTATAAAGGGGGAAAAGGGGGGTTAGCCCACCCCCTTAATTCAGATAAATGGGTATTTCCTGCAGAATCATTCGATTTGCTCCGAATTTGGTATACCGGTTTATTATGTTAAGGAACTTCCTTGATTAGTTTTGGGAATTCATTGGTTAAGGATAAAGGGGGAAAAACGGGGTTAGTCCACCCCCCCCCTTAATTCAGATAAATGGGGTTTTCATGCAGAATCATTCGATTTGCTCCGAATTTGGTATACCGGTTTATTACGTTAAGGAACTTCCCTGATTAGTTTTAGGGGTTCATTGGTTAAGGATAAAGGGGGATTAGTTCACCCCTTTTAATTCAAATAAATGGGTTTTTCATGCAGAATGGTTCGATTTGCTCCGAATTTGGTATACCGGTTTATTATGTTAAGGAACTTCCCTGATTAGTTTTGGGGGTTCATTAGTTAAGAATAAAGGGGGGAAAGGGGGCTAGTCCACCCCTTTTAATTCAGATAAATGGGTATTTCATGCAGAATGTTTCGATTTGCTCCGAATTTGGTATACCGGTTTATTAAGTTAAGGAACTTCCCTGATTAGTTTTGGGGGTTCATTGGTTAAGGATAAAGGGGAAAAAGGGAGGTTAGCCCGCCCCTCTTAATTTTGATCAATGGGTTTTTCATGCAGAATGATTCGATTTGCTCCGAAGTTGGTATACCGATTTATTATGTTAAGGAACTTCCCTGATTAGTTTTGGGGGTTCATTGGTTAAGGATAAAGGGGGGAAAGGGGGTTAGTCCACTCCCTTAATTCAGATAAATGGGGTTTTCATGCAGAATCATTCGATTTGCTCCGAATTTGGTATACCGGTTTATTATGTTAAGGAACTTCCCTGATTAGTTTTGGGAGTTCATTGGTTAAGGATAAAGGGGGGAAAACGGGGTTAGTTCACCCTTTTTAATTCAGAGAAATGGGTTTTTCATGCAGAATGATTCGATTTGCTCCGAATTTGGTATACCGGTTTATTATGTTAAGGAACTTCCCTGATTAGTTTTGGGGGTTCATTAGTTAAGAATAAAGGGGGGAAAGGGGGCTAGTCCACCCCTTTTAATTCAGTTAAATGGGTATTTCATGCAGAATGATTCGATTTGCTCCGAATTTGGTATACCGGTTTATTAAGTTAAGGAACTTCCCTCATTAGTTTTGGGGGTTCATTAGTTAAGAATAAAGGGGGAAAGGGGGCTAGTCCACCCCCTTAATTCAGATAATTGGGTTTTTTATGCAGAATGATTCGATTTGCTCCGAATTTAGTATACCGGTTTATTATGTTAAGGAACTTCCCTTATTAGTTTTGGGGGTTCATTGGTTAAAGATAAAGGGGGAAAAGGGAGGTTATCCCGCCCCTCTTAATTTAGATAAATAGGTTTTTCATGCAGAATCATTCGATTTGCTCCGAAGTTGGTATACCGGTATATTATGTTAAGGAACTTCCTTGATTAGTTTTGGGGGTTTATTGGTTAAAGATAAAGGGGGAAGGGGAACTAGGCCACCCCCCTTAATTTATATAAACGGGTTTTCCATGCAGAATTATTCGCTTTGCTCCAAATTTGGTATACCTGTTTATTATGTTAAGGAGCTTCCCTGATTCGTTTTGGCGATTCATTGGTTAAAGATAAAGGGGTGCTAGTCCACTCCCTTAATTTTGATAAATGTTTTTTTTGCAGGATTATTCGATTTTCTCCAAATTTGGTATACCGGTTTATTATGATAAGGGGCTTTCCTGATTAGATTTGGAGGTTCACTGGTTAAGTATAAAGGGGGAAACGGGGGCTAATTCCCCTTCACTTATTTTTTTGAGGGGCATTATTCTTTAAAATAAGTGTATAATATACAATTAGTGTGAATAGCCTGTGAGCTCAATGCCATCAGTTTAGCTGGGCACTTTTCTTTTTTATTTGCCGTTAATTTGCAATAAATTTGATATAGCATGAATTTAACTTGCACGACAAGTTACCTGCAAGTTCAAAGTGTGGTGACTTTGGCGTTTGTATTATCTTGCTGCAGTCTTGTTATGAACTTTCAGCCTTGTTATGCTGAGCTTCCTGCAACTCTGCAGGTTTTCAAAGCAAGACTTCTGCAAACTGAAAATGCTATGTGGGAGGCGCGTTGGAAATCAAATTTTTTAAGTCTGTAAATGCTTTAGTGTGCATCTCTAACCATTGCCACTCAACATTTTGTTTTAAAAGCTCTCTTAATGGAGCAGTTTTATCAGAAAATTTTGGTAAAAACCTTCTCAGATAATTGAGCATCCCTAAGACACGCTGCAATTCAAGTTTATTTCTAGGTTCTTTTAACTTAGCAATAGCTTTAACACGGTTAGGATCAGGCCGCACACCTGAAGCATTAATCCAATGACCCATCTATTTAACTTCAGTAACCCTATATTGAAATTTGTCTTTATTAACTTTAACGTTAAGAGCTTTGGATAAATCATCATGTTCTTCCACTGAACTAGCTGCAATGAGGAGATAATCAAAATAAACTAATACACCCGGTATATCTCCAAAATTTTCCTGATTACGCTTTTGAAAAATTTCAGGGACACATGATATTAACATTGGCAACCTAAGAAACTTATAACGCACCATGGGTGTACTAAATGTACACAAATCACTACTCCTTTCATCTAAAACAATTTGAAAGAATTCATCCTTAAGATCTAGGACAGAATACACAGATTTATTACATAATTTGGGTAAAATTTCTTCAATTGTAGGAATTAATACATGCTCCCGTTTAATTACTTTATTAAGATCCTGAGGATCAAGGCAAATTCTTAATGTACCATTAGCTTTTTCAATAATTACAAGGTTACTAACCCAACTTGTAGGCTTATCTACTTTCGCAATGATATCTTGACTTTCTAGATCTTTTAATTTTATTTCAAGTTTAGATCTTAAGCTTAAAGGTACCCTACGTGGTGGTCTGACAACAGGGTTTTCCTGATCCTTTAACGTTATTGTACAAGCTCCATTAAATGTTCCTACACCCTTCAAATACCTCTAAATAATTTTGAATAAACTACTCTTTAGGAACTTTAGATGCATTGTTATAGGAGTCTAACTTACCTTTATTTGTCATTTCTATATTATTCAGAAAGAACATCAATTTAAATTTAACACACGTCTCAAGACCTAACAATGGTCGTACATTGTTTGACAAAACCAGAAATTCTATGACATGATCTACACCGTTGGCAATGCAAGAAAATGATGCAGACCCAAGAGGTTTAAGTCTGGAACCTCCAAAGGCTTCTAAAATAACATCACACTTTTTAACTCACTTTCTGAGGATACTTTTTTGAAAACACTTAAAGGTAGAATGTTTACTTCTGCTCCGGTGTCCACTTTGAATGTCACAGATATTCCATTGATCAGCACAGTTTTTGTCCATTCTCTTAGAGTGGTTGCCGAATGGATTGACCTAAACCTTGACACAGAGTCCACGAAAAAATCTTCTGAGTCACTGGCCTCGGTATTAAGTTTCATTTCCTGAACAGGCTTGAATTTAGAGACGTTTTCGAAATGATTAAATCGATTGCATTTAAAGCATTTTTTGCCATACGCTGGGCACTGATTCCTTCGATGTTTTCGATTGCACTCCCTGCAGAATATATAATCACCACTAGGACATTCGGTGTTCCCTTTAACATTATCGTTTGGAAATTTTCTTGGTCTCCAACTTGGTTTCGAAGTACCTCCGCGTAAGCTATCGACACTTTGACCCTGCACAGTTTGGGTTCTTTGCTTGCTTAATTCTGCTGCTTTTCCAATCTCAATGGCTTTCGATAAACTTAGATCAGTCTCTCGAAGCATCCTTTCTTGGACATTTACATCAGCCACTCCTAGAACAATTCGATCTCTAACAACAGACTCAGACTGATCTCCGAACTCGCAAGATTTCACCAATTTCTTTAAATCCGTCACAAAAGCATCAAAGGATTCTGTTTCTTGCTGCTTTTCCTATAATTGAAAATAAATCTCTCGACTACAATGTTTTTCTTGGGCGTCGTATAAATTTCAAATTGTTTAATTACAGCTTCATTTTTCTGCTGTTCTTCGCCAGTTAACGGCAGAGTATTGTAAACTTCTACTGCTTCCTCACCTGCAGCACTTAAAAATAAAGCAAGCTTAACATCCGAATCTTTTAAATCATTCCCTGACGCTTTCAACCAGATTTCAAACAATTGCTTGAAACGACGCCAATTTTCTGCTATATTTCCATAAAAACGTAGGCCTTGTGGTGGCCGTCGAAACTCCATCTTCAATCAGATGCGCTTATAATCAATGTACACATATTATTAGCTGTGAAAGTCAGAAATAATGCCATGTTTTATGTTCTTTGATAATTATAAATAACTTAAACTTCATAACAGAAACTTATCTTTACTAAACTAAGACACCACATGCTTATACGTTGTTTAGCACCGGAGTTGCTATCAAACTGAATTCACTTCAGTTTATTTTCAAACTGTTGCCAATACTTGTTTTGTAATACATAAACACATGTTACAGTTTCTATGACAACGAGAAGTTAAAATTTTTAAGTAATTCAGTTTGTTTGCGACATAGATAAACTTTAAGCTCAAATTTCTTACAACGTTGTTTTTTGAACTTCGATGTACCTTTTTATAGAAACTTCTTCATATTATTATTTGTAATCTTGCCTGAATATTTTACACATATCCCTGATCAATCTGAAGTGAACTTTTGTTACTAACATATTACAGTCGTGGGAAAAAAAGTAACCCCCCCCCCCCCCACTAACTCTGCAACTAATTATAATAGAAGAAAGTTACTGGTACCAAACGATTAAAAATAAAGTCTACTTTTAAATGATATATATAAAATTTGCTTTGAGTACCATCTACAAATCAAAACCAGACCAAACTTTCTTTTTTTCAATGTAAACACCCAATTTTGACAACATATCTTAAATCTTTCGTTCAAACTATGCCTAGAAACGAAATTTCAAGTCATTTGGATGATCAGTTTTTGAATTAGAAACATTCAAAATTTAGAGCTTCTAATGTAAATTACGTTTTCATATTTTTATTAATATCTCTTGAAATAATAATCCTAATGTGATAATTTTTTGTGTGGTTATAATACTAAAAAACCCAAACATAAATATATTGAATTTGTAATTTAAAAATTTTATAAGAATTGTGAGATTAATATTCGAAAAAAATATGAATTGCAACCTACAATTTTTTGATAGATTTATATTTATTATATCCTGCTTTATGCGAATTCCCAATTTCAAATTTCTCTTCCAAGTAGTTTTCGAACTATGCTTAAAAAAACGTCAAAATGATAGTTTAAGCTGCCGTCTATGATGTGCAGAAAAGCATAATTTGAAAAGAAATATATATTTTACTCGTTTTATTAAAACATTTGGGCCGACAATAGTCAAAATAACATATTAAGTGAGTGAAATGGCCCTATTGGCAAGAACATAATGCATTAATATAAATGACATAGTCATTCTGTACCATTTCAACAATCGAGTGCCGAACTTCAATTTGGATACAGCCCCTAAAATAGGCTCATTTTAAAACAACTTCTCTAAAACTAATAGTACGAATTTCATGAAATTTTGTATTTAGGCTAATTGAAGCGTGTAGAAATTATTTATATTGTCAAACTTGGGCATTGCTATTGAAAAGAACAAAGTTAGGATTCGTTTTTATATGTGGATGACCCCTAAGCAAATTTTATATACATCATTTAAAAGTAGATTTTATTTCCAATCGTTTGGTACCACTAACTTTCTTCTACAATAATTTGTTGCAGAGTTAATAGGGGTTGTTTACTTTTTCTTTTCCACGACTACATAATTTTTTATTAAAGTCTTTCTTTAGAAAAATTATTTTTTTGTTATTGAAAAGTGATTTTTATTTCAGATTAAAAAAATAACTAAAATATCTGTTTATAAATTTTAATTCACCCTAAGAGGAATTATTCATATTATGTCTACAGAAAATGTGAATGTCTTTAGTAGTATCTCAGAAAAGGTACATTTTTATGGTACGTATAGGCAGTGTTGCCAGATGGGCTACTTTTTTTAATTCAGATTCTTGATTGGCACCACTTTTTTGAAATGATGAAATGCGCCTCATTTAATGACATACTAATTAAGGCGCAAGCAACGGTAATTTTATTGTTTCAAAAAAGTGGTAGCAATCAAGAAATCTGAATTAAAAAAATAGTAGCCCACTGGTAACACTGCGTATAGGGCTAACCCTTAAGTTCTATGTCATATCTGTTAAAATTTGCTACAGTATAAAGTCATTGTTTCAAAACCTCAGATTTTCTTAAGGGGATTCTTCACTCACTCGAAAACACCCGCTCCGTAATGTTAAACCAATGGGGAGGTTGTTTTCGAATTTCTCGTTTAAATTTGAATATTTTTAAACGATTTTTTTTTTTTTTTTTTTAATAGGATAGCTGAGTTTAATCTTTAATATGACTCTTTTTTACTTTTCGATTTTGGTTGCAGATTTTTTTAAAAGGTACTTTCAGTTTCGAAACCGGTTTGAAAAAATGAGAACATACTACATATTTATATGTAGTATGTAAGCATGTTTAAAAATTTATACAATGAATTGAACAAACAAAAAAAATTTAACTAATGAAAATTTTTAAAAACTTTTATAATTTTTTTCTTAAATTGTAAAACGCAAAAAAATAAAAAAATAAATAAAACTTTAAACTTTTTTTTTAATTTTTTAAAACTGATAAAATATTTTTGTAATTTTTAGAAAACTTATTTTATTTATTTATTTATTTATTTTGATTGAAAACTAGTAAAATTTTTTGTAACATGTAAATATAATTGAATTAATATAATATTTGTTCTTACATAAAACATAGTATATACTATAAAAACATAGTATATTTTTCTAACTTGTAAATAATTTCGAAGTAATAAAATAATTGTTCTTACATAAAACATAGTATATACGACATATCTATATGTAGTATGCAAACATGAAAGCATGAATAAAAAAATTCTACAATAATAGTTTAATTTAAAAAAATTAATTAATTAAAAACTTTTTTATTTCTGAAATTGTAAAATTTAAAATTTAACTTGAATTGAAAAATATTATTTAAAAATATATTTTTAACTTGAAGTGAAAACTTTTTTTTTCTAAAATTGTAAAACTCGAAAAACATATTTCATCTAGATTTGAAATTTATTTAAAAAATATATTTTTAACTGAAAAAACTAATTTTAACTGTTGCAAAAGTAGAAAACTTTTATTTTCATTATTAAAAAAATTAATAACTTGGAATTCATTTTAAATTCAAAAATAAAAACTTGTACATATACATTATGATTAGGTAATTGTTAATTTCTTTTTCCAATATAGTTTGTCACAATTAAAAGATAGACTAAATGAATAAACAAACACATTTAACAAACAACAAAATTTATTATTTAACCATTTCGTATAGTTTCTACATTGATGTTACAAAAAAGGTTTTACTAATACATTCAATTCCGTTTAAAAACATAGAAACAACATAATTGAAATTCACTAACATTAATACCATGTCCCCTAGCTGATTAAACTTTTCGTGATTATTAAATGTGAAACATGTATGAAGGCTCATACTTTCATGGCCAAAAATACATCCTACGCGCTCATAAATTTGGTTTAAAATAGTCAATACATTACGCTCAATACAAATGACGAGCTTTGAAAATAAAGCAGATTCATTTTCGGTAGTTACGTCACCTAGTGTACATTTTTGCTTAATTAAGCGTGGTATATAATTTGCATACATGTGATGCAAAAGCTTCTTATTAAAATGATAAACTTTATCTTTCAAATTTTCTAACTGGCAGTCGTTTAAGTTAAAAATGTGAAAAATTCTTGGAGTTTTTAATTCGCATAGTGGTATTATTGCGATTCATTACCAACACAGTATTATTAGCAATAAATGATGAGAATTTATATTTCAAATTAAAAGCAAAATGTTTCAATTGAAATTCATACCACGTATTAATGTCCATAAAAAGTCTATTTTTTGTCATCATTTCTTCATTAGTAATCACATTGTGTTTAAACTCCCCGATATACACATAAAATTGCTTGATGTGTTGTTTTAAAATTAAATAAATACAATCACTCAGCTTGATTTCAATCACATTAAAATTGCGAGGTTTGCTCTTGGGAATGTCTTACATGAAGGGACCTATTGAATTCAAAACAGCATTTGTTGGTTCTTGTGATGGTGAAATTGAGGTACTTGGAAAAAATGAAGGATGTTAGTAGATAATAGTAGTGTTGTAAGTAGATAGTAATTAAATTTCATTAACAGAAATGTTAATAATTAATAGATAATTAAATTCATTTACAATTATCAGTAATGATACTCATTAATATTACTAAAACTTTATTGAAATAGAAACTTCAAAATAAACTGTATGAGTGGGTTAAATGATGAAAACTATAGTG
Organism: Maratus speciosus; assembly: GCA_963932465.1. NCBI lineage: Eukaryota > Metazoa > Arthropoda > Arachnida > Araneae > Salticidae > Maratus > Maratus speciosus. The sequence goes on along the minus strand of OZ010796.1, from coordinate 545,375,254 downwards.
TTTGTAAAAATTAGAGAAATGCTGAAATAAAAGATGCGAAAAAAATGTATTTCCAAAATATTTATTACAGTTTCATTCACTTAGAAAAAAAAAATTCAAGTTTATTTGTAATGGAATCGATAAAATACTAAGACATCTTGTTAAAATTAAAACATGCAAGTTTTTTTTTTTTTTCTGTTGAGAAAAATTTTATTTTTCGTTAGTTACAAAAATGTTTGCATATGTATAATGAAAACATATGTCTATTTCAAATCAGTGAACATTAGATGTTTGAAGAAGATATTCCATTTTGCAAAGCTCTTAATTGAAGTGCTAATTCTTCTAATTGCTTAAACAATCCATTACGTTGTTCCAACTTAAGTTGGATGGGTGAAAGATGAATTTTTCTGTGTTCATCTAAGTCGAATTTATCAGAAGAAACTTGATCACAATCATCACATTTGAATTGCTTGGAAAGCTCACTTTTCTTCGGAATGATATGAATTTTAAGATGATTCTTTAAGATCACCTTTCTCGAAAACGTTCCTTCACATTTTGGCATTTATGAAATTTTCCGTCTTTAATATCGCATAGACTGGCCAGCACGTTCCCCTTGAAAATGTATGGGATGCCTTGGGGAGATGTATTGCTGCTCGACAATTTCCTCCCACAAACAAGGAAACCCTCATCCGTGCAGTAAAGGAGGAATGGGGCAACTTGCCTCAACCACAGACTTCTAATATAAGTATATACTTCTTATATTAGAAGTCTGTGGCCTCAACAGCTAGTGAATCCTGATGTTCTGAGTATGCCACGCCGTGTTGAAAGTTGTCTCGCATTACACGGTGGTCACATCCCTTATTGATATGGCACTAACGATTGTTAATTGCGAGTATTTTGCTTTCTTTGTACAGTTATGTTTTCGGACAATATTCACGTTTCAGAAAAAGAACCTCTGGTAATAATACCCTGTATACATCCTTTCAACAACGTTTTTGTTTTAAATCCTGTGTAACATTCTGTTAATAGTATTGTTTGCTTCTTGACCCACAATCTCGCGTAGATTCTCATTTACGTGTACCTTTCTTTTTGGTCCTTAAGTTTTGTCCACCAGTGTATATATAGTATGTGTATCTCTCTATAAATGTCTGATGATTGTCATGCGACTGAGCTCGTATTTATAAACCAATTTGGATGTGATTGAGCGTATGTTAAGGGCTTATTAAGATCTTGACCAAATTCATTGGAGATATTGATCCGTCATCCTTTTTCAAAATGGCGGCTCCTTAAAAATTTCAAACTAAAAAATATATATACAAAAAATTATAAATGCAAATTTATTTCTTGCATAACCGTTAAGTCTTAAAAAAGGATTCAAGAACATAGTTTGATTTCCCCTTTATCTTAAAAAACGGTATAGCAATTTAAAATTCTAGGGTGGCTGCCGTTTTGGAACAGGAGATTTTTTTTTTCCATAATCGGGCGGAATTTAGGAGTTTTAGCAAATGTGGTTTTTTGAAATTTTATTTTCAATGTTGCTACTCTCATACGCTTAAAACAACAGTCGTATCTGGGAACGTTCCACTAAATTTTAGAAATTCCCACACAAATTCAGTAATGACGAAAACTAGAAATCTTCCATGATTGGGTTCCACGCATTTTAATTTTGTGTGTTTGAGTAAAATTAGCTGAATCCTTCAAAACAAGGAAGGGCGAGTTGCCTTTACCTCCCGGTACAAGCCAAACAGAATTTTTTTTATCGTCTTGAGGAAAAATAATGTGGTTATTTTTTATTTAGAAGGGGGGAGGGGAGGGGTCAAAATGTCTTCCTGCACCGGGTGCCAAAAAATGTATTTACGCCACTGAGAGCATGATGGAATAACTTCATGAACCACTATCTTGCGGCAAACATGAGTCTAAATTAATCCAGCATCGATAATTATAAATCAATTTTTAAACGATAAATTACGCCCGAGAAATAGTACATCTGAAATTTAATTCACATTGTTAACATGGCGTAGAACCAACATAGTGAAAAATTACCCAGGTTAGGGTTTGAGCCTGGGTCATTGGTTAAACGCACCAACTCTCTGCCAACTTAACTATACCTAGCCTGGCACTTCCCCACTCTTCTGTTGATAAGACTGCAACTGCAGCACAAGATGGAATAACTTCATGAACCACTATCCTGCGGCAAACATAAGTCTATAATTATGTATCAATTTTTAAACGATAAATTAAGCCCGAGAAATAGTAAATCTGAAATTTAATTCAGATTGCTAACAAGGCGCAGAACCAACAGAGTGCAAAATTATCCAGGTTTAGACTTTGAACCTGGGTCATTGGTTAAGCGCACCAACTCTCTGCCAACTTAACTACCAGGATATACCTATAGCCTGGCACTTCTCGCTCTTCTGTTGGTAAGGCTGCAACTGCAGCACACACACACACACACACACACAAAAAAAAACGGAAATAATACTGGCAATCTAGACGCCAGTACTATTTTCGTTTTTTTACGGGAATTTTTACCCATAAATTACAGAAAAATTTCCGTTCTTAATCAGAAAAACAGAACTTTTTCTGTAATTGATGGGTAAAAATCCCCGTAAAAAAAAACAGAAATAGTACTGGCGTCTAGATTGCCAGTAGTATTTCCGTTTTTTAGTCCGTTTTTTTTTACAGTGTTGTTAGCAATGTGAATAAAAATTCATGAATTAAATTTCAGATTTACTATTTCTTGGGCATAATTCATCGTTTAAAAATTGTAATATATATATATATATATATATATATGACAATCATTCACAATAATGCGGTTTTTGATGATGGTCGGTAATGTTTAATTAATGGTTATATATATATATATATATATATATATATATATATATATATATGTGTGTGTGTGTGTGTGTAATTAAAACAGTTTAAAATTCATTAACTCCCGAAATACTCTCTAAAATACGTTATATGCGAGTTCAAATTGCAAAAAAGATTACGAAAACTAGTCGATGTCCTGGCCGAGATTGCTAAAAAGACATGGGAAATATATTCTTTTCTAAAATTTAAGAAGAGCCCGAAATAATTGAAAAACTTTTTTTTTTTTGGGGGGGGGGGGGGTATTGGGATTTTTTGATAGCAAAAGAAAATTTACAAATAATGAAGATTTGCACCAGAAAAAAATTATTAAATTTTTCTTTTCTAACTTTGGTGGGAAAAAAGTCGTAAAATTGCTTTTCCTTATTTTGCAATAAAATTTTTGGGAGATTCCGGTGTGAATTCAACATTACAGCAACGCAATTACTTGCCCCTGAAAGTGTTGATCAAAGGGTATCCTAATGTCAGAGGATCCTGACTTATTTAAGTTAAATAGTTTTCAATTTTTAAATATCGTGAAATGATTTGTTTAAAAAAATATAAATACCGATAAGCATTTTAAAATATTTATTCAATTTTTTAAAGTGCATTATAAGACCAGTAGAATTTTATTTCACAATTAACAATTGAAATTTCAATGAAGGAAAAATTTTGCGTTTTTGTATAGATAACGTAAAAAGAAAAAACAAAATCTGGAGTAACTCTATCCCGACTTTCTAAACACTTTCCGAAATACACTGCGTTCAATTGAATAATAATTTAATATCAAATAAAATCTTTCATCCTAATTTTACAAAGGTTGCATACTTCTGCTGATTAAAATGACCTCATTTTTGAAAGAAAACTATTTGTGCCAATCCCAAAACTTTTTTCTATCATATACATCTCAATATTTCAAAAAGTAGTTACATATGTTAGTACTTCAATATTATTAGTTCAATACTATACCAACTTTGATTTTCATCTTAAATTTCTTCTTCAGTCAATTAATCGGACTAAAAACGAGTTAATCTATATCATGATATTTGTTATAGTCAATAGTTTTTCCTTATTCTGCTGTAATCAGTTGCTTTCACGAGCTGCCGATGGAGAATAGAACTACGAAAAATCAAGAAAAGTATACAAAAATCGCTATCACAGAGCCTCTTTATCGCGCATTATTTCCAAATTCAAGGAGGACCTGTTGGCCAAAGCCAAAAACATGCACAAAAAAATTGGTTCAGTTGTATGCATAATTTTATTAAACAAAAACATAATTTGAAGAACAAAATAATTATTTCCTACATTGTTTAAGCCCGAGAAGGGACATATATTAAGATATTTCGTTCAATTAGTTCTACATTTAATGTTAAATTTTTGTAACGAATAAGTTAAGCCAATTGAAGATTAAAAAACAAAAATAAAATTCATACAATATGATACTTAAAACACCCTAAAAAAATAGATCCGTTCAAATGAAATCGAAATAAATCTTTGACTTCTTCTATTTTTAATTAAAAATATTTGTATTGCAGATTTTGTATTATGTTTATCACGATTGTTACATAAAATGATAAGATGCATGCTAAATACAAATCTTTTTTTAAAAAAAGTAAGGTTTATTTCGATATCCTTTGAACGGATTCTAATTTTTTAGGGTGTTTTAAGTATCATATTGTATGAATATAATTTTTAATTTTAATCTTCAATTGTCTTAACTTTTTTGTAACAAAAATTTAACATTAAGTGTAGAACTAATTGAATGAAATATCTTAATATCTGTCCCTTCTCGGGCTTAAACAATGTAGGAAATAATTTTTTTTAAATTATTCGTTTTTCAAATTATGTTTTTGTTTAATATGTCAAGTTTTTTAATAACTACTGCATTCAGACGAACTCATTTCAAAATTAATGGAGGGTATCATCATCAGGATTTGATGTATACGGTATTGCATCACAATGTGGGATGCAGTTTACCAATGTATAATTCAAAATATTTCATAACTGCAGTAATGCAGGTTACTGTAGTTTGGATAAAATCTTTCAATCTGAACGTAAAAAATCTATAAACAAAACATAAAAAAATAATTTCACTTAAATTTAGATACCCTATTTCCCACTCAAGGAACGCTATGAATACAAAAATAAATTGTGTTGAATCCTTACTGCTAATATTTAACAATATTATAACTGTGATACAGTAAAAAATTAAAAAATAAGTTTTACTTAAATTTTGGTACCTTATTCCCTCCCAAGGTATGATATAAACACAAGGAGGCTAAGTTTATTAGCTAAGTTTAACTTGGAATACAAATAGTTCCCATTTTGAAAAAAAAAACACATTTTAAAATTTAAGTTGTGTAATTCCACACTAAGTTTGCTACCTGCGTAAAAATAGCTATTCTTTTGAAACTTTTAACTAAAACAAACTTGACCGAAGCAAAAAGTTATTCTTAAAATGCCCTTTTTATTTCCACTATGACGCCATGTTCATCTTTTTTATTCTTAAAAAAAACTTAAAAAAAAAAAAAAACTATTCCAGTTTAATTTTTCCAGCCTTTCATCCCTTCGGGGTCGATAAAATGAGTACCAACTTGCTTGGGAACTAAACACCGAGGGTCTCGCGTTAGGTTGACCACCTAGCCGGGACGCATGCTGCATAGCACCTCGGGGCCCAGGGTCAAGAAAACAGAGATGGGCACTGTCGGCCCAGATTCTTCTTGGATTGTATAGCCACAGAGTTTAGTTTTTAGTTTAATTTTTCACGTGGAAATCTTTCAAGTAAAAAGAGATAAATTATTATTACGGCTTTAGAATTATCTGCAACAATGGAAAAAAAAAACTTTAAATTTTACAGGAAAAATGTCCGTTAATTCTCAATGAAAAAAATCGAAATTTAGAATTATCAAGAAACATATTTGAATAATGTAAATGAAAATTAGCCCATGTTACTCTCCGGGTTATAACTCACCCATATGGAAAGTTATTTTATCATCCGTTTTGACCCTGACGTCAGGCAAACATTTTTACACTTTAAATTTATAATATCATTAGAATTAGTAAAGAATAAAAAAATTGTGGCATCAGGGACAAAAAAGTGGGAAGAAAAAAATGAAAAAGTTATGAGCTCCATAAGCTCTTCTATGTTAAATTAACATTGAGAGACGCGAATTTTGTCAAGGGATCGTGGAAAAACACGAATTTCGTCAAAGGATCGCGGAAAATACGGGAAAATTGTCAAATGATCGCTAAGAAAAAACGCGCATTTCATCCAGTGGTCTCGAAAAAAACGCGAATTTCGTCAAAGAATCACGAAAGAACGCGAATTTCCTCAAAGGTTCGCGAAAAAACTGCGAATTTTGTCAAAGAAACGCGAGAAAACGCGAATTTCGTCAAAGGATCGCGAAAAAATGCGAATTTCGTAAAGTGAGTGCGAAAAAAACGCGAATTTCGTCAAAGTAGCGCGCAAAAAACTCAAATTTCGTCAAAGGATCGCGAAAAAAAGCGAATTTCGTAAAGCATTGCGCGAAAAAAGCGAATTTCGTCAAAGAATCGCGAAAAAACGCAAATTTCGTCAAACGGTTCCAAAAAAATGCGAATTTCCTAGAAGGATCGCGAAAAAAACTGCGAATTTTGTCAAAGGATCGCAAAAAACGCGAATTTCGTCGAAGGATCGCGAAAAAACGCGAATTTCGTCAAAGTAGCGTTCAAAAAAATGCAAATTTTGTCAAAGTAGCGTTCAAAAAACGCAAATTTCGTCAAAGGATCGCGAAAAAAACGCGAATTTCGTAAAGAATTGCGGGGAAAAAACGCGAATTTCGTCAAAGGATCGCAAAACAAAACGCGAATTAAGTCGAATGATCCCGAAAAAACGCGAATTTCTTCAAAGGATCGCGAAAAAAATCGCAAATTGCGTCGAAGGACCACAAAAAAACGCGAATTTCGTCCAAAGGTCGCGAGAAAACGCGAATTTCGTCCAGAGGTCGCGAGAAAACGCGAATTTCGTCAAAGAATCACGAAAAAAACAGCGAATTTCTTCAAGCGATTGCGAAAAAAACGCGAATTTCCTCAAAGGACTGCGAAAAAAAACGCGAATTTCGTCAAAGGATCGTTACAAAATGCGAATTTCGTTTAAGCACCGCGAAAAAACGCGAAATTCCTCAAAGGATCGCAAGAAAAAGGGTAAATTTCGTCAAAAGTTCGAGAAAAAAAAGCGAATTTCGTCAAAGAATTTCGATAAAAAACGAGAATTTCGTCAAAGAATCGATATAAAAAACGCGAATTTCGTCAAAATATCTTGAAACAAAAGGCGAATTTCATCAAAGCAACACTATAAAAAAGCGGATTCCGTCAAGGGATCGCGAAAAAAGGAATTTCGTCAAAGGATCGCCAAAAAACGAGAATTTCACAAAAGATAGAATTTCACAAAATTCGTCAAAGGATGGCGAAAAAACGCAAATTTCGTCAAGGGACGGCGAAAAAAGCGCAAATTTCGAAAAAGCGCCGAGGAAAAAACGCTGTTTTCGTCAAAAGATCGGGTATAAGATTCGATTTTCGTCAAAAGATGCAAAATTCGTAAAAGAACCGCGGAAAAACGGGAATTTCGTAAAAGGATCGCGAAAAACAACGCGAATGTCGTCCAGAGATCACGAAAAAACGCGAATTTCGTACAAGGATCGCGAAAAAAACGCAAATTCAGTCAAAAATCACGAATTTCGTCAAAGGACCGTGAAAAAACGCGAATTTCGTAAAAGGATCGCAAAAAATGCGGATTTCGTCAAAGGATCGCGAAGAAAAAAGTGAATTTCGTCATAAGGTCGGGAAAAAACGCGAATTTCGTCAAGGGATCGTGGAAAAACACGAATTTCGTCAAAGGATCGCGAAAATAACGCAAATTTCGTCAAAGGATCGCGAAAATAACGCGAATTTCGTTAAAGGATTGCGAAAAAAGCGCGAATTTCGTCAAACTACCGAGGGAAAAACGCGAATTTCGTAAATAAATCGCGAAAAAAACGCGAAATTCGTCAAAAGATCGCGAAAAAAACGCAAATTTGGTCGAAGGATCGCGAATTTCATCAAAGGACCGTGAGAAAAACGCGAATTTCGTCAAAGGATTGCGAAAAAAACGCGAATTCCGTCAAAGGATTGCGAACAAAACGCGAATTTCTTTGAATTCGCGATTTTTTGACGGAATTCGCGTTTTTTCGCGATCTTTCGACGAAATTCGCGTTTTTTCTTGATCTTTTGACGAAATTCACGCCGTTTTCTTCGCGATCCTTTGACGAAATTCGCGTTTTTTAGCGATCCTTTTACGAAATTTTTCCTTTTAGGCATTTTTTCGGGATCACTTGACGCATTTCACGTTTTTGTCGCGCCTCTTTGACGAAATTTCCCGTTTTTTTCGCGCTTCTTTAACCAAATTCGCGTTTTTTCCCCGCAATCCTTAACAAAATTCGCGTGTTGCGATCCTCTAACGAAATTTGCATTTTTTGCCAGCTACATTGACGAAATTCGCGTTTTTTTGCAATCATTTTACGAAATTCACGTTTTTCTAGTGATCCTTCGACGAAATTCGCGTTTTTTCGCGATGCTATGAAGAAAGTCGCGTTTTTTCGTGATTCTTTGACAAAATTCGCGAATTCCGTAAAAAAAGCGCGATTTTCGTCAAAGGACCGCGAGAGAAACGTGAATTTCGTTAAAGGGTCGCTAAAAACGCGGATTTCGTCAAAGAACTGCGAAAAAACGCGAATTTCGTCAAAGGTTCGGAAAAAAGCGAATTTCACAAAAGATCGCGGGAAAAAACGCGAATTTCGTCAAAGGATCTCGAAAAAAGCGCGAATTACTTCAAGCGATAGTGATATACGTGAATTTCGTTACGCGAAAAAAACGCGAATTTCGTCAACGGATTACGAAAAAATGCGAATTTCGTCAAAGGATCACAAAAAACGCGAATTTTATCAAAACATTGCGAAAAAAACGCAAATTTCGTCTAATGATCGGAGAAAAAACTTGAATTTCGCCAAAGGACCACGAAAAAAAGCGAATTTCGTCAAAGTATCGCGAAGAAAATGCTAATTTCGTACACAAATCACGAAAAAAACGCGAATTTCTTCAAGCGATTGCGAAGAAACGCGAATTTCCTCAAAGGACTGCGAAAAAAACGCGAATTTCGTCGAAGCACCGCGAAAAAATGCGAAATTCCTTAAAGGATCGCGAGAACAAAGAATCGCGATAAAAAACGGGCATTTCGTCAAAGTATCGCGATAAAAAAGGGAATTGCGTCAAGGGATCGCGAAAGAAAAGGAATTTCGTCAAAGGATGCCAAAAAACGAGAATTTCGCAAAGGATCGCAAAAAACGCGAATTTCGTCAAGGTATCGCGAAAAAAACGCAAATATCGTCAAAGGATGGCGAAAAGAACGCGAATTTCGTCAAAGGATTTCGGAAAAAACGCTTATTTAGTCAAAGGATCGAGTATAAGATTCGATTTTCGTCAAAAGACGCAAAATTCGTAAAAGGACCGCGGAAAAACGGGAATTTCGTGAAAGGATCGCGAAAAAGACGCGAATTTCATCAAAGGACCGTGAGAAAATCTTGAATTTCGTCTAAGGATTGCGAAAAAACGTGAATTCCGTCAAATGATTGCGAAAGGATCGCGAATTTCGTAAAGGATTGCGGAAAAAACGCGATTTTCTTCAAAAGATCACGAAAAAAAGGCAAATTTCATTATTGGATCGCGAAGAAAAAGCGCGAAATTCGTCAAATGTGAGCGAAAAACGCGAATTTCGTCAAAGAATCGCGAAAATGACAAAAGTAAAAGCCACAAAGGACAAAAGACAAAGTAGACAAAAAATGAAAGGGCAGCAACCCCCCCAATAAGTCACATGTTTTGCTTAAATTTAAAGCAGGGGATCTGTTAATATGACGTACAGAAACCGAAATGGCGAAAAAAACGCGAATTTCGTCAAACGATCCCGAAAAAAATGCGAATTTCTTCAAAGGATCGCGACAAAAACTGCGAATTTTATCAATGGATCGCGAAAAACGCGAATTTCGTCGAAAGATCGCGAAAAAACGCGAATTCTTTCAAAAAATTGCGAATTCCATCAAAGGACCGTGAGGAAAACGCGAATTTCATAAAATGATTGCGAAACAAACACGAATTTCGTTAAAGTAGCGCGTGCAAAAACGCAAATTTCGTCAAAGGATCGCGAAAAAAACGCCAATTTCGTAGAGGATTGTTGGAAAAAAAACGCGAATTTCGTCAAAGGATCGCGAAAAAAAGCGAATTTCGTCAAACGATCTCGAAAAAAATGCGAATTTCGTAAAAGAATCGTTAAAAAACGCGAATTTCGCCAAAAGATCGCAAAAAAACCGCAAATTTCGCCAAAAGATCGCGAAAATACGCAAATTTCGCCAAAAGATCGCGAAAACAACGCGAAGTCCGTCAAAAACTTGCGAATCTCGTCAAAAGACCGCGAAAAAACGCGAATTTCGTAAAATGATCGCTAAAAACGCAGATTTCGTCAAAGGAACGCGATTAAAACGCGAATTTCGTAGAAGGATCGCTAAAAAACGCGGATTTCATCAAAGGATCGCGAAGACAAAGTGAATTTTGTCATAAGGTCGCGAAAAAAACGCGAATTTCGTCAAGGGATCGCGAAGAAAATGCGAATTTCGTCAACGAATCACGAAAAAAACATGAATTTCTTCAAGCGATTGCGAAGAAAACGCGAATTTCCTTAAAGGAATGCGAAAAAACCCTGAATTTCGCAAAGGAGATTTTAAAAATGCGAATTTCGTCGAAGTACCGCGAAAAAATGCGAAATTCCTCAAAGGATCGCGAGAACGAAGAATCGCGATAAAAAACAGGCATTTCGTCAAAGTATCGCGATAAAAAAGGGAATTGCGTCAAGGGATCGCGAAAAAAAGGAATTTCGTCAAAGGATGCCAAAAAAACGAGAATTTCGCAAAGGATCGCAAAAAACGCGAATTTCGTCAAAGTATCGCGAAAAGAACGCGAATATCGTCAAAGGATGGCGAAAAGAACGCGAATTTCGTCAAAGGATGGCGGAAAAAACGCTTATTTAGTCAAAGGATCGAGTATAAGATTCGATTTTCATCAAAAGACGCAAAATTCGTAAAAGGACCGCGGAAAAACGGAAATTTCGTGAAAGCATCGCGAAAAAAACGCGAATTTCATCAAAGGACCGTGAGAAAATCTTGAATTTCGTCTAAGGATTGCGAAAAAACGCGAATTCCATCAAATGATTGCGAAAAAAACACGAATTTTTTCAAAGGATCTAAAAAAACGCGAATTTTGTCAAAGGATCGCGGAAAAACGTGAAATTCGTCAAAGGATCGCGAAGAAAAAGCGCGAATTGCTTCCAAAGATCTCGAAAAAAAACGCGAATTTCGTCAAAGAATCACGAAAAAACGCGAATTTCCTCAAAGGATCGCGAAAAAATTCGAATTTTGTCAAAGGATAGCGAGATAACGCGAATTACGCCGAAGGATCGCGAGCAAACGCGAATTTCGTCAAAGGACCGCAAAAAATCGCGAATTTCGTAAAGAATTGCGGAAAAAAACGCGAATTTCTTCAAAGGATCACGAAAAAACGCAAATTTCGTTATAGGATCGCGAAGAAAAAGCGCGAAATTTGTCAAATGTGAGCGAAAAACGCAAATTTCGTCAAAGAATCGCGAAAATGACAAAAGTAAAAGACACAAAGGACAAAAGACAAAGTAGACAAAAAATGAAAGGGCAGCAACCTCCCCAATAAGTCACATGTTTTGCTTAAATTTAAAGCAGGGGATCTGTTAATATGAATTTCGCCAAAAGATCGCGAAAAAAACGCGAATTTCGCCAAAAGATCGCGAATTCCGTCAAAAAATCGCGAATTTCATCAAAAGACCGCGAAAAAAAACGTGAATTTCGTAAAATGATCGCTAAAAACGCAGATTTCGTCAAAGGATCGCGAAGAAAACGCGAATTTCGTAAAATGATCGCTAAAAAAACGTGGATTTCATCAAAGGATCGCGAAGACAAAGTGAATTTCGTCATAAGGTCGCGAAAAAAACGCGAATTTCGTCAAGGGATCGCCAAGAAACACGAATTTCGTCAAAGGATCGCCAAAAAACGCGAATATCGTCAAAGGATGGCGAAAAGAACGCGAATTTCGTCAAACAATCCCGGAAAAGACAAGAATTTCGCCAAATACCGTGGAAAAAACACTAATTTCGTCAAAGGATTCGATTTTCGTGAAAAGACGCAAAATTCGTAAAAGGGCCACGGAAAAACGGGAATTTCGTCAAAAGATCGCTGTCAAAGAACGCGAATTTCGTCAAAGGATGGCAAAAAAACGCAAATTTCGTCAAAGAATCGCGAAAAAAACGCGAATTTCGTTAAAGGATCGCGCGGAAAAAGCGCGAATTTCGTAAAAATGTCGCGAAAAAAGCGAATTTCTTCAAAGAATATCGAAACAAAACGCGAATTTCGGATCAAAGGATCGTGAAAAAATGCGAATTTCGTCGAAGGCTCGCGAAAAAAAACGCGAATTCAGTCGAATGATCCCGAAAAAACGCGAATTTCTTCAAAGGATTGCAAAAAAATCGCAAATTGCGTCGAAGGACCACGAAAAAACGCGAATTTCGTCCAAAGGTCGCGAGAAAACGCGAATTTCGTCCAAAGGTCGCGAGAAAACGCGAATTTAGGTCCAAAGGTCGCGAGAAAACGCGAATTTCGTCCAAAGGTCGCGAGAAAATGCGAATTTCGTCCAGAGGTCGCGAGAAAACGCGAATTTCGTCAAAGAATCACGAGAAAAAACAGCGAATTTCTTCAAGCGATTGCGAAAAAAACGCGAATTTCCTCAAAGGACTGCGAAAAAAAACGCGAATTTCGTCAAAGGATCGTTACAAAATGCGAATTTCGTTTAAGCACCGCGAAAAAACGCGAAATTCCTCAAAGGATCGCAAGAAAAAGGGTAAATTTCGTCAAAAGTTCGAGAAAAAAAAGCGAATTTCGTCAAAGAATTTCGATAAAAAACGAGAATTTCGTCAAAGAATCGATATAAAAAACGCGAATTTCGTCAAAATATCTTGAAACAAAAGGCGAATTTCGTCAAAGCAACACTATAAAAATGCGGATTCCGTCAAGGGATCGCGAAAAAAGGAATTTTGTCAAAGGATCACCAAAAAACGAGAATTTCACAAAAGATGGCGAAATTCGTCAAAGGATGTCGAAAAAACGCAAATTTCGTCAAGGGACGGCGAAAAAAGCGCTAATTTCGACAAAGGGCCGAGGAAAAAACGCTGTTTTCGTCAAAAGATCGGGTATAAGATTCAATTTTCGTCAAAAGATGCAAAATTCGTAAAAGGACCGCGGAAAAACGGGAATTTCGTAAAAGGATCGCGAAGAACAACGCGAATGTCGTCCAGAGATCACGAAAAAAAGCGAATTTCGTACAAGGATCGCGAAAAAAACGCAAATTCAGTCAGAAATCACGAATTTCGTCAAAGGACCGTGAAAAAACGCGAATTTCGTAAAAGGATCGCAAAAAATGCGGATTTCGTCAAAGGATCGCGAAGAAAGCGCGAATTACTTCAAGCGATAGTGATATACGTGAATTTCGTTACGCGAAAAAAACGCGAATTTCGTCAACGGATTACGAAAAAATGCGAATTTCGTCAAAGGATCACAAAAAACGCGAATTTTATCAAAACATTGCGAAAAAAACGCAAATTTCGTCTAATGATCGGAGAAAAAACTTGAATTTCGCCAAAGGACCACGAAAAAAAGCGAATTTCGTCAAAGTATCGCGAAGAAAATGCTAATTTCGTACACAAATCACGAAAAAAACGCGAATTTATTCAAGCGATTGCGAAGAAACGCGAATTTCCTCAAAGGACTGCGAAAAAAACGCGAATTTCGCAAAGGATATTTAAAAAATGCGAATTTCGTCGAAGCACCGCGAAAAAATGCGAAATTCCTTAAAGGATCGCGAGAACAAAGAATCGCGATAAAAAACGGGCATTTCGTCAAAGTATCGCGATAAAAAAGGGAATTGCGTCAAGGGATCGCGAAAGAAAAGGAATTTCGTCAAAGGATGCCAAAAAACGAGAATTTCGCAAAGGATCGCAAAAAACGCGAATTTCGTCAAGGTATCGCGAAAAAAACGCAAATATCGTCAAAGGATGGCGAAAAGAACGCGAATTTCGTCAAAGGATTTCGGAAAAAACGCTTATTTAGTCAAAGGATCGAGTATAAGATTCGATTTTCGTCAAAAGACGCAAAATTCGTAAAAGGACCGCGGAAAAACGGGAATTTCGTGAAAGGATCGCGAAAAAGACGCGAATTTCATCAAAGGACCGTGAGAAAATCTTGAATTTCGTCTAAGGATTGCGAAAAAACGTGAATTCCGTCAAATGATTGCGAAAGGATCGCGAATTTCGTAAAGGATTGCGGAAAAGACGCGATTTTCTTCAAAAGATCACGAAAAAAAGGCAAATTTCATTATTGGATCGCGAAGAAAAAGCGCGAAATTCGTCAAATGTGAGCGAAAAACGCGAATTTCGTCAAAGAATCGCGAAAATGACAAAAGTAAAAGCCACAAAGGACAAAAGACAAAGTAGACAAAAAATGAAAGGGCAGCAACCCCCCCAATAAGTCACATGTTTTGCTTAAATTTAAAGCAGGGGATCTGTTAATATGACGTACAGAAACCGAAATGGCGAAAAAAACGCGAATTTCGTCAAACGATCCCGAAAAAAATGCGAATTTCTTCAAAGGATCGCGACAAAAACTGCGAATTTTATCAATGGATCGCGAAAAACGCGAATTTCGTCGAAAGATCGCGAAAAAACGCGAATTCTGTCAAAAAATTGCGAATTCCATCAAAGGACCGTGAGGAAAACGCGAATTTCATAAAATGATTGCGAAACAACACGAATTTCGTTAAAGTAGCGCGCGCAAAAACGCAAATTTCGTCAAAGGATCGCGAAAAAAACGCCAATTTCGTAGAGGATTGTTGAAAAAAAAACGCGAATTTCGTCAAAGGATCGCGAAAAAAGCGAATTTCGTCAAACGATCTCGAAAAAAATGCGAATTTCGTAAAAGAATCGTTAAAAAACGCGAATTTCGCCAAAAGATCGCGAAAAAACCGCAATTTTCGCCAAAAGATCGCGAAAATACGCAAATTTCGCCAAAAGATCGCGAAAACAACGCGAAGTCCGTCAAAAACTTGCGAATCTCGTCAAAAGACCGCGAAAAAACGCGAATTTCGTAAAATGATCGCTAAAAACGCAGATTTCGTCAAAGGAACGCGATTAAAACGCGAATTTCGTAGAAGGATCGCTAAAAAACGCGGATTTCATCAAAGGATCGCGAAGACAAAGTGAATTTTGTCATAAGGTCGCGAAAAAAACGCGAATTTCGTCAAGGGATCGCGAAGAAAATGCGAATTTCGTCAACGAATCACGAAAAAAACATGAATTTCTTCAAGCGATTGCGAAGAAAACGCGAATTTCCTTAAAGGAATGCGAAAAAACCCTGAATTTCGCAAAGGAGATTTTAAAAATGCGAATTTCGTCGAAGTACCGCGAAAAAATGCGAAATTCCTCAAAGGATCGCGAGAACGAAGAATCGCGATAAAAAACAGGCATTTCGTCAAAGTATCGCGATAAAAAAGGGAATTGCGTCAAGGGATCGCGAAAAAAAGGAATTTCGTCAAAGGATGCCAAAAAAACGAGAATTTCGCAAAGGATCGCAAAAAACGCGAATTTCGTCAAAGTATCGCGAAAAGAACGCGAATATCGTCAAAGGATGGCGAAAAGAACGCGAATTTCGTCAAAGGATGGCGGAAAAAACGCTTATTTAGTCAAAGGATCGAGTATAAGATTCGATTTTCATCAAAAGACGCAAAATTCGTAAAAGGACCGCGGAAAAACGGAAATTTCGTGAAAGCATCGCGAAAAAAACGCGAATTTCATCAAAGGACCGTGAGAAAATCTTGAATTTCGTCTAAGGATTGCGAAAAAACGCGAATTCCATCAAATGATTGCGAAAAAAACACGAATTTTTTCAAAGGATCTAAAAAAACGCGAATTTTGTCAAAGGATCGCGGAAAAACGTGAAATTCGTCAAAGGATCGCGAAGAAAAAGCGCGAATTGCTTCCAAAGGTCTCGAAAAAAAACGCGAATTTCGTCAAAGAATCACGAAAAAACGCGAATTTCCTCAAAGGATCGCGAAAAAATTCGAATTTTGTCAAAGGATAGCGAGATAACGCGAATTACGCCGAAGGATCGCGAGCAAACGCGAATTTCGTCAAAGGACTGCAAAAAATCGCGAATTTCGTAAAGAATTGCGGAAAAAAACGCGAATTTCTTCAAAGGATCACGAAAAAACGCAAATTTCGTTATAGGATCGCGAAGAAAAAGCGCGAAATTTGTCAAATGTGAGCGAAAAACGCAAATTTCGTCAAAGAATCGCGAAAATGACAAAAGTAAAAGACACAAAGGACAAAAGACAAAGTAGACAAAAAATGAAAGGGCAGCAACCTCCCCAATAAGTCACATGTTTTGCTTAAATTTAAAGCAGGGGATCTGTTAATATGAATTTCGCCAAAAGATCGCGAAAAAAACGCGAATTTCGCCAAAAGATCGCGAATTCCGTCAAAAAATCGCGAATTTCATCAAAAGACCGCGAAAAAAAAGGTGAATTTCGTAAAATGATCGCTAAAAACGCAGATTTCGTCAAAGGATCGCGAAGAAAACGCGAATTTCGTAAAATGATCGCTAAAAAAACGTGGATTTCATCAAAGGATCGCGAAGACAAAGTGAATTTCGTCATAAGGTCGCGAAAAAAACGCGAATTTCGTCAAGGGATCGCCAAGAAACACGAATTTCGTCAAAGGATCGCCAAAAAACGCGAATATCGTCAAAGGATGGCGAAAAGAACGCGAATTTCGTCAAACAATCCCGGAAAAGACAAGAATTTCGCCAAATACCGTGGAAAAAACACTAATTTCGTCAAAGGATTCGATTTTCGTGAAAAGACGCAAAATTCGTAAAAGGGCCACGGAAAAACGGGAATTTCGTCAAAAGATCGCTGTCAAAGAACGCGAATTTCGTCAAAGGATGGCAAAAAAACGCAAATTTCGTCAAAGAATCGCGAAAAAAACGCGAATTTCGTTAAAGGATCGCGCGGAAAAAGCGCGAATTTCGTAAAAATGTCGCGAAAAAAGCGAATTTCTTCAAAGAATATCGAAACAAAACGCGAATTTCGGATCAAAGGATCGTGAAAAAATGCGAATTTCGTCGAAGGCTCGCGAAAAAAAACGCGAATTCAGTCGAATGATCCCGAAAAAACGCGAATTTCTTCAAAGGATTGCAAAAAAATCGCAAATTGCGTCGAAGGACCACGAAAAAACGCGAATTTCGTCCAAAGGTCGCGAGAAAACGCGAATTTCGTCCAAAGGTCGCGAGAAAACGCGAATTTAGGTCCAAAGGTCGCGAGAAAACGCGAATTTCGTCCAAAGGTCGCGAGAAAATGCGAATTTCGTCCAGAGGTCGCGAGAAAACGCGAATTTCGTCAAAGAATCACGAGAAAAAACAGCGAATTTCTTCAAGCGATTGCGAAAAAAACGCGAATTTCCTCAAAGGACTGCGAAAAAAAACGCGAATTTCGTCAAAGGATCGTTACAAAATGCGAATTTCGTTTAAGCACCGCGAAAAAACGCGAAATTCCTCAAAGGATCGCAAGAAAAAGGGTAAATTTCGTCAAAAGTTCGAGAAAAAAAAGCGAATTTCGTCAAAGAATTTCGATAAAAAACGAGAATTTCGTCAAAGAATCGATATAAAAAACGCGAATTTCGTCAAAATATCTTGAAACAAAAGGCGAATTTCGTCAAAGCAACACTATAAAAATGCGGATTCCGTCAAGGGATCGCGAAAAAAGGAATTTTGTCAAAGGATCACCAAAAAACGAGAATTTCACAAAAGATGGCGAAATTCGTCAAAGGATGTCGAAAAAACGCAAATTTCGTCAAGGGACGGCGAAAAAAGCGCTAATTTCGACAAAGGGCCGAGGAAAAAACGCTGTTTTCGTCAAAAGATCGGGTATAAGATTCAATTTTCGTCAAAAGATGCAAAATTCGTAAAAGGACCGCGGAAAAACGGGAATTTCGTAAAAGGATCGCGAAGAACAAAGCGAATGTCGTCCAGAGATCACGAAAAAAAGCGAATTTCGTACAAGGATCGCGAAAAAAACGCAAATTCAGTCAAAAATCACGAATTTCGTCAAAGGACCGTGAAAAAACGCGAATTTCGTAAAAGGATCGCAAAAAATGCGGATTTCGTCAAAGGATCGCGAAGAAAGCGCGAATTACTTCAAGCGATAGTGATATACGTGAATTTCGTTACGCGAAAAAAACGCGAATTTCGTCAACGGATTACGAAAAAATGCGAATTTCGTCAAAGGATCACAAAAAACGCGAATTTTATCAAAACATTGCGAAAAAAACGCAAATTTCGTCTAATGATTGGAGAAAAAACTTGAATTTCGCCAAAGGACCACGAAAAAAAGCGAATTTCGTCAAAGTATCGCGAAGAAAATGCTAATTTCGTACACAAATCACGAAAAAAACGCGAATTTATTCAAGCGATTGCGAAGAAACGCGAATTTCCTCAAAGGACTGCGAAAAAAACGCGAATTTCGCAAAGGATATTTAAAAAATGCGAATTTCGTCGAAGCACCGCGAAAAAATGCGAAATTCCTTAAAGGATCGCGAGAACAAAGAATCGCGATAAAAAACGGGCATTTCGTCAAAGTATCGCGATAAAAAAGGGAATTGCGTCAAGGGATCGCGAAAGAAAAGGAATTTCGTCAAAGGATGCCAAAAAACGAGAATTTCGCAAAGGATCGCAAAAAACGCGAATTTCGTCAAGGTATCGCGAAAAAAACGCAAATATCGTCAAAGGATGGCGAAAAGAACGCGAATTTCGTCAAAGGATTTCGGAAAAAACGCTTATTTAGTCAAAGGATCGAGTATAAGATTCGATTTTCGTCAAAAGACGCAAAATTCGTAAAAGGACCGCGGAAAAACGGGAATTTCGTGAAAGGATCGCGAAAAAGACGCGAATTTCATCAAAGGACCGTGAGAAAATCTTGAATTTCGTCTAAGGATTGCGAAAAAACGTGAATTCCGTCAAATGATTGCGAAAGGATCGCGAATTTCGTAAAGGATTGCGGAAAAGACGCGATTTTCTTCAAAAGATCACGAAAAAAAGGCAAATTTCATTATTGGATCGCGAAGAAAAAGCGCGAAATTCGTCAAATGTGAGCGAAAAACGCGAATTTCGTCAAAGAATCGCGAAAATGACAAAAGTAAAAGCCACAAAGGACAAAAGACAAAGTAGACAAAAAATGAAAGGGCAGCAACCCCCCCAATAAGTCACATGTTTTGCTTAAATTTAAAGCAGGGGATCTGTTAATATGACGTACAGAAACCGAAATGGCGAAAAAAACGCGAATTTCGTCAAACGATCCCGAAAAAAATGCGAATTTCTTCAAAGGATCGCGACAAAAACTGCGAATTTTATCAATGGATCGCGAAAAACGCGAATTTCGTCGAAAGATCGCGAAAAAACGCGAATTCTGTCAAAAAATTGCGAATTCCATCAAAGGACCGTGAGGAAAACGCGAATTTCATAAAATGATTGCGAAACAACACGAATTTCGTTAAAGTAGCGCGCGCAAAAACGCAAATTTCGTCAAAGGATCGCGAAAAAAACGCCAATTTCGTAGAGGATTGTTGAAAAAAAAACGCGAATTTCGTCAAAGGATCGCGAAAAAAAGCGAATTTCGTCAAACGATCTCGAAAAAAATGCGAATTTCGTAAAAGAATCGTTAAAAAACGCGAATTTCGCCAAAAGATCGCGAAAAAACCGCAAATTTCGCCAAAAGATCGCGAAAATACGCAAATTTCGCCAAAAGATCGCGAAAACAACGCGAAGTCCGTCAAAAACTTGCGAATCTCGTCAAAAGACCGCGAAAAAACGCGAATTTCGTAAAATGATCGCTAAAAACGCAGATTTCGTCAAAGGAACGCGATTAAAACGCGAATTTCGTAGAAGGATCGCTAAAAAACGCGGATTTCATCAAAGGATCGCGAAGACAAAGTGAATTTTGTCATAAGGTCGCGAAAAAAACGCGAATTTCGTCAAGGGATCGCGAAGAAAATGCGAATTTCGTCAACGAATCACGAAAAAAACATGAATTTCTTCAAGCGATTGCGAAGAAAACGCGAATTTCCTTAAAGGAATGCGAAAAAACCCTGAATTTCGCAAAGGAGATTTTAAAAATGCGAATTTCGTCGAAGTACCGCGAAAAAATGCGAAATTCCTCAAAGGATCGCGAGAACGAAGAATCGCGATAAAAAACAGGCATTTCGTCAAAGTATCGCGATAAAAAAGGGAATTGCGTCAAGGGATCGCGAAAAAAAGGAATTTCGTCAAAGGATGCCAAAAAAACGAGAATTTCGCAAAGGATCGCAAAAAACGCGAATTTCGTCAAAGTATCGCGAAAAGAACGCGAATATCGTCAAAGGATGGCGAAAAGAACGCGAATTTCGTCAAAGGATGGCGGAAAAAACGCTTATTTAGTCAAAGGATCGAGTATAAGATTCGATTTTCATCAAAAGACGCAAAATTCGTAAAAGGACCGCGGAAAAACGGAAATTTCGTGAAAGCATCGCGAAAAAAACGCGAATTTCATCAAAGGACCGTGAGAAAATCTTGAATTTCGTCTAAGGATTGCGAAAAAACGCGAATTCCATCAAATGATTGCGAAAAAAACACGAATTTTTTCAAAGGATCTAAAAAAACGCGAATTTTGTCAAAGGATCGCGGAAAAACGTGAAATTCGTCAAAGGATCGCGAAGAAAAAGCGCGAATTGCTTCCAAAGATCTCGAAAAAAAACGCGAATTTCGTCAAAGAATCACGAAAAAACGCGAATTTCCTCAAAGGATCGCGAAAAAATTCGAATTTTGTCAAAGGATAGCGAGATAACGCGAATTACGCCGAAGGATCGCGAGCAAACGCGAATTTCGTCAAAGGACCGCAAAAAATCGCGAATTTCGTAAAGAATTGCGGAAAAAAACGCGAATTTCTTCAAAGGATCACGAAAAAACGCAAATTTCGTTATAGGATCGCGAAGAAAAAGCGCGAAATTTGTCAAATGTGAGCGAAAAACGCAAATTTCGTCAAAGAATCGCGAAAATGACAAAAGTAAAAGACACAAAGGACAAAAGACAAAGTAGACAAAAAATGAAAGGGCAGCAACCTCCCCAATAAGTCACATGTTTTGCTTAAATTTAAAGCAGGGGATCTGTTAATATGAATTTCGCCAAAAGATCGCGAAAAAAACGCGAATTTCGCCAAAAGATCGCGAATTCCGTCAAAAAATCGCGAATTTCATCAAAAGACCGCGAAAAAAAACGTGAATTTCGTAAAATGATCGCTAAAAACGCAGATTTCGTCAAAGGATCGCGAAGAAAACGCGAATTTCGTAAAATGATCGCTAAAAAAACGTGGATTTCATCAAAGGATCGCGAAGACAAAGTGAATTTCGTCATAAGGTCGCGAAAAAAACGCGAATTTCGTCAAGGGATCGCCAAGAAACACGAATTTCGTCAAAGGATCGCCAAAAAACGCGAATATCGTCAAAGGATGGCGAAAAGAACGCGAATTTCGTCAAACAATCCCGGAAAAGACAAGAATTTCGCCAAATACCGTGGAAAAAACACTAATTTCGTCAAAGGATTCGATTTTCGTGAAAAGACGCAAAATTCGTAAAAGGGCCACGGAAAAACGGGAATTTCGTCAAAAGATCGCTGTCAAAGAACGCGAATTTCGTCAAAGGATGGCAAAAAAACGCAAATTTCGTCAAAGAATCGCGAAAAAAACGCGAATTTCGTTAAAGGATCGCGCGGAAAAAGCGCGAATTTCGTAAAAATGTCGCGAAAAAAGCGAATTTCTTCAAAGAATATCGAAACAAAACGCGAATTTCGGATCAAAGGATCGTGAAAAAATGCGAATTTCGTCGAAGGCTCGCGAAAAAAAACGCGAATTCAGTCGAATGATCCCGAAAAAACGCGAATTTCTTCAAAGGATTGCAAAAAAATCGCAAATTGCGTCGAAGGACCACGAAAAAACGCGAATTTCGTCCAAAGGTCGCGAGAAAACGCGAATTTCGTCCAAAGGTCGCGAGAAAACGCGAATTTAGGTCCAAAGGTCGCGAGAAAACGCGAATTTCGTCCAAAGGTCGCGAGAAAATGCGAATTTCGTCCAGAGGTCGCGAGAAAACGCGAATTTCGTCAAAGAATCACGAGAAAAAACAGCGAATTTCTTCAAGCGATTGCGAAAAAAACGCGAATTTCCTCAAAGGACTGCGAAAAAAAACGCGAATTTCGTCAAAGGATCGTTACAAAATGCGAATTTCGTTTAAGCACCGCGAAAAAACGCGAAATTCCTCAAAGGATCGCAAGAAAAAGGGTAAATTTCGTCAAAAGTTCGAGAAAAAAAAGCGAATTTCGTCAAAGAATTTCGATAAAAAACGAGAATTTCGTCAAAGAATCGATATAAAAAACGCGAATTTCGTCAAAATATCTTGAAACAAAAGGCGAATTTCGTCAAAGCAACACTATAAAAATGCGGATTCCGTCAAGGGATCGCGAAAAAAGGAATTTTGTCAAAGGATCACCAAAAAACGAGAATTTCACAAAAGATGGCGAAATTCGTCAAAGGATGTCGAAAAAACGCAAATTTCGTCAAGGGACGGCGAAAAAAGCGCTAATTTCGACAAAGGGCCGAGGAAAAAACGCTGTTTTCGTCAAAAGATCGGGTATAAGATTCAATTTTCGTCAAAAGATGCAAAATTCGTAAAAGGACCGCGGAAAAACGGGAATTTCGTAAAAGGATCGCGAAGAACAACGCGAATGTCGTCCAGAGATCACGAAAAAAAGCGAATTTCGTACAAGGATCGCGAAAAAAACGCAAATTCAGTCAGAAATCACGAATTTCGTCAAAGGACCGTGAAAAAACGCGAATTTCGTAAAAGGATCGCAAAAAATGCGGATTTCGTCAAAGGATCGCGAAGAAAGCGCGAATTACTTCAAGCGATAGTGATATACGTGAATTTCGTTACGCGAAAAAAACGCGAATTTCGTCAACGGATTACGAAAAAATGCGAATTTCGTCAAAGGATCACAAAAAACGCGAATTTTATCAAAACATTGCGAAAAAAACGCAAATTTCGTCTAATGATCGGAGAAAAAACTTGAATTTCGCCAAAGGACCACGAAAAAAAGCGAATTTCGTCAAAGTATCGCGAAGAAAATGCTAATTTCGTACACAAATCACGAAAAAAACGCGAATTTATTCAAGCGATTGCGAAGAAACGCGAATTTCCTCAAAGGACTGCGAAAAAAACGCGAATTTCGCAAAGGATATTTAAAAAATGCGAATTTCGTCGAAGCACCGCGAAAAAATGCGAAATTCCTTAAAGGATCGCGAGAACAAAGAATCGCGATAAAAAACGGGCATTTCGTCAAAGTATCGCGATAAAAAAGGGAATTGCGTCAAGGGATCGCGAAAGAAAAGGAATTTCGTCAAAGGATGCCAAAAAACGAGAATTTCGCAAAGGATCGCAAAAAACGCGAATTTCGTCAAGGTATCGCGAAAAAAACGCAAATATCGTCAAAGGATGGCGAAAAGAACGCGAATTTCGTCAAAGGATTTCGGAAAAAACGCTTATTTAGTCAAAGGATCGAGTATAAGATTCGATTTTCGTCAAAAGACGCAAAATTCGTAAAAGGACCGCGGAAAAACGGGAATTTCGTGAAAGGATCGCGAAAAAGACGCGAATTTCATCAAAGGACCGTGAGAAAATCTTGAATTTCGTCTAAGGATTGCGAAAAAACGTGAATTCCGTCAAATGATTGCGAAAGGATCGCGAATTTCGTAAAGGATTGCGGAAAAGACGCGATTTTCTTCAAAAGATCACGAAAAAAAGGCAAATTTCATTATTGGATCGCGAAGAAAAAGCGCGAAATTCGTCAAATGTGAGCGAAAAACGCGAATTTCGTCAAAGAATCGCGAAAATGACAAAAGTAAAAGCCACAAAGGACAAAAGACAAAGTAGACAAAAAATGAAAGGGCAGCAACCCCCCCAATAAGTCACATGTTTTGCTTAAATTTAAAGCAGGGGATCTGTTAATATGACGTACAGAAACCGAAATGGCGAAAAAAACGCGAATTTCGTCAAACGATCCCGAAAAAAATGCGAATTTCTTCAAAGGATCGCGACAAAAACTGCGAATTTTATCAATGGATCGCGAAAAACGCGAATTTCGTCGAAAGATCGCGAAAAAACGCGAATTCTGTCAAAAAATTGCGAATTCCATCAAAGGACCGTGAGGAAAACGCGAATTTCATAAAATGATTGCGAAACAACACGAATTTCGTTAAAGTAGCGCGCGCAAAAACGCAAATTTCGTCAAAGGATCGCGAAAAAAACGCCAATTTCGTAGAGGATTGTTGAAAAAAAAACGCGAATTTCGTCAAAGGATCGCGAAAAAAGCGAATTTCGTCAAACGATCTCGAAAAAAATGCGAATTTCGTAAAAGAATCGTTAAAAAACGCGAATTTCGCCAAAAGATCGCGAAAAAACCGCAATTTTCGCCAAAAGATCGCGAAAATACGCAAATTTCGCCAAAAGATCGCGAAAACAACGCGAAGTCCGTCAAAAACTTGCGAATCTCGTCAAAAGACCGCGAAAAAACGCGAATTTCGTAAAATGATCGCTAAAAACGCAGATTTCGTCAAAGGAACGCGATTAAAACGCGAATTTCGTAGAAGGATCGCTAAAAAACGCGGATTTCATCAAAGGATCGCGAAGACAAAGTGAATTTTGTCATAAGGTCGCGAAAAAAACGCGAATTTCGTCAAGGGATCGCGAAGAAAATGCGAATTTCGTCAACGAATCACGAAAAAAACATGAATTTCTTCAAGCGATTGCGAAGAAAACGCGAATTTCCTTAAAGGAATGCGAAAAAACCCTGAATTTCGCAAAGGAGATTTTAAAAATGCGAATTTCGTCGAAGTACCGCGAAAAAATGCGAAATTCCTCAAAGGATCGCGAGAACGAAGAATCGCGATAAAAAACAGGCATTTCGTCAAAGTATCGCGATAAAAAAGGGAATTGCGTCAAGGGATCGCGAAAAAAAGGAATTTCGTCAAAGGATGCCAAAAAAACGAGAATTTCGCAAAGGATCGCAAAAAACGCGAATTTCGTCAAAGTATCGCGAAAAGAACGCGAATATCGTCAAAGGATGGCGAAAAGAACGCGAATTTCGTCAAAGGATGGCGGAAAAAACGCTTATTTAGTCAAAGGATCGAGTATAAGATTCGATTTTCATCAAAAGACGCAAAATTCGTAAAAGGACCGCGGAAAAACGGAAATTTCGTGAAAGCATCGCGAAAAAAACGCGAATTTCATCAAAGGACCGTGAGAAAATCTTGAATTTCGTCTAAGGATTGCGAAAAAACGCGAATTCCATCAAATGATTGCGAAAAAAACACGAATTTTTTCAAAGGATCTAAAAAAACGCGAATTTTGTCAAAGGATCGCGGAAAAACGTGAAATTCGTCAAAGGATCGCGAAGAAAAAGCGCGAATTGCTTCCAAAGGTCTCGAAAAAAAACGCGAATTTCGTCAAAGAATCACGAAAAAACGCGAATTTCCTCAAAGGATCGCGAAAAAATTCGAATTTTGTCAAAGGATAGCGAGATAACGCGAATTACGCCGAAGGATCGCGAGCAAACGCGAATTTCGTCAAAGGACTGCAAAAAATCGCGAATTTCGTAAAGAATTGCGGAAAAAAACGCGAATTTCTTCAAAGGATCACGAAAAAACGCAAATTTCGTTATAGGATCGCGAAGAAAAAGCGCGAAATTTGTCAAATGTGAGCGAAAAACGCAAATTTCGTCAAAGAATCGCGAAAATGACAAAAGTAAAAGACACAAAGGACAAAAGACAAAGTAGACAAAAAATGAAAGGGCAGCAACCTCCCCAATAAGTCACATGTTTTGCTTAAATTTAAAGCAGGGGATCTGTTAATATGAATTTCGCCAAAAGATCGCGAAAAAAACGCGAATTTCGCCAAAAGATCGCGAATTCCGTCAAAAAATCGCGAATTTCATCAAAAGACCGCGAAAAAAAAGGTGAATTTCGTAAAATGATCGCTAAAAACGCAGATTTCGTCAAAGGATCGCGAAGAAAACGCGAATTTCGTAAAATGATCGCTAAAAAAACGTGGATTTCATCAAAGGATCGCGAAGACAAAGTGAATTTCGTCATAAGGTCGCGAAAAAAACGCGAATTTCGTCAAGGGATCGCCAAGAAACACGA
This sequence comes from Maratus speciosus, assembly GCA_963932465.1. NCBI lineage: Eukaryota > Metazoa > Arthropoda > Arachnida > Araneae > Salticidae > Maratus > Maratus speciosus. Next base: position 545,348,956 of record OZ010796.1, on the reverse strand, counting down.
ATTTCGTCAAAGGATCGCCAAAAAACGCGAATATCGTCAAAGGATGGCGAAAAGAACGCGAATTTCGTCAAACAATCCCGGAAAAGACAAGAATTTCGCCAAATACCGTGGAAAAAACACTAATTTCGTCAAAGGATTCGATTTTCGTGAAAAGACGCAAAATTCGTAAAAGGGCCACGGAAAAACGGGAATTTCGTCAAAAGATCGCTGTCAAAGAACGCGAATTTCGTCAAAGGATGGCAAAAAAACGCAAATTTCGTCAAAGAATCGCGAAAAAAACGCGAATTTCGTTAAAGGATCGCGCGGAAAAAGCGCGAATTTCGTAAAAATGTCGCGAAAAAAGCGAATTTCTTCAAAGAATATCGAAACAAAACGCGAATTTCGGATCAAAGGATCGTGAAAAAATGCGAATTTCGTCGAAGGCTCGCGAAAAAAAACGCGAATTCAGTCGAATGATCCCGAAAAAACGCGAATTTCTTCAAAGGATTGCAAAAAAATCGCAAATTGCGTCGAAGGACCACGAAAAAACGCGAATTTCGTCCAAAGGTCGCGAGAAAACGCGAATTTCGTCCAAAGGTCGCGAGAAAACGCGAATTTAGGTCCAAAGGTCGCGAGAAAACGCGAATTTCGTCCAAAGGTCGCGAGAAAATGCGAATTTCGTCCAGAGGTCGCGAGAAAACGCGAATTTCGTCAAAGAATCACGAGAAAAAACAGCGAATTTCTTCAAGCGATTGCGAAAAAAACGCGAATTTCCTCAAAGGACTGCGAAAAAAAACGCGAATTTCGTCAAAGGATCGTTACAAAATGCGAATTTCGTTTAAGCACCGCGAAAAAACGCGAAATTCCTCAAAGGATCGCAAGAAAAAGGGTAAATTTCGTCAAAAGTTCGAGAAAAAAAAGCGAATTTCGTCAAAGAATTTCGATAAAAAACGAGAATTTCGTCAAAGAATCGATATAAAAAACGCGAATTTCGTCAAAATATCTTGAAACAAAAGGCGAATTTCGTCAAAGCAACACTATAAAAATGCGGATTCCGTCAAGGGATCGCGAAAAAAGGAATTTTGTCAAAGGATCACCAAAAAACGAGAATTTCACAAAAGATGGCGAAATTCGTCAAAGGATGTCGAAAAAACGCAAATTTCGTCAAGGGACGGCGAAAAAAGCGCTAATTTCGACAAAGGGCCGAGGAAAAAACGCTGTTTTCGTCAAAAGATCGGGTATAAGATTCAATTTTCGTCAAAAGATGCAAAATTCGTAAAAGGACCGCGGAAAAACGGGAATTTCGTAAAAGGATCGCGAAGAACAAAGCGAATGTCGTCCAGAGATCACGAAAAAAAGCGAATTTCGTACAAGGATCGCGAAAAAAACGCAAATTCAGTCAAAAATCACGAATTTCGTCAAAGGACCGTGAAAAAACGCGAATTTCGTAAAAGGATCGCAAAAAATGCGGATTTCGTCAAAGGATCGCGAAGAAAGCGCGAATTACTTCAAGCGATAGTGATATACGTGAATTTCGTTACGCGAAAAAAACGCGAATTTCGTCAACGGATTACGAAAAAATGCGAATTTCGTCAAAGGATCACAAAAAACGCGAATTTTATCAAAACATTGCGAAAAAAACGCAAATTTCGTCTAATGATTGGAGAAAAAACTTGAATTTCGCCAAAGGACCACGAAAAAAAGCGAATTTCGTCAAAGTATCGCGAAGAAAATGCTAATTTCGTACACAAATCACGAAAAAAACGCGAATTTATTCAAGCGATTGCGAAGAAACGCGAATTTCCTCAAAGGACTGCGAAAAAAACGCGAATTTCGCAAAGGATATTTAAAAAATGCGAATTTCGTCGAAGCACCGCGAAAAAATGCGAAATTCCTTAAAGGATCGCGAGAACAAAGAATCGCGATAAAAAACGGGCATTTCGTCAAAGTATCGCGATAAAAAAGGGAATTGCGTCAAGGGATCGCGAAAGAAAAGGAATTTCGTCAAAGGATGCCAAAAAACGAGAATTTCGCAAAGGATCGCAAAAAACGCGAATTTCGTCAAGGTATCGCGAAAAAAACGCAAATATCGTCAAAGGATGGCGAAAAGAACGCGAATTTCGTCAAAGGATTTCGGAAAAAACGCTTATTTAGTCAAAGGATCGAGTATAAGATTCGATTTTCGTCAAAAGACGCAAAATTCGTAAAAGGACCGCGGAAAAACGGGAATTTCGTGAAAGGATCGCGAAAAAGACGCGAATTTCATCAAAGGACCGTGAGAAAATCTTGAATTTCGTCTAAGGATTGCGAAAAAACGTGAATTCCGTCAAATGATTGCGAAAGGATCGCGAATTTCGTAAAGGATTGCGGAAAAGACGCGATTTTCTTCAAAAGATCACGAAAAAAAGGCAAATTTCATTATTGGATCGCGAAGAAAAAGCGCGAAATTCGTCAAATGTGAGCGAAAAACGCGAATTTCGTCAAAGAATCGCGAAAATGACAAAAGTAAAAGCCACAAAGGACAAAAGACAAAGTAGACAAAAAATGAAAGGGCAGCAACCCCCCCAATAAGTCACATGTTTTGCTTAAATTTAAAGCAGGGGATCTGTTAATATGACGTACAGAAACCGAAATGGCGAAAAAAACGCGAATTTCGTCAAACGATCCCGAAAAAAATGCGAATTTCTTCAAAGGATCGCGACAAAAACTGCGAATTTTATCAATGGATCGCGAAAAACGCGAATTTCGTCGAAAGATCGCGAAAAAACGCGAATTCTGTCAAAAAATTGCGAATTCCATCAAAGGACCGTGAGGAAAACGCGAATTTCATAAAATGATTGCGAAACAACACGAATTTCGTTAAAGTAGCGCGCGCAAAAACGCAAATTTCGTCAAAGGATCGCGAAAAAAACGCCAATTTCGTAGAGGATTGTTGAAAAAAAAACGCGAATTTCGTCAAAGGATCGCGAAAAAAAGCGAATTTCGTCAAACGATCTCGAAAAAAATGCGAATTTCGTAAAAGAATCGTTAAAAAACGCGAATTTCGCCAAAAGATCGCGAAAAAACCGCAAATTTCGCCAAAAGATCGCGAAAATACGCAAATTTCGCCAAAAGATCGCGAAAACAACGCGAAGTCCGTCAAAAACTTGCGAATCTCGTCAAAAGACCGCGAAAAAACGCGAATTTCGTAAAATGATCGCTAAAAACGCAGATTTCGTCAAAGGAACGCGATTAAAACGCGAATTTCGTAGAAGGATCGCTAAAAAACGCGGATTTCATCAAAGGATCGCGAAGACAAAGTGAATTTTGTCATAAGGTCGCGAAAAAAACGCGAATTTCGTCAAGGGATCGCGAAGAAAATGCGAATTTCGTCAACGAATCACGAAAAAAACATGAATTTCTTCAAGCGATTGCGAAGAAAACGCGAATTTCCTTAAAGGAATGCGAAAAAACCCTGAATTTCGCAAAGGAGATTTTAAAAAAAGGAGATCACGAAAAAACGCGAATTTCGTACAAGGATCGCGAAAAAAACGCAAATTCAGTCAAAAATCACGAATTTCGTCAAAGGACCGCGAAAAAACACGATTTCGTAAAAGGATCGCAAAAAATGCTGATTTCGTCAAAGGATCGCGAAGAAAAAAGTGAATTTCGTCATAAGGTCGGGAAAAAAACGCGAATTTCGTCAAGGGATCGTGGAAAAACACGAATTTCGTCAAATGATCGCGAAAGTAACGCAAATTTCGTCAAAGGATCGCGAAAATAACGCGAATTTCGTTAAAGGATTGCGAAAAAAGCGCGAATTTCGTCAAACTACCGAGGGAAAAACGCGAATTTCGTAAATAAATCGCGAAAAAATTTGAAATTCGTCAAAAGATCGCGAAAAAAACGCAAATTTGGTCGAAGGATCGCGAATTTCATCAAAGGACCGTGAGAAAAACGCGAATTTCGTCAAAGGATTGCGAAAAAAACGCGAATTCCCTCAAAGGATTGCGAACAAAACGCGAATTTCTTTGAATTCGCGATTTTTTGACGGAATTCGCGTTTTTTCGCGATCTTTCGACGAAATTCGCGTTTTTTCTTGATCTTTTGACGAAATTCACGCCGTTTTTTTCGCGATCCTTTGACGAAATTCGCGTTTTTTAGCGATCCTTTTACGAAATTTTTCCTTTTAGGCATTTTTTCGGGATCACTTGACGCATTTCGCGTTTTTTCGCGCCTCTTTGACGAAATTCGCGTTTTTTTCGCGCTTCTTTAACGAAATTCGCGTTTTTTCCCCGCAATTCTCAACAAAATTCGCGTGTTGCGATCCTCTAACGAAATTTGCATTTTTTGCCAGCTACATTGACGAAATTCGCGTTTTTTTGCAATCATTTTACGAAATTCATGTTTTTCTAGTGATCCTTCGACGAAATTCACGTTTTTTTCGCGATCCTATGAAGAAAGTCGCGTTTTTTCGTGATTCTTTGACGAAATTCGCGAATTCCGTAAAAAAAGCGCGATTTTCGTCAAAGGACCGCGAGAGAAACGTGAATTTCGTTAAAGGGTCGCTAAAAACGCGGATTTCGTCAAAGGACTGCGAAAAAAACGCGAATTTCGTCAAAGGTTCGGAAAAAAGCGAATTTCATAAAAGATCGCGAAAAAAAACGCGAATTTCGTCAAAGGATCTCGAAAAAAGCGCGAATTACTTCAAACGATAGTGATATACGTGAATTTCGTTACGCGAAAAAAACGCGAATTTCGTCAACGGATTGCGAAAAAATGCGAATTTCGTCAAAGGATCGCAAAAAACGCGAATTTTATCAAAACATTGCGAAAAAAACGCAAATTTCGTCTAATGATCGGAGAAAAAACTTGAATTTCGCCAAAGGACCACGAAAAAAAGCGAATTTCGTCAAAGGATCTCGAAGAAAATGCTAATTTCGTACACGAATCACGAAAAAAACGCAAATTTCTTCAAGCGATTGCGAAGAAACGCGAATTTCCTCAAAGGACTGCGAAAAAAACGCGAATTTCGCAAAGGATATTTAAAAAATGCGAATTTCGTCGAAGCACCGCGAAAAAAATGCGAAATTCCTTACAGGATCGCGAGCAAAAAAGAATCGCGATTAAAAACGGGCATTTCGTCAAAGTATCGCGATAAAAAAGGGAATTGCGTCAAGGGATCGCGAAAGAAAAGGAATTTCGTCAAAGTATGCCAAAAAAACGAGAATTTCGCAAAAAACGCGAATTTCGTCAAAGTATCGCGAAAAAAACGCGAATATCGTCAAAGGATGGCGGAAAAAACGCTTATTTAGTCAAAGGATCGAGTATAAGATTCGATTTTCGTCAAAAGACGCAAAATTCGTAAAAGGACCGTTGAAAAACGGGAATTTCGTGAAAGGATCACGAAAAAAAACGCGAATTTCATCAAAGGACCGTGAGAAAATCGTGAATTTCGTTTAAGGATTGCGAAAAAACGCAAATTCCGTCAAATGATTGCGAAAGGATCGCGAAAAATCGCGAATTTCGTAAAGGATTGCGGAAAAAACGCGATTTTCTTCAAAAGATCACGAAAAAAAGGCAAATTTCATTATTGGATTGCGAAGAAAAAGCGCGAAATTCGTCAAATGTGAGCGAAAAACGCGAATTTCGTCAAAGAATCGCGAAAATTACAAAAGTAAAAGCCACAAAGGACAAAAGACAAAGTAGACAAAAAATGAAAGGGCAGCAACCCCCCAATAAGTCACATGTTTTGCTTAAATTTAAAGCAGGGGATCGGTTAATATGACGTACAGAAACCGAAATGGCGAAAAAAACGCGAATTTCGTCAAACGATCCCGAAAAAAATGCGAATTTCCTCAAAGGATCGCGACAAAAACAGCGAATTTTATCAATGGATCGCGAAAAACGCGAATTTCGTCGAAAGATCGCGAAAAAACGCGAATTCTGTCAAAAAATTGCGAATTTCATCAAAGGACCGTGAGGAAAATGCGAATTTCATAAAATGTTTTCGAAACAAACACGAATTTCGTCAAAGTAGCGCGCAAAAAAACGCAAATTTCGTCAAAGGATCGCGAAAAAAACGGCAATTTCGTAAAGGATTGCTGGAAAAAAACGCGAATTTCGTCAAAGGATCGCGAAAAAACGCGAATTTCGTCAAACGATCGAAAAAAATGCGAATTTCATAAAAGAATCGTTAGAAAACGCGAATTTCACCAAAAGATCGCGAAAAGACAGCAAATTTCGCCAAAAGATCGCGAAAATACGCAAATTTCGCCAAAAGATCGCGAAAAAAACGCGAAGTCCCTCAAAAAATCGCGAATCTCGTCAAAAGACCGCGAAAAAACGCGAATTTCGTAAAATGATCGCTAAAAACGCAGATTTCGTCAAAGGAACGCGAAGAAAACGCGAATTTCGTAAAAGGATCGCGAAGACAATGTGAATTTCGTCATAAGGTCGCGAAAAAAACGCGAATTTCGTCAAGGGATCGCGAAGAAAACGCGAATTTCTTCAAGCGATTGCGAAGAAAACGCGAATTTCCTTAAAGGACTGCGAAAAAAACGCGAATTTCGCAAAGGATATTCAAAAAATGTGAATTTCGTCGAAGCACCGCGAAAAAATGCGAAATTCCTCAAAGGATCGCGAGAACGAAGAATCGCGATAAAAAACAGGCATTTCGTCAAAGTATCGCGATAAAAAAGGGAATTGCATCAAGGGATCGCGAAAAAAAAGAAATTTCGTCAAAGGATGCCAAAAAAACGAGAATTTCGCAAAGGATCGCAAAAAACGCGAATTTCGTGAAAGTATCGCGAAAAGAACGCGAATATCGTCAAAGGATGGCGAAAAGAACGCGAATTTCGTCAAAGGATGGCGGAAAAAACGCTTATTTAGTCAAAGGATCGAGTATAAGATTCGATTTTCATCAAAAGACGCAAAATTCGTAAAAGGACCGCGGAAAAACGGGAATTTCGTGAAAGGATCGCGAAAAAAACGCGAATTTCATCAAAGGACCGTGAGAAAATCTTGAATTTCGTCTAAGGATTGCGAAAAAACGCGAATTCCGTCAAATTATTGCGAAAAAACGCGAATTTTTTTGAAAGGATCTAAAAAAACGCGAATTTTGTCAAAGGATCGCGGAAAAACGTGAAATTCGTCAAAGGATCGCGATGACAACGCGCGAATTGCTTCCAAAGGTCTCGAAAAAAACTCGAATTTCGTCAAAGAATCACGAAAAAACGCGAATTTCCTCAAAGGATCGCGAAAAAAATGCGAATATTTTCAAAGGATAGCGAGATAACGCGAATTACGTCGAAGGATCGCGAGCAAACGCGAATTTCGTCGAAGGATCGCAAGAAAAACGCGAATATTGTAAAATGATTGCGAAAAAACGCGAATTTCGTGAAAGTAGCGCGCAAAAAACGAAAATTTCGTCAAAGCATCGTTACAAAATGCGAATTTCGTTTAAGCACCGCGAATAAACGCGAAATTCCTGAAAGGATCGCAAGAAAAAGTGTAAATTTCGTTAAAATTTCGAGAAAAAAAAGCGAATTTCGTCAAAGAATTTCGATAAAAAACGAGAATTTCGTCAAAGAATCGATATAAAAAACGCGAATTTCGTCAAAATATCTGGAAACAAAAGGCGAATTTCGTCAAAGCAACACTATAAAAAAGCGGATTCCGTCAAGGGATCGCGAAAAAAGGAATTTCGTCAAAGGATCACCAAAAAACGGGAATTTCACAAAAGATGGCGAAATTCGTCAAATGATTGCGAAAAAACGCGAATTTTTTCAAAGGATCTAAAAAAACGCGAATTTTGTCAAAGGATCGCGGAAAAACGTGAAATTCGTCAAAGGATCGCGATGAAAACGCGCGAATTGCTTCCAAAGGTCTCGAAAAAAACGCGAATTTCCTCAAAGAATCACGAAAAAACGCGAATTTCCTCAAAGGATCGCGAAAAAAATGCGAATATTGTCAAAGGATAGCGAGATAACGCGAATTACGTCGAAGGATCGCGAGCAAACGCGAATTTCGTCGAAGGATCGCGAGGAAAACGCGAATTTTGTAAAATGATTGCGAAAAAACGCGAATTTCGTGAAAGTAGCGCGCAAAAAACGAAAATTTCGTCAAAGCATCGCAAAAAATCGCGAATTTCGTAAAGAATTTCGAAAAAAAACGAAAATTTCTTCAAAGGATCACGAAAAAAACGCAAATTTCGTTATAGGATCGCGAAGAAAAAGCGCTAAATTCGTCAAATGTGAGCGAAAAACGCAAATTTCGTCAAAGAATCGCGAAAATGACAAAAGTAAAAGGCACAAAGGACAAAAGACAAAGTAGACAAAAAATGAAAGGGCAGCAACCTCCCCAATAAGTCACATGTTTTGCTTAAATTTAAAGCAGGGGATCTGTTAATATGAATTTCGCCAAAAGATCGCGAAAAAAACGCGAATTTCGTCAAAAAATCGCGAATTTCGTCAAAAGACAGCGAAAAAACGCGAATTTCGTAAAATGATCGCTAAAAAAGCAGATTTCGTCAAAGGAGCGCGAAGAAAACGCAAATTTCGTAAAAGGATCGCTAAAAAAACGCGGATTTCATGAAAGGATCGCGAAGAGAAAGTGAATATCGTCATAAGGTCGCGAAAAAAACGCGAATTTCGTCAAGGGATCGCCAAGAAACACGAATTTCGTCAAAGGATCGCCAAAAAACACGAATTTCGTCAAAGGATAGCGAAAATAACGCGAATTTCGTCAAACAATCTCGGAATAGACAAGAACTTCGCCAAATGCCGTGGAGAAAACACTAATTTCGTCAAAGGATCGAGTAAAGGATTCGATTTTTGTGAAGAGGCACAAAATTCGTAAAAAGGCCACGGAAAAACGGGAATTTCTTCAAAAGATCGCTGTAAAAGAACGCGAATTTCATCAAAGAATGGCAAAAAAACGCAAATTTCGTCAAAGGATTGCGAAAAAAATGCGAATTTCGTCAAAGAATCGCGAAAAAAACCCGAATTTCGTGAAAGGATCGCGCGGAAAAAGCGCGAATTTCGTAAAAATGTCGCGAAAAAAGCGAATTTCTTCAAAGAATATCGAAACAAAACGCGAATTTCGGATCAAAGGATCTCGAAAAAATGCGAATTTCGTCGAAGGCTCGCGAAAAAAAACGCAAATTTCGTAAAGAATTGCGGGGAAAAAAACGCAAATTTCGTCAAAGGATCGCAAAAAAAACGCGAATTAAGTCGAATGATCCCGAAAAAACGCGAATTTCTTCAAAGGATCGCGAAAAAATCGCAAGTTGCGTCGAAGGACTACGAAAAAACGCGAATTTCGTCCAAAGGTCGCGAGAAAAAGCGAATTTCGTCCAGAGGTCGCGAAAAACGCGAATTTCGTCAAAGAATCACGAAAAAAACAGCGAATTTCTTCAAGCGATTGCGAAAAAAACGCGAATTTCCTCAAAGGACTGCGAAAAAAAAGTGAATTTCGTCAAAGGATCGTTACAAAATGCGAATTTCATTTAAGCACTGCGAATAAACGCGAAATTCCTGAAAGGATCGCAAGAAAAAGGGTAAATTTCGTTAAAATTTCGAGAAAAAAAAGCGAATTTCGTCGAAGAATTTCGATAAAAAACGAGAATTTCGTCAAAGAATCGATATAAAAAACGCGAATTTCGTCAAAATATCTGGAAACAAAAGGCGAATTTCGTCAAAGCAACACTATAAAAAAGCGGATTCCGTCAAGGGATCGCGAAAAAAGGAATTTCGTCAAAGGATCGCCAACAAACGAGAATTTCACAAAAGATAGCGAAATTCGCCAAAGGATGGCAAAAAAACGCAAATTTCGTCAAGGGACGGCGAAAAAAGCGCTAATTTCGACGAAGGGCCGAGGAAAAAACGTTTTTTTCGTCAAGAGATCGGGTATAAAGATTCGATTTTCGTCAAAAGATGAAAAATTCGTAAAAGGACCACGGAAAAACGGGAATTTCGTAAACGCGAATGTCGTCCAGAGATCACGAAAAACATGAATTTCGTACAAGGATCGCGAAAAAAAAACGCAAATTCAGTCAAAAATCACGAATTTCTTCAAAGGACCGCGAAAAAACGCGAATTTCGTAAAAGGATCGCAAAAAATGCGGATTTCGTCAAAGGATCGCAAAAAATGCGGATTTCGTCATAAGGTCGGGAATAAAACGCGAATTTCGTCAAGGGATCGTGGAAAAACACGAATTTCGTCAAAGGATCGCGAAAATAACGCAAATTTCGTCAAAGGATCTCGAAAATAACGCGAATTTCGTCAAAGGATTGCGAAAAAAACGAATATTTCTTTGAATTCGCGATTTTTTGACGGAATTCGCGTTTTTTTCGCGATTTTTCGACAAAATTCGCGTTTTTTCTTGATCTTTTGACGAAATTCACGCCGTTTTCTTCGCGATCCTTTGACGAAATTCGCGTTTTTTAGCGATCCATTTACGAAATTTTTCCTTTTAGGCATTTTTTCGGGATCACTTGACGCATTTCGCGTTTTTTTCGCGCCTCTTTGACGAAATTCGCGTTTTTTTCGCGCTTCTTTAACGAAATTCGCGTTTTTTCCCCGCAATCCTTAACAAAATTCGCGTGTTGCGATCCTCTAACGAAATTTGCATTTTTTGCCTGCTACAGTGACGAAATTCGATTTTTTTTGCAATCATTTTACGAAATTCACGTTTTTCTAGTGATCCTTCGACGAAACTGGCGTTTTTTTCGCGATCCTATGAAGAAAGTCGCGTTTTTTCGTGATTCTTTGACGAAATTCGCGAATTCCGTAAAAAAAGCGCGATTTTCGTCAAAGGACCGCGAAAAAAACGTGAATTTCGTTAAAGGATCGCTAAAAACGCGGATTTCGTCAAAGGACTGCGAAAAAAACGCGAATTTCGTCAAAGGTTCGGAAAAAAGCGCGAATTACTTCAAACGATAGTGATATACGTGAATTTCGTTACGCGAAAAAAACGCGATTTTCGTCAACGGATTGCGAAAAAATGCTAATTTCGTCAAAGGATCGCAAAAAACGCGAATTTCATCAAAACATTGCGAAAAAACGCAAATTTCGTCTAATGATCGGAGAAAAAACTTGAATTTCGCCAAAGGACCACGAAAAAAAGCGAATTTCGTCAAAGGATCGCGAAGAAAATGCTAATTTCGTCAACGAATCACGAAAAAAACGCGAATTTCTTCAAGCGATTGCGAAGAAACGCGAATTTCCTCAAAGGCCTGCTAAAAAAACGCGAATTTCGCAAAGGATATTTAAAAAATGCGAAATTCCTCAAAGGATCGCGAGAACAAAGAATCGCGATAAAAAACGGGCATTTCGTCAAAGTATCGCGATAAAAAAGGGAATTGCGTCAAGGGATCGCGAAAGAAAAGGAATTTCGTCAAAGGATGCCAAAAAAACGAGAATTTCGCAAAGGATCGCAAAAAACGCGAATTTCGTCAAAGTATCGCGAAAAAAAACGCGAATATCGTCAAAGGATGGCGTATAGAACGCGAATTTCATCAAAGGATGGGGGAAAAAACGCTTATTTAGTCAAAGGATCGAGTATACGATTCGATTTTCATCAAAAGACGCAAAATTCGTAAAAGAACCGGGGAAAAACGGGAATTTCGTGAAAGGATCACGAAAAAAACGCGAATTTCATCAAAGGACCGTGAGAAAATCGTGAATTTCGTCTAAGGATTGCGAAAAAACGCAAATTCCGTCAAATGATTGCGAAAGGATCGCGAAAAATCGCGAATTTCATAAAGGATTGCGGAAAAAACGCGATTTTCTTCAAAAGATCACGAAAGAAAGGCAAATTTCATTATTGGATCGAGAAGAAAAAGCGCGAAATTCGTCAAATGTGAGCGAAAATAACGCGAATTTCGTCAAACAATCTCGGAAAAGACAAGAATTTCGCCAAATGCCATGGAAAAAACACTAATTTCGTCAAAGGATCGAGTAAAGGATTCGATTTTCGTGAAAAGACGCAAAATTCGTAAAAGGGCCACGGAGAAACGGGAATTTCGTCAAAAGATCGCTGTAAAAGAACGCGAATTTCGTCAAAGGATGGCAAAAAAACGCAAATTTCGTGAAAGGATCGCGAAAAAAATGCAAATTTCGTCAAAGAATCGCGAAAAAAACGCAAATTTCGTCAAAGAATCGCGAAAAAAACGCGAATTTCGTTAAAGGATCGCGCGGAAAAAGCGCGAATTTCGTAAAAATGTCGCGAAAAAAAGCGAATTTCTTCAAAGAATATCGAAACAAAACGCGAATTTCGGATCAAAGGATCGTGAAAAAATGCTAATTTCGTCGAAGGCTCGCGAAAAAAAACGCAAATTTTGTCGAAGGATCGCAAAAATCCGCGAATTTCGTCAAAGGATCGCGGAAAAAACACGAATTTCATTAAAGGATACCGAAAAAATTCAAATTTTGTTAAAGGATCGCGAAGAAAAAGCGCGAACTTCGTTAAATGTCAGCGAAAAACGCGAATTTCGTAAAAGAATCGCAAAAATGACAAAAGTAAAAGACACAAAGGACAAAAGACGAAGTAGACAAAAAATGAAAGGGTTATCAACCCCCTCCCCCCGAATAATTCACATTTTTTTTGTTTTTTTTCCCCCAGAACACACAATCCTAATACATTGATGCCAATAGACAGAAATTTATTATTATTATTTTTAACAATATTTATGTAGGCAATTAAAGGGTCTCAGGACTCTTAAAATCGGAAAAAAAGAAAAAAAAAGACCATTTTCAACATTATAATATCTTAAAATGTATATAATTTTAAAATACAACTTTTATTGGGAAGAAAGATAAGTATATTCTTTCATTTCATGTATTTTAAAAATTGCAAGATGCAGAATTAGTATTTACAGGGGCCTCCAAACTGTCAAACACTTGTCGGGCAGAAAACTGGTATAACAGCTTACGCGCGCAGGATTACAAATGAATTTTACAGCTAGAATGAAATTTTTTGTGCCTAATTATACTTCAGATTGTAATAATTACCCTGAATCTAAATAAATTTTTATTTAAAGCATTTTTATATTTTTAATATAAAGTTGTATTTAGCTAATACAAAATTTTGAAAATTTCAACAGTATAATCACCTAAAAAATTATTTTTTTGAACACTAAAGAAGGAATTTTAGGTTCAGTTTATACAGACAAACAACTTTACCTCCACAAACTAATGCAAACATACAAGTACAATATACATTGTTTATTTTTGAAACTATTTAAAATGCCACTGAAATATATAAAATAAGAAAACAAAATCATTTTGCTTTAATGAAATGAATGACAACATGTTCATTTAATGCTGCTATTGTATTAAAAACAAAATATTAAAAAGAATTTCTTGCTCAAACTTTTCTAGGCCAAACAGCAAGTCGTTTTTCTTTAGAAACATATGACAATATGTACTCTTTCCTTATGTAAGGAAAGAGCCCTCTCTCAATCTTTGAGGGGGAAAAAAACAAAAATTTTAAAAATAGCATTAAAGTGCTAAAAAAGTACTACATATAAACAAAATTTTATTAAAAAGATAATGCATTGGTTCTATGATTTTAGTATGAATTATGAAAAATCTTTTAGAATAACCTATGTATGTCCCATTAGAATCAAATTAAATTTAAAAATATTATCATGTCTGCAAGATCATACTAGTGTGTATTTGCCGGTTATGCGGCGTGCGGCACGCTCTCAAGGTCAAATGAAGGTCATTCGGGAGTTTTTTATCTTACAGTACGACGTGGATAAGCGCGTTTTGGAGCGGAAGTTAGACCGGAAGTGTTGTTAGATAGTGATATTTTAGCGGAAGTGTGAATGGATAAGGTTTTTTGCGAATGATCGTGTTAGAGCAGGCTGATATATAGGGCGCTAAGATTTATTTTGAAAAAATATATATATATTTTTTAAAGAGTTAAAAAAATTTAGTTAAAGAATTTTTCAAGAGATAGAAAATTTTTCTTAAAAAATTTTTTGAGAATTTTTTTTTTTTTTTTCCCGCGTGATAGAAAAAAAAATTAAGAATTTATTTTTATTTTTATTTTCTTTTCTTTTTTTTGCATGATAGAAAAAAATTTTACGTATTTATTTTTTTTTTTTTTTTTCGCGTGATAGAAAATCTTTTTCTCTTTAAAAATTTTGATAATTTTTTTTTTTTTTTTGTTTCTTAAAAATTTTTCTTTTAAAAATTACCAAGACATGAAAATTTTTTCTTTTTGAAATTTTCTTTTACGAATTTAATTTTGAATTTGAACTCGTTAGAAAATTTGTTGTTCGAAATTTGTTTTTAACTCGAGTAATGTTGGTTGAATTATTTTTCCCTAAACGCTAACGTGGAATTCGAACGCGGTAAAATGGAATCACGGTTTAGTAATCACGTGGGTGTTAAATATACCTTCGCAAGCGTATTTAATGAATCGATGGGCTGAGTGTCACTTCACTGTATTTGACGATGTCATGTGGGAATGACTCATTTTTATCATGTCTTCGCGGGAAGAAGTTGTGAGCATTGTATGTTTATATATAACTGCATGTGATTTTAAATGTCTTTTCTGATATTATGCAAAGTGTTTGTGAAATGATCCTTCTTTCAGAAAAATGGTCCAATTTTAAAATGGCTGTTGTGAAATTCCGTTAAGTGATTTTCTTAGCATGTTTTTCTTAGTCTAGCATGTTTAAGAAATCTGTAGTCATGTAACAACAATCGCTGAGTTATTTTCGTGATTTTTTTTTTCCCTCGAATGAATGTGAGAAGATTTTTCTTTTTCACTTAAAATTTTCGGAAATGTGCTGTTCGAGAAGTTGATATGTGTAGATAAACATATTTTATCATTTTGGTATAAATGTTTGGAGGAAATGTACTATAACATGACGATATATATTGTGGAAATGAATTAGCGAGACTTAGAAAATGTCGCGATTTGCTTAAAATTTTCTGATGTGTGTTGTCCCAGAAGGGATGTTAGACTTTCGCATAGAGTGTTGCCACTGAATAAAGATTAATATAGTGTTGCCACTGAATAAAGAGAAATGTATATAACGAAATAAAATTGAAAGATGTTGTCACCAAACAAAGATAAATATATGCAAATAAATAAAAGGTAATGCCACCGAATTAAGAAAAAATGAGATGCCACTGAAAAACTGAGAAATAATAAAATAGACATTTAAGTTCTTAAGAACACATAAGGAAAAAAAATGCAAAAATTGCGTTAAAATTAAATTTGTAAATTAAAGTGTTGCCATTGAAAAAGAGAAAAAATAAAATAAACATTTCGAATTTTGTCTAAGAAATTATATTCAATTAAGTAAATATTTACTAAGTATTCATATAATATTATACTAAAAAGAAGAAAATATATAATATTTCAAATTTTGTTTGTAATTATGTTCAATTAAATAATATTTACTAAGTATTCATATAACATTTTACTAAAAATTGTATTCAATTAAGTAAAAAATTACTAAGTATTCCTGTAATACTATACTAAAAAAGAAAAAAATATATAATATTTCAAATTTTATCTAAGTAATGGTGTTCAATTAAATAATATTTACTTTTCATTCTCCCTGAATATAAAAACTGTTAGCTTGTGTTACCACACCAATCTTCAAAAAAGGATAAAACCACCATTCAAAATGAATTGTTGAAAATAATAAAATAAAATATATTGCTATACTCTTTTAACCTATGTGTTTATTTTTTCCAAAGTGATAGAGTATGCTCCACCCATTACAACTTTCAATGGAATGTTATAATTCGTACGTGTATAACTAAAGAAATAAACAATCCTATAATAATTAAAAATATATATCATGTCTATAAAATATCAAACTAAAAATCTTAATACTATGATTCATACTTTTCAAAAATTAAAAACAGTTAATACTGTTCTTCAAAAAAAGAATAAAACCATTAGCATTATATATATCATCCCATCACTTATATAAACAACCGTTATTCGCTTATTAATAATGAATATTATCATATGTTACCATGCAATTCTTCAAAAAAGGATAAAACCATTAACATAATACATATCATTCACCCTGTATATAAAAACTGTTACCTTGTGTTATCACACGATCCTTCAAAAAAGTATAAAACCACCATTCAAAATGAATTGTTTAAAACAAAATGCATTCCTATACTCTTTAATCTATGTGTTTATTTCTTTTTTTCAAAGTGATAAAGTATGATACCCCTATTACAACTTTTAATGGGATGTTATAATTTGTACATGTATAACTAAAGAAATAAACAATCCTATAATAATTAAAAATGTATAACATATCTATAAAATATCCCACTAAAAATCTTAATACTATGATTCATACTTTTCAAAAATTAAAAAAGTTGATACTATTCTTCGAAAAAGAATAAAACCATTAACATAATATATATCGCATCAATCAATTAATCAATCAATCATATCATATCATTACTAATATGTATGTTTATTTTGCTATACCTTTTAGAACTTTTAATAGAGTGTTAGAGTATAATTTGCATATGTATAACTTAAGAAAACAACAATTCTTTAATAAATAAAAAATATAACATAAGTTTAAAACATTAAACTAATAATCTTAATATTATAATTTATACTTTTTAAAATTAAAAAGTTTAAAACAACTTTATAAAATTTAAAAATTAAAACTTTGAAAAAAAACTTTATAAAATTTAAAAATTAAAACTTTGAAAGAAAAATACTTTTATAAAATTTAAAAATTAAAACTTTGAACAAAAACAAACTTTATAAAATTTTAAAAGTTAAAACTTTGAAAAAAAAAAAATTTAAAAAATTTAAAATTAAAACTTTAAAAAAAAACTTTATAAAATTTAAAAAATTAAAACTTTTAAAAAAAACATTATAAAATTTAAAATTAAAACTTTGAAAAAATTATAAAGTTTACAAAATTAAAAAAATTAAAACTTTGAAAATTTTTTAAAAATTAAGTTATCAAAATTAAAATAATATTTAAAAACTTCAAAAATTAAGTTTGCAAAAGCGAGTTTACCTGCTTGTACATGTACATGACTTTCAACATGTTATAGTTTAATATATATCTTCTTTTTTATCGTATAGAAGCAATAGATTTATATATATATATATATATATATATATATATATATATATATACACACACACATACATATATATACTTAATAAAAATATTTTTAAGTAAAAAGAAAAAATGAAAAAAAGGTATAATAATTAAAATTAAAAAATAAAAATCCAGTTTTAAAAATTTTTTTTTAAAATTTAAAAAATGTTTTTAAAAAGTTCAATTAGATTTAAAATAAAAGTATTCAATCATATCAGTCAATCAATCAACCAATCAAGATTTCAAATACAAGTAATCAATCAATCATATTAATTCAAATTCAAGTCATTTCAAGTAGTTAGCAGAAAAAATTACAATTTATCAAAAGTTAGTTTGCGTATCTATCTGTATATAAGACTTTAAAACTTCCACTATGTTTTTGTTTAGTATATATGTATTGTAACTTTCACTATGCTTTAGTTAAATAATTATAAATCTTTATGTTATCATCCTACCCTCATTATATCCTATAATTATACACTTCGAAACGTTAAAAGTGATATATTAATAAGTTCCTCAGTTTAAAAAATTAAAAATATTTAAAAAAATTAACTTAATAAAGTATTCAAAAATACTATAAGATAGTAAAAATTTGATGCATGCATGCCAAAAAATAATAAATTTACCATGTCTGAACTGAGAAAAGAAACGTTTAACTTGTCGCATTGCACATAGTGACGTTATCAACATTACGTGCCTCCCCCTTCATACCTTCTGAATGATCTATCTACAATCAGGTTGTATTATCAGTCATGTGATCTAACTAATATGAGTTATTAACAAGACACTAATCCTTTTCATCTCACTCTGCGGATATTTTCTTCAAAGTCTATTATTTTGTAATATCTTAAGTAACATGTTATTATATATTTGCAAACAAAATCCTATTAAATAACTTTCTTACTCTAGTGAACAAAGATTGATTTTTATACTGCTAAAGTATGATCATTCATTGTTTAACTGGATAATAATATATTTAGAAGTAGCTTAAATTTCCTATAAAAGCGAAGTTTTTTGTTACATCATTCATAGAATTCAAGTATGAGTATTAACCAAGTTTTATGCATTATAATACGCTATAACAACATTGCGAAACTTTAAAAAACAACTATACATAAACATTCATATAAAAAGCAACAAATTATATATTCATACAACATATTATTCGATATGTACATATCGAAAAATAGTGGGACTTACCGTACTTAGAATCAGAAAAGAAATACTCAGTTTATCAGATTGCAGATCATGACGTAATCGATAAGATATCACGTGCTTCCATCATGCCTTCTGGAATGTTCAATGTACAATCAGACTATGTTATCAAGTCACGAGGTCTAACTGATATGAGTTGTTAACACGACGTCAGCCATTTTCAATTTAGTTCTTGAATATGTAGGTTGGATATTTTCTTCAGTCTTATTTTGTGAAATCTTAAGTACCAGCATATCACGTATTTGCAAACAAAAATCCCATTAAAAACTTTCTCACTATTGTGAACAAAGATTGATTTTCATAGTATTAAAGTATAGTCATTGATAATATTTGATTGATTACTTTACCGTTATTAATATTATTATTAATATTATTAATATTAAATATAAAAGCGGAAGCTTTTATTGCATCATTCATAGAATTCAAGTTTGAATATTAACCAAGTTTTATATACTTATAAAAACTATTTATACTAGAATATATACTAGTATACTAGTATATACATAGTATAAATTATATAAGTATATAAAACTTACCAAGTTTTATATACTTATAAAAACTATTTATACTATGTATATACTAGTATACTAGAATATATTCTAGTATAAATAGTTTTTAGTATATAAAACTTGGTTGATATTCAAACTTGAATTCTATGAATGATGCAATAAAAGCTTTCGCTTTTATATTTAATATTAATAATATTAATAATAATATTAATAACGGTTAAGTAATCAATCAAATATTATCAATGACTATACTTTAATACTATGAAAATCAATCTTTGTTCACAATAGTGAGAAAGTTTTTAATCGGATTTTTGTTTGCAAATACGTGATATCCTGGTACTTAAGATTTCAGAAAATAAGACTGAAGAAAATATCCAACCTACATATTCAAGAACTAAATTGAAAATGGCTGACGTCGTGTTAACAACTCTTATCAGTTAGACCTCGTGACTTGATAACATAGTCTGATTGTACATTGAACATTCCAGAAGGCATGATGGAAGCACGTGATATCTTATCGATTACGTCATGATCTGCAATCTGATAAACTGAGTATTTCTTTTCTGACTCTAAGTACGGTAAGTCCCACTATTTTTCGATATGTACATATCGAATAATAATATGTTGTATGAATATATAATTTGTTGCTTTTTATATGAATGTTTATGTATAGTTGTTTTTTAAAGTTTCGCAATGTTGGTATAGCGTATTATAATATATAAAACTTGATCAATACTCATACTTGAATTCTATGAATGATGTAACAAAAAACTTCGCTTTTATAGGAAATTTAAGTTACTTCTAAATATATTACTATCCAGTTAAACAATGAATGATCATACTTTAGCAGTATAAAAGTCAATCTTTGTTCACTAGAGTAAGAAATTTATTTAATAGGATTTTGTTTGCAAATATATAATAACATGTTACTTAAGATTTTACAAAATAATAGACTTTGAAGAAAATATCCGCAGTGTGAGATGAAAAGGACTAGTGTCTTGTTAGTAACTCATATTAGTTAGATCACATGACTGATAATACAACCTGATTGTAGATAGGTCATTCAGAAGGTATGAAGGGGGAGGCACGTAATGTTGATAACGTCACTATGTGCAATGCGACAAGTTAAACGTTTCTTTTCTCAGTTCAGACATGGTAAATTTATTATTTTTTGGCATGCATGCATCAAATTTTGACTATCTTATAGTATTTTTGAATACTTTATTAAGTTAATTTTTTTTAATATTTTTAATGTTTTAAACTGAGGAACTTATTAATATATCGCTTTAACGTTTCGAAGTGTATAATTATAGGATATAATGATGGTAGGATGATAACATAAAGATTTATAATTATTTAACTAAAGCATAGTGAAAGTTTCAATACATATATACTAAACGAAAACATAGTGAAAGTTTTAAAGTCGTATATACAGATAGATACGCAAACTCACTTTTGATAAATTGTAATTTTTTCTGCTAATTTGTAATACTTGAATTGACTTGAATTTGAATTAATATGATTGATTGATTACTTTTATTTGAAATCTTGATTGGTTGATTGATTGATTGATATGATTGAATACTTTTATTTTAAATCTAATTGAACTTTTTAAAAACATTTTTTAAATTTTTTTAAAACTAGATTTTTATTTTTTAAATTTTGGAAAACTTCTTTATTTATTTTTTAATTTTAATTATTATAACTTTTTTTTCCTTTTTACTTAAAAATATTTTTATTATGTATATATATATATATGTGTGTGTGTGTGTGTGTATATATATATATATATATATAAATTTATTGCTTCTATACGATAAAAAAGAAGATATATATTAAACTATAACATGTTGAAAGTCATGTACATGTACAAGCAGGTAAACTCGCTTTTGCAAACTTAATTTATGAAGTTTTTAAATATTATTTTAATTTTGATAACTTAATTTTTAAAAATTTTTCAAAGTTTTAATTTTGTAATCTTTATAATTTTTTCAAAGTTTTAATTTTAAATTTTATAAAGTTTTTTTTTCAAATGTTTTAATTTTTTAAATTTTATAAAGTTTTTTTTAAGTTTTAATTTTAAATTTTATAAAGTTTTTTTTTCAAAGTTTTAACTTTTAAAATTTTATAAAGTTTTTTTTTTTTAAGTTTTAATTTTTAAATTTTATAAAAGTTTTTTTCTTTCAAAGTTTTAATTTTTAAATTTTATAATGTTTTTTTTCATAGTTTTAATTTTTAAGTTTTATAAAGTTGTTTTAAACTTTTTAATTTTAAAAAGTATAAATTATAATATTAAGATTATTAGTTTAATGTTTTAAACTTATGTTATATTTTTTATTTATTAAAGAATTGTTGTTTTCTTAAGTTATACAAATGCAAATTATACTCTAACACTCTATTAAAAGTTCTAAAAGGTATAGCAAAATAAACATACATATTAGTAATGATATGATATGATTGATTGATTGATATGACTGATTGATTGATACGATATATATTATGTTAATGGTTTTATTCTTTTTCGAAGAATAGTATCAACTTTTTTAATTTTTGAAAAGTATGAATCATAGTATTAAGATTTTTAGTGGGATATTTTATAGATATGTTATACATTTTTAATTATTATAGGATTGTTTATTTCTTTAGTTATACATGTACAAATTATAACATCCCATTAAAAGTTGTAATAGGGGTATCATACTCTATCACTTTGAAAAAAAATAAACACATAGATTAAAGAGTATAGGAATGCATTTTGTTTTAAACAATTCATTTTGAATGGTGGTTTTATACTTTTTTGAAGGATCGTGTGATAACACAAGGTAACAGTTTTTATATACAGGTTGAATGATATGTATTATGTTAATGGTTTTATCCTTTTTTGAAGAATAGTATGGTAACACAAGGCAATCGTTTTTATATACAGGGTGAATGATATACTATGTTAATGGTTTTATCCTTTTTTGAAGAATTGCATGGTAACCAATGGCGTGGCGTCCGGTCATCGCTGGATGCGGCGATGACCAAACAATATTTTAAAACTCTTAATAAGCTTTTAAAACTCTACGATCCAGTTTTAGCAGAACATTTGGAGTTCATGTATAAGTGAAGGTAAGATTTAAAGTTTCTTTTTTGAACATTCAACCATTGAATTTTAGAGTTAATAATTTTTCACCACAAACTTAAATAATTGCGATGACCACAGAAACTTTTCACGCCACGCCACTGATGGTAACATATGATAATATTCATTATTACTAAGCGAATAACGGTTGTTTATATAAGTGATGGGATGATATATATAATGCTAAGGGTTTTTTTCTTTTTTTGAAGAATAGTATTAACTGTTTTTAATTTTTGAAAACTATGAATCATAGTATTAAGATTTTTAGTTTGATATTTTATAGACATGATATATATTTTTAATTATTATATGATTGTTTATTTCTTTAGTTATACACGTACGAATTATAACATCCCATTAAAAGTTGTAAGGGGGGGAGCATACTCTATCACTTTGAAAAAATAAACACATAGGTTAAAAGAGTATAGCAATATATTTTATTTTATTACTAGCTGACCCGCCCGGCGTTGCCCGGGCCAGTAATATGAATGAATCTGAAATTTTTATCGCAGGTCCGTACAGAGGGCGGTGGGTGTGGAGACGGTGCAAATTACCAGGGCCCGACTCTCCAAAAGTTCCAGTTCCAAAGTTGTGTAAATTCACAGATTAAGTTTTTAAGTTTTTATATGCCTCATATTTTTTTTTATTCCAAATTAATTGATGAATTCAGTTAATATTTAATTATATTTTCAATAATTTAATTTTTTATTTAAAATCTTTAGAAGAAAAAACAATTACAAATACAACATAAACTGTAATATTGAAAAAGAAATAAAATTTTTAACAAATATTTCTATATAGATTTTAAAAAAAAAGTATCATCCAGCAAATTTATTTTCTAATCGAGTAAAGCCTTTTTATAACGGAATCCAGCAATAAAAAAAAAAGAGTTCCAGCTCCCCTCTCTCCAAAAATGCTATTATACTTTGTTCAATTTAGATAACCTGCATAAAACGGAATGTATCACTGGTCGTTTTCGTTTCCGTCTAACCAGATTTTATTGTATCTTACTTCTGGTGGGCCCGTAATAATATTCTTAAATGAACCTGAAATTTGTATCGCATGTCCGTACAGAGGGGGGGGGGGGGGTAAACAAAATTACTTTAACGTCATGATAACATTTTGTAAATTTCTTGCTGCTGATTAATTAGCATTTCCAATACAGTGCTTTGCAGAAATTGGACGTTTTACTCAAACACTCAAAGTCCCACAGTTATGCCACGGAACGTTTAAATCAGTAATTTGGATTTCAGAAGCAACGGGTTTATGCTACGGTTAAGCCTATTTTAGCGATCGCTTTTATGCTCTGTGTTTAACGGTGTTCCCCATTCAATCTATTTCGATTTTCTGTTCTTAATTTGGCTTCTTCACTTTCAAGCATTAGCCGAGATCTTTTGCGGACATTTCAAATGATATTTTGAAACTCTATAATTGCAGCGAAAGCGCGAAACATCACGGAGCTCGTTCCTCCACGGCAAAATGTAAATAAACCCCATCGCCCTAAATCCTGCCAAAGGACTATTACCAATGAGATGCGTTTCTCGGGCGTTGCCATTAGACAATAACAAATAACCACGAATTCTGTGCCACGTACGTTAGCGTAATATATATATAGATTTTAAACAATTCATTTTGAATGGTGGTTTTTTCCTTTTTTGAAGATTGGTGTGATAACACAAGCTAACAGTTTTTATATACAGGGAGAATGATAAGTAAATATTATTTAATTGAACACCATTTCTTAGATAAAATGTGAAATATTATATATTTTTTTCTTTTTTAGTATAGTATTACATGAATACTTAGTAATTGTTTACTTAATTGAATACAATTTTTAGTAAAATGTTATATGAATACTTAGTAAATATTATTTAATTGAACATAATTACAAACAAAATTTGAAATATTATATATATTTTTCTTTTTAGTATAATATTATATGAATACTTAGTAAATATTTACTTAATTGAATATAATTTCTTAGACAAAATTCGAAATGTTTATTTTATTTTTTCTCTTTTTCAATGGTAACACTTTAATTTACAAATTTAATTTTAACGCAATTTTTGCATTTCTTTTTCTTATGTGTTCTTAAGAACTTAAATGTCTATTTTATTATTTCTCATTTTTTCAATGGCATCTCATTTTTTCTTAATTCGGTGGCATTACCTTTTATTTCTTTGCATATATTTATCTTTGTTTGGTGAAAACATCTTTTAATTTCATTTCGTCATATACATTTCGCTTTATTGCATGCCAACTCTTTCAATTTTATTTCGTTATATACATTTCTCTTTATTCAGTGGCAACACTGTATTAATCTTTATTCGGTGGCAACACTCTATGCGAAAGTCTAACATCCCTTCTGGGACAACACACATCAGAAAATTTTATGCAAATCGCGACATTTTCTAAGTCTCGCTAATTCATTTCCACAATATATAGCATCATGTTATAGTACATTTCCTCCAAAAATTTATACCAAAATGATAAAATATGTTTATCTACACATATCAACTTCTCGAACAACACACTTCCGAAAATTTTAAGTGAAAAAGAAAAATCGTCTCACATTCATTCGAGGGGGAAAAAAAAAATTCACGAAAATAGCTCAGCGATTGTTGTTACATGACTACAGATTTCTTAAACATGCTAGACTAAGAAAAACATGCTAAGAAAATCACTTAACGGAATTTCACAACAGCCATTTTAAAATTGGACCATTTTTCTGAAAGAAGGATCATTTCACAAACACTTTGCATAATATCAGAAAAGACATTTAAAATCACACACAGTTATATATAAACATACAATGCTCACAACTTCTTCCCGCGAAAACATGATAAAAATGAGTCATTCCCACATGACATCGTCAAACACAGTGAAGTGACACTCAGCCCATCGATTCATTATATACGCTTGCGAAGGTATATTTAACACCCAAGTGATTACTAAACCGTGATTCCATTTTACCGCGTTCGAATTCCACGTTAGCGTTTAGGGAAAAATAATTCAACCAACATTACTCGAGTTAAAAACAAATTTCGAACAACAAATTTTCTAACGAGTTCAAATTTAAAATTAAATTCGTAAAAGAAAATTTTAAAAAGAAAAAATTTCCATGTCTGGGTAATTTTCAAAAGAAAAATTTTTAAGAAAAAAAAATTAAATTCTCAAAATTTTTAAAGAGAAAAAAGTTTTTCTATCACGCGAAAAAAAAAAATAAATTAAAAAATAAATTCGTAAAATTTTTTTCTATCATGCAAAAAAAATTAAATTCTCAAAAAAAATTTTAAGAAAAATTTTCTATCTCTTGAAAAATTCTTTAACTAAATTTTTTTAACTCTTTAAAATATATATATATATATTTTCAAAATAAATCTTCGCGCCCTAAATATCAGCCTGCTCTAACACGATCATTCGCAAAAAAACTTATCGATTCACACCTCCTCTAAAATATCACTATCTAACAACACTTCCGGTCTAACCTCCGCTCCAAAACGCGCTTATCCACGTCGTACTGTAAGATAAAAAACTCCCGAATGACCTTCATTTGACCTTAAGAGCGTGTCGCATAACCAGCAAATACACACTACTGATCATAATCATAAATATCTATTCTTTCTTCGTAAATTAATTATATCATTATTTTGTATAATTTTATGCTTGCAAAATTAAAGTTTTTTTAAATTTAATATTTATCATTATCTCATACGTAATGAATTGTAATAGTTATAAAGTTCATTTGTAATCAAGGCATGTCAGTTAGCTTTGGCTTTTTTAATTTTGTAAGTACCCCTTGCATCGTGAATTTTAATTAACTAAATTTCCCTTTTATTTGGTGCTTTTAAAAAAGAATAGTAAAATTTATTCTTCTCAAGGGATTTAAGATAATTAAACACTTGGAAAAAGAGGAAGTAAGATTTTTTTTTCTTTTTGGCAGTAAAGCAAATATTACTTCAACGGGGGTTAAGAGTAGCAGTCTACCGAAGAAAGAAATTAACGTTCAATTCTCTTTTACTTTTCTTCTTATTATTTTTTTTTAAAGCTGGTTGAAATTTATTTTGGAATATTTGTTATTTTCTAATTGTTAAATTTTGTGTAGTACTCAAAACGGATACATTTATCTTTATTATTCTTTATTGCACAGAAATTCTAAAATATGCCTATTACCAGAAAAATTGCATAAAAATATTTAATTTAATAAAATCTAAAATTACGTATAAAATATTCTGTTACAACTTTTCCGGTACTGTAATGAATGAAATATAGTAACTATGCGAATGAATTTGACAGCCTGAAATTAACTCTTAAAAGGGTAAGAATACACTTTTGCAGATAGAAGGTGACTAAATGCTTCTTTAATAAGTTTCAAAATCAAAGTATTCTTTTTTGTGTAACTTTAGAAATAAAGAAGCAATGAGTTTTACATGCAGTAAACCATTTTTCAAATACCTGTTACAATAAATAGACATAGAATGTCCATTGTCCTCCGAACGAGTATAGGCAATAATAATACAGGGTGTCCAACGAATAAGACCCTGATTTCAAGATTAAATATCCCCAAAACAAAGATCAATACAATTATGCGGTAAACGGTTTGTTTATTAGCTAAGCTCTAAAAATGTTATACAGAAATTTCAAAATTTAGTTGTAAAAACCGTTAACAGATGGCGGTGTCATCGCAATGCCTATAACTTGTGCACTAACGTCTCATTCCTAGATGCTCTCCTTATGGTAGAACGAAAATTGGGAAAGTCCACTTTTTCATGGGGTGATGTGCAGAAGTGGAGATATCTAATCACAGAATTAATGCATCATCTTTAATTTTGGAGAATTTTAATAAAAAAACTTAGAAATCATTATATAAGAACTTATTAAAATATTTTATTTGAGTGATGTGCAGAAGCGGAGCCATGTGTTGAAAGAATTGAGATTTGTTTCAAATTTTGTTATAAGTTATTTCGATCTGGATACCAGCATCTCTGTGGTATGTCTTTTCTCTCCTAATTGGTAGATCGTGAAATTGAATCCAAGCAGAGGAGGATTTGAAAAAATTGGAAATCTTTACTTTTTAATATTTATTTAAATTGTGAAAAAAGGTTTGAACAAAAAAAATCCAAAGTTTCTAGTTTTAAATTTAATTAAGCTAAAAGAAACCTCTTTTTTAAAAATTATTGAGCATTGGTAATAATGATTCATAAATCATTTTTTTTTAAATTGTAGAAAATAGTTTGAATGAAAAAATACAAAGTTTCTATTTTTTAAAAGTTAATTAAGTTAAAAAAATCATTTTAATTTTAAAAACTCATTTTCATTTTTTTTATCATTGAGCACAGAAGTATGGTGTAGTTTCTAGCGATATGATCCAAAGTCTTGGAAAGGAGTGCAGCCGCCAAAATACTTTTGCATCGACGTTGATGATATGACTTATCATCAATTCCTTTTTAAAATGAAACAATTTAATGCATAATTTCTGTCCCTAAAACTTTGTTTACAAAGAAAAGAAATATATGCGTTGTGCTAAAACCAAAATATTATGCCGTGACTTAAAAATAAATGCAAAGTGCAAAAAAGTGCTTTGTTTTTTATAATAATTGAGGTATAAACAATAATACCAAATTATTATGCCGTGATTTAAAAATATAAAAAATAAATAAAAAGTACAAAATTATTTTTCTAAATATATGCATTTTGATTTAAATACTTATATGGCGTTAAAAATTGAATTTAATAAAATATTTAATAAGTTCTTATATAATAATTTCTAAACTTTTTATTGCAAAATTATATTAATTGAAATTCTCTAAAATTAAAGTTGATGCAATAATTCTGTGACCAGATGTCTCCACTTCTGCACATCACCCAAACGAAAAAGTGGACTTTCTCAATTTTCGTTCTTCCATAGAGAGCCATCTAGGAATGAGACGCTTGTGCTATGGAATTCGAAGCACAATTTATAGGCATTGCGGTTGCAGCGCCATCTGTTAATGGTTTTTGTAACTAAATTTTGAAACTTCTGTATAACACTTTTACAGCTTAGTTAATTAACAAACCGTTTACCGCATAATTTTATTGATCTTTGCTTTTGAGATATTTAATTTTGAAATCAGGGTCTTATTCGCTGGACACCCTGTAAGTCTCTGCAATACTTTTCATCCATATTAGAGAAAGAATCAATAAATTTAAGAAGGTAAAGGGAATTTTTTCTCTTTTTGAAAGACTCTAAAACATCATAAAGTTTTTCCAACTCACACACACACAAAAATTAAACAACTACTGTTACAAAAGCTAGAAATGCGCGTTATATTGGAATTCTTGGTGAAATTTAGTGGTACCCAAAACATTAGTGTTATTCTATCTACCTTAAAATTTGAAGGTTTCTCATGACCCTAATAATATGTAGATATACAGAGCCTTTACTATAATCTAGCTTACGAAAAAGACGAATTGTCGTGCAAAGCATATATATGAAAATAATCGTAGGTATTTTCTAATACGCATAATCACAATATTAATGTGGTATATAATTAAAACATATATGTCGCTAAGCATGAAACATACACTTATTAATTATTGCATAATAATACAATTCAGTTTAACAATAAGTGATTTACGGCATTATTTTGTACTTTAACTGATTATATAATTAAAATATAAATGTCGCTAAGCATGAAATACACACTTATTAATTATTGCATAATAATACAATTCAGTTTAACAATAAGTAATTTACGGCATTATTTTGTACTCTTATTGATTATAAAACTATATATAAAAACCACTTGAAAACATAAAACTAATTTAATATTTGCTTAAACTTTAAAAATACAGGATTTTTAATTTAAATTAACAGGGAAATTCTCAGGAAAATTTAAAAGGATGGCGAAAAAAGCACGAATCTCGACAAAGGACCGCGGAAAAACTTGAATTTCGTAAAAGGATCGCGAAAAAAAAACGCGAATTTCGTCCAGAGATCACGAAAAAACGAGAATTTCATCTAAGGATGGCGAAAAAAACGCGAATTCGTTCAAAGGATCGTGAAACAAAACGAGAACTTACTCAAAGCATCGCGATAAAAAAAAGCGGATTCCGTCAAAGCATCGCGAAAAAAAAGTAATTTCACACAGGATCGCCAAAAACGAGAATTTCGCAAAGGATCACAAAAAACGTGAATTTCGTCAAAGGATCGCGAAAAAACGCGAATTTCGTCAAAAGATCGGGTATAAGATTCGATTTTCGTCAAAAGACGCAAAATTCGTAAAAGGACCGCGGAAAAACGGGAATTTCGTACAAAGATCGCGAAAAAAACGCGAATTTCGTCTAAGGATCGCGAAAAAAACGCGAATTCCGTCAAAGGATCGCGAAAAAAACGCGAATTCCGTCAAAGGATCGTGAAAAAAACGCGAATTCCGTCAAAGGATCGTGAAAAAAACGCGAATTTCTTCAAAGGATCGCGAAAAAAACGCGAATTTAGTCGAAAGACCACGAAAAAAACGCGAATTTCGTTCAAGGACCGAGAGAAAAAACGAATTTTGTCTAAGGATCGCGAAAAATACGAAAATTTCGTCGAAGGACCACGAAAACGCGCGAATTTCGTCAAAGAATCGCGAAAAACACGCGAATTTCATTGAAGGACCACGAAAACGCGCGAATTCCGTCATAGGATCGCGAATTTCGTCTAATGGTCGCAAAAAAAACGCGAATTTTGTCAAAGAATCACGAAAAGCACGAATTTCCTCAAAGGATCGCGAAAACAACCGCGAATTTTCTCAAAGGATCGCGAGAAAATGCGAATTTCGACAAAGGATCAAGAAAAAACGCGAATTCCGTCAAAGGATCTCGAAAAAAAAATGCGAATTTCTTCAAAGAATCGCGAAAAAAAAGCGAATTTCGTCGAAGGATCGCGAATTTCATCAAAGGACCTTGAAAAAAACGCGAATTCCGTCAAAGGATCGCGAAACAATCGCGAATTTCTTCAAAGGATCGCGAAAAATTCGTGAATTTCTTCAAAAAATCGCGAAAAAAACGCGAATTCCGTCAAAAAATTTCGAATAACGTCAAAAGGCCGAGAGGAAAAGGAGAATTTCGTAAAATGATTGCGAAAAAAACGCGAATTTCGTCAAAGTTGCACGCAAAAAACGCAAATTTCGTCAAAGGATCGCAAAAAACGCGAATTTCGTTAAGGATTGTGGGGAAAAAGCGCGAATTTCGCGAAAGGATCGCGAAAAACGGAATTTCGTAAAAGGATCGCTAAAAAACGCGAATTTCGTCAAAGGATCGCTTAGAAAAAGCGTGATTTTCGATATAAGGTCGCGAAAAAAACGCGAATTTCGTTCAAGGATCGCGAAAAATGAGCGAATTCCGTTCAAGGATCGTGAAAAAAACGCAAATACCGTTCAAGGATAGTGAAAAAACGCAAATTTCGTATAAGGATCGCAAAAAAACGCGAATTCCGCCAAAGGATCTCGAAAAAAAGTGCGAATTTCTTCAAAGAATCGCGAAAAAAACGCAAATGTCGTTCAAGGATCGCGAATAAAACGAAAATTTCGTTTAAGGATCGCGAAAAAACGCGAATTTCGTCGAAAGCCCACAAAAAACGCGAATTTCGTTCAAGGATCGCGAAAAAAACGCGAATTTCGTCTAAGGATCGCAAAAAAACGCGAATTCCGTCAAAGGATCTCAAAAAAAAATGCGAATTTCAAAGGGCCGCGAGGAAAAGGAGAATTTCGTAAAATGATTGCGAAAAAACGCAAATTTCGTCAAAGGATCACGAAAAAAACGCAAATTTCGTCGAATGACCACGAAAAAAACGCGAATTTCGTTCGAGGATCGCGAAAAAAACGTGAATTCCGTTCAAGGATCGCGGAAAAACGAAAATTTCGTTTAAGGATCGCGAATAAAACGCGAATTTCGTTCAAGGATGGCGAAAAAACGCGAATTCCGTCAAAGGATCTCGAAAAAAAATGCGAATTTCGTCGAAGGATCGCGAATTTCATCAAAGGACCTTGAAAAAAACGCGAATTCCGTCAAAGGATCGAGAAAAAATCGCGAATTTCTTCAAAGGATCGCGAAAAATCCACGAATTTCTTCAAAAGATCGCGAATTCCGTCAAAAAATTGCGAATAACGTCAAAGGGCCGCGACGAAAAGGAGAATTTCGTAAAATGATTGCGAAAAAAACGGGAATTTCGTCACAGTAGCAGGCAAAAAACGAAAATTTCGTCAAAGGATGGCAAAAATCGCGAATTTCGCCAAAGGATCGCGAAAAAACGGAATTTCGTAAAAGGATCGCTAAAAACGCGAATTTCGTCAAAGGATCGCTTAGAAAAAGCGTGATTTTCAATATAAGGTCGCGAAAAAAAAACGCAAATTTCGTCGAATGACCACGAAAAAAAACGCGAATTTCGTTCAAGGATCGCGAAAAAAGAGCGAATTCCGTTCAAGGATCGCGAAAAAAACGCATATACCGTTCAAGGATAGTGAAAAAAACGCGAATTTCGTTCAAGGGTCGCGAAAAAAACGCAAATTCCGTTCAAGGATCGCGAATGAAACGAAAATTTCGTTTAAGGATCGCGAAAAAACGCGAATTTCGTCGAAGGACCACAAACAAACGCGAATTTCGTTCAAGGATCGCGAAAAAACGCGAATTTCGTCTAAGGATCGCAAAAAAACGCGAATTCCGTCAAAGGATCTCAAAAAAATGCGAATTTCTTCAAAGAATCGCGAAAAATCCACGAATTTCTTCAAAAGATCGCGAAAAAAACGCGAATTCCGTCAAAAAATTGCGAAAAAAACGCGAATTCCGTCAAAAAAATGCGAGGAAAAGGAATTTCTTAAAATGATTGCGAAAAAAAAGCAAATTTCGTCAAAGGATCACGAAAAAAGCGCAAATTTCGTCGAATGACAACGAAAAAAACGCGAATTTCGTTCAAGGATCGCGATAAAAACGCAAATTTCGTTCAAGGATCGCGAAAAAACGCAAATTTCGTCGACGGATCGCGAAAAAAAACGCAAATTTCGTAAAAGGATCTCTAAAAAACACGAATTTCGTCAAAAGATTGCTAGCGAATTTCGTCTTTCGTCAGGGAATCGCGATAAAAAGCGCGAATTTCGTCAAAGTATCGTGAAACAAAACGCGAATTTCGTCAAAGCATCGCGATAAAAAGGGGATTCCGTCAAAGCATCGCGAAAAATAAAGAATTTCACAAAGGATCGCCAAAAAACGAGAATTTCGCAAAAACGCGAATTTCGTCAAAAGATCTCGAAAAAACGCGAATATAGTCAATGGATGGCGAAAGAAACCCGAATTTCGTCAAATGATGGCGAAAAAAGCACGAATTTCGACAAAGCGCCGCGGAAAAAAGCTTATTTCGTCAAAAGATCGGGTATAAGATTCGATTTTCGTCAAAAGACGCAAAATTCGTAAAAGGACCGCGGAAAAACGGGAGTTTCGTACAAATATCGCGAAAAAACGCGAATTCTGTCAAATGATCGCGAAAAAAACGCGAATTCTGTCAAAGGATCGCGAAAAAAACGCGAATTCTGTCAAAGGATAACGAAAAAAACGCGAATTTCTTCAAAGAATCAGGAAAACATGAATTTCCTCAAAGGATCGCGAGAAAATGCGAATTTCGTCAAAGGATCAAGAAAAAAACGCGAATTCCGTCAAAAAATTTCGAATAACGTCAAAAGGCAGCAAGGAAAAGGAGAATTTCGTAAAATGATTGCGAAAAAAACGCGAATTTCGTCAAAGTAGCAGGCAAAAAACGCAAATTTCGTCATAGGATCACGAAAAAAACGCAAATTTCGTCGAATGACCACGAAAAAAACGCGAATTTCATCCAAGGATCGCGAAAAAAACGAAATTTCCGTTCAAGGATCGAAAAAAACGCAAATTTCGTTCAAGGATCGCGAATAAAACGCGAATTTCGTTCAAGGATCGCGAAAAAAACGAAAATTTCCTTCAAGGATTTCGAATAAAACGTGATTTTGGTCTAAGGATCGCGAAACAAACACGAATTTCGTCGAAGGACTACAAAAAAACGCGAATTTCGTCAAAGGATCGCGATAACTACGTGAATTTCGTCAAAGGATCGCGCAAAATACGCAAGTTTCGTCCAATGGTATTGAAAAAACGCGAATTTCGTCAAAGAATCAGGAAAACACGAATTTCCTCAAAGGATCGCGAGAAAATGCGAATTTCGTCAAAAGATCAAGAAAAAACGCGATTTCCGTCAAAAAATTGCGAATTTCGTCAAAGGACCCCGAAGAAAAGGAGAGTTTTTTAAAATGATTGCGAAAAAAACGCGAATTTCGTAAAGTAGCAGGCAAAAAACGCAAATTTCGTCAAAGGATCGCAAAACGCGATTTTCGTTAAGTATTGCGGGGGGAAAAGCGCGAATTTCGTCAAAGGATCACGAAAAAAGCGCGAATTTCGTCAAAGGATCACGAAAAAACGCGAATTTCGTAAAAGGATCTCTAAAAACACGAATTTCGTCAAAAGATCGCTAGAAAACGCGAATTTCGTCTTCCGTCAGAGAATCGCGATAAAAAGCGCGAATTTCGTCAAAGTATCGTGAAACAAAACGCGAATTTCGTCAAAGCATCGCGATAAAAAAGGGGATTCCGTCAAAGCATCGCGAAAAATAAAGAATTTCACAAAGGATCGCCAAAAAACGAGAATTTCGCAAAAACGCGAATTTCGTCAAAAGATCTCGAAGAAACGCGAATATCGTCAAAGGATGGCGAAAGAAACTCGAATTTCGTCAAATGATGGCGAAAAAAGCACGAATTTCGACAAAGCGCCGCGGAAAAAACGCCTATTTCGTAAAAAAAGATCGGAAGAATCGATTTTCGTCAAAAGACGCAACATTCGTAAAAGGACCGCGGAAAAACGGGAATTTCGTACAAAGATCGCGAAAAAACGCGAATTTCGTCTAAGGATCGCGGAAAAAACGCGAATTCTGTCAAAGGATCGCGGAAAAACGCAAATTTCGTTTAAGGATCGCGAATAAAACGCGAATTTCGTTCAAGGATGGCGAAAAAACGCGAATTCCGTCAAAGGATCTCGAAAAAAAAATGCGAATTTCGTCGAAGGATCGCGAATTTCATCAAAGGACCTTGAAAAAAACGCGAATTCCGTCAAAGGATCGAGAAAAAATCGCGAATTTCTTCAAAGGATCGCGAAAAATCCACGAATTTCTTCAAAAGATCGCGAATTCCGTCAAAAAATTGCGAATAACGTCAAAGGGCCGCGACGAAAAGGAGAATTTCGTAAAATGATTGCGAAAAAAACGGGAATTTCGTCACAGTAGCAGGCAAAAAACGAAAATTTCGTCAAAGGATCGCAAAAATCGCGAATTTCGCCAAAGGATCGCGAAAAAACGGAATTTCGTAAAAGGATCGCTAAAAACGCGAATTTCGTCAAAGGATCGCTTAGAAAAAGCGTGATTTTCAATATAAGGTCGCGAAAAAAAAACGCAAATTTCGTCGAATGACCACGAAAAAAAACGCGAATTTCGTTCAAGGATCGCGAAAAAAGAGCGAATTCCGTTCAAGGATCGCGAAAAAAACGCATATACCGTTCAAGGATAGTGAAAAAAACGCGAATTT
This sequence comes from Maratus speciosus, assembly GCA_963932465.1. Classification (NCBI taxonomy): domain Eukaryota; kingdom Metazoa; phylum Arthropoda; class Arachnida; order Araneae; family Salticidae; genus Maratus; species Maratus speciosus. The sequence goes on along the minus strand of OZ010796.1, from coordinate 545,314,413 downwards.
CGTTCAAGGGTCGCGAAAAAAACGCAAATTCCGTTCAAGGATCGCGAATGAAACGAAAATTTCGTTTAAGGATCGCGAAAAAACGCGAATTTCGTCGAAGGACCACAAAAAAACGCGAATTTCGTTCAAGGATCGCGAAAAAACGCGAATTTCGTCTAAGGATCGCAAAAAAACGCGAATTCCGTCAAAGGATCTAAAAAAAAATGCGAATTTCTTCAAAGGATCGCGAAAAATCCACGAATTTCTTCAAAAGATCGCGAAAAAAACGCGAATTCCGTCAAAAAATTGCGAAAAAAACGCGAATTCCGTCAAAAAAATGCGAGGAAAAGGAATTTCTTAAAATGATTGCGAAAAAAAAGCAAATTTCGTCAAAGGATCACGAAAAAAGCGCAAATTTCGTCGAATGACAACGAAAAAAACGCGAATTTCGTTCAAGGATCAAGAAAAAAAACGCGAATTTCGTTCAAGGATCGCGAAAAAAACGCAAATTTCGTTCAAGGATCGCGAAAAAACGCAAATTTCGTCGACGGATCGCGAAAAAAACGCAAATTTCGTAAAAGGATCTCTAAAAAACACGAATTTCGTCAAAAGATTGCTAGCGAATTTCGTCTTTCGTCAGGGAATCGCGATAAAAAGCGCGAATTTCGTCAAAGTATCGTGAAACAAAACGCGAATTTCGTCAAAGCATCGCGATAAAAAGGGGATTCCGTCAAAGACGCGAAAAATAAAGAATTTCACAAAGGATCGCCAAAAAACGAGAATTTCGCAAAAACGCGAATTTCGTCAAAAGATCTCGAAAAAACGCGAATATAGTCAAAGGATGGCGAAAGAAACCCGAATTTCGTCAAATGATGGCGAAAAAAGCACGAATTTCGACAAAGCGCCGCGGAAAAAAGCTTATTTCGTCAAAAGATCGGGTATAAGATTCGATTTTCGTCAAAAGACGCAAAATTCGTAAAAGGACCGCGGAAAAACGGGAGTTTCGTACAAATATCGCGAAAAAACGCGAATTCTGTCAAATGATCGCGAAAAAAACGCGAATTCTGTCAAAGGATCGCGAAAAAAACGCGAATTCTGTCAAAGGATAACGAAAAAAACGCGAATTTCTTCAAAGAATCAGGAAAACATGAATTTCCTCAAAGGATCGCGAGAAAATGCGAATTTCGTCAAAGGATCAAGAAAAAAACGCGAATTCCGTCAAAAAATTGCGAATAACGTCAAAAGGCAGCAAGGAAAATGAGAATTTCGTAAAATGATTGCGAAAAAAACGCGAATTTCGTCAAAGTAGCAGGCAAAAAACGCAAATTTCGTCATAGGATCACGAAAAAAACGCAAATTTCGTCGAATGACCACGAAAAAAACGCGAATTTCATCCAAGGATCGCGAAAAAAACGAAATTTCCGTTCAAGGATCGAAAAAAACGCAAATTTCGTTCAAGGATCGCAAATAAAACGCGAATTTCGTTCAAGGATCGCGAAAAAAACGAAAATTTCCTTCAAGGATTTCGAATAAAACGTGATTTTGGTCTAAGGATCGCGAAACAAACACGAATTTCGTCGAAGGACTACAAAAAAACGCGAATTTCGTCAAAGGATCGCGATAACTACGTGAATTTCGTCAAAGGATCGCGCAAAATACGCAAGTTTCGTCCAATGGTATTGAAAAAACGCGAATTTCGTCAAAGAATCAGGAAAACACGAATTTCCTCAAAGGATCGCGAGAAAATGCGAATTTCGTCAAAAGATCAAGAAAAAACGCGATTTCCGTCAAAAAATTGCGAATTTCGTCAAAGGACCCCGAAGAAAAGGAGAGTTTTTTAAAATGATTGCGAAAAAAACGCGAATTTCGTAAAGTAGCAGGCAAAAAACGCAAATTTCGTCAAAGGATCGCAAAACGCGATTTTCGTTAAGTATTGCGGGGGGAAAAGCGCGAATTTCGTCAAAGGATCACGAAAAAAGCGCGAATTTCGTCAAAGGATCACGAAAAAACGCGAATTTCGTAAAAGGATCTCTAAAAACACGAATTTCGTCAAAAGATCGCTAGAAAACGCGAATTTCGTCTTCCGTCAGAGAATCGCGATAAAAAGCGCGAATTTCGTCAAAGTATCGTGAAACAAAACGCGAATTTCGTCAAAGCATCGCGATAAAAAAGGGGATTCCGTCAAAGCATCGCGAAAAATAAAGAATTTCACAAAGGATCGCCAAAAAACGAGAATTTCGCAAAAACGCGAATTTCGTCAAAAGATCTCGAAGAAACGCGAATATCGTCAAAGGATGGCGAAAGCAACTCGAATTTCGTCAAATGATGGCGAAAAAAGCACGAATTTCGACAAAGCGCCGCGGAAAAAACGCCTATTTCGTAAAAAAAGATCGGAAGAATCGATTTTCGTCAAAAGACGCAACATTCGTAAAAGGACCGCGGAAAAACGGGAATTTCGTACAAAGATCGCGAAAAAACGCGAATTTCGTCTAAGGATCGCGGAAAAAACGCGAATTCTGTCAAAGGATCGCGGAAAAACGCAAATTTCGTTTAAGGATCGCGAATAAAACGCGAATTTCGTTCAAGGATGGCGAAAAAACGCGAATTCCGTCAAAGGATCTCGAAAAAAAAATGCGAATTTCGTCGAAGGATCGCGAATTTCATCAAAGGACCTTGAAAAAAACGCGAATTCCGTCAAAGGATCGAGAAAAAATCGCGAATTTCTTCAAAGGATCGCGAAAAATCCACGAATTTCTTCAAAAGATCGCGAATTCCGTCAAAAAATTGCGAATAACGTCAAAGGGCCGCGACGAAAAGGAGAATTTCGTAAAATGATTGCGAAAAAAACGGGAATTTCGTCACAGTAGCAGGCAAAAAACGAAAATTTCGTCAAAGGATCGCAAAAATCGCGAATTTCGCCAAAGGATCGCGAAAAAACGGAATTTCGTAAAAGGATCGCTAAAAACGCGAATTTCGTCAAAGGATCGCTTAGAAAAAGCGTGATTTTCAATATAAGGTCGCGAAAAAAAAACGCAAATTTCGTCGAATGACCACGAAAAAAAACGCGAATTTCGTTCAAGGATCGCGAAAAAAGAGCGAATTCCGTTCAAGGATCGCGAAAAAAACGCATATACCGTTCAAGGATAGTGAAAAAAACGCGAATTTCGTTCAAGGGTCGCGAAAAAAACGCAAATTCCGTTCAAGGATCGCGAATGAAACGAAAATTTCGTTTAAGGATCGCGAAAAAACGCGAATTTCGTCGAAGGACCACAAAAAAACGCGAATTTCGTTCAAGGATCGCGAAAAAACGCGAATTTCGTCTAAGGATCGCAAAAAAACGCGAATTCCGTCAAAGGATCTAAAAAAAAATGCGAATTTCTTCAAAGGATCGCGAAAAATCCACGAATTTCTTCAAAAGATCGCGAAAAAAACGCGAATTCCGTCAAAAAATTGCGAAAAAAACGCGAATTCCGTCAAAAAAATGCGAGGAAAAGGAATTTCTTAAAATGATTGCGAAAAAAAAGGAAATTTCGTCAAAGGATCACGAAAAAAGCGCAAATTTCGTCGAATGACAACGAAAAAAACGCGAATTTCATCCAAGGATCGCGAAAAAAACGAAATTTCCGTTCAAGGATCGAAAAAAACGCAAATTTCGTTCAAGGATCGCGAATAAAACGCGAATTTCGTTCAAGGATCGCGAAAAAAACGAAAATTTCCTTCAAGGATTTCGAATAAAACGTGATTTTGGTCTAAGGATCGCGAAACAAACACGAATTTCGTCGAAGGACTACAAAAAAACGCGAATTTCGTCAAAGGATCGCGATAACTACGTGAATTTCGTCAAAGGATCGCGCAAAATACGCAAGTTTCGTCCAATGGTATTGAAAAAACGCGAATTTCGTCAAAGAATCAGGAAAACACGAATTTCCTCAAAGGATCGCGAGAAAATGCGAATTTCGTCAAAAGATCAAGAAAAAACGCGATTTCCGTCAAAAAATTGCGAATTTCGTCAAAGGACCCCGAAGAAAAGGAGAGTTTTTTAAAATGATTGCGAAAAAAACGCGAATTTCGTAAAGTAGCAGGCAAAAAACGCAAATTTCGTCAAAGGATCGCAAAACGCGATTTTCGTTAAGTATTGCGGGGGGAAAAGCGCGAATTTCGTCAAAGGATCACGAAAAAAGCGCGAATTTCGTCAAAGGATCACGAAAAAACGCGAATTTCGTAAAAGGATCTCTAAAAACACGAATTTCGTCAAAAGATCGCTAGAAAACGCGAATTTCGTCTTCCGTCAGAGAATCGCGATAAAAAGCGCGAATTTCGTCAAAGTATCGTGAAACAAAACGCGAATTTCGTCAAAGCATCGCGATAAAAAAGGGGATTCCGTCAAAGCATCGCGAAAAATAAAGAATTTCACAAAGGATCGCCAAAAAACGAGAATTTCGCAAAAACGCGAATTTCGTCAAAAGATCTCGAAGAAACGCGAATATCGTCAAAGGATGGCGAAAGAAACTCGAATTTCGTCAAATGATGGCGAAAAAAGCACGAATTTCGACAAAGCGCCGCGGAAAAAACGCCTATTTCGTAAAAAAAGATCGGAAGAATCGATTTTCGTCAAAAGACGCAACATTCGTAAAAGGACCGCGGAAAAACGGGAATTTCGTACAAAGATCGCGAAAAAACGCGAATTTCGTCTAAGGATCGCGGAAAAAACGCGAATTCTGTCAAAGGATCGCGGAAAAACGCAAATTTCGTTTAAGGATCGCGAATAAAACGCGAATTTCGTTCAAGGATGGCGAAAAAACGCGAATTCCGTCAAAGGATCTCGAAAAAAAAATGCGAATTTCGTCGAAGGATCGCGAATTTCATCAAAGGACCTTGAAAAAAACGCGAATTCCGTCAAAGGATCGAGAAAAAATCGCGAATTTCTTCAAAGGATCGCGAAAAATCCACGAATTTCTTCAAAAGATCGCGAATTCCGTCAAAAAATTGCGAATAACGTCAAAGGGCCGCGACGAAAAGGAGAATTTCGTAAAATGATTGCGAAAAAAACGGGAATTTCGTCACAGTAGCAGGCAAAAAACGAAAATTTCGTCAAAGGATCGCAAAAATCGCGAATTTCGCCAAAGGATCGCGAAAAAACGGAATTTCGTAAAAGGATCGCTAAAAACGCGAATTTCGTCAAAGGATCGCTTAGAAAAAGCGTGATTTTCAATATAAGGTCGCGAAAAAAAAACGCAAATTTCGTCGAATGACCACGAAAAAAAACGCGAATTTCGTTCAAGGATCGCGAAAAAAGAGCGAATTCCGTTCAAGGATCGCGAAAAAAACGCATATACCGTTCAAGGATAGTGAAAAAAACGCGAATTTCGTTCAAGGGTCGCGAAAAAAACGCAAATTCCGTTCAAGGATCGCGAATGAAACGAAAATTTCGTTTAAGGATCGCGAAAAAACGCGAATTTCGTCGAAGGACCACAAAAAAACGCGAATTTCGTTCAAGGATCGCGAAAAAACGCGAATTTCGTCTAAGGATCGCAAAAAAACGCGAATTCCGTCAAAGGATCTAAAAAAAAATGCGAATTTCTTCAAAGGATCGCGAAAAATCCACGAATTTCTTCAAAAGATCGCGAAAAAAACGCGAATTCCGTCAAAAAATTGCGAAAAAAACGCGAATTCCGTCAAAAAAATGCGAGGAAAAGGAATTTCTTAAAATGATTGCGAAAAAAAAGCAAATTTCGTCAAAGGATCACGAAAAAAGCGCAAATTTCGTCGAATGACAACGAAAAAAACGCGAATTTCGTTCAAGGATCAAGAAAAAAAACGCGAATTTCGTTCAAGGATCGCGAAAAAAACGCAAATTTCGTTCAAGGATCGCGAAAAAACGCAAATTTCGTCGACGGATCGCGAAAAAAAACGCAAATTTCGTAAAAGGATCTCTAAAAAACACGAATTTCGTCAAAAGATTGCTAGCGAATTTCGTCTTTCGTCAGGGAATCGCGATAAAAAGCGCGAATTTCGTCAAAGTATCGTGAAACAAAACGCGAATTTCGTCAAAGCATCGCGATAAAAAGGGGATTCCGTCAAAGACGCGAAAAATAAAGAATTTCACAAAGGATCGCCAAAAAACGAGAATTTCGCAAAAACGCGAATTTCGTCAAAAGATCTCGAAAAAACGCGAATATAGTCAAAGGATGGCGAAAGAAACCCGAATTTCGTCAAATGATGGCGAAAAAAGCACGAATTTCGACAAAGCGCCGCGGAAAAAAGCTTATTTCGTCAAAAGATCGGGTATAAGATTCGATTTTCGTCAAAAGACGCAAAATTCGTAAAAGGACCGCGGAAAAACGGGAGTTTCGTACAAATATCGCGAAAAAACGCGAATTCTGTCAAATGATCGCGAAAAAAACGCGAATTCTGTCAAAGGATCGCGAAAAAAACGCGAATTCTGTCAAAGGATAACGAAAAAAACGCGAATTTCTTCAAAGAATCAGGAAAACATGAATTTCCTCAAAGGATCGCGAGAAAATGCGAATTTCGTCAAAGGATCAAGAAAAAAACGCGAATTCCGTCAAAAAATTGCGAATAACGTCAAAAGGCAGCAAGGAAAATGAGAATTTCGTAAAATGATTGCGAAAAAAACGCGAATTTCGTCAAAGTAGCAGGCAAAAAACGCAAATTTCGTCATAGGATCACGAAAAAAACGCAAATTTCGTCGAATGACCACGAAAAAAACGCGAATTTCATCCAAGGATCGCGAAAAAAACGAAATTTCCGTTCAAGGATCGAAAAAAACGCAAATTTCGTTCAAGGATCGCAAATAAAACGCGAATTTCGTTCAAGGATCGCGAAAAAAACGAAAATTTCCTTCAAGGATTTCGAATAAAACGTGATTTTGGTCTAAGGATCGCGAAACAAACACGAATTTCGTCGAAGGACTACAAAAAAACGCGAATTTCGTCAAAGGATCGCGATAACTACGTGAATTTCGTCAAAGGATCGCGCAAAATACGCAAGTTTCGTCCAATGGTATTGAAAAAACGCGAATTTCGTCAAAGAATCAGGAAAACACGAATTTCCTCAAAGGATCGCGAGAAAATGCGAATTTCGTCAAAAGATCAAGAAAAAACGCGATTTCCGTCAAAAAATTGCGAATTTCGTCAAAGGACCCCGAAGAAAAGGAGAGTTTTTTAAAATGATTGCGAAAAAAACGCGAATTTCGTAAAGTAGCAGGCAAAAAACGCAAATTTCGTCAAAGGATCGCAAAACGCGATTTTCGTTAAGTATTGCGGGGGGAAAAGCGCGAATTTCGTCAAAGGATCACGAAAAAAGCGCGAATTTCGTCAAAGGATCACGAAAAAACGCGAATTTCGTAAAAGGATCTCTAAAAACACGAATTTCGTCAAAAGATCGCTAGAAAACGCGAATTTCGTCTTCCGTCAGAGAATCGCGATAAAAAGCGCGAATTTCGTCAAAGTATCGTGAAACAAAACGCGAATTTCGTCAAAGCATCGCGATAAAAAAGGGGATTCCGTCAAAGCATCGCGAAAAATAAAGAATTTCACAAAGGATCGCCAAAAAACGAGAATTTCGCAAAAACGCGAATTTCGTCAAAAGATCTCGAAGAAACGCGAATATCGTCAAAGGATGGCGAAAGCAACTCGAATTTCGTCAAATGATGGCGAAAAAAGCACGAATTTCGACAAAGCGCCGCGGAAAAAACGCCTATTTCGTAAAAAAAGATCGGAAGAATCGATTTTCGTCAAAAGACGCAACATTCGTAAAAGGACCGCGGAAAAACGGGAATTTCGTACAAAGATCGCGAAAAAACGCGAATTTCGTCTAAGGATCGCGGAAAAAACGCGAATTCTGTCAAAGGATCGCGGAAAAACGCAAATTTCGTTTAAGGATCGCGAATAAAACGCGAATTTCGTTCAAGGATGGCGAAAAAACGCGAATTCCGTCAAAGGATCTCGAAAAAAAAATGCGAATTTCGTCGAAGGATCGCGAATTTCATCAAAGGACCTTGAAAAAAACGCGAATTCCGTCAAAGGATCGAGAAAAAATCGCGAATTTCTTCAAAGGATCGCGAAAAATCCACGAATTTCTTCAAAAGATCGCGAATTCCGTCAAAAAATTGCGAATAACGTCAAAGGGCCGCGACGAAAAGGAGAATTTCGTAAAATGATTGCGAAAAAAACGGGAATTTCGTCACAGTAGCAGGCAAAAAACGAAAATTTCGTCAAAGGATCGCAAAAATCGCGAATTTCGCCAAAGGATCGCGAAAAAACGGAATTTCGTAAAAGGATCGCTAAAAACGCGAATTTCGTCAAAGGATCGCTTAGAAAAAGCGTGATTTTCAATATAAGGTCGCGAAAAAAAAACGCAAATTTCGTCGAATGACCACGAAAAAAAACGCGAATTTCGTTCAAGGATCGCGAAAAAAGAGCGAATTCCGTTCAAGGATCGCGAAAAAAACGCATATACCGTTCAAGGATAGTGAAAAAAACGCGAATTTCGTTCAAGGGTCGCGAAAAAAACGCAAATTCCGTTCAAGGATCGCGAATGAAACGAAAATTTCGTTTAAGGATCGCGAAAAAACGCGAATTTCGTCGAAGGACCACAAAAAAACGCGAATTTCGTTCAAGGATCGCGAAAAAACGCGAATTTCGTCTAAGGATCGCAAAAAAACGCGAATTCCGTCAAAGGATCTAAAAAAAAATGCGAATTTCTTCAAAGGATCGCGAAAAATCCACGAATTTCTTCAAAAGATCGCGAAAAAAACGCGAATTCCGTCAAAAAATTGCGAAAAAAACGCGAATTCCGTCAAAAAAATGCGAGGAAAAGGAATTTCTTAAAATGATTGCGAAAAAAAAGGAAATTTCGTCAAAGGATCACGAAAAAAGCGCAAATTTCGTCGAATGACAACGAAAAAAACGCGAATTTCGTTCAAGGATCAAGAAAAAAAACGCGAATTTCGTTCAAGGATCAAGAAAAAAAACGCGAATTTCGTTCAAGGATCGCGAAAAAAACGCAAATTTCGTTCAAGGATCGCGAAAAAACGCAAATTTCGTCGACGGATCGCGAAAAAAACGCAAATTTCGTAAAAGGATCTCTAAAAAACACGAATTTCGTCAAAAGATTGCTAGCGAATTTCGTCTTTCGTCAGGGAATCGCGATAAAAAGCGCGAATTTCGTCAAAGTATCGTGAAACAAAACGCGAATTTCGTCAAAGCATCGCGATAAAAAGGGGATTCCGTCAAAGACGCGAAAAATAAAGAATTTCACAAAGGATCGCCAAAAAACGAGAATTTCGCAAAAACGCGAATTTCGTCAAAAGATCTCGAAAAAACGCGAATATAGTCAAAGGATGGCGAAAGAAACCCGAATTTTGTCAAATGATGGCGAAAAAAGCACGAATTTCGACAAAGCGCCGCGGAAAAAAGCTTATTTCGTCAAAAGATCGGGTATAAGATTCGATTTTCGTCAAAAGACGCAAAATTCGTAAAAGGACCGCGGAAAAACGGGAGTTTCGTACAAATATCGCGAAAAAACGCGAATTCTGTAAAATGATCGCGAAAAAAACGCGAATTCTGTCAAAGGATCGCGAAAAAAACGCGAATTCTGTCAAAGGATAACGAAAAAAACGCGAATTTCTTCAAAGAATCAGGAAAACATGAATTTCCTCAAAGGATCGCGAGAAAATGCGAATTTCGTCAAAGGATCAAGAAAAAAACGCGAATTCCGTCAAAAAATTGCGAATAACGTCAAAAGGCAGCAAGGAAAAGGAGAATTTCGTAAAATGATTGCGAAAAAAACGCGAATTTCGTCAAAGTAGCAGGCAAAAAACGCAAATTTCGTCATAGGATCACGAAAAAAACGCAAATTTCGTCGAATGACCACGAAAAAAACGCGAATTTCATCCAAGGATCGCGAAAAAAACGAAATTTCCGTTCAAGGATCGAAAAAAACGCAAATTTCGTTCAAGGATCGCGAATAAAACGCGAATTTCGTTCAAGGATCGCGAAAAAAACGAAAATTTCCTTCCAGGATTTCGAATAAAACGTGATTTTGGTCTAAGGATCGCGAAACAAACACGAATTTCGTCGAAGGACTACAAAAAAACGCGAATTTCGTCAAAGGATCGCGATAACTACGTGAATTTCGTCAAAGGATCGCGCAAAATACGCAAGTTTCGTCCAATGGTATTGAAAAAACGCGAATTTCGTCAAAGAATCAGGAAAACACGAATTTCCTCAAAGGATCGCGAGAAAATGCGAATTTCGTCAAAAGATCAAGAAAAAACGCGATTTCCGTCAAAAAATTGCGAATTTCGTCAAAGGACCCCGAAGAAAAGGAGAGTTTTTTAAAATGATTGCGAAAAAAACGCGAATTTCGTAAAGTAGCAGGCAAAAAACGCAAATTTCGTCAAAGGATCGCAAAACGCGATTTTCGTTAAGTATTGCGGGGGAAAAAGCGCGAATTTCGTCAAAGGATCACGAAAAAAGCGCGAATTTCGTCAAAGGATCACGAAAAAACGCGAATTTCGTAAAAGGATCTCTAAAAACACGAATTTCGTCAAAAGATCGCTAGAAAACGCGAATTTCGTCTTCCGTCAGAGAATCGCGATAAAAAGCGCGAATTTCGTCAAAGTATCGTGAAACAAAACGCGAATTTCGTCAAAGCATCGCGATAAAAAAGGGGATTCCGTCAAAGCATCGCGAAAAATAAAGAATTTCACAAAGGATCGCCAAAAAACGAGAATTTCGCAAAAACGCGAATTTCGTCAAAAGATCTCGAAGAAACGCGAATATCGTCAAAGGATGGCGAAAGAAACTCGAATTTCGTCAAATGATGGCGAAAAAAGCACGAATTTCGACAAAGCGCCGCGGAAAAAACGCCTATTTCGTAAAAAAAGATCGGAAGATTCGATTTTCGTCAAAAGACGCAACATTCGTAAAAGGACCGCGGAAAAACGGGAATTTCGTACAAAGATCGCGAAAAAACGCGAATTTCGTCTAAGGATCGCGGAAAAAACGCGAATTCTGTCAAAGGATCGCGAAGAAAACGCGAATTTCTTCAAAGAATCAGGAAAACATGAATTTCCTCAAAGGATCGCGAGAAAATGCGAATTTCGTCAAAGGATCAAGAAAAAAACGCGAATTCCGTCAAAAAATTGCGAATAACGTCAAAGGGCCGCGACGAAAAGGAGAATTTCGTAAAATGATTGCGAAAAAAACGGCAATTTCGTCACAGTAGCAGGCAAAAAACGAAAATTTCGTCAAAGGATCGCAAAAATCGCGAATTTCGCCAAAGGATCGCGAAAAAATGGAATTTCGTAAAAGGATCGCTAAAAACGCGAATTTCGTCAAAGGATCGCTTAGAAAAAGCGTGATTTTCAATATAAGGTCGCGAAAAAAAAACGCGAAACAAAATTGCGAAAAAAACGCGAATTCCGTCAAAAAAATGCGAGGAAAAGGAATTTCTTAAAATGATTGCGAAAAAAAAGGAAATTTCGTCAAAGGATCACGAAAAAAGCGCAAATTTCGTCGAATGACAACGAAAAAAACGCGAATTTCGTTCAAGGATCAAGAAAAAAAACGCGAATTTCGTTCAAGGATCGCGAAAAAAACGCAAATTTCGTTCAAGGATCGCGAAAAAACGCAAATTTCGTCGACGGATCGCGAAAAAAACGCAAATTTCGTAAAAGGATCTCTAAAAAACACGAATTTCGTCAAAAGATTGCTAGCGAATTTGGTCTTTCGTCAGGGAATCGCGATAAAAAGCGCGAATTTCGTCAAAGTATCGTGAAACAAAACGCGAATTTCGTCAAAGCATCGCGATAAAAAGGGGATTCCGTCAAAGACGCGAAAAATAAAGAATTTCACAAAGGATCGCCAAAAAACGAGAATTTCGCAAAAACGCGAATTTCGTCAAAAGATCTCGAAAAAACGCGAATATAGTCAAAGGATGGCGAAAGAAACCCGAATTTCGTCAAATGATGGCGAAAAAAGCACGAATTTCGACAAAGCGCCGCGGAAAAAAGCTTATTTCGTCAAAAGATCGGGTATAAGATTCGATTTTCGTCAAAAGACGCAAAATTCGTAAAAGGACCGCGGAAAAACGGGAGTTTCGTACAAATATCGCGAAAAAACGCGAATTCTGTCAAATGATCGCGAAAAAAACGCGAATTCTGTCAAAGGATCGCGAAAAAAACGCGAATTCTGTCAAAGGATAACGAAAAAAACGCGAATTTCTTCAAAGAATCAGGAAAACATGAATTTCCTCAAAGGATCGCGAGAAAATGCGAATTTCGTCAAAGGATCAAGAAAAAAACGCGAATTCCGTCAAAAAATTGCGAATAACGTCAAAAGGCAGCAAGGAAAAGGAGAATTTCGTAAAATGATTGCGAAAAAAACGCGAATTTCGTCAAAGTAGCAGGCAAAAAACGCAAATTTCGTCATAGGATCACGAAAAAAACGCAAATTTCGTCGAATGACCACGAAAAAAACGCGAATTTCATCCAAGGATCGCGAAAAAAACGAAATTTCCGTTCAAGGATCGAAAAAAACGCAAATTTCGTTCAAGGATCGCGAATAAAACGCGAATTTCGTTCAAGGATCGCGAAAAAAACGAAAATTTCCTTCCAGGATTTCGAATAAAACGTGATTTTGGTCTAAGGATCGCGAAACAAACACGAATTTCGTCGAAGGACTACAAAAAAAACGCGAATTTCGTCAAAGGATCGCGATAACTACGTGAATTTCGTCAAAGGATCGCGCAAAATACGCAAGTTTCGTCCAATGGTATTGAAAAAACGCGAATTTCGTCAAAGAATCAGGAAAACACGAATTTCCTCAAAGGATCGCGAGAAAATGCGAATTTCGTCAAAAGATCAAGAAAAAACGCGATTTCCGTCAAAAAATTGCGAATTTCGTCAAAGGACCCCGAAGAAAAGGAGAGTTTTTTAAAATGATTGCGAAAAAAACGCGAATTTCGTCAAAGTAGCAGGCAAAAAACGCAAATTTCGTCAAAGGATCGCAAAACGCGATTTTCGTTAAGTATTGCGGGGGAAAAAGCGCGAATTTCGTCAAAGGATCACGAAAAAAGCGCGAATTTCGTCAAAGGATCACGAAAAAACGCGAATTTCGTAAAAGGATCTCTAAAAACACGAATTTCGTCAAAAGATCGCTAGAAAACGCGAATTTCGTCTTCCGTCAGAGAATCGCGATAAAAAGCGCGAATTTCGTCAAAGTATCGTGAAACAAAACGCGAATTTCGTCAAAGCATCGCGATAAAAAAGGGGATTCCGTCAAAGCATCGCGAAAAATAAAGAATTTCACAAAGGATCGCCAAAAAACGAGAATTTCGCAAAAACGCGAATTTCGTCAAAAGATCTCGAAGAAACGCGAATATCGTCAAAGGATGGCGAAAGAAACTCGAATTTCGTCAAATGATGGCGAAAAAAGCACGAATTTCGACAAAGCGCCGCGGAAAAAACGCCTATTTCGTAAAAAAAGATCGGAAGATTCGATTTTCGTCAAAAGACGCAACATTCGTAAAAGGACCGCGGAAAAACGGGAATTTCGTACAAAGATCGCGAAAAAACGCGAATTTCGTCTAAGGATCGCGGAAAAAACGCGAATTCTGTCAAAGGATCGCGAAGAAAACGCGAATTTCTTCAAAGAATCAGGAAAACATGAATTTCCTCAAAGGATCGCGAGAAAATGCGAATTTCGTCAAAGGATCAAGAAAAAAACGCGAATTCCGTCAAAAAATTGCGAATAACGTCAAAGGGCCGCGACGAAAAGGAGAATTTCGTAAAATGATTGCGAAAAAAACGGCAATTTCGTCACAGTAGCAGGCAAAAAACGAAAATTTCGTCAAAGGATCGCAAAAATCGCGAATTTCGCCAAAGGATCGCGAAAAAATGGAATTTCGTAAAAGGATCGCTAAAAACGCGAATTTCGTCAAAGGATCGCTTAGAAAAAGCGTGATTTTCAATATAAGGTCGCGAAAAAAAAACGCAAATTTCGTCGAATGACCACGAAAAAAAACGCGAATTTCGTTCAAGGATCGCGAAAAAAGAGAGAATTCCGTTCAAGGATCGCGAAAAAAACGCATATACCGTTCTAGGATAGTGAAAAAAACGCGAATTTCGTTCAAGGGTCGCGAAAAAAACGCAAATTCCGTTCAAGGATCGCGAATGAAACGAAAATTTCGTTTAAGGATCGCGAAAAAACGCGAATTTCGTCGAAGGACCACAAAAAACGCGAATTTCGTTCAAGGATCGCGAAAAAACGCGAATTTCGTCTAAGGATCGCAAAAAAACGCGAATTCCGTCAAAGGATATCGAAAAAAAATGCGAATTTCTTCAAAGAATCGCGAAAAAAACGCGAATTTCGTCGAAGGATCGCGAATTTCATCAAAGGACCTCAACAAAAACGCGAATTCCGTCAAAGAATTGCTAAAAAATCGCGAATTTCTTCAAAGGATCGCGAAAAATCCACGAATTTCTTCAAAAGATCGCGAAAAAAACGCGAATTCCGTCAAAAAAATGCGAGGAAAAGGAATTTCTTAAAATGATTGCGAAAAAAAAGCAAATTTCGTCAAAGGATCACGAAAAAAGCGCAAATTTCGTCGAATGACAACGAAGAAAACGCGAATTTCGTTCAAGGATCAAGAAAAAAACGCGAATTTCGTTCAAGGATCGCGAAAAAAACGCAAATTTCGTTCAAGGATCGCGAAAAAACGCAAATTTCGTCGACGGATCGCGAAAAAAAACGCAAATTTCGTAAAAGGATCTCTAAAAAACACGAATTTCGTCAAAAGATTGCTAGCGAATTTCGTCTTTCGTCAGGGAATCGCGATAAAAAGCGCGAATTTTGTCAAAGTATCGTGAAACAAAACGCGAATTTCGTCAAAGCATCGCGATAAAAAGGGGATTCCGTCAAAGCATCTCGAAAAATAAAGAATTTCACAAAGGATCGCCAAAAAACGAGAATTTCGCAAAAACGCGAAATTCGTCAAAAGATCTCGAAAAAACGCGAATATAGTCAAAGGATGGCGAAAGAAACCCGAATTTCGTCAAATGATATCGAAAAAAGCACGAATTTCGACAAAGCGCCGCGGAAAAAAGCTTATTTCGTCAAAAGACGCAAAATTCGTAAAAGGACCGCGGAAAAACGGGAATTTCGTACAAATATCGCGAAAAAACGCGAATTCTGTCAAATGATCGCGAAAAATTCTGTCAAAGGATCGCGAAAAAAACGCGAATTCTGTCAAAGGATAACGAAAAAAACGCGAATTTCTTCAAAGAATCAGGAAAACATGAATTTCCTCAAAGGATCGCGAGAAAATGCGAATTTCGTCAAAGGATCAAGAAAAAAACGCGAATTCTGTCAAAAAATTGCGAATAACGTCAAAAGGCCGCAAGGAAAAGGAGAATTTCGTAAAATGATTGCGAAAAAAACGCGAATTTCGTCAAAGTAGCAGGCAAAAAACGCAAATTTCGTCATAGGATCACGAAAAAAACGCAAATTTCGTCGAATGACCACGAAAAAAACGCGAATTTCATCCAAGAATCGCGAAAAAAGGAAATTTCCGTTCAAGGATAGAAAAAAACGCAAATTTCGTTCAAGGATCGCGAATAAAACGCGAATTTCGTTCAAGGATCGCGAAAAAAACGAAAATTTCCTTCAAGGATTTCGAATAAAACGTGATTTTGGTCTAAGGATCGCGAAACAAACACGAATTTCGTCGAAGGACTACAAAAAAACGCGAATTTCGTCAAAGGATCGCGATAACTACGTGAATTTCGTCAAAGGATCGCGCAAAATACGCATGTTTCGTCCAATGGTATTGAAAAAACGCGAATTTCGTCAAAGAATCAGGAAAACACGAATTTCCTCAAAGGATCGCGAGAAAATGCGAATTTCGTCAAAAGATCAAGAAAAAACGCGATTTCCGTCAAAAAATTGCGAATTTCGTCAAAGGACCCCGAAGAAAAGGAGAGTTTTTTTAAATGATTGCGAAAAAAACGCGAATTTCGTAAAGTAGCAGGCAAAAAACGCAAATTTCGTCAAAGGATCGCAAAACGCGATTTTCGTTAAGTATTGCGGGGGAAAAAGCGCGAATTTCGTCAAAGGATCACGAAAAAAGCGCGAATTTCGTCAAAGGATCACGAAATAACGCGAATTTCGTAAAAGGATCTCTAAAAACACGAATTTCGTCAAAAGATCGCTAGAAAACGCGAATTTCGTCTTCCGTCAGAGAATCGCGATAAAAAGCGCGAATTTCTTCAAATTATCGTGAAACAAAACGCGAATTTCGTCAAAGCATCGCGATAAAAAAGGGGATTCCGTCAAAGCATCGCGAAAAATAAAGAATTTCACAAAGGATCGCCAAAAAACGAGAATTTCGCAAAAACGCGAATTTCGTCAAAAGATCTCGAAGAAACGCGAATATCGTCAAAGGATGGCGAAAGCAACTCGAATTTCGTCAAATGATGGCGAAAAAAGCACGAATTTCGACAAAGCGCCGCGGAAAAAACGCCTATTTCGTCAAAAGATCGGAAGATTCGATTTTCGTCAAAAGACGCAACATTCGTAAAAGGACCGCGGAAAAACGGGAATTTCGTACAAAGATCGCGAAAAAACGCGAATTTCGTCTAAGGATCGCGGAAAAAACGCGAATTCTGTCAAAGGATCGCGAAGAAAACGCGAATTTCTTCAAAGAATCAGGAAAACATGAATTTCCTCAAAGGATCGCGAGAAAATGCGAATTTCGTCAAAGGATCAAGAAAAAAACGCGAATTCCGTCAAAAAATTGCGAATAACGTCAAAGGGCCGCAAGGAAAAGGAGAATTTCGTAAAATGATTGCGAAAAAAACGCGAATTTTGTCAAAGTAGCAGGCAAAAAACGCAAATTTCGTCATAGGATCACGAAAAAAACGCAAATTTCGTCGAATGACCACGAAAAAAACGCGAATTTCATTCAAGGATCGCGAAAAAAACGAAAATTCCGTTCAAGGATCGAAAAACACGCAAATTTCGTTCAAGGATCGCGAATAAAACGCGAATTTCGTTCAAGGATCGCGAAAAAAAACGCGAATTTCGTTCAAGGATCTCAAAAAAAACGAAAATTTCCTTCAAGGATTTCGAATAAAACGTGATTTTGGTCTAAGGATCGCGAAACAAACACGAATTTCGTCGAAGGACCACAAAAAACGCGAATTTCGTCAAAGGATCGCGATAACTACGTGAATTTCGTCAAAGGATCGCAAAAAATACGCAAATTTCGTCCAATGGCATTGAAAAAAACGGGAATTTCGTCAAAGAATCAGGAAAACACGAATTTCCTCAAAGGATCGCGAGAAAATGCGAATTTCGTCAAAAGATCAAGAAAAAACGCGATTTCCGTCAAAAAATTGCGAATTTCGTCAAAGGACCCCGAAGAAAAGGAGAGTTTTTTAAAATGATTGCGAAAAAAACGCAAATTTCGTAAAGTAGCAGGCAAAAAACGCAAATTTCGTCAAAGGATCGCAAAACGCGATTTTCGTTAAGTATTGCGGGGAAAAAAGCGCGAATTTCGTCAAAGGATCACGAAAAAAACGCGAATTTCGTAAAAGGATCTCTAAAAATACGAATTTCGTCAAAACATCGCTAGTAAACGCGAATTTCGTCTTCCGTCAGAGAATCGCGATAAAAAGCGCGAATTTCGTCAAAGTATCATGAAACAAAACGCGAATTCCGTCAAAGCATCGCGATAAAAAAGGGGATTCCGTCAAAGCATCGCAAAAAATAAAGAATTTCACAAAGGATCGCCAAAAAACGAGAATATCGCAAAAATCGCAAATTTCGTCAAAAGATCTCGAAAAAACGCGAATATCGTCAAAGGATGGCGAAAGAAACTCGAATTTCGTCAAATGATGGCGAAAAAAGCACGAATTTCGACAATGCGCCGCGGAAAAAACGCTTATTTCGTCAAAAGATCGGGTATAAGATTCGATTTTCGTCAAAAGACGCAAAATTCGTAAAAGGACCGCGGAAAACGGGAAAGTCGTACAAAGATCGCGAAAAAACGCGAATTTCGTCTAAGGATCGCGGAAAAAACGCGAATTCTGTCAAAGGATCGCGAAGGAAACACGAATTTCTTGAAAGAATCAGGAAAAAATGAATTTCCTCAAAGGATCGCGAGAAAATGCGAATTTCTTCAAAGGATCAAGAAAAAACGCGAATTCCGTCAAACCATTGCGAATAACGTCAAAGGACCGCGAGGAAAAGGAGAATTTCGTAAAATGATTGCGAAAAAAACGCGAATTTCGTCAAAGTAGCAGGCAAAAAACGCAAATTTCGTCATAGGATCGCAAAAACGCGATTTTCGTTAAGTATTGCGGGGAAAAAGCGCGAATTTCGTCAAAGGATCACGAAAGAAACGCGAATTTCGTAAAAGGATCTCTAAAAAACACGAATTTCGTCAAAAAATTGCTAGCGAATTTCGTCAGAGAATCGCGATAAAAAGCGCGAATTTCGTCAAAGTATAGTGAAACAAAACGCGAATTTCGTCAAAGCATCGCGATAAAAAAGGGGATTCCGTCAAAGCATCGCGAAAAATAAAGAATTTCACAAAGGTTCGCCAAAAAACGAGAATTTCGCAAAAAACGCGAATTTCATCAAAAGATCTCGAAAAAACGCGAATATCGTCAAAGGATGGCGAAAGAAACGCGAATTTCTTCAAAAGATCGGGTATAAGATTCAATTTTCGTAAAAGACGCAAAATTCGTAAAAGGAGCGCGGAAAAACGGGAATTTCGTACAAAAATCGCGAAAAAACGCGAATTCTGTCAAATGATCGCGAAAAAAACGCGAATTCTGTCAAAGAATCGCGAATAAAACGCGAATTCTGTCAAAGGATCGCGAAAAAAACGCGAATTCTGTCAAAGGATCGCGAAAAAACGCGAATTTCTTCAAAGAAACAGGAAAAAATGAATTTCCTCAAAGGATCGCGAGAAAATGCGAATTTCGTCAAAGGATAAAAAAAAAACGCGAATTCCGTCAAAAAATTGCGAATAACGTCAAAGGGCCGCAAGGAAAAGGAGAATTTCGTAAAATGATTGCGAAAAAAACGCGAATTTCGTCAAAGTAGCAGGCAAAAAACGCAAATTTCGTCATAGGATCACGAAAAAAACGCAAATTTCGTCGAATGACCACGAAAAAAACGCGAATTTCATCCAAGAATCGCGAAAAAAGGAAATTTCCGTTCAAGGATAGAAAAAAACGCAAATTTCGTTCAAGGATCGCGAATAAAACGCGAATTTCGTTCAAGGATCGCGAAAAAAACGAAAATTTCCTTCAAGGATTTCGAATAAAACGTGATTTTGGTCTAAGGATCGCGAAACAAACACGAATTTCGTCGAAGGACTACAAAAAAATGCGAATTTCGTCAAAGGATGGCGAAAGAAACCCGAATTTCGTCAAATGATGGCGAAAAAAGCACGAATTTCGACAAAGCGCCGCGGAAAAAAGCTTATTTCGTCAAAAGATCGGGTATAAGATTCGATTTTCGTCAAAAGACGCAAAATTCGTAAAAGGACCGCGGAAAAACGGGAGTTTCGTACAAATATCGCGAAAAAACGCGAATTCTGTCAAATGATCGCGAAAAAAACGCGAATTCTGTCAAAGGATCGCGAAAAAAACGCGAATTCTGTCAAAGGATAACGAAAAAAACGCGAATTTCTTCAAAGAATCAGGAAAACATGAATTTCCTCAAAGGATCGCGAGAAAATGCGAATTTCGTCAAAGGATCAAGAAAACAACGCGAATTCCGTCAAAAAATTGCGAATAACGTCAAAAGGCAGCAAGGAAAAGGAGAATTTCGTAAAATGATTGCGAAAAAAACGCGAATTTCGTCAAAGTAGCAGGCAAAAAACGCAAATTTCGTCATAGGATCACGAAAAAAACGCAAATTTCGTCGAATGACCACGAAAAAAACGCGAATTTCTTCCAAGGATCGCGAAAAAAACGAAATTTCCGTTCAAGGATCGAAAAAAACGCAAATTTCGTTCAAGGATCGCGAATAAAACGCGAATTTCGTCAAAGTAGCAGGCAAAAAACGCAAATGTCGTCATAGGATCACGAAAAAAACGCAAATTTCGTCGAATGACCACGAAAAAAACGCGAATTTCATCCAAGGATCGCGAAAAAAACGAAATTTCCGTTCAAGGATCGAAAAAAACGCAAATTTCGTTCAAGGATCGCGAATAAAACGCGAATTTCGTTCAAGGATCGCGAAAAAAACGAAAATTTCCTTCCAGGATTTCGAATAAAACGTGATTTTGGTCTAAGGATCGCGAAACAAACACGAATTTCGTCGAAGGACTACAAAAAAACGCGAATTTCGTCAAAGGATCGCGATAACTACGTGAATTTCGTCAAAGGATCGCGCAAAATACGCAAGTTTCGTCCAATGGTATTGAAAAAACGCGAATTTCGTCAAAGAATCAGGAAAACAAGAATTTCCTCAAAGGATCGCGAAAAAATGCGAATTTCGTCAAAAGATCAAGAAAAAACGCGATTTCCGTCAAAAAATTGCGAATTTCGTCAAAGGATCCCGAAGAAAAGGAGAGTTTTTTAAAATGATTGCGAAAAAAACGCGAATTTCGTAAAGTAGCAGGCAAAAAACGCAAATTTCGTCAAAGGATCGCAAAACGCGATTTTCGTTAAGTATTGCGGGGGAAAAAGCGCGAATTTCGTCAAAGGATCACGAAAAAAGCGCGAATTTCGTCAAAGGATCACGAAAAAACGCGAATTTCGTAAAAGGATCTCTAAAAACACGAATTTCGTCAAAAGATCGCTAGAAAACGCGAATTTCGTCTTCCGTCAGAGAATCGCGATAAAAAGCGCGAATTTCGTCAAAGTATCGTGAAACAAAACGCGAATTTCGTCAAAGCATCGCGATAAAAAAGGGGATTCCGTCAAAGCATCGCGAAAAATAAAGAATTTCACAAAGGATCGCCAAAAAAAGAGAATTTCGCAAAAACGCGAATTTCGTCAAAAGATCTCGAAGAAACGCGAATATCGTCAAAGGATGGCGAAAGAAACTCGAATTTCGTCAAATGATGGCGAAAAAAGCACGAATTTCGACAAAGCGCCGCGGAAAAAACGCCTATTTCGTAAAAAAAGATCGGAAGATTCGATTTTCGTCAAAAGACGCAACATTCGTAAAAGGACCGCGGAAAAACGGGAATTTCGTACAAAGATCGCGAAAAAACGCGAATTTCGTCTAAGGATCGCGGAAAAAACGCGAATTCTGTCAAAGGATCGCGAAGAAAACGCGAATTTCTTCAAAGAATCAGGAAAACATGAATTTCCTCAAAGGATCGCGAGAAAATGCGAATTTCGTCAAAGGATCAAGAAAAAAACGCGAATTCCGTCAAAAAATTGCGAATAACGTCAAAGGGCCGCGACGAAAAGGAGAATTTCGTAAAATGATTGCGAAAAAAACGGCAATTTCGTCACAGTAGCAGGCAAAAAACGAAAATTTCGTCAAAGGATCGCAAAAATCGCGAATTTCGCCAAAGGATCGCGAAAAAATGGAATTTCGTAAAAGGATCGCTAAAAACGCGAATTTCGTCAAAGGATCGCTTAGAAAAAGCGTGATTTTCAATATAAGGTCGCGAAAAAAAACGCAAATTTCGTCGAATGACCACGAAAAAAAACGCGAATTTCGTTCAAGGATCGCGAAAAAAGAGAGAATTCCGTTCAAGGATCGCGAAAAAAACGCATATACCGTTCAAGGATAGTGAAAAAAACGCGAATTTCGTTCAAGGGTCGCGAAAAAAACGCAAATTCCGTTCAAGTATCGCGAATGAAACGAAAATTTCGTTTAAGGATCGCGAAAAAACGCGAATTTCGTCGAAGGACCGCAAAAAAACGCGAATTTCGTTCAAGGATCGCGAAAAAACGCGAATTTCGTCTAAGGATCGCAAAAAACGCGAATTCCGTCAAAGGATATCGAAAAAAAATGCGAATTTCTTCAAAGAATCGCGAAAAAAACGCGAATTTCGTCGAAGGATCGCGAATTTCATCAAAGGACCTCAACAAAAACGCGAATTCCGTCAAAGAATTGCTAAAAAATCGCGAATTTCTTCAAAGGATCGCGAAAAATCCACGAATTTCTTCAAAAGATCGCGAAAAAAACGCGAATTCCGTCAAAAAAATGCGAGGAAAAGGAATTTCTTAAAATGATTGCGAAAAAAAAGCAAATTTCGTCAAAGGATCACGAAAAAAGCGCAAATTTCGTCGAATGACAACGAAGAAAACGCGAATTTCGTTCAAGGATCAAGAAAAAAACGCGAATTTCGTTCAAGGATCGCGAAAAAAACGCAAATTTCGTTCAAGGATCGCGAAAAAACGCAAATTTCGTCGACGGATCGCGAAAAAAAACGCAAATTTCGTAAAAGGATCTCTAAAAAACACGAATTTCGTCAAAAGATTGCTAGCGAATTTCGTCTTTCGTCAGGGAATCGCGATAAAAAGCGCGAATTTCGTCAAAGTATCGTGAAACAAAACGCGAATTTCGTCAAAGCATCGCGATAAAAAGGGGATTCCGTCAAAGCATCTCGAAAAATAAAGAATTTCACAAAGGATCGCCAAAAAACGAGAATTTCGCAAAAACGCGAAATTCGTCAAAAGATCTCGAAAAAACTCGAATATAGTCAAAGGATGGCGAAAGAAACCCGAATTTCGTCAAATGATATCGAAAAAAGCACGAATTTCGACAAAGCGCCGCGGAAAAAAGCTTATTTCGTCAAAAGACGCAAAATTCGTAAAAGGACCGCGGAAAAACGGGAATTTCGTACAAATATCGCGAAAAAACGCGAATTCTGTCAAATGATCGCGGAAAATTCTGTCAAAGGATCGCGAAAAAAACGCGAATTCTGTCAAAGGATAACGAAAAAAACGCGAATTTCTTCAAAGAATCAGGAAAACATGAATTTCCTCAAAGGATCGCGAGAAAATGCGAATTTCGTCAAAGGATCAAGAAAAAAACGCGAATTCCGTCAAAAAATTGCGAATAACGTCAAAAGGCCGCAAGGAAAAGGAGAATTTCGTAAAATGATTGCGAAAAAAACGCGAATTTCGTCAAAGTAGCAGGCAAAAAACGCAAATTTCGTCATAGGATCACGAAAAAAACGCAAATTTCGTCGAATGACCACGAAAAAAACGCGAATTTCATCCAAGAATCGCGAAAAAAGGAAATTTCCGTTCAAGGATCGAAAAAAACGCAAATTTCGTTCAAGGATCGCGAATAAAACGCGAATTTCTTTCAAGGATCGCGAAAAAAACGAAAATTTCCTTCAAGGATTTCGAATAAAACGTGATTTTGGTCTAAGGATCGCGAAACAAACAAGAATTTCGTCGAAGGACTACAAAAAAACGCGAATTTCGTCAAAGGATCGCGATAACTACGTGAATTTCGTCAAAGGATCGCGCAAAATACGCATGTTTCGTCCAATGGTATTGAAAAAACGCGAATTTCGTCAAAGAATCAGGAAAACACGAATTTCCTCAAAGGATCGCGAGAAAATGCGAATTTCGTCAAAAGATCAAGAAAAAACGCGATTTCCGTCAAAAAATTGCGAATTTCGTCAAAGGATCGCAAAACGCGATTTTCGTTAAGTATTGCGGGGGAAAAAGCGCGAATTTCGTCAAAGGATCACGAAAAAAGCGCGAATTTCGTCAAAGGATCACGAAATAACGCGAATTTCGTAAAAGGATCTCTAAAAACACGAATTTCGTCAAAAGATCGCTAGAAAACGCGAATTTCGTCTTCCGTCAGAGAATCGCGATAAAAAGCGCGAATTTCGTCAAATTATCGTGAAACAAAACGCGAATTTCGTCAAAGCATCGCGATAAAAAAGGGGATTCCGTCAAAGCATCGCGAAAAATAAAGAATTTCACAAAGGATCGCCAAAAAACGAGAATTTCGCAAAAACGCGAATTTCGTCAAAAGATCTCGAAGAAACGCGAATATCGTCAAAGGATGGCGAAAGCAACTCGAATTTCGTCAAATGATGGCGAAAAAAGCACGAATTTCGACAAAGCGCCGCGTAAAAAACGCCTATTTCGTCAAAAGATCGGAAGATTCGATTTTCGTCAAAAGACGCAACATTCGTAAAAGGACCGCGGAAAAACGGGAATTTCGTACAAAGATCGCGAAAAAACGCGAATTTCGTCTAAGGATCGCGGAAAAAACGCGAATTCTGTCAAAGGATCGCGAAGAAAACGCGAATTTCTTCAAAGAATCAGGAAAACATGAATTTCCTCAAAGGATCGCGAGAAAATGCGAATTTCGTCAAAGGATCAAGAAAAAAACGCGAATTCCGTCAAAAAATTGCGAATAACGTCAAAGGGCCGCAAGGAAAAGGAGAATTTCGTAAAATGATTGCGAAAAAAACGCGAATTTTGTCAAAGTAGCAGGCAAAAAACGCAAATTTCGTCATAGGATCACGAAAAAAACGCAAATTTCGTCGAATGACCACGAAAAAAACGCGAATTTCATTCAAGGATCGCGAAAAAAACGAAAATTCCGTTCAAGGATCGAAAAAAACGCAAATTTCGTTCAAGGATCGCGAATAAAACGCGAATTTCGTTCAAGGATCGCGAAAAAAAACGCGAATTTCGTTCAAGGATCTCAAAAAAAACGAAAATTTCCTTCAAGGATTTCGAATAAAACGTGATTTTGGTCTAAGGATCGCGAAACAAACACGAATTTCGTCGAAGGACCACAAAAAACGCGAATTTCGTCAAAGGATCGCGATAACTACGTGAATTTCGTCAAAGGATCGCAAAAAATACGCAAATTTCGTCCAATGGCATTGAAAAAAACGCGAATTTCGTCAAAGAATCAGGAAAACACGAATTTCCTCAAAGGATCGCGAGAAAATGCGAATTTCGTCAAAAGATCAAGAAAAAACGCGATTTCCGTCAAAAAATTGCGAATTTCGTCAAAGGACCCCGAAGAAAAGGAGAGTTTTTTAAAATGATTGCGAAAAAAACGCAAATTTCGTAAATTAGCAGGCAAAAAACGCAAATTTCGTCAAAGGATCGCAAAACGCGATTTTCGTTAAGTATTGCGGGGAAAAAAGCGCGAATTTCGTCAAAGGATCACGAAAAAAACGCGAATTTCGTAAAAGGATCTCTAAAAATACGAATTTCGTCAAAACATCGCTAGAAAACGCGAATTTCGTCTTCCGTCAGAGAATCGCGATAAAAAGCGCGAATTTCGTCAAAGTATCATGAAACAAAACGCGAATTCCGTCAAAGCATCGCGATAAAAAAGGGGATTCCGTCAAAGCATCGCAAAAAATAAAGAATTTCACAAAGGATCGCCAAAAAACGAGAATATCGCAAAAATCGCAAATTTCGTCAAAAGATCTCGAAAAAACGCGAATATCGTCAAAGGATGGCGAAAGAAACTCGAATTTCGTCAAATGATGGCGAAAAAAGCACGAATTTCGACAAAGCGCCGCGGAAAAAACGCTTATTTCGTCAAAAGATCGGGTATAAGATTCGATTTTCGTCAAAAGACGCAAAATTCGTAAAAGGACCGCGGAAAACGGGAAAGTCGTACAAAGATCGCGAAAAAACGCGAATTTCGTCTAAGGATCGCGGAAAAAACGCGAATTCTGTCAAAGGATCGCGAAGGAAACACGAATTTCTTGAAAGAATCAGGAAAACATGAATTTCCTCAAAGGATCGCGAGAAAATGCGAATTTCTTCAAAGGATCAAGAAAAAACGCGAATTCCGTCAAACCATTGCGAATAACGTCAAAGGACCGCGAGGAAAAGGAGAATTTCGTAAAATGATTGCGAAAAAAACGCGAATTTCGTCAAAGTAGCAGGCAAAAAACGCAAATTTCGTCATAGGATCGCAAAAACCCGATTTTCGTTAAGTATTGCGGGGAAAAAGCGCGAATTTCGTCAAAGGATCACGAAAGAAACGCGAATTTCGTAAAAGGATCTCTAAAAAACACGAATTTCGTCAAAAAATTGCTAGCGAATTTCGTCAGAGAATCGCGATAAAAAGCGCGAATTTCGTCAAAGTATCGTGAAACAAAACGCGAATTTCGTCAAAGCATCGCGATAAAAAAGGGGATTCCGTCAAAGCATAGCGAAAAATAAAGAATTTCACAAAGGATCGCCAAAAAACGAGAATTTCGCAAAAAACGCGAATTTCATCAAAAGATCTCGAAAAAACGCGAATATCGTCAAAGGATGGCGAAAGAAACACGAATTTCTTCAAAAGATCGGGTATAAGATTCAATTTTCGTAAAAACCGCAAAATTCGTAAAAGGAGCGCGGAAAAACGGGAATTTCGTACAAAAATCGCGAAAAAACGCGAATTCTGTCAAATGATCGCGAAAAAAACGCGAATTCTGTCAAAGAATCGCGAATAAAACGCGAATTCTGTCAAAGGATCGCGAAAAAAACGCGAATTCTGTCAAAGGATCGCGAAAAAACGCGAATTTCTTCAAAGAAACAGGAAAAAATGAATTTCCTCAAAGGATCGCGAGAAAATGCGAATTTCGTCAAAGGATAAAAAAAAAACGCGAATTCCGTCAAAAAATTGCGAATAACGTCAAAGGGCCGCAAGGAAAAGGAGAATTTCGTAAAATGATTGCGAAAAAAACGCGAATTTCGTCAAAGTAGCAGGCAAAAACGCAAATTTCGTCATAGGATCACGAAAAAAACGTTAATTTCGTCGAATGACCACGAAAAAAACGCGAATTTCGTTCAAGGATCGCGAAAAAAACGAAAATTCCGTTCAAGGATCGAAAAAAACGAAAATTTCCTTCAAGGATTTCGAATAAAACGTGATTTTGGTCTAAGGATCGCGAAACAAACACGAATTTCGACGAAGGACCACGAAAAAAACGCGAATTTCGTCAAAGAATCGCGATAACTACGTGAATTTCGTCAAAGGATCGCGAAAAATACGCAAATTTCGTCCAATGGTATTGAAAAAAACGCGAATTTCGTCAAAGAATCAGGAAAACACGAATTTCCTCAAAGGATCGCGAGAAAATGCGAATTTCGTCAAAGGATCAAGAAAAAACGCGAATTCCGTCAAAAAATTGCGAATTTCGTCAAAGGACCTCGAAGGAAAGGAGAATTTCTCAAAATGATTGCGAAAAAAACGCGAATTTCGTAAAGTAGCAGGCAAAAAACGCAAATTTCGTCAAAGGATCGCAAAAAGCGATTTTCGTTAAGTATTGCGGGGAAAAAAGCGCGAATTTCGTTAAAGGATCACGAAAAAAACGCGAATTTCGTAAAAGGATCTCTAAAAACACGAATTTCGTCAAAAGATCGCTAGAAAACGCGAATTTCGTCTTCCGTCAGAGAATCGCGATAAAAAGCGCGAATTTCGTCAAAGTATCATGAAACAAAACGCGAATTCCGTCAAAGCATCGCGATAAAAAAGGGGATTCCGTCAAAGCATCGCGAAAAATAAAGAATTTCACAAAGGATCGCCAAAAAACGAGAATTTCGCAAAAAACGCGAATATCGTCAAAGGATGGCGAAAGAAACTCTAATTTCGTCAAATGATGGCGAAAAAAGCACGAATTTCGACAAAGCGCCGCGGAAAAAACGCTTATTTCGTCAAAAGATCGGGTATAAGATTCGATTTTCGTCAAAAGACGCAAAATTCGTAAAAGGACCGCGGAAAACGGGAAAGTCGTACAAAGATCGTGAAAAAACGCGAATTTCGTCTAAGGATCGCGAAAAAACGCGAATTCTGTCAAAGGATCGCGAAGGAAACACGAATTTCTTGAAAGAATCAGTAAAACATGAATTTACTCAAAGGATTGCGAGAAAATGCGAATTTCGTCAAAGGATCAAGAAAAAACGCGAATTCCGTCAAACCATTGCGAATAACGTCAAAGGACCGCGAGGAAAAGGAGAATTTCGTAAAATGATTGCGAAAAAAACGCGAATTTCGTCAAAGTAGCAGGCAAAAAACGCAAATTTCGTCATAGGATCGCAAAAACGCGATTTTCGTTAAGTATTGCGGGGAAAAAAGCGCGAATTTCGTCAAAGGATCACGAAAGAAACGCGAATTTCGTAAAAGGATTTCTAAAAAACACGAATTTCGTCAAAAAATTGCTAGCGAATTTCGTCAGAGAATCGCGATAAAAAGCGCGAATTTCGTCAAAGTATCGTGAAACAAAACGCGAATTTCGTCAAAGCATCGCGATAAAAAAGGGGATTCCGTCAAAGCATCGCGAAAAATAAAGAATTTCACAAAGGATCGCCAAAAAACGAGAATTTCGCAAAAAACGCGAATTTCATCAAAAGATCTCGAAAGAACGCGAATATCGTCAAAGGATGGTGAAAGAAACGCGAATTTCTTCAAAAGATCGGGTATAAGATTCGATTTTCGTCAAAAGACGCAAAATTCGTAAAAGGAGCGCGGAAAAACGGGAATTTCGTACAAAGATCGCGAAAAAACGCGAATTCTGTCAAATGATCGCGAAAAAAACGCGAATTCTGTCAAAGGATCGCGAATAAAACGCGAATTCTGTCAAAGGATCGCGAAAAAAACGCGAATTCTGTCAAAGGATCGCGAAAAAAACGCGAATTTCTTCAAAGAAACAGGAAAAAATGAATTTCCTCAAAGGATCGCGAGAAAATGCGAATTTCGTCAAAGGATAAAAAAAAACGCGAATTCCGTCAAAAAATTGCGAATAACGTCAAAGGGCCGCAAGGAAAAGGAGAATTTCGTAAAATGATTGCGAAAAAAACGCGAATTTCGTCAAAGTAGCAGGCAAAAAACGCAAATTTCGTCATAGGATCACGAAAAAAACGCAAATTTCGTCGAATGACCACGAAAAAAACGCGAATTTCGTTCAAGGATCGCGAAAAAAACGAAAATTTCCTTCAAGGATTTCGAATAAAACGTGATTTTGGTCTAAGGATCGCGAAACAAACACGAATTTCGTCGAAGGACCACGAAAAAAACGCGAATTTCGTCAAAGGATCGCGATAACTACGTGAATTTCGTCAAAGGATCGCGAAAAATACGCAAATTTCGTCCAATGGTATTGAAAAAAAACGCGAATTTCGTCAAAGAATCAGGAAAACACGAATTTCTTCAAAGGATCGCGAGAAAATGCGAATTTCGTCAAAGGATCAAGAAAAAACGCGAATTCCGTCAAAAAATTGCGAATTTCGTCAAAGGACCTCGAAGAAAAGGAGAATTTCTTAAAATGATTGCGAAAAAAACGCGAATTTCGTAAAGTAGCAGGCAAAAAACGCAAATTTCGTCAAAGGATCGCAAAACGCGATTTTCGTTAAGTATTGCGGGGAAAAAAGCGCGAATTTCGTCAAAGGATCACGAAAAAAACGCGAATTTCGTAAAAGGATCTCTAAAAACACGAATTTCGTCAAAAGATCGCTAGAAAACGCGAATTTCGTCTTCCGTCAGAGAATCGCGATAAAAAGCGCGAATTTCGTCAAAGTATCATGAAACAAAACGCGAATTCCGTCAAAGCATCGCGATAAAAAAGGGGATTCCGTCAAAGAAACTCGAATTTCGTCAAATGATGGCGAAAAAAGCACGAATTTCGACAAAGCGCCGCGGAAAAAACGCTTATTTCGTCAAAAGATCAGGTATAAGATTCGATTTTCGTCAAAAGACGCAAAATTCGTAAAAGGACCGCGGAAAACGGGAAAGTCGTACAAAGATCGCGAAAAAACGCGAATTTCGTCTAAGGATCGCGAAAAAACGCGAATTCTGTCAAAGGATCGCGAAGGAAACACGAATTTCTTGAAAGAATCAGTAAAACATGAATTTACTCAAAGGATTGCGAGAAAATGCGAATTTCGTCAAAGGATCAAGAAAAAACGCGAATTCCGTCAAACCATTGCGAATAACGTCAAAGGACCGCGAGGAAAAGGAGAATTTCGTAAAATGATTGCGAAAAAAACGCGAATTTCGTCAAAGTAGCAGGCAAAAAACGCAAATTTCGTCATAGGATCGCAAAAACGCGATTTTCGTTAAGTATTGCGGGGAAAAAAGCGCGAATTTCGTCAAAGGATCACGAAAGAAACGCGAATTTCGTAAAAGGATTTCTAAAAAACACGAATTTCGTCAAAAAATTGCTAGCGAATTTCGTCAGAGAATCGCGATAAAAAGCGCGAATTTCGTCAAAGTATCGTGAAACAAAACGCGAATTTCGTCAAAGCATCGCGATAAAAAAGGGGATCCCGTCAAAGCATCGCGAAAAATAAAGAATTTCACAAAGGATCGCCAAAAAACGAGAATTTCGCAAAAAACGCGAATTTCATCAAAAGATCTCTAAAAGAACGCGAATATCGTCAAAGGATGGTGAAAGAAACGCGAATTTCTTCAAAAGATCGGGTATAAGATTCGATTTTCGTCAAAAGACGCAAAATTCGTAAAAGGAGCGCGGAAAAACGGGAATTTCGTACAAAGATCGCGAAAAAACGCGAATTCTGTCAAATGATCGCGAAAAAAACGCGAATTCTGTCAAAGGATCGCGAATAAAACGCGAATTCTGTCAAAGGATCGCGAAAAAAACGCGAATTCTGTCAAAGGATCGCGAAAAAAACGCGAATTTCTTCAAAGAAACAGGAAAAAATGAATTTCCTCAAAGGATCGCGAGAAAATGCGAATTTCGTCAAAGGATAAAAAAAACGCGAATTCCGTCAAAAAATTGCGAATAACGTCAAAGGGCCGCAAGGAAAAGGAGAATTTCGTAAAATGATTGCGAAAAAAACGCGAATTTCGTCAAAGTAGCAGGCAAAAAACGCAAATTTCGTCATAGGATCACGAAAAAAACGCAAATTTCGTCGAATGACCACGAAAAAAACGCGAATTTCGTTCAAGGATCGCGAAAAAAACGAAAATTTTCTTCAAGGATTTCGAATAAAACGTGATTTTGGTCTAAGGATCGCGAAACAAACACGAATTTCGTCGAAGGACCACGAAAAAAACGCGAATTTCGTCAAAGGATCGCGATAACTACGTGAATTTCGTCAAAGGATCGCGAAAAATACGCAAATTTCGTCCAATGGTATTGAAAAAAAACGCGAATTTCGTCAAAGAATCAGGAAAACACGAATTTCTTCAAAGGATCGCGAGAAAATGCGAATTTCGTCAAAGGATCAAGAAAAAACGCGAATTCCGTCAAAAAATTGCGAATTTCGTCAAAGGACCTCGAAGAAAAGGAGAATTTCTTAAAATGATTGCGAAAAAAACGCGAATTTCGTAAAGTAGCAGGCAAAAAACGCAAATTTCGTCAAAGGATCGCAAAACGCGATTTTCGTTAAGTATTGCGGGGAAAAAAGTGCGAATTTCGTCAAAGGATCACGAAAAAAACGCGAATTTCGTAAAAGGATCTCTAAAAACACGAATTTCGTCAAAAGATCGCTAGAAAACGCGAATTTCGTCTTCCGTCAGAGAATCGCGATAAAAAGCGCGAATTTCGTCAAAGTATCATGAAACAAAACGCGAATTCCGTCAAAGCATCGCGATAAAAAAGGGGATTCCGTCAAAGAAACTCGAATTTCGTCAAATGATGGCGAAAAAAGCACGAATTTCGACAAAGCGCCGCGGAAAAAACGCTTATTTCGTCAAAAGATCAGGTATAAGATTCGATTTTCGTCAAAAGACGCAAAATTCGTAAAAGGACCGCGGAAAAACGGGAAAGTCGTACAAAGATCGCGAAAAAACGCGAATTTCGTCTAAGGATCGCGGAAAAAAACGCGAATTCTGTCAAAGGATCGCGAAGAAAACGCGAATTTTTTCAAAGAATCAGGAAAACATGAATTTCCTCAAAGGATCGCGAGAAAATGCGAATTTCGTCAAAGGATCAAGAAAAAACGCGAATTCCGTCAAACAATTGCGAATAACGTCAATGGGCCGTGAGGAAAAGGAGAATTTCGTAAAATGATTGCGAAAAAAACGCGAATTTCGTCAAAGTAGCATGCAAAAAACACAAATTTCGTCAAAGGATCGCAAAAACGCGATTTTCGTTAAGTATTGCGGGGAAAAAAGCGCGAATTTCGTCAAAGAATCACGAAAAAAACGCGAATTTCGTAAAAGAATCTCTAAAAAACACGAATTTCGTAGAAAGATCGCTAAAAAACGCGAATTTCGTCAGAGAATCGCGATAAAAAGCGCGAATTTCGTCAGAGAATCGCGATAAAAAGCGCGAATTTCGTCAAAGTATCGTGAAACAAAACGCGAATTTCGTCAAAGCATCGCGATAAAAAAGGGGATTCCGTCAAAGCATCGCGAAAAATAAAGAATTTCACAAAAGATCGCCAAAAAGCGAGAATTTCGGTAAAAACGCTTTTTTCGTCAAAGAATCGGGTATAAGATAAAATCATTTTCGTCAAAAAACGCAAAATTCGTAATAGGACCGCGGAAAACGGGAATTTCTTCAAAGGATCAAGAAAAAAAACGCGAATTTCGTCTAAGGATGGAAAAAAAACGCGAATTCCGTCAAAGGATCGTGAAACGAGAACATCGTGAAAAAAAGAGGAATTTCACGCAGGATCGCGAAAAAACGAAAATTTCGCAAGGGATCGCTAAAAAACGAAAATTTCGCAAAGGATCGCAAAAAACATGAATTTCGTCAAAGGATCGCGAAAAAACGCCAAAATCGTCAAGGAATGCCGAAAGAAACGCGAATTTCGTCAAAGGATTGCGAAAAAAAGCACGAATTTCGACAAAGGGCCGCGGAAAATACGCTTATTTCGTCAAAGGATCGGGTATAAGAATCGATTTTCGTCAAAAGACACAAAATTAGTAAAAGGAACGCGAAACAAATGCGAATGTCTTCAAAGGATCGTGAGAAAAACGCGAATTTCGTCAAAGTGTTGCGAAAAAAACGTGAAATCCGTCAAAGGGTTGCGAAAAAAATGCGAATTCCGTCAAAGGATCGCAAAAAAACGCGAATTTCTTCAAAGGATCGCGAAAAAAACGCAAATTCCGCCAAAGGATCGCGAAAAAAACGCGAATATCGTCCAAAGGTCGCGAAAAAAACGCAAATTTCGTCCTAGGACAACGAAAAAAACGCGAATTTCGTCTAAGGATCGCGAAAAATACGCGAATTTCGTCAAAGTATCGCGAAAAAAATGCAAATTTCTTCAAAGGATCGTGAAAAAACGCGAATTTCGTCGAAGAAAAACGAAAAAACGCGAATTTCGTCAAATGATCGCGAAAAAGACGCGAATATCGTCCAAAGGTCGCAAAAACAAACGCAAATTTCGTCAAAGAATCACGAAAAAACACGAATTTCCTCACGGGATCGCGAAAAAACCACGAATATCGTTAAAGGATCACGAAAAAACGCGATTTCCGTCAAAAAATTGCGAATTTCGTCAGAGGACCGCGAGGAAAACGCGAACTTCGTAAAATGATTGCGAAAAAACGCGAATTTAGTCAAAGTAGCAGGCAAAAAACGTAAATTTCGTCAAAGGATCGCAAAAAAGCGCGAATTTCGTTAAGGATTGCGGGGAAAAAAGCGCGAATTTCGTCAAAGGATCGCGAAAAAAACGCGAATTTCGTAAAAGGATTGTTAAAAAACGCGAATTTCTTCTAAGGATCGTGAAACAAAACAAGAATTTCGTCAAAGCATCGCGATAAAAAACGAATTTCACAAAAGATCGCGAAAAAACGAGAATTTTGCAAAAAAAACGCGAATTTCGTCAAAAGATCTCGAAAAAAAAACGTGAATATCGTCAAAGGATGGCAAAAAAATGACGAATTTCGACAAAGGGCCACGGAATAAACGCTTATTTCGTCAAAGAATCGGGTATAAGATTCGATTTTTGTCAAAAGACGCAAAATTCGTAAAAGCATCGCGAAAAACGAGAATTTCGTCAAAGAATCGCGAAAAAAACGCGAATTTCGACAAGAGATCACGAAAAAACGCGAATTTCGTCAGAGAATCACGATAAAAAGCGCGAATTTCGTCAAAGTATCGTGAAACAAAACGCGAATTTCGTCAAAGCATCGCGATAAAAAAGGGGATTCCATCAAAGCATCGCGAAAAAAAGCAATTTCCCAGATGATCACCAAAAAAGCGCGAATTCCGTCAACGGATCGCGAAAAAAATGCGAATTTCTTCAAAGGATTGCGAAAAAACGCGAATTCCGTCGAAGGACCACGAAAAAAACGCGAATTTCGTCAAAGGATCGCTTAAAAAACGCGAATTTTGTCCGAAGTTCACGAAAAAACACGAATTTCGTCAAAGAATCACGAAAAAAACACGAATTTCCTCACAGGATCGCGAAAAAAACCGCGAATTTTCTCAAAGGTTCGGGAAAAACCGCGAATTTCGTCAAAGGATCACGAAAAAACGCGAATTCCGCCAAAAAACAACCGCGAGGAAACCGCGAATTTCGTAAAATGATTGCGAAAAAAACGCGAATTTCGTCAAATGATCGAAAAAACGCGAATTTTGTCAAAGAATCGCGAAAAAGAGAAAAGTAAAAGACACAAAAGACAAAATATACAAAAAATGAAAGGGCAGCAACCCCTTTGCAAAAACGCGAAGTTCTTCAAAAGATCGCGAAAAAAACGCGAATTTCTTCAAAGGATCGCAAAAAACGCTAATTTTGTCGAAGGATCGCGGGAAAAAACCGCGAATTTCGTCAAAAGATTGCGAAAAAATCGCGAACTTCGCCAAAGGATCGGGAAAAAAACGCGAATTTCGTCAAATTATCGGGGAAAATAGAGAGTTTGGTAAAGGATGGCGGAAAAAACGCGAATTTCTTCAAAGGATCGCGAAAAAAACGCGAATTTCTTCAAGCGATTGCGAAAAAAACCCCGCGAATTTCGTCAAAGGATTGCGAAAAAAACGCGAATTTCGTCAAAGGATCGCAAAAAAGACGAATTCTGTCAAAAAATCGAGAATTTCGTCAAAGGACCGCGAAATTCCTCAAGTGATCGCGAAGAAACAGCGAATTTCGTCAAAGGATCGCAAAAAACACGAATTCCGTCAAAAAATCGAGAATTTCGTCAAAGGACCGCGAAAAAAACGGGAATTTCGTAAAAGAATCGCTAAGAAACGCGGATTTCTTCAAAGGATTGCGAAAAAAACACGAAATTCGTCAAAGGTTCGGAAAAAAGCGAATATCGTCAAAGGATCGCGAAAAAAGAGCGAATTCAAACGATAGCGATATACGCGAATGTTGTTAAAGTATCGCGAAAAAAACACGAATTTTGTCAAAGAATCGCGAAAAAGACAAAAGTAAAAGACACAAAAGACAAAATATACAAAAAATGAAAGGGCAGCAACCCCTTTGCAAAAACGCGAAGTTCTTCAAAAGATCGCGAAAAAAACGCGAATTTCTTCAAAGGATCGCAAAAAACGCTAATTTCGTTGAAGGATCGCGGGAAAAAAACCGCGAATTTCGTCAGATTGCGAAAAAATCGCGAACTTCGCCAAAGGATCGGGAAAAAACGCGAATTTCGTCAAATTATCGGGAAAAAAATGCAAATTTCGTCAAATTATCGGGGAAAAAGAGTTTGTTAAAGAATGGCGGAAAAAACGCGAATTTCTTCAAAGGATCGCGAAAAAAACGCGAATTTCTTCAAGCGATTGCGAAAAAACCCCCTGCAAATTTCGTCAAAGGATTGCGAAAAAAACGCGAATTTCGTCAAAGGATCGGGAAAAATGCGACTTTCGTCGAAGCATCGCGAAAAAAACGCGAATTTCCTCAAAGGATCGCGAGAAAAGGGGTAAATTTCGTCAAAAACGCGAATTTCGTCAAAGAATTGCGTAGCAAACGCAAATTCCGTCAAAGAATCGCTATAAAAAACGCGAATTTCGTCAATCGTGAAACAAAACGCGAATTTCGTCAAAGCATCGCGATAAAAAAAGGGATTCCGTCAAAGGATCGCGAAAAAAGTAATTTCGTCAAAGGATCGCTAAAAAACGAGAATTTCGCAAAGGATCGCAAAAAACGCGAATTTCGACAAAGGGCCGCGAAAAAACGCGAATTGCGTCAAACGATCCCGAAAAAAATACGAATTTCGTAAAAGAATCGCTAAAAAACGCGAATTTCGTCAAAGGATCGCGAGGAAAAAGAATGAATTTCGTCATAAGGTTGCGAAAAAAACGCGAAGTCTAAAATTCGATAGTCGAATTATAAAATTCGATTTTTGTCAAAAGACGCAAAATTCGTAAAAGGACCTCGGAAAAACGGGAATTTCGTCAAAGGATCCCAAGAAAACGCGAATTTCTTTCAAGGATCGCGAAAAAAACGCAAATGTCGTCAAAGTACCGAGGGGGAAAAAACGCGAATATCGTCAAAGGATCGAAAAAATAACGTGAATTTCGTCGAAGGATCGCGAATTTCATCAAAGAACCGTGAAAAAAAACGCAAATTTCGTTTAAGGATCGCGAAATTCTTCAGAGTATCGCGAAAAAACGCGAATTTCGTCAAAGAATCGCGATGAAAAAACGCGAATTACGTCAAAGTAAGGAAAAAAATAACGCGAATTTCGTCGAAGGATCGCGAATTTCATCAAAGGACCGTGAAAAAAACGCGAATTTCGTTTAAGGATCGCGAAAAAACGCGAATTTCTTCAAAGTATCGCGAAAAAAACACGAATTTCGTCGAAAGATCGCGAAAAACAGCGAATTCTGTAAAATTGCGAATTTCGTCAAAGGACCGCGAGGAAAACGCGAATTTCGTAAAATGATTGCAAAAAAACGCGAATTTCGTGAAAGTAGCGCGCAAAAAACGCAAATTTCGTCAAAGGATCGAGAAAAATCGCGAATTTCATAAAGGATTGAGGGGGAAAAAACGCGAATTTCGTCAAAGAATAGCGAAAGAACGCGAATTTCGTCAAACGATCCCGAAAAAATGCGAATTTCGTAAAAGGATCGCTAAAAAACGCAAATTTCGTCAAAGGATCGCGAAGAAAAAGAGTGAATTTCGTCATAAGGTCGCGAAAAAACAGCGAATTTCGTCGAACAATCGCGAAAAAAACGCGAATTCAGTCAAAAATCGCAGATTTCGTCAAAGGACCCCGAAAAAACGCGAATTTCGTAAAAGGATCGCAAAAATGCGGATTTCGTCAAAGGATCGCGAAGAAAAAGGTGAATTTCGTCATAAGGTCGCGAGAAAAACGCGAATTTCGTCAAGGGATCGTGGAAAACACTAATTTCGTCAAAGGATCGCCAAAAAACGTGAATTTCGTCAAAGGAACGCGAAAATAACGCAAATTTCGTTAAAGGATCGCGAAGAAAGCGCGAATTTCGTCAATCTCAGAAAAGACAAGAATTTTGCCATATGCCGCGGAAAAAACGCTAATTTCGTCAAAGTATCGTTTAAAGGATTCTATTTTCGTCAAAAGACGCAAAATTCGTAAAAGGGCCACGGAAAAACGAGATTTTCGTCAAAAGATCGCTGGGAAAAAACGCCAATTTCGTCAAACGCTCGCAGAAAAACGTAAATTTCGTCAAAAGATCGCGAAAAAAACCCGAATTTCGTCAAAGGATCGCGCAGAAAAAGCGTGAATTTCGTCAAAAGGTCGCGTAAAAAAGCGAATTTCTTCAAATATCGAAATAAAACACGAATTTCAAATCAAAGGATCGCGAAAAAATCGAGAATTTCGTCAAAGGATTGTGAAAAAGAAAGCGAATTTCGTCGAAGGATCGCGAAAAAAACCCGGATTTCGTAAAAGATCGCGGAAAAAACGCTAATTTCGTCAAAATATGGCGAAAAAAACGCTAATTTCGTCAAAGTATCGCGAAAAAAACGCAAATTTCGTCAAAGGATCGCGAAGAAAAAACGCGAATTTCGGCAAATGTCAGCGAAAAAACGCGAAATTCGTCAAAGAATCGCGAAAAAGACAAAAGTAACAGACACAAAAGACAAAGTAGACAAAAAATGAAAGGGCAGCAACCCCCCCCCCCCCCAATAAGTCACATGTTTTGCTTAAATTTAAAGCAGTGGATCTGTTAATATGACGTACATAAACCATTTTTATCAAGAATTTCTTGTAATCTCCGTGCGATTGATTCAATGACGCTGTTTGAAATATCGGGATCTCTTTTGATAATTTGCATGGCACATGGACGTAGACAAGATTCAGATTAACGTAAGATCGCAAGGTACTGGTATAAGTTTTACGTTTTGATTACATAGTAAGGCAGACTTACGGCTCTATGTTGATTTTAAGCGAGGCACCGTAATCCCAGCCCAAATGCTTCAATAACATGAGTAAAATATACATATTTTTTTGAAATTATGCTTTTCTGCACCTCATAGACGACCTCTTAAATCAGCATTTTGAAGTTTTTTAAGCATAACTTGAAAACTACTTGGAAGAAAAATTTGAAATTTTAGATTTTCATAAAGCAAGACATAATAAATATAAATCCATCAAAAAAAATTGAAGGTTGCAATTCATATTTTTTTCGAATATTAATTTCATAATTCATAGTTGATAATATAAAATTTTAAAAAATAAAAATTCAACGTATTTATGTTTGGGTTTTTCAATACTATAACCACACAAAAAAAAAATCACATTAGGACTATAATTTCAGGAGATATTAATAAAAATATGAAAATGTAAATTAACATTACAAGCTCTAAAATTTGAATGTTTATAATTCAAAAACATATTATCCAAATGATATGAAATTTCGTTTCTAGGCGTAGTTTAAACCGAAGATTTAAAATATCTTGTCAAAATTCGGTGTTGCTATTGAAGAAAAAGTTTGCGCTTTTTTTGATTTGTAGATGCCCCCATAAGCAAATTTTATATACATCATTTAAAAGTAGACTTAATTTTCAATCGTTTAGTACCAGTAACTTTCTTCTACGATTATTTGTTGCAGAGTTAGTAGGAGATGTTTACTTTCTTTTTTTCACGATTCTACATATATACTTATATTTTTCCCGTTTGAAATTTGTACATACTACATTTACATATACATTTTAACGTGCTTCCTATTATCCGATCGAACTGAAATTTTGCATAAATATGTAAACGTGATGAGAATACAATATTATTATCATTTGAGGTGCGTAGCATTTATACTTATTTTACAATATCACATAAAAAGTTAGGATACATTACCGACCATAAGCATAAATTTTAACACACAACAGCATTTTCCCAGTTGGAAATAAAGTGCGTAGCTTTTTTTTTCCAGGATAAACAATCCTGATACATCGATGCCTATAGACAGAAATTTTTTTATTATTATTATTTAACAACATTTATGTAGGCAATTAAAGGGTCTCAGGACTCTTAAAATCGGAAAAAAAGAAGAAAAAAAGACCATTTTCAACATTATAATATCTTA
This sequence comes from Maratus speciosus, assembly GCA_963932465.1. Taxonomy (NCBI): domain Eukaryota; kingdom Metazoa; phylum Arthropoda; class Arachnida; order Araneae; family Salticidae; genus Maratus; species Maratus speciosus. The sequence continues at coordinate 545,275,074 of OZ010796.1, read as the reverse complement.
AAATGTATATGATTTTAAAATAAAACTTTTATTGGGAAGAAAGATAAGTATGTTCTTTCATTTCATGTATTCTAAAAATTGCAAGATGCAGAATTAGTATTTATAGGGGCCTCCAAACTGCATACACTTGTCGAGCAGAAAACTGGTATAACAGCTTACGCGCGCAGAATTACAAATAGTCCAGGCAATAGAGACCGTATAGGGACTCTCCTAGCAAAATTAATGATAGTACTGGAAATCGGCTTTCTAGATGTTTTTTTGGGTCGCTGAATCCGAATTTGTAACTTCCCACCAAAATTTTCCCCGGCAAACCCCCCCCCCCCACCCAAAAAAAATTGGTAAAAAGCCCCCCAAAAAAGGTTTTTATTAAAAAAAATCAATTTTTTTATTGTTTTAGGGTAAAAGTATCTAGAAATTCAGAAAGTAGACAAAATTTGCAACAAATTAGATATATGACATTATGACTTAGATGAAGGGAAAGGGGGGATCTGCCTCGGAACATGGGCCGCGGTGCTGCGTGGACTAAGTTGCGCAATTCCACTTAACCACTCCTCCGAACTTTCTCTATAAGGTTTACTTTAAGTTTTTTGGGTCGCTGAATCCGAATTTTTAACTTACCCCCAAAATTCCCCCCCCCCCAAATAGTTGTTTTTAACTTAAATTTCTTATTGTTTTAGGGGAAACGCATTACGAAATTCAGAAACTAGACAAAACTTGCAACAAATAGAATATATGACATTATGACATAGGATAAACGGGGAGAGAGGGGGCTGCCTCGGAACATTCCCCGCGCGCTTTTCTCAAAAACCAAATTTTTTCAAAAAATCAATTTTTTGGGGGGTTGCCGGGTGAAATTTTGGTGGGAAATTACAAATTCGGATTCAGCGACCCAAAAAAACATCTAGAAAGCCGATTTCCAGTACTACCATTAATTTTGCCAGATAAAATCCCCTATTGCCTGGACTTCATCATTAGTGCACGTAGCGCCGCACTGCATGTTCCAAGGCAGCCCTCACCCTCCCCGTTCATCCTAATTCATAATGTCATATATCCTATTTGTTGCAAATGTTGTCTAGTTTCTGAATTTTGTAATGCTTTTCCCCTAAAACAATAAGAAATTTAAGTTAAAAACAACTATTTGGAGGGGGGGGAGGGTATTTTGGGGGAAAGTTAAAAATTCGGATTCAGCGACCCAAAAAACTTAAAGTAAACCTTATAGAGAAAGTTCGGAGGGGTGATGGGAGGGCGAATGTAAACGTGTGAGTGATTAAGTGGAATTGCGCAACTTAGTTTACGCAGCACCACGCGCATGTTCCGAGGCAGATCCCCCCTTCCCCTTCATCCTAAGTCATAATGTCATATATCAAATTTGTTGGAAATTTTATCTACTTTCTGAATTTCTAGATACTTTTCTCTAAAACAATAAAAAAATTGATCTTTTTAATAAAAACCTTTTTTTTTGGGGGGGGGGGCTTTTTACCAAAATTTGGGGAGGTTGTCGGGGGAAATTTTAGTGGGAAGTTACAAATTCGGATTCAGCGACGCAAAAAACATCTAGAAAGCCGATTTCCAGTACTACCATTAATTTTGCTAGGTAAAATTCCCTATTGCCTGGACTAAAATGAATTTTACAGATAGAATTAAATTTTTTGTGCCTAATTATACTTCAGCAGCGTTCGAAATCCTTGGTGGTCTGCTGGTTCGAGACCACCAAAAATTCAATCGGACCACTAATTAAAAAAATTTAATGGTCCGCAGACCAGTAACTTTCCCCCTCTCTGACAGGTAAACGTAAACTTTCCTGTCCTCGAGAAAACTGCAACCAAACACAAATCGCATAATATTATTTTATTTAAAAAAATTAATTTTAAAAAATTGAATTAAACCTTAGTCAGTTGAAATAGATTATCTGAAATGAAATGTTTAATTAATAATTTTATAGTTTTTCTTTATGTACTGTTTAATTTTTAGCAAATTATAATTTTACATTTTATTATAATGAAAATTTTGTATAACTGCAAAGGAAGTTTGATTTGTATTCTAGAAAGGGGGGGAGGACACTCAAAGGGTTAAAGGGACTCAATAGAATTTTATGTAGCAGGCCAGTGATGATTACTGCGGACCAGTAAATTCTTATGCTTACTGGTCCTTGGGACCAGTGCCTTTTTTATATCAATTCTACCGCTGCTTCAGATTATAATAATTACCCTGAATCTAAATAAATTTTTATTTAAAGCATTTTTATATTTTTAATATAAAGTTGTATTTAGCTAATACAAAATTTTGAAAATTTTAACAGTATAATCACCTAAAAAATTATTTTTTTGAACAATAAAGAAGGAATTTTAGGTTCAGTTTATACAGACAAACAACTTTTCGTTTTCCTTTAGAAACATTGACATATACAAGGAAGGAACCTTCTCAATCTTTGAAGGGAAAAAAATAAGAATTTTAAAAATAGCACTAAAGTTCTAAAAAAGTACTACATATAAACAAAATTTTATTAAAAAGATAATGCATTGGTTCTACGATTTTAGTACGAATTATGAAAAATCTCTTAGAATAACCTATGTATGCCCCCATTAGAATCAAATTAAATTTAAAAATATAATCATGTCTGCAAGATCATAATCATAAATATCTATTCTTTCTTCGTAAATTAATTATATCATTATTTTGTATAATTTTATGCTTGCAAAATTAAAGTTTTTTTTTTAAATGTAATATTTAAAATTATCTCATATGTAATGAATTGTAATAGTTATATAGTTCATTTGTAATCAAGGCATGTCAGTTAGCTTTAGCTTTTTTAATTTTGTAAGTCCGCCTTGAATTGTGAATTTTAATTAACTAAATTTCCCTTTTATTTGGTGCTTTTAAAAAAGAATAGTAAAATTTATTCTTCTCAAGGGATTTAAGATAATTAAACACTTGGAAAAAGAGGAAGTAAGATTTTTTTTTCTTTTTGGCAGTAAAACAAATATTACTTCAACGGGGGTTCAGAGTAGCAGCCTTCCTCCTAACGAAGAAAGAAATTAGCGTTCAATTCTCTTTTACTTTTCTTCTTTTTTTTTAAAGCTGGTTGTAATTTATTTTGGAATATTTGTTATTTTCTAATTGTTAAATTTTATGCAGTACTCAAAACGGATACATTTATCTTTATTATTCTTTATTGCACAGAAATTCTAAAATATACCTATTACCAGAAAAATTGCATAAAAATATTTAATTTGAAAAAAATCTAAAATTACGTATAAAATATTCTGTTACAACTTTTCCGGTACTGTAATGAATGAAATTTAGTAACTATGTGAATGAATTTGACGGCCTGAAATTAACTCTTAAAAGGGTAAGAATACACTTTTGCAGATAGAAGATGACTAAATGCTTCTTTAATAAGTTTCAAAATCAAAGTATTCTTTTTTGTATAACTTTAGAAATAAAGAAGCAATCACTTTTACATGCGGTAAACCATTTTTCAAATACCTGTTACAATAATAGACATAGAATGTCCATCGTCCTCAGAACGAGTATAGGCGATAATAATACAGGGTGTCCAACGAATAAGACCCTGATTTCAAGATTAAATATCCCCAAAGCAAAGATCAATACAATTATGCGGTAAACGGTTTGTTTATTAGCTAAGCTGTAAAAATGTTATACAGAAGTTTCAAAATACCTGTTACAATAATAGACATAGAATGTTCATTGTCCTCAGAACAAGTATAGGCGATAATAATAAGTCTCTACAATACTTTTCATCCATACTAGAGAAAGAATCAATAAATTTAAGAAGGTAAAGGGAATTTTTTCTCTTTTTGAAAGGCTCTAAAACATCATTAAGTTTTTCCAACCCCCACACACAAAAAGATTAAACAACTACTGTTACAAAAGCTAGAAATGCACGTTATATTGGAATTCTTGGTGTAATTTAGTGGTACCCAAGCATTATTGTTATTCTATCTACTTTAAAATTTGAAGGTTTCTCATGACCCTAATAATGTGTAGATATACAGAGCCTTTACTATAATCTAGCCTAGGAAAAAGACGAATTGTCGTGCAAAGCATATATATGAAAATAATAGTAGGTATTTCTAATACGCATAATCACAATAATATTAATGTGGTATATAATTAAAACATAAATGTCGCTAAGCATGAAATACACACTTATTAATTATTGCATAATAATACAATTCCATTTAACAATAAGTGATTTACGGCATTATTTTGTACTCTTATTGATTATATAATTAAAACATAAATGTCGCTATGCATGAAATACACACTGATTAATTATTGCATAATAATACAATTCAGTTTAACAATAAGTGATTTACGGCATTATTTTGTACTCTTATTGATTATATAATTAAAACATAAATGTCGCTAAGTATGAAATACACACTTATTAATTATTGCATAATAATACAATTCAGTTTAACAATAAGTGATTTACGGCATTATTTTGTACTCTTATTGATTATATAATTAAAACATAAATGTCGCTAAGCATGAAATACACATTTATTAATTATTGCATAATAATACAATTCAGTTTAACAATAAGTGATTTACGGCATTATTTTGTACTCTTATTGATTATAAAACTACATATAAAAACCACTTGAAAACATCAAACTAATTTAATATTTGCTTAAAGTGTTAAAAATATATTTAAAAGGCAAAAAATACCTTTGGTTATTCAGATTCGACATGTTTCATTGCCCTGACGGCAACATTCTAAAGAATTAAAATGATACAAATATTTTCGCATTTTTATTTTTTTAATTTAAAACTGGTAAACAAAAATCACGCGAGCATAAGCATAATGAAATTTACTGCAATATTAAAAGTGGATATTTGTAAAAGTAAATTATTGTATATTATTGTTTCATTATTCTGTAGAGCATCTCTTTCCAAATTTTAGGAAGCTCCATGGAGCATCATTGCATATATTCTCACTGCATAAGAAGATCTCTATTGATTCTCGGATAATGGATGGCAAATAAAATCTTGATGGCTAAATTATTCTACTATTTTTAAAATTAATCTGTAAAGGTTCTTTATCATTTAGTCTGACTAAATCTGTAGTTTTCTTGTTGTATTTGCCTCTTATTGATTATTGACTTATATTGATTAACCCATTTAAAACTTGTTCTCTTTATAGAAGAGCGTCGGGAATAGTGTTGCCAGGAGTCCAGATTTTCAGAGATACGAGACCTGTCCCGAGGAGAGACGTCATGAATCCCTATTTTTCATGTTCCACAAAATATCTTAAATTTCTTTCAGTATCATGCTGCTTGTAAATCTGCATTGAATGGATCTTAATACAGCAAAACATGTGAAACAAGGACTTATATATAACTGAAACATTGTATATGATTCCGCTGAAAGGAATACCATACGTATCTATCTGCTACGACAAAAATCTGTATAAGACGAATATTTTTCTGGTTCCTAGCTATATCGTTTTTACAGGATTGACTGTATTTCGTTTAATAAAACCTGTGAAAATGGAACTTGTTTTGTTTATAACGGATTCATGTCTCAAACGCAAAAGTTTTATAGTTCCTACGGAATGAACAATTATAACTCTTCAAACGGAAACATCTCCAAAACGGAATTATGTTTTGGTCTCTAGCGATTCCGTTTTCATAGAATTTACTGCATTTTTTTGTCCCGATTTAGAAGCCGCTGTCCCGCTCTTTTTGTCTCCTTGTCCGGCTTTTTTTATAGTAGACCTGGCAACATTAGTCGGGAGTGTCCGACGCCTAAGTGCAAAATTTTTTTTAGTGTTTTGTATCCCAAAAGGAAAAATAATCTTTATTAAAGTATACGAGTAAGTATAAATTTCATACGAAAGTATACTGACTAGCAAATTAATTGAAATCTAAATCTGATAATAAAATAAACATTTAACAAAAGTACAAATTTTGCAACTGAGTGAAAAAGTTTCCAGGCTGTGAATCCGACTCAAAAGTCTTGGTTTAAATTGCCAATGCTCTTCTAACTGAACTACTTGGAGTGACAACTGGCCAACACAATTCGCTCAGATAACATTTACGCAATTGTTTGTTGTGTGCCAAGTTAATTTTCAAATTGCACTTTAGCTCTTAATCTACATAAATTGATAGTTATAACAAATAAAATAAATATTAATTGCTAAAAAATATATAGATTAAACTATATTTTTTAGCAATTAATTTTGTCATATGTACTTTGCACAATTATTAATAAGAAACAGACAAACTTACAAGGATACAAAATATTAATGTACTAAAAACCTTATTTTGTAAGGAAACGTTTACACTATGGCGCTATCACCCTAGGCGTTAGCATTCCAAGAACTACATCATAAGACCCAACTAATCAGCATCACGTAAACAAATCATTAAACTCGCTGATTAGTTGGAAAACCTGTGTCTCGCACACTTCGTAGACTTGGGGTGACGGTTACGCTATAGTGCCTAGAAGTGAACCTAGAAGTGTCCTTCTAGACACTGTACTATGGTATAGGACTAGTAATCGTCTTGCGGTTTTAGAAAACATCCTACAGATGTCGCTGCGATCGACTCTTCGGATTTTAGCATCGTTGGACATTTAAGAGATTCAATATTTAGCACTTTTTTAAGTATTACTGGTATAGACAGTATTCATGTGACGTCACAGTGGGAATCACGTGGTATAAAAATAGCAGATAGCGCGTTTGTTTACCTTATTGCGTCATTTGATGGAGCATAACTTACAGGCAAATACATGCGTAAGGTACTGAAGATTAATTACGTACGAATTATTTTCGATATATATACCTATATACATATTAATTAAAATCCATATATACATATTAATTAAAATTTTAAATTTTAAATTTTTATTTTATAAATAAAAGGAAAAATATGCATGCAATTGCATTAAAATAGACAAAAGAATTCATGCACAGTCGGACCTTGTTATCCCGACACCCGATTTTCACGTCAGTTTTTCAAAGTCCTGATTTTCTGTATATGATTTTAATGCAAATAAACCCTGAATTTTACGTCGTTGAATAATTTTAAACTCCGGATATCCCGACGGTTTAGGAAATTTGTTCATTTTTCATAATCCATCTTATAAGCATGGAAATTAAACGGTAAAAAATGTCAGCCAAACTTTTCACATCAAAGCATTACATCACATTGAAACGATCAGAAATTATCTAACATCCATTTCTGAAAAACGAATATTGATTACAATTCATTGTATAATATAAAAAAAAGAATTGTAGGAACCACATCTAGGGACAAACAAACCTTAATTCATCAATATTTCCTGTAACAATAAAAAAACAAGTCATCATAAATCTGATTTTTATTCTTTTCAATTTTGTTTTTGTATTTATTTTGTTTAATAATAATGTTTTATTGCTTAAAACTGTAGGAACAGTTATGAATTTAAAATCATCTTAAATTAATTAAAAATACAGCTTTTTATAAACATATTTTTCTTCAACTCTGGTTACGGCGACACTCCGCTTATGACGAGACTTTCTTCTGGTCATTAGACTGCCAGGATAATGAGGTTCGACTGTATAACCATTACCTGTCCCTGAAAAAATCTAAAACTCCTTATAAAAATAAAATATAAACATAAATTTTCTAAACACAATACTTTTGAGCATGACCAACAATACACAAGGCCAGCTCATGGTGTGACGTCAAGGTAACGGCATCTCGATCATGAGAGTACTCGGTCAGGGCGCGATCAACAAAATGCATTAAAATACTAATAGTTGTTTACTTTATACTCTGTCTAACACTTAATATAAAAATTTTTAAAAATAACTTTTTTTTTTCGATTGTGCCTTTTTTATAATAAAAATATGTTGTTATATATAATAGAATTCAAATAAAAAACTTATTAGAATGGAAGCAAATCCAATTTAAATTATCTGATGAGAAATAATAAATATACTGTGAAACTTCTTTTAAAGGCCACCTCTATTAAGGGCCAATATTTTTAGGAACGAAAACTTTTTCCCATAGACAATGTTAAATTTACTCCTATTAGGGGCCACACCTAGCCCTCATACAGGCCATTTTTTTTCACATGTGCCTTAAATCCTAAACAAGTGTATTGAATTCCTGAACCAAAAGATAAGAATTCAGCAAACAACTGTGCTTGCAACAAAGAACGCAGGGGGAGATGGGGAGGATTTAATAACACAATGAAGGACCACAAAGTGATATAAACAGGTGTTCCTTACACTTCCTTAGGGATTGGGTTAGAGGGGAAACTTGACACTTTGTTGTGGGCACACAAAGGATAACAGGTTATCTAGAAGAACGGATTCCACATTTACTAAAACTGTAAATGCATATTGATATTGAAGCACAATTTTTACACCTGTCTGGAAACTAACAGAAATAAACTAATATCTCATTCTAAGGCATTAATAAATGATGCAAATTTAAATAATTTGTTCCATAAAGTAAAAGAATCATTAGAAACCAAAATTGTCTGCGAAAAAATTATCAAAAGTAAACAAACTTCAATAGAAAAATTTTTCCATCATGTGTAGAGTTTGAAATTGTTAATAAACAGTTTTTTCACCTATATAGGTTTTGATTTCCTTATTTTAGTTGGGGGTTTTTTGTCACCCCTATTCAAGGGCCACCCGTCATAAGGGCCAATTTTCAATGGAACGGCAGGTGGCCCTTACAGAGAGGTTTCACTGTATTAATATTTTCAGACATACCTGAAGTACTAGTCATGTAATCATGAAGAACTGATTAAGTCATAACCAAGCATAGACTTCTAATATAACTGCACGCAGAAATAGCAACCTTTTCTTGAAGCACATATCATGCTTCCCACCATCACGCACCAAACCAGTTTTTGCCGCCAAAAACTGTCATTGGAATTTCCTCTCCCACCAAGATCTATGAATTTTATCCATGTAACGTCAGCCGGGGGTAAACAGCAGAAAAACACCAATAGCTGCGAGGAACATTTTAACACAGCTTCCCCTTCGTCCAATAAACAGTCTTTTTCAGAGGGAAATTTCCCGCATACTGTTGCCATTCGTGGGTAAGGTCCATTTCGTCTGCATTCGTTTTGGAGCTTGACAGTACTTTTTACTTGCGTATTTTGACAGCGTTTTAAAACAGTTCTTTTAAGAGCTTTTATATTTCAGAAAATATATTTCAAAAATGCCTCAACCAGTGTTGAATTAATATATTTTTACTTCAGGAGAAATTTCTGCAGCTTAAAGCAAGTGTAAAATTTAAATTCTTCCAGGAAAGGGGGAAGGGGGGGATGCTCGGAGTAAATTTCCCTCCTGGGCCACTTCTGAATTCAACACGCATAAAATGATACTGCTAAATTGAAGCTTTTCAAAGAGCAATCTTTAAATATTTTGTGTTATCTTACTTACTAATCCTATATTAATAAAATGTGTTTAGGGGGAGTTTCATCTGTCCCAGACACTTCTTTATCATTTGAATAAAAAATCAGACTTGCAAAAATATCCCTATCCAGAAGATAAAACCATCTCTTTCCCATTCTTTTTGTTTTTTAACATATTAGGCCCTCAAAACGTTACACATACCAAGATCGCTGAGGAAATAATAATAATAATATTAATAATAATAATTAAAAAAAAAAGGTATTGCTGATTGGGGAATTTTGAAATTACAAATAACACAGTCAAATAAAAAATGGAATAATATAAATTATTATAAAAGCTAACTTGGTTAGTACAATTTAATCTTTCGGTTGGGTGTAGATTTGATACAAATAAACTCAGACTAGATGAAATAAAAGCTAAAATCGTTCAGGCAACTGTTTGGTTTTCTGCTCAGCTTCATTTTCACTTTTATGTTTGCGTTTCTTTTATTACGAAAATGAAAACAGAAAATTGCCAAGAAAGGGATCACCCCCAACAAATGACATCCTTTTGACGATGAAAAATACTCAACAGGCACTTTGTGACACTTTTTGGGCCACAAAAGGTTCATGTCAGCTTGATATTGTAACACAGTGCGCCTTAAATATTACTAAATAACCACAGCAGGTTTTACTTTTAAACATGAAATTTTATTCTGAAGAATACAAAAGACGGCACAGAACACAAAACAACAAATACAGAAGCCAAACTTACAACTAAACTGTTCGGCAGATTCCCAAAACAGCCGAGACATCCCATTTGGCGACTTTTCTGACAAGCGCCAAATACCCCACATACGCCAATCTAAAATGCGGCAACCTGAAAACTAACGTGATTGGTCCACTTTCCTGAATGCTTCCAGACTGTTTTTTACTACGTCATCACCCTGGAATCATGAGAAATACAACATTTATAAATAACGACGTAATGGAAAACACAGGAAAGCTGATTTTTATGAGATTCAAAATAAAACAAACTATTTCAAAATAAGTTTATTGAAAATGTGAAATTTTTTAAAGTACCTTTCCAAATCAGAGTAACGATATAATGATTAAAATTTTCCGTTCTCAACAACTTTCAGAAAAAATCATGGGGTCATTTAATATTGTAAGTACGTGCATATATTATAGTAAACATTGAACAATTCATTTCTAATTTAAAGAAGTATGAACGCTTCGCGTTCATAAAAAAATAATATATATCACTGAATACAGCAACCTAGTTCTGCAGCAATCTGAAAAATGCAGGAAACTTGTTAAAGTGGCAATCAGTGAACATGTATAAATGCTTCACGTTCATTAACTGAAAAAAAAACATCACTGTCACCAGCAGTTCTCAGTGTGTAGCAATCTCAAAATTCAGCAGTTCTCGCTACCTAGCAATCTCAAAATTCAGCAGTTCTCGCAGCGTAGCAATATCAAAATTCAGCAGTTCTCAATGCGTAGCAATATCAAAATTCAACAGTTCTCAATGCGTAGCAATATCAAAATTCAGCAGTTCTCAATGCGTAGCAATATCAAAATGTACAAAACTCGTAAGGTCAGCATACAAGAGAAATATACAATAAACAGCTAATATAAAACACTATAATAAAAAATACATAAAATTATTAACATACCTTAACAATCATCTCCTTTCTTGAAAACCAACTCTATAAAATGTTGAATTGCCATAATTTCGTAAACTTCTAGTCGTCGATAAACTTCATTTAACTTTCCAGCAAAAAAAATGAACAAATACCCTCAATTTCAAACTAAATTACACAAGTACTTTAACTTTCAAATTTTACAACTAAAAACAGAGCCTTTCCATTGTGACAGGTGTGACATCCAGACACAATTTTAAGAGGTTATATCTATATTTTAGGCAATAAATTAGCTAATAAATCCCTGAAAAGTATTTAAAATATGTTTTTCCATGTATATGCTTGAATAATTGAGCAAACATGAAACTTTAATAGTTTTCAATTTTTTTTTTTTTTTTAATTTAAAATCTTGTGACGGGTGTGACTCTTTCCAGACACGAGTTTTCACTTGCATACACATTTGTTAAAATTCCTGTGAATATTTATATGTTTCTTTATTAAAACAATTTTTTTCTGATAAAAGAGATTTAGATTAAATTTAATGCATAATTTTCATAATAAATTTTAATTATTTTAATGTATAAGAAATTTTTTTCTGCTGTGACAGGTGTGACATCACGCAAATTATATAATTTTAAAGTTATTTACAAAACAAAATAGCAATCGGTATTGACAGAAAACTTGACTATAACTAATATACAAACAAAATTTTATAAAACTAACATCTGTATGCTATTAGTTTAAAATTTGTAGTGTCCCCTACTTGTTATAAGTGATGGGGTAGCTACTTTTTTTTTTTTTACAATGGCAAAAAAATTTTCAATTGAGTTGCCATTTATATCTGGCCAAATCCAGTGTGATCCACTGGCTTGGATGTATTTTAAGCTTATTTCTTCCTTACGGAAGTTGATATTCAAGACATTAAAATAGTTCAAGGTACAAGCTACTGCACTTTTTCTTACTGGCCTGGCCAGGGAAACCACAACAGTCTCCAATATTTAAATCTGATGCTTTCAAAATCTTTCTAAGTGGAGATTCGCAATTAGCAGTGACTTACCTCCCTTAGTGTTAATTCCGTAGTTTGTCCGATCAAAAAAGTTGGTACTATCAGCACTTACCTTAAAGTGGTGATAAGACTTGATGCCTTCCCATCCTTCTGTCAGTTTTTATTTAGTTTCCAGTATTTTCCCTTCTGACACATACAATGTCTTTATTGCACCAATCTCCTGTGCACATTTAAAAAAATCCAAAGCAGAATAAACTATTGCTTTTCTGGACTTAAGCAAAACCCACACTCGACTTTATCAATCCCCCAATTCCGTCAACCGCCCTTTTCCCATGAGAAGTGGCCAAAAAGTTCCATTTGCTTTGCATGTTAGTTTAAAATCTTTGATAAAGAAGCACAAGTTTGAAATGTTATATTTGTTTTTAAACAGGGCTGCACAAGCCATCAGAAATAAAATTTCACCATTTTGAGATGGGGAAACTATTTTCAGACTAGTAGTAATGGCATTTAAAAATGCCCATACAGCATACTTAGTTAACATCCTGCAATTCTTTATTGATTAGTACAAAGGAGCGAATCACATTACCTTTCAACAATGCAAAGCATGCAAAAATGATGATTTGAGGATGAGTTCAGTGAGAACTCCGAGTCTCATTTTGAGAAACAGCACTATAGTTCTTGGCAAAGCTCACTTGTATTATTGCTTCAGTGTCTCTCATATTATTTTTGGCTTCTTCAAAATAACTGGATTGAGTTACAGTTATGTAAAGAATATTAATAATAAATTTTCATTTTCTTGAAAATCTATCAAAAACTAAAGTAAATGGCCGCCAACTCACAATTTGCTAAAATAATTCAAACATATATATTTTATGATTTATCTTTTTTTTAAGCCATATTTGTCTTAATATGTTTAGAAACAATATGATTCAACCTTACACTTCATTTAAGAAACATTTAAATATATTTCTAAACAATGTAAAATGTTGTCACACCCGTCACAAGGATTTCGTACCCGTCATGCTAAAATTCTACACAAAATAAAAAATTAATGAATTTTTAATATTTCATATTTATTCGGACTCGCAATAATTAGACTTTCAGAAAGTTTCATGTATTTTTGAGAAAAAATGAATTTTGTATAATAACTTGAGCATCTTTTTTGTGACGGGTGTGACAGAGAGACAATATAAATATATTTGTATTAAAAATCGGGTCTTTTAAATTATTTTGTAAAATTAAGTGTTTCAAAAGGTAAACAAAGTTCACAAGTAGTAATATATGCTCATAGAGTGAAAATGCTGCTGTTTTAAATATTGCATCTGGTGGAATGAAAATAGCTTATTTTACATCTAGAAAGTTTTTGAAATTTTTCTAACTTTATTCTTTTATAATTTATCTAAGCTCAATTTTTACAGCTTAGTTCTCTGTAATTTCATATGTGTCATATTTTACCTTCAATTTGATATATTACTTGTAATAATAGAAAGAGTTTGAAATTTCAACCCTCATATCTACTTTTTCATGGAAATGCCCAACAGCAAAAAATATTAACAATAACAAACTCTTGCCTTACCGTCATTTAATTTTACAATTACAAAACGTCTTTCTTCTACACCTCGTTGTACACAAATTACAAAACATGCGGAGTTGAGTTGTCAAAGGTAGGCGTAGCCATCCAATACACAAGAAATCAATCAATCCAAATTCAAGATCACACAACTGTAGACGTGGGAAGAATTTACGAAACGAACTGGTAACTGTTATGCATCAATTGCTTATTTAAACATTCAGTAAAGTTTAACTTGAATGATAAAGCTTTAAAGTTTTTACTTCCTATTGATGCACGTTTATTTTTCCCCCTCTCTTGTTCTTGTTTACATCCGAAACGACCGGCATTTTCATTCATGCGTATTAGCTCCTGAGGCAAGTGCCGTTACTGAGTAACTGTCAGTAACAGTGATTTCAGGATCACATCTTTCGCCGTGAACGGCTGATTTGTGACGTCATAGTTTACAGCTAATGGCGTTTCAGCTGCGTTCATATGCTCGGAGTTTCGGATGTATTCTGAATAAGTTTGTATTTACTGATTGGCAACAGTTTGTATGCAAAACATTGCTGTTTTAGGGAGTATAAGTATCTGGACTGATTATGGATCAATAGCTTCGTGAATTATTGTACGTTTATATAACCTGTCATAATGTAGATGCATTAGATATTATTTTATTTTTATATTCTGATTTGACGGCAAAGTAAAGCTGTTATAATGTACATAATCATCATATCATCTTGCTTCAAATAAAATGAATTTGTTTTAGAACTGGTGTCTTAAGTCTTCCACATTAACCACAGCAACTCTGTTTGGCCAATGTTTTAATTGGTCAACAGTAACAACAAAGATCCATTTATCGCCTCGCCAAATTGAATGATGCCAAGTGTCTCGGCTGTCTTGGGATTCAGCCAACTGTTCTACAGTTTCAGGACAGGATGAGACAGGATGCACATGCATCTCAAACGATTACGATTACATATCGACTGACATATTTCGATTGTACTACCAACATCCTCCCTCAATCTAAATATGTCCAACACAAAAAACCATAACACTTAACGGCAGATTCCCAAAACAGCCGAGACACCCCATTTGGCGACTTTTCTGTCAAGCGCCAAACACCCCGCATACGCCAACTTAAAATGCGGCAACCTGAAAACTAACTAGTGATGCAACGAATAGTGGTTTGGACGAATAACCGAATATTCGGCCAAGTTACAGCCGAATATTCGGCCGCCGAATAATGAACTTATTTTTACCTAAAAACAAAATATAGTATGCACTATATGCACAATTCTTGCATATTTCAGAATTAAAATGTATTGTTTTCTTTTAAAAAATTATTTATATACAAATTTTTAATTTTTTAAAGCATTATTTTACTCTGAAAAAATATTCGGCTATGTTCGGCCTAAAAATTGCCTCAATAATGAATAATATAATTCAGAACCCCCCACCAAAAAAAAAAAAAATTCTTAGCAAAAGTTCCTCATCAGGTACTGTAGCATTTTAAAATAATGACAAAATTTTAAAAGTACTAGGAAACATAAGTTTCAGCTTTCAGATGAAATAAAATAAAATATAAGAAATCTTAATATCTTAAGAAAAACCACAGATAGAAAAGGTGAAAGGAATATCCTCTAAAATGGTGGAAAGAAATCATTGTAGACTAAAGCTCACAATTAACAAAATTTTTATTTATCTTTATTATTTTTTTTTCTTTGCTGTCAGCAGTGAAGCCTTTATAGAAAGTGCCCCTCAATGTGAAGAAGTAAAAGAAATTAGTAATTTTCTTTCCTAGTCACTACTAGAAAGACAACAGTGTCCTTTGGAGTGGTGGGCAAAAAATTTGGAAGACTTTCCAAATCTTTCACAATTAGCTAAAAAGTACCGTTCTGCACCAGGAAGTACCATATATAGTGAGAGATTATTTTCAGAAGCAGGTAACATTTACGAGGAAAAAAAAAATAGACTATCACCTGAGAATGCTGAATTATTATTTCTGCAACACAATCTACGTTTATTGAAAACATTTTAACTGTTTTTTAAAGCATTACAATGCTATTCTTGAAAAAAATATCTAAAACTTAAATGCATACTAATTAAAAGAATTTAGTATTTACATTTCTTTCGTTATTTAATAAGAAATAGTAACAGACTAAAAAAAATCACTTAAATTATATTTAACTTTTAAGCATATTTTACTTTAAAAAAAAAACCCTTAAGTATTGCAACATATACGACTTAAATATCTTATACATATAATACATCTATATCTAATCAATCATATATTTATGTTCTTTATAGGTGTAATTCAAAATATTATTGAAAGAAATATTTTTTTATGTAACAAGGGTTAAATGTTAAACTTCCCATTATGATAAAAAAAAATTTGAATTAGCTTGTACAGCTGTATTAAAACAATTTTGAATAGATTAATTTTAAATTTAACAGATTATGTTAGCTTATTACAGATACTTTTTGTACTTACTGATACAGCATAAATTTTTTTAACATGATTCCTAAATTAGCCTCTTATATAGAAATGGGTAGATAAAACCCATTCGGAGTATGAAAGTTAATGGAAAAAAAAGTGTTAGTTAATTTCAAATAAAATTTTCATTATATATGATGAATATAAATTGTCAAATTAAAAAATTATACTGTGTAAATATAAAAACATTTATTACAGTATTATTCGGCCAAGGCCGAATAATGCACTTGATATTCGGCCGAAGCCGAATATTCGGCAGACAGGCCGAATGGGCCGAATATTCGTTGCATCTCTAAAACTAACGTGATTGGTCCACTTTCCTGAATGCTTCCAGACTGTTTTTTACTACATCATCATCCTGGAATCATGGGAAATACAACATTTATAAATAACGACGCATTAGAAAACACAGGAAAGCTCATATTTATTAGATTCAAAATAAAACAAACGATTTCAACATAAATTTATTGAAAAATGTGATATTTTTAAAGTACCTTTCCAAATCAGAGTAACGATTTAATGATTAAAATTTTCATTTCTCAACAACTTTCACAAAAAATCATGGCGTCATTTAATATTTTAAAGAACGAGCTTATATCAGAGTAAACATTGAACAATTCATTTCTAATTTACGGAAGTATGAACACTTCGCGTTCATAATATATATATATATATATATATATATATATATATATATATATATCACTGAATACAGCAGCCCACTTCTACATAATCTAAAAAACGCAGGAAACTCGTTAAAGCGGCAACCAGGGAACATTGTATGAACGCTTCGCGTTCATTAACCGAAAAAAAACATCACTGGATTCAGCAGTTCCCCCTGTGCAGCAATCTCAAAATTCAGCAGTTCTCCCTGTGCAGCAATCTCAAAATTCAGCAGTTCACCCTGTGTAGCAATCTCAAAATTCAGCAGTTCACCCTGTGTAGCAATCTCAAAATTCAGCAGTTCACCCTGTGTAGCAATCTCAAAATATACAAAACTCGTAAGGCCAGCATACATGAGAAATATACAATAAACGGCTAATATAAACAACTATAACAAAAAATCCATAAAATTATTAACATACCTTAACACACATCTCCTTTCTTGAAACCCAACTGTAAAAAATGTTGAATTGCGATAATTTCGTAAATTTCAAGTCGTCCTGTAAACTTTGTTTAACTCTCCAGCAAAAAAATGAACAAATACTCGCAATTTCAAACTAAATTACATAGGTATTTTAACTTTCAAATTTTACAACTAAAAACAGCAAAAATATTAACAATAACAAAATTTTGCGTTGTTGTAATTTAAAGTTTATAATTACAAAACGTCTTCCCAAACATGCGTTCGTCTTCACCACAAACATTCAACACATGCAGAGTTGAGTTGTCAAAACATCGCTGAGTTAATTGTTGATAAAACTTTCAGGTAGGCGTAACCATCCAATAGACAACAAATCAACCAATCCCATTAAGTCGATGTAGGCGTGGAAAGAATTTATAAAACGAACTGGTAACAACAAAAATTCATTTATCGCCTCGCCAAATTGAACGATGCCAAGTGTCTCGGCTGTTTTGCGATTCAGCCCACTTAACATACAATACAATATATATATATATATATATATATATATAAGGGACTACTTGCGAATACGCCCGGATTGTTTGGCGATTTTTTAGCTTTTTTGGCGATTTTTTACTGGCGATAATTTTCTCCCGTTGGACTTCCGCCGTTTGCAGTTTCTGGCAACCCTAGAGTTTCTACGTCACTCCCGGGAATATTCTGGTCGCGCCACTTTGATTTTGAAAGCTGGACAGTGAGGACGTGCGTTTGTTCGTTTGCTATCTTCTGCTACACGTGGTCAGGTTGTATTTTTCCATTTTGTTTTTTTGCTTTATTTGATTATTATTTTTCTTATAATCGTCCAATTTTAGGGAAAGACGATGTAGATGATAAAAAAATCCATGTTTTCAATAAATTTGTGGAAATTATAAGGGAAATAAACTGGGAGGATTGTAAAATAGAAAAAAAGCGATGATTATTTTGTGCTCTCGATTGTGTTGTGTAAAGATAAAATTGAGTTTATTTTTTGTATAATATTTAAATATTGTGTGGTTTATTGTGCTTTTTATTTAATCTAGAAATTTTTAATCTCATTTTTTCGTATATTTAATTAAGAAAAATTTGATTTACATTTGCATATCATTTTGTCCCATATTTTTGTAATCAAGAAATTTATAATCTCATTTTTTCGTATATTTAATCAAGAAAAAATTATTTTGTGTATAATAAATTTTGATTAATCGCCCGGAGATGGTCCCCTATTTTTTTTAGAAATAACGAATAGAGTGCTGTTTTCTGTTAAATTTCCATTGTTTTTTATTTAAAATTGAATATTTGGTTTAATCTACTGCTTTAAAAGGGTAATTTATAGCGATTTTAGGCTTGAAAACCTGAAAATTCAGACATTAAACACTTAAAGAAAAGCAAGAAAAAAAAAATATGAAAATTACTGCTTTGCGTTATAAATTTTTTTTTTTTTTTTTTTTTTTTTTTTTTTTTTTTTTTTTTTGCTTTTCTTTAAGTGTTTAATCTCTGAATTTTTAAAAGTTTTTTAAGCCTAATGTCGCTATAAATTGCTCTTTGGCGAAAATTGATTGGCGCGAAAACGGGTTTTTCACGCCAAAAAAAAAACAAGATGGCGGACTCCGGGCGTATCCGCAAGTAGTTCCATATATAATATTATATATTATACATACAACATAAAAAAAATTAACCGAACATTCTGAATTTTTCAAACAATACTTTACTTAGAGGTTTAGTTAATAAATCAGCAACCTGTTCTGTAGATGGAATGTAAATTGAAACAGTTCTATCTCTTACTTTTTCTTGCACAAAATGATACTTAACATTTATGCACTTTAACCTTTTAGTTTGTTCAGATGATTTACTGATACGAATAGCTGACTGATTATCCTCATAGAGAGGTACAACAAAATTTTCACAACCATTTAAATTTAATTCAATCAATAAATTTCGAACCCAGCAAGCTTCACTGACACATACGCTCAAGGCAATGTACTCTGCCTCTGTAGACGATAAAGCTACACAAGTTTGTGTTTTAGAACACCATGAAATTGTACAATTATTAAATTTTAAAACAATACCCTGTTGTAAATTTCCTGTTAATAGTATCACCCCACAACCTGCGTCAACAAAACCTTTAACTAATTATACACTAACTTCAAGTCAACTGTACCTTTAATATAATGTAATACTCTTTTTAAGAACAATAACTTTTCACTTGCATAGTTTTGATATCTACTCAAAATACTGATAGAATTACATAAATCAGGTCTGCTTCCTAGCATTGCATACATGATACAACCAATTAATTTTCCACATTTACATTTTCCAATTTTTCATTAATTAAATATTCATAATTAAAGTTAGTGTCCATAGGAGTAGAGATACATTTACATTCAAACATATCAAATCTTTTCAACACATTTTTTACATAGTTACTTTGATCTAATATTAAAATACCTTCATTTACATTCTGAGAAATAGATATACCCAAATAATAAGAAATAGGACGAAAATCTTTCATTTTAAAATTTCTTTTCATTTCACATTTAAAATCATTTATTTGCTTGCTATCAGAACCCATGATAATCAAATCATCAACATATATCAATACATAAAGTTTACAATCATTTGAAAATTTGAAATACAAACATTGATCATTTTCAGATTTTACAAAATTTTGAGAAGACAAATTTCTGAAATTTTTCATACCAATATTTTGGTGCTCTTTTTAACCCATATATAACCTTTAGCCTTTTTAAGCTTACATACTTTCCCATCAGGTAAATTACAATTATCAGGTAAATACATAAAAACATCCTCTTTGATTTCCCCATGTAAGAAAGCACTGCATACATCCATTTGATAGACAACCCAATCAAAATTTACACTAATTGCTAACAACATTCTTAAAGTATTTAACTTAGCTACAGGAGAATATATATCTCCAAATATTAACCCTTTTTGTTAATAACCCCTAGCAACCAATCTGCATTTAAATAATGAAATCTTACCTTTATTGTCCCGCTTAATTTAAAAAACCCACTTACTGTCTATTATATTACAGTCATTTGGTTAGTCACCAATGTCCCAAGTGTCATTTTCAGAGAGGGCTTTCAGTTCAGCATTTATGGCCTCTTGTCACTTTTTCGATGAACTTGAGTTCATAGCTTCTTCATAAGTGGTAGGTTCTTCCACATGGGTTATACTTATATAGCTTGTTTCAAAGTCCTCAAATCTCGATGGTTTCCTCAGGTTATCTCTTGCTCGAAGGTGCATTTTTGTATTACTTAACTGGGGAGCAGGTGAATCTCTACTGCAGTTGTCATCATCACCTTGTTATTGTTTATTGGCTAAGTTATCCGAATCTATGTCAATATCCTTATCTTCATCAAATTCTGAACTTTGATGTTGCTCAGGATCAATTAAATCAAAAACAAAATTTTCATTCTTTAGGGGATAGGAAGGTTTCTCATTTGGATTAATTATTATATCTCTATATAATGTCACAGTGTTTGTTTTTGAGAAGTAGACTCTGAATCCTTTAGTATTTTCACCATATCCAACAAAAATTCCTTTTTCACTCTTAACATCTAATTTTCTACGTTTTTCTTTCGGGATGTGAACCCATACTTCAGATCCAAATGTAAACTTTAAATTTCTAATGTCAAAAGTCTTGTTTTTTCACAATTCATAGGGTGTTTTTCCTTTCACCGTGCTAGTACCTGTTCTGTTAATAACATATACAGCTGTATTCGCAGCTTCTGCCCAGAACTTCTTATCTAATTTTTTTGCTACCAACATAGTTCTTACAGCTTCCATGATGGTTCTCATTCAGCTCGTCCATTTTGCTGTGGATTATATGGGACAGAAGTTTCATGCTCTATGCCATGATGAATCAAAAGTTCTTTAATTTTATCAATCCGGAATTCTTTGCCGTTGCCAGATCTTATTACTCGGATATTTTTATTCATCTGGTTTTTGCACATCAATATGAACTCTAACAATTTATCATACACTTGATACTTATTTTCGAGAAAATAAAGTTTCCTAAAGTGAGAGTAATCATCTTTTAACAGTAACATGTAACGAGACTTTCCAATTGATGCTACTTCTATTGGACCACATAAATCTGCATGAATTATATTACAAATTTCAGTAGATTTCGATTTACTTTCTTGAAAGGGACTACGTTGTTGCTTTCCTTGAATGCATGCCTCACAGAATGGAATATCAGAAGAATTTTCCCAGGTAATTTCATTTTCTGTAAGCAGCTTCTTGACATGATCAAAATGTTGATGAGCTAACTTTTCATGCCACCATAGGAGACTTTTCTTTTTACTTTTAACACTACTGTCAGCAACATAACATTTATTTAGATTTTCAAACTCTCTCATATTTTTGTCTATGGTCACTCTGCTTTTATCTAAGCAAAATATCATTTTAAAGAGTTTATCTTCACGTTTAGCTATAGCAACTATTTCTTTCGATTTTTGATGAATAAATTTAGCACATTCTGAGTTGGATGACATTATATAAACCTTTATCTAGAGCTTTACTTTGAGAAAATAAGTTTACCTTTAACTGAGGGACATGCAGTACATTTTGAAGTTCAGTTTTAATATATTTTTCACCATTATATGATTGAACATAAATAGTTCCTATTCCAATAGCTGTTATAGAGGTTCCATCACCTATTTTTATCTCTTTAGCCTCTTTCAACTTCAAATAACTTGCAAATAGACTTATATCATTGCACATATGTTCTGAAGCTCCACTGTCTAAATAGAATTCGACATCTGATTCAGAATTTATAATTCCCATAAGTGCAAAACTTTTGCCATTTTCACCATTAGACTTCATATTTTTATTTTTACAAAAATAACAATCTTTAAATATGTGCCCTTTCTTATTACAAAAATTACAGACAATATTTCTGTTCTTAGGAACATTATTACCATACCTACATTGAAATTTCTTGTGGCCTAGTTTTCCATAAGAAAAACACTTGATATTACTTTGATTTTTAGCTGTAAGAGCAACAGTTTCTTCTTTCGTTTTTAATCTTTCTTCCTCAACTAACAAACGAGCAGTTAAGTTACTTAAAGTTCGCTGTTCATCTGCTACGGATTCCCAGGCTGAAGAGAAGTGCTTATATTGTTCCGGCAGAGCCATGATTATTTTTGTAATGACCATTTTTTCAGGAATTACTTCGTTATGTTGCATAATTCTGGCAACCATATTCTGAACTTTAGATAAAAAATTCATCACGTTGTCATCAAACTTCAAGTTGAAAAACTGTTGTTGTAACAAATGAATACTTACATTTGATTTTCTTTCATAAATAGTTTGTAACTTATCCCACATTTCTTTTGCTGTAACACATGAAATTATATGCGATATAGGTCCGGCTTCCATACATGAAACCAAAATTTCTTGCGCTTTTGTATCTTTGACAATGAAATCAGAATATCCAGCATCAGTTGCTTCCGGTTTTACTTTTAATCCCGTTACTATATCATATAGTTCCTTAGGTATAAGCGTAACCTCAACTTGGAATTTCCATACATTCCAATTACTTTCATTCAATTTGATAAACTGTCCCTGCTGTGTTTCGGTTCCGGCCATTTCAAAACAGCATTCGGAAATCTCACTTTACAAAAATTTCAATATTTATTTCGCAATATTTTTACTAATAGGTTTGGGTCTGAGCCCATAACCTGTAACACAGTGCACCTTAAATATTACTAAATAACCACAGCATGTTTTACTTTTAAACATGAAAGTTTATTCTGAAGAACACAAAAGACGGCAAGAACAAAAAACAACAAACACAGAATCCAAACTTTTATAACTAAACTGTTCTATAGAGTGTGTTCAAGAAGCACGCGCGAGCTCAGGAGTCAGGAACATGGAGTGGGTCTATATCATGGATGTAGTGTGCTCAGGTAGTGTACAGTTAGACACGTAGTGTGTTCAGGAACAGATCATGGATTTGATTAATTAGGGCGCGTTCAGCACTGCCACCCCGAGTGGCACTTTCCACCCTGTTTACAGGGTGGTCGTTCAGAGACGAAATCACGTGATAAGGGCTGCCCGTGTTAGCGTTCAGGAAGGAAGAAAGTGTCACACCGAGTGGCTTTTTTCCACCCTAAAAGTTTCCTGGGGTAATTTGATCACGTGAGGGGTTTTTTGGTTTGTTTATATTAGACTTGAATACATCTTGTATACAACTGATGTTGTTTAATCTTTATTTCCGTTTACCTGGTAGGTAAACGACAGAAAGTTCATGTAAGTTTTAATTCATCATGTCATCATGTTCTCAATGTAAGTTTTAATTATCAATCATAAGTTTTAATTAACATGGGGAAATAAAAATTACGAAGTGTGCTGAGTAGAGCATTGTGAAAATGCATTTTGTGTGTGTGTGTGTGTAATGTAATAACCTTTTTATATATGTTTCCATCATTTGCATTACAAGATTTCATAATTAATTTTTCTTAACTTTAATTTTAATTAGTGAGAAACATAAAATCTCAAAAATATCCGAAATAATTTGAGAGATTATTTAATAGTCCACAGAATGAAAATTCACACCTGTTTTGAAAATTCACCTGACATGAAAATTCCAACTAAGCGATCATCTTTATTGTTATTATTAACAAAAATGTTACTTTTTGAAATAGATATTTATGTAATATATATTATTGTTTCAGCAATATTATATTCTAGTACAAGTATTTTATTTATATTATTTTGAAATTACTATGCTAGTTTATTTTTTAATATATAAATGAAGTAATTTTATGTGTGCATTCTGAATAATCCTATTAAATATATCTTTGTTTATATTAGTAGAAAAAATTTGCTTCCTATTATTTTTGCTTTTCCATATTTACAAACAAAGTTTTTATCTTAATGTAAATCTATCTTCTCTTGTAATAAATTTATCACTTCTGAAATATCATAAATTGGGTTGAATAAACAGTTTACTCAGATTGAATTAAAGTTATTTCAATATGTAGCTCAGATTTAAATCAGTAGCACTGATATAATGTTCAAAATGTATTTCTAGGCAAGTAGCTCTCAATGTAATGAAACTAAAAGAGTATTTATTTATATTTTTACAGCAAAATTAAATATATTCATAATGTTATTCATAACTTTTTTTAATAAATGAAATATTATACTACTCATTACAATTACTACTTCATTTTAAATTAGTAGTTATCGATGACTCTCTTTTATTTTGGAATACTTAATGAGTTTATAATAGATGAAACTTTTCAGACACTGGCATAAAATGAAATTATTTACTGAAAAATAAAGGACGCTTTAATATGGTTGTTATCTAAAAATGTACAGTTAATATAACTTTCCTAATCTCAAATGAACTTAATATCAAAATATTAATTTAAAATGTATAACGTACTACAGTTATCACTGAAGATATGAGTTGACTGTTGGAAGAAAATGGACTGAATAATGAAGAATGGAGGAAAGATATAGTGTGGAATTTTTATGACAGCTGGCTACACTTGGAGGCAGAAGTTTATTTCGATATTCTGTCTTCGAGTGTAACTTGCTAGTTCTTTAGATAATATGATCTTCCCAACCAACACTATAGTATTTTGAGCTTGCTGTTGGCCTAGATGTCATCTACACCACTCTTGCTGTTTCCCTGGTTTCATTTATCCTACAGTTTATATGTCACCAATGGATCTACATTTACAATAAATTAATATTATTAAGTTCATTTGGGATTTGCAAAATTATTTTACTTGTACATTTTTTGAATAATAATTCTATTAAAAAGTTAAAAATTTTCATCAAGTGTATTTTTAGTTTATACCTTTATCCGAAAAGTGTTGTTCATTAGGAATTCTAAAATTAGTAAGAGTTATTTGTAGCAACTAAATTTAAATAAAGTTATTCATAGGAGTTTAATATTTTCATTGTTTAATAAAGAAAGTACAATGTGTGCACATTACAAGAAAGTATTTTTGTAGTTTTATCTTTTCTAACTCGTTGTATCACTAAATAGCAAATTTTATGCATAAAACTAGTCTTCCTATACTAAAATCTTTAAGATTTTTTTCACTTTTAAATCTTCAGAGACTGATTTTATATTAAAGAAGTAAATACTTCAATTTTTACTATTCATATGTACTTTTTAAAAGTAAAGTTTAATTATTTTAAGTAAGTAATCTTTGCTCTAATTTTATGCTGTCTACATAAGTGCTTATTGATTAGTTATGTTTACATATATATTCAAAGTATAGTTGTATTTATTCAATCTTTCATTACTTTAAGATAAATTGAATGCATTTAAAATATATACTTTAAAAAAAAAAAGAAGAAAGTTGTTTGACATGTGATGGTGTTCTCATAAGTTATAGAATTTCTAATAAAGAAATCACCTTTTGTTAACATTTATTATTTTTGTTAATCCCATAATTAAAAGAATTTTTGGTACTTTTCGGTTAGCCGGATGCCAATACATGTATGTGTTGTGAAGGTAATCCGTTCAAACTTATTGAATCGATTATCTTCACAACAGTATGTATATATACAATATACACTATATGGCCAAAGGTGACCGATCACTTGCGATTTTTGACGTTTTATTAAATATCTAGAAAAATACTTGAGGAATCAACCTGAAACTGCAGGTGTGTAAACAGTATAGTACAGGTCATATATTTCCGTGAAGATTTTTTCCCCAAAACCCCATTGGGGGGGGGGGGGGGGGACAGTCAACAAATTGAAAAAGAATGAATATCTTTTGGATAACCCTGTAAAAACTAATGTAGCAAAAGTGTTCAAACTCGAGATTATTAATAAGTGTCTTATTGTAATAAACTGTGTTCATTTTTATGAGGATAGCATTTATACTCGTCGAGAAATTAAGGTTTTTATAAAAACAGTCCCAAATTTCACCAAGTTTTTTGCTTATAATTTGCAGAGTTCTTAATATATAAAAAAAAAGAGTTATTTTCAGAAAATATGACAAACAGCATTGTACACAATACTCTGCAATCAGAATTATAAAATAATAAAAATTGGATGAAAAATGAGCATGTTTACTAAAAATTTTTTAACAGATAAGGGGTTGTATCAAATATCTGTTGATTAGTGCCAAGATAGCGTACACAATATTGCATGTACTACTATATTTGGATACAACCCCTCATCTTTTTGCTTCTTTTTGGAAACAATGGATTTCGAGCTTATTCTATCCACGATAATTTTCAGAATTTTCAAGCTATGATTTTGAGACTTTCACAAAAGCTGCTCGATATACTTAGCTAATACATTATGCATATTACAATTTGATTGCATTCACGCATGTGCAGTGAAACATTTTTTAGTAAACCTGCTCATTTTTCATCCAATTTTTAATATTTTTTAATTCCCATTATAGAGTATTGTGTACAATGCTGTTTGTCATATTTTCTGAAAATAACTTTTTTTTATGTTAAGAACTCTGCAAATTATAAGCAAAAAACTTGGCGAAATTTGGGACTGATTTTATAAAAACCTTCATTTCTCTACTACTATACATGCTATCCTCATAAAAATGAACACACTATATTACAATAAGACACTTATTAATAATCTCGAGTTTGAACGCTTTTGCTTCATTAGTTTTTACAGGGTTATCCAAAAGATATTTGTTCTTTTTCAGGAATTATCCTGAAGCTCCAGGTGTGTAAACAGAATAGTACAGGTCATAAATTTCAGTGAGGATTTTTTCCTGAACCCCATAGGGGGCCGTCAACAAATTAAAAAAGAACGAATATCTTTTGGATAACCCTGTAAAAACTATTGTAGCAAAAGCGTTCAAACTGGAGATTATGATTAAGTGGCTTATTGTAATAAACTGTATTCATTTTTAGAAGGATAGCATGTATTCTCATAGAGATATTGATTTTTTATAAAAACAGTCCCGAATTTCGCAAAGTTTTTTGCTTCTAATTTGCAGAGTTCTTAATATACAAAAAAGTTATTTTCAGAAAATGTGACAAACAACATTGTACATAATACCCTGCAATCAGAATTAAAAAATAATAAAAATTGGATGAAAAATGAGCAGGTTTACTAAAAAATGTTTCACTGTGCATGCAATCAAAATATAATATGCATAATGTATTAGCTAAGTATATAGAGCAACTTATGTGAAAGTCTCAAAATCATAGAAAATTATCGTCGATAGAATAAGCTCGGAATCCGTTGTTCCCAAAAAGATGAGGGGTTGTATCAAATATCTGTTGACTAGTGCCAAGATAGCATACACAATATTGCATGTACTACGTTAACACAAAGAAGCTATTTATCTATTTTTATATACAAACAGAAGTAATTTGTATAAAAAAATTATATATATATACTATATGATTATATAGATAAATACATATATAAAAAAGAATAAAAGTTCACCAGGTTTGTTTATATAGCTATTTATGACATTTGGTAACAAATCTCATTTTCTGAAGCTTGAAATGCAGCAAGCATTTAAAAAAAAAAAAAAAAAAAAAAAAAAAAAAAAAAAAAAAAGAAGAGCAAAAGCCAATATAACAGAAAAGGGTATAATCTTACAGTTTGGCAACAGTTTTTTGGTCAACGGGATAATCAAATAGTCCCCAGAAAAGTACCAATTTGGAAATTTAAATGTCAAACTAGAGTTATTAAGAATAGTGTGTCATTTATATTTCTAGTATAACAACTGCAGCAACACTATTTATTGCCTTTTGCAATTTTTTTTTTTTCGTTTTTATCGATCTTCAGAGCTTTGGTAATGATATCTGATATCACAGATTCAGGGTGGTGGGTACTACTTACACCTCGCTTTCAGTGGCTCTGTATAAAAGTCTGGTACTTTTATGTTAGCTGAGTACAATTTTTTTTTCTCACATTTTTTTCTCTCACCAATAGTAGTAGCTTTTAGTTTTCGTGTGTGAAGGTGTTATATTCTCGTTTGTGGTGCTATTTCTTTCTTGTATTTTAAATGAAATAAGTGAAAGCATATATTTTAAAGAAAAGTTGTGTGTTTTAAATAAAATGAGAGAAAGGTTTATATTTTAATTAAAATGAATGCAGTACGAATAATGATGGTGGTAATAATATTTGACTATTTAAAATTGCATCAATTCCTTTTTCTCGAAAATAATAAAAGGATAATAATATAGTTTAAATAAGATAGTATTTTTTCCATTGGTTTTTTTTTTGTTAAATATAAGAGTGTTGATAGACAATTTGCATGCAAAGTGCAAAGTAGGTATCTTATTTAACATACTAGAGATATCCATTATTAGTGTTTCTTTAAAATACATTTATTGGATATTTTGGTACTTTCTTGTTAAAGCAGCCCCCACTATTATAATTATGCCAAGGTCACAGTTAAGTTTCGACAATCTCCTATATATGCCACATCGGTGTTGAATTCAGACACTTTCTCTGGGAGGGATGTCTATGGCTCCGGGTGAGGGGGGGGCATTATAGAGTTCCAGGTGGCGGGGGGCATCTTATTGCTCTTGTGGGAGTGCCTCCCCCAGGCTACCTCCTGAATTCAACAATGTGCCATAGTGCCATATATATTTGACGATTCATCCTTAGGAATTGCTATATGAAGGAAGTACCTATATTTTTGTGGTAATAAAAGATGGGTGGAATTATTAATTCTGGGTAACTCTGATAATTAAATAAGTAAGAGAAGTCCTGAAATTTTTAGAAAATATGCCTCAGATCAAATTAACATTGATTGAACCAGAAATTTTACTTAATAAATGAAAGCAAATATATAGGGAAAGACAGGGTACAATGAAACATTACTTGTAAAATCAGTCAAATTTGCCACAGAGAGTTACAGTTTATATACATGGTATACAACTATATGTTCCAGTTACTGATTTGATTTGGATACATTCACACTTCTACAACATTAGCAATAGAAGATTATTGGTTTTACACTACTGAAAGTAAGTTTCTTTACTAAAAGTAATTTTGTTTCTTTTTCATTGTTGTTATATGTAATAATTATTTTTTCTATACATTGTTATCTTTGGATTGTTGTCTTCATATTTCCAAAACCAAAATAAATAAAAATAAATGTTAGAAGTTTGTAAATAATAAATATACACATATATAGGTACTTTTCAGTTAGCCAGGTGCCAGTATTATATATACGCATATATATATATGTATATAAATATATATTTATGTACATATATATGTGTATGCATACATATGTATATTATATATGTGTGTGTGTATATATATATGTGTGTATGTATAACACTGGTACCTGGCTAACCAAAAAGTACCCATATACCGGGTGTCCCAAAAAGGACTGACTGATTTTAAAATTCAATAACTTGCAAACGGTGACAGATATTTAAAAAATTCTTGCAGGAGGGTTATGCATAAGGTCAAAAGTTTTATTACAGTGATTTTCGATTTTAGTTCGAATTACAAACAATAGATGGCGCTGTAAGTAATAGTCGCTAAATACAGGCTCGAATTCTGGTCCTTTCTCT
The DNA here is from genome assembly GCA_963932465.1 of Maratus speciosus. Taxonomy (NCBI): domain Eukaryota; kingdom Metazoa; phylum Arthropoda; class Arachnida; order Araneae; family Salticidae; genus Maratus; species Maratus speciosus. Next base: position 545,245,387 of record OZ010796.1, on the reverse strand, counting down.
TGTTCCATGCTGAAAAAGGAGATGGAAATGTATTATCCGGGCCACGAAGTACCAAAAATCGAGCCTGAATTCAGCGTCTATTGATCTCAGCGCCATCTATTGTTTGTAATTCGAACTAAAATTGAAAATCACTGTAAAAAAACTTTTGACCTTATGCATAACTCTCCCGCAAGAATTTTTTAAATATCTGTCACCGTTTGCAAGTTATTGAATTTTAAAATCAGTCAGTCCTTTTTGGGACACCCGGTATATATATATATACATAAATATACACATATTTATATATATAAGTTGCAGTGGCGTTAATACGTAAGTACCAAAAAATTACTTGCGATAATGAACTTCTCTTAACGGAATCTTTGGAAATACACCTTAAAGTATCTCCCAAATTCAATGCTCAACAATGCAAGCTTTCTGACACATTTTTAACTGTAAAGGCATAAAATTGACAGGCCTGATTATTAAAGGGATTTGGAATCGAATAACGTTTTCCATTTTTGATAAATAAAATATGGTACTTCTTAGTCATCCCGTCGACCAAATTACTGTCGCCAAATTGTAAGATTAAATGCCAATAATGGTTGCCCTTAATTAATTAATTGTAAGATTAAATGCCAACAATGGTTGCCCTTAATTAATTAATTGTAAGATTAAATGCCAATAATGGCCAATAAAACCATTAATTCAACGTTTTATTTGCATTTTTTATTAATGTTTTACTAATTTATTTGTTCTTTCGTTATTTAAAATAAAAATTATGTCAATGTGTATAATTTGGCCAGTGGTTTGGCAGTTTATATAATTTGGCGAAATTGGTCGACGGGATAACTAAGAAGTACCTAAAATACTTATTGAGATATAAGAGATTCTTGTCACGTGACTGCAGGTTTTTCCCCTTTCCCATGCTATCGCTTCTGGAAAATTTGATTCAAAGCACTTACTTTGCCAGTACTTTCTCAAAGATGTATTGCTTTTATCAAAAAATGGATAACGCCCTTCTATTACATAGTTTCTGAATAAGAACACCTGCCAATCTTATGTGTTTCCAAAAAGAAGTAAATTCAGAAAGTAGCTCTTTTAGATTTGAGGAAAGCCTTAATAAATGACAGAGAAATATTTTCACAACACTAATTTTTATTATACTACAGCTTCAAAAGTTATGATTTTTTAACCCTCTTTTTCTTCTAAGCCACATTAATTTTTTAATAAATACTTATTTGAATGTTGAAATGTCTAAGAATCGAAGTAATTGTTTATGTTGCTATTGTGCATTTTCTGTCTTGCGAACACATAATAATTTTAAAATTTACTGTAAAATTATTTCATAAATATGTACCAAAAATAGGAACCAAGACATTATATATATTCAAGCTAATTTCCTTCTCAATTAAGATATTTGCTCAGTTAAGATTCCCAATTAAAAACATGATTTACTTTCAATATTTATTATCCTGATATCCTTCAAGGACTGAAACTGAATATGATATTATAGATATAATGACAAATTAAAACTGAAATAAGCAAACATTTTTTTTTTTTTTTTTTTTCAAATTTGAGGTTTCAATATATTTTAAATGTTACAACTAATAGATAAGAATATTTAAATCTTTATTTAAATATATTATTACAGACTTGTCCTTTAATATACACAATGAATAACAGATATAATGAAATGAATTAAAAAAATGCATATAAACAAATATTATTTATTGCAGCAATACATGCATGATGCATTTACTAAAAGTTGTTGAATTCCAGTTGAAAAAAGAAATCCTTATTTCAAATGTCACGTTATGACTAAGAAAGCATTCCAGATATAGATTTAGTTTCAAATTAAAAGAAAACATCTATTAAATCATACTGCAGGGGACAAATTTATCTGCGGTATAACAAAAATCTTGACTGTACTAGATGAAAATCTCGAGTGCAAAACCAACAAAATTTTCATTTTTGAAATTCGATAATAACGCCACACTCAAATGTGCAAAATAAAAACAATGAATCACAAAACTCCTCAACGGAAAGGCATGGATGATAATTTCATGCAATTTGCAATCATATCTTGATAAATTTGGCAATCCACTTTCCTTTAATTATTTCATTTTAAAAAGCACTATACTAACTAAATCGTGAGAATCTTAATAATAAATTTCGCCACATAACATTAAACCCGATGTGTAAATTGTAAATAAAACGCTATGTTTATTTCAGAAAATCAACGAACGTCTCAGCCATATTTGTTTGCTGTCTTGTCAAATAACCCTACCCCATGCCGTTCAGCAACGAACCACCCCGAAGAACCCTGGCTTTCACTCGGGGTAAAAGGGCTGTGGCACCTCACGTGACAGGGTAGCCCTCTAGGGTGAAAAGGGTGGCGTCGCTGAACGCAGCCTTAAGGTGCTAATTATAAAGATATTTTGATGCAGAAGCAATGTGTGCTAGATGGTCGAATGGATAAGGCAGTGAACTCGAGACTAGGGATTCTAGGTTCGAATCCTTCCGATCCCACATTGTGTCACAATTTTTTTTTGTTGTTGTTTATTGGTTGTTTTATATTTTTCATAATGAATAAGATATTTTTGATGAAGATATATTTTTTATTTTTATTATACAGAGGCACGTGTATTTTTATTATAATAATAAAATACTTATTTAAATGTGAGAAAATGAGGTATTTCGAGATGAAAGTTTTACATCTGAACACCTTTTAAATATTCAAAGTTTCGTTTCTAAGTATGTATATGTGTAATGATATAAACATTAAGCAAATCCAAATGAAAAAATAATATATATCGCACGTAGGATAATTCCTTGATTTTTTTTTTTTTTTTTTTTTGAGTACTTTACGAGTGAATTTTTATCGAGACTAGGCTGGAAATCATATTTTACTTTGAACATTATAAAAATAAAATGTAATAGTTGTAGATTATTTTAACTAAAAATATCTGTACATATATTTTTTAAAGAGATAAAATATATAGGTCTGCTGTCTAGTTTTGTAGTGAATAAAGTATGATTAGAATGTTTATAAATTTTCTACTGAAAGTATAAATAAGTATTTTGCTTATACTAACAGAATTTTGAATGCCATTTATTTCTCATGTTTTATGATGTATTTTGGTCTGTTATCCACACGGTATTGAAATATGCAATCATAAAATAAGAAATATATATATTAAAACCTTCTCTGAAAAACTGTCTAACAGTGCAAATTCCATTGAAATCCATCCAGTATAGTAGATTACAAACAAATCTCATATGTTGATATCACAATCTTGGTTTACTAACAGCATTTTATTTATCACGGAAGATATAAATCAACTGATAAATCATTTTTAAATAAATAAAAAGAAAATTGTTAAAAAGTTAAAATTTTTAGATCACCAGTTGAATTCTTAAATTGTATCAAACAACCTACCAAACAAAGCGCAACCAATAACACATAAGTAGAAAACGCACAATCACGTGATCAAATCGCCCACACAATTTTTTTGAGCAGCTCGCGCGGAGTGGAAGCGACTCAAGAGTGAAAGGTTCCATTCTCTCATTGGTTGATCAGAAACCGGTCTTGGCTTGCTTCGCAGGGATGATTTGGCGATGAAATGCAAGCACTTTGAGAAATATCGTACCTAGTTAATTCATGCTATTTTGCTGAGAGTTTTGTGTGGACGATGTTGTCCAGTGGTTAACGCGCTTGTCTAGCAAACTTAAGTAGGCGAGTTCTATCCTCCCTGTTGCTTTTGTATTTTTTATTTGTGTTTTGTTTCGATTTTTATTAAGTTAATTAATAAAGATTTCTAGACTTCTGTTATCAGTTCATTTCCAATTTTTTTAATTGTCAATTAGATAATTAAATAAAATTTTGATTAAATTAAGTTTTAATTGTTATTAAATTAAATAAAATTGAAATTTAATTTTTATTAAATAAAATAAAATTTAGTTTTAAATAAATTTCGAAATTCATATAAGCTATTTTTTATGAATTAAAGTGAGCGTTTATTGTAATTCAATAATAATATCTCCTAAACTTACATTATTTTTTTCCCTTATAACTTTAGTATCAGATAAATATTAAATTAGCAAAATTAATTTATCAAAGTTTTCTTTTAAAATTAATTAGTATTTTTCATACAGAAAAACTTTATTATCAAATGCTTTGTAATTTTTTATTATGTATAAAATACTGTTAATGAAATTAATTTTTAAAACTCATATTACTTAAAAGCTATTTATTTCAATTCCTTAAAATGAATATTTTTGAAAATATAATGTTATTTCTTACACTTATATAAAATATTTTTATTTTTATGTTATATTATTTAACAATATATCTGAATACATAACTATATTCAGTTTATTTTATTTGAAAGTAAAATTTTATTAATTTATGAATTTATATTAATATTATTAACTTAATAAGTAATTAATTATTTAAATCAATTTGTAATAGTTAATTGTTAAGTACTTTTTATTAAAATTTGCTAAAAAATTTTTAATTGTTTTTATTAAAAAATTCTAATAAACTACTTTTTAAAACAATATATATATATTATATATATATATTATTTGAAAACTCAGTCAAAAACATAAATTATTTTTATTAAAAAAATTATCATAAATTTCCCCTTCACTATTACCACCCTAAATATTTGAAAACTAAGTTACAGGCATTAGTTCAAGTAATCATTAACTAGAAATATTTAATGCAACAAAATACATTATAAAAACTTCTTATAGTTTTTGGTAATTATTGCTCAGATATTATTGTTTTTGGTTCCAACTTTTTTTTTTCTTTTGGGTGTGTAAAAAAAAAAAAAAAAAAAAAAAAAAAAAGTCATTATTATTTAATTTATTTTTTCATTATATTTCAGTACAAGTGTGAACTATAATTTATTTTAGCTTGACCTTTTTCATTCACTATCTAACTATCTAAGAAATACTTTATTTTTTGATTTTTTTTTTCTTTTCTTTTTTTTTTTTTTTTTTTTTGCCCTGTTTGTTATTTTGCAGTAATAATAAATAGATATTAATATTGCAAATTACTATACGGGCAAGGTAGAATTTAGACGATCTAAATTCCTTTCTGACAATTTTGATTATTTGAGTACTAGTTTGGCCATTTAATTATTTATATTTACGCACACAAAGTGCCATGAAAAAAAAAAATGGATAAAATTTGACTGAGTATTTTTATTAATTGTTTTATATAGTTTTTTATTTTTAAAAACACATCAGCTATCAAGGAAGGGGAGGGGGGTGCTTGAGTTTACTGTTGCTTTGCACACATAACTACAGTCAAAACACATAGCTAATTAAATGCAGTTGCGTAGCCAGGATATTATTTCGAGGGGGGGAGGGGGGTGGCAATCCCCTAAGCTTCTGTCCTCCTGATGCAAAGCTATAAATAAAAAAATATTAAATTTTACTTTTCGTATAAATATCAATTTTATACTTTTAAAATATGGGATATGTTTTTGTTTTTTATTTAGTTTAAATTTACACACACCTGTATATACAAAAGGAATATATGTAATGAGTAATTTAAAAGTAAGTTACAAAATAATAAGTCTAAAATATTTAAAATGGTTACTTTTTTAAAAGAAAGTCAGTTTTATCAATTTTTTGCAGGGAAAAAAGGATATTTTAAAAAATACCATATCATTGTTTTCCGTGAATCACTTTATATGAGAAATAAATTAAAATTTCTTACATGTCGTAAAGAAAATTTAATATGATTGCAACTTAATACTTGAAATAATCTCAAGTGACACTTGGCGATTTGTTTTGGTGGTGAAATGCTATGTGCCTTCTGATTTGTTAGTTAGAATTGTCTACCACTGCTCAATTATCAGGACTTGTAACCTTGAGAATTAATCGTGGGATTCTTGTTTCTTCTCAACCAATGGGAGAATGGAACCTTTCACCCTTGAGTCTCTTCCCGCGGAGTTTGTGTGCGGTTGGTTAACTAATTTTAAATGCCAAATGGGCTAAAGTAGATAAAGAAGGTCACGCGATGTTTTCCCGACTATTTTAGATTTTATCTGAGTGAACATAGGCATGTATTCCTGTTACGAAAACCATGTTTTGGAAGAATAAAGAAATATAGTCGTTGGTTTTACCTTTTTTGAACCATAAAAATAATGAAATAATTGAATTATGTTAAAATTCCTTTCTTCGATAAGACCTACTCCATGGCATAAATTTCTGAGCGCGCGCGCGCGGCGCGAAGTGCACTTCTGAACACACTCATAGTTTCAGGACAGGATGCATTTTCGCGGATCCCAACCGTTATAGCAAAAATGAGAAACAGCGCATGCGTGGGGACTTAGATTGAAATTCACTTACTAGAAAACAAACATGTACGAGGTTACCAGCTTGGCGCTTTTATCATATCAGGCGTGACATTTTTATCCCATCAACATTTTTTTCAGTTGATTAGCAAAACTTTCTGTAAATGCTGTAGCAAGCCAATGGCTTATAATAAATAAAAATACCTCTACTATCAATTATATATTTTTACTCTTATTGTTAGTTATTTTAAATCACCTGAAAAATATATTTTTAAATAATTGAAGGTAATTTGGTGAAAGTCCATGTAAAGTTTTATTAATTTCAACAGAAGGAACCGCATATTATTTAATATAATTCATTTATTAAATACACAACTTCATTTAATATTCTATTTTCATTTGTTTTGTAATTTCCTATGTCAATTACATTATTATTTTATTTTTATTGACAAACAACACTGCTTTAGAAATTGCTTCATGTGATTTTCTTAAAATATTTAATACTAACACAATTAGAAATTTATTTATTACTCAACAAATAAAGAGTAAAATTTTGCAAATGAGCTTATCAATGAGTAATTTAAACGGATTACTAATAAAAATGTAGCTGGAAATATATATTATTCTTTCCACACTTAATAATAAGAAGAATTATTATTTTTTTTCTTTACTTTATATATTTATTTTTAAACATAAAGTTAAAAATATATTCTATTAAATCTTGTATGTTCTGCTGCCAAAATAGCATATTTTTAAAGAAACATTATTAATTTATTTTAAGCAGTACATATAAATTTAAATGTAATAGTTTGTGATTTTTAGAAATTTAATAATGCATTATTTTTTTACAATTCTATTCTACTTTATGTAATTTTACTAAATATTAAATACATTTTTTATTGAATATTTTTACTATGGGTTCCTTTTAAAAGAACTTCTTGTAACTGTTTTTTTAATTCAGTTATAAGCAATTAAAAACTATCTATTCAGATAATTATAAAATTCTTTTAATAACCAATTTCGTTTAAATCACTGGACATAGATGGCAGCACAATAATTTTTTTTCGCTTTTTGTGTGGAGTGTGGAGGGGGGAGATATTGTCTGATCCAACATCAATATCATTTATACTTCTTTAGATTTTTTTCAGTTAATGATTAACATGATATGATGTTTTTGTCACATTATAATTATGGTGTATAAAAATTAATAAAGAATTTATATGAAACTGTTTTTAGGGATACATTCAAATAAATAGTCTTATCTTATATTGGTTATCTCTCTCTTTTATTTCACTCCATAAACAAATTGTACATTAATATTATGTAACATCATACATTTATCAAAAAATAAAAATTACTTTGCAAAGATATAAATTATTATTAAGAGTTTTTTTTTAAATTTAAAATAGAGTTCTTTTTAGTTATACTATTATCAAATTAAGTTATAATTCACATTAATTAGATAATTAACTATTTATAATTAATAAATAATACAATGTTTAGATATTCCAAATAGCTAATTAGATTTAATATTTTGTTTTCAAATTATTTATTGATAGTATATTATTATGTAACTTTCATGCAATTTATAACTAATTATAGCATATTTGAATATGAAATAATATAATATTGAATATAGAACATTTGATAAAGATAAATTATTATATTTTGTAATTTATAATTATCAAATTATTCTTGTTATTATATTATAAAATTAAAATTGTCACTGTAATTTATAGGTAATTGGTTTGATAATAACATATTATTAAAAATATAATGATACAATAATATTAATACTTAGATTATTATCAAAATATTATTATTATTATTATTATATTAGTAATGTAATACTATCCATATATTTCAATAAATGAAATTTTACATATGAATATTTCATTAAAAATTAGTGATAATGTATGATATTTATTTATAAAATATCTTCTTTAGACAATAAAGAAGATAATTTTTATTATGGATTACACCTGTTTTACTTATAATGAAAATATTTAATGTTGATAATAAGTAAATACTATAACATTATAAAAATATCAATAATGATCAAATATTTGTAAACCATTTAATGATTAAAATAAATGTATATATATAGATTTAAATACTACATAGCAGCATTTTTTTTTTTTTTTTACAAAATATTTTAAAATTAAGAATATAAAAATAATAATAGTTAATAAAAAAATTATAATTATATAATTAAAATAGTATTTTAATATTTTATAGTATGTATTATAAAATATCTTTCTATAACATATCTTGTAATATTATAAATTTATTTATCTAATATAGATAATATTTATTATATATAGTATCTCTTTTTTATTTGTATTGATACAGCTATAATATTAATATCTGGTAATATTTAATTACAATACATTAATAATGATAAAAAATAAATATTTAAAATCTAACATACTATCAGTAATGCTAAAATATTTTAATAAACTATTTAAGTATCTTTATGTGAATAAACCAGGAAACAGATTTAAAATATACTATAAATTAATATTGGAGACTCAAGTCCTAAAACTTAAAACATCACTGTCAATCGAATAATAATAATATTTTTGGTGTTGCGGTTGTTAATTACCAATTTAGATTATCTGTAAATTATATCTAGAATTAGTTGCGATATTGAGAAAAAATGTTAAATTATCAAACATAACAATTTATTATCTAATATAGATAATATTGTTATTTATTTATAAATCACATTAAAGTTAGAAGAAAAAGAGTCAAAACTGTTTAAGAAAATATTTTTATCATTTTTGACAGGAATATACGTATATTGTTCAGGTAAATTCATTATAAATTTCAAATCAAATAAGTTTACGTAAGCTCTACCATGTATCACCGTTTCACAATAACAAAAGACATTAAAATATTTTCGAACGCCAAAAAGTAATCGCCAATTGATATCGCAACCTCGATAACCCTGTACAAGTTTTCTAGCAAGAGAACATGAACATAGAATAGGGATGTTCTATGTCCCTATTCTATGTTCATGCAAGAGAATTTCAATTAAGTCCCCGCGCATGCGTAATTTCTAATTTTTGCTATAACGGTTGGGATCGGCGAAAATGCAGACAGGATGCGCACGCATCTCAAACGATTACGATTACATATCGACTGACATATTTCGATTGTACTTCCAACAGATATGAAAACCATTCTCACTGAATTGTTTGTAAAGATAATGCAAAAACACTTTGGCTGGGATTACGGTGCCTCACTTAAGATCAACTTAGAGACTTGCGATATAAACAAAACGTAAACGGCATTACAGGGCCTCGCGATCTTACGACAGCTTCGAAGCAGCCGTAAGTTAAGACGCAATTGGATGCGCGCGCAACCACGACAAATGTAACTGCGGTCTCTGATTGGCTGACTGCAGGAGGACTTACGCCGAAGCACGAGGACTTACGCTGAGGCACCGTAATACGAAGTTACAACTGATCGCAGGAACGCCTATCCTACGATCGAGCGTAAGATACGGTGGAGCGAGGCACCGTAATCCCAGCCTTGACGGGTTAAAAGTTTCTGACGCAGCACTTTATCTTATGCTCTAAGGCGCGCCACACACCAGAGAGACATGCGACAATAATCGTGAGACATGAGACAAATTCTGCTGTTCAAACCGGTTTTTTCTTTGTTAACAGGGTGAAATTGTCGCATGCCTCACGCTTTTCTGCCGCATGTCTCCCTGGTGTGTGGCGCGCCTTAGGCTGGGATTACGGTGCCTCACTTAAGATCAACTTAGAGACTTACGATATAAACAAAACGTAAACGGCATTACGATGCCTCGCGATCTTACGACAGCTTGGAAGCAGCCGTAAGTTAAGACAGAAGTGGATGCGCGCGCAACCACAACAAATGTAACTGCGGCCTGTGATTGGTTCACTGCAGGAGGACTTACGCCGAAGCACGAGGACTTGCGCCGAGGCACCGTAATACCAAGTTACGACTGATCGCAGGAACGCCTATCCTACGATCGAGCGTAAGATACGGTGCCTCACTTAAGATCAACTTAGAGACCTACGATATAAACAAAACGTAAACGGCATTACAGTGCCTCGCGATCTACGACAGCTTCGAAGCAGCCGTAAGTTAAGACGCAAGTGGATGCGCGCGCAACCACAACAAATGTAACTGCGGCCTTTGATTGGCTGACTGCAGGAGGACTTTCGCCAAAGCACGAGGACTTACGCTGAGGCACCTTAATATGAAGTTATGACTGATCGCAGGAACGCCTATCCTACGATCGAGCGTTACGGTAGAGCGAGGCACCAGCCGAATTTTAAATATGGAACTTAAAAATACTGATATCAAATTTTGAGTGACGTTATGCTATTTCTTAAAAAATATATTTGTATTTATTTCATCATTTTATTTTTGTTTGTTTTATAATCACATGTGCAAAAGTTATGTTCAACATGAAAAGCTGCTTAAAATTAATCGCTGTTGCTTTATCATTTACATCTCTCATAAATTCAAAATATAAGTTTTAAAAGATATGATATAAAATTTAAGTGACGCCTTGATGTGACTTTAAAAGGTTTGTTTTAAAATTCAATTTAAATTATTTTTGACTTGGTTAAAATATATTTTTACATCTACACAATACTTTTAATTTTCCAATTCACTGTTAAATATATCACTTTCATTGAATCTATACTATGCATTGAAATGTATTTATTTCAATAAATTGATTTATCTTTTGTGTCACGCTATTCAAAATTGTGAGTAAGGTTTATGTAAATGGTTTATTTGCGTCAAACTATCCTTTTTCATACATTTCATGTAGTTTGGATACAATGACGCAAAGAAACCATTTACATAAATCTTACTCACAATTTTGAATAGCGTGACACAAAAGATAAATCAATTTATTGAAATAAATACATTTCAATGCATAGTATAGATTCAATGAAAGTGATATATTTAACAGTGAATTGGAAAATTAAAAGTATTGTGTAGATGTAAAAATATATTTTAACCAAGTCAAAAATAATTTAAATTGAATTTTAAAACAAACCTTTAAAAGTCACATCAAGGCGTCACTTAAATTTTATATCATATCTTTTAAAACTCATATTCTGAATTTATGAGATATGTAAATGATAAAGCAACAGCGGATAAAATTTTAAGCAGCTTTTTCATGTTGAACATAACTTTTGCACATGCGATTATAAATCAAACAAAAATAAAATGATGAAATAAATACAAATATATTTTTTAAGAAATAGCATAACGCCACTCAAAATTTGATATCAGTATTTTTAAGTTCCACATTTAAAATTCTTATAGAGCATAAGATAAAGTGATGCGTCAGAAACTTTTAACCCGTCAAGGGTTTTTGCATTGATATCATTACTTTTTTGAGGTTAGTGATAAAATGATTAAAAAATATATACTTATGGGATTTAATGCAGATTTAATTTTTACTATATTATTACAATTTTCCTTATAGCAGTTTGTATATAAAAACAAGTGGGTAAGTATGATCGCAGATCGCACAGAGGGTTTCATTTGATATTCCTTTAAAAACACTTTATCTTTAAATTAATAAATCCAAAATGTTAATTTATAATTATTAAATCCTTACATAGATGGTGTACCAATAGTTCCAATTTTCATGGGGCAGGGAACGCACTCTTCTAAACAAACCACCTTCCGAATGAAGTCATCGAAAACCAAGTTGAATAAGCCAAACCCCGTTGTGTTGTTTGACTGTTGTTTGACAAACAGCAGTCTCATGTCCCCTCCTTCGCATTTTCGCCGATCCCAACCGTTATAGCAAAAATGAGAAACTACGTATGCGTGGGGACCTCAGAGTAAAGATAAGAAGGCATAATTTTTTTTCCAAGGGAGTTCGTCGATCGGAACTGTAGCTCGTAACCTCATTGGTTCTTGCCTTTGGCAGTGTCATAGTCTATATTGGCGATAATAACATTTGGCGAAGAGTACTTCTGGGGGTTTTGTATGAATTCTATTTTAAGCTGAATCGGTTTGAATGCATACTAGCGTTGAGGTATGACGTTTGTCTGTAAATCTGAGTACTTGAGTTCGAATCCAAGCATGCGGGAAGTTGTTTAAATTTTTCAATGGTTAATTAAGTTATAAAAAATATTTTTTAATATTTAATTATTAACATAATATTATTAATTAATCCATTATTATTTAATATAATTTTGTGATAATATTAATATAATAATATTATTTATATTTAAAAAGATTATCATTTGTGATTAAAACTATATGCATTTTGTTTTTAAAGCTGCAGTTAAGAGAATATTAATATTTATATTTTAAAATTATAATAATTTTTAAAATATAATTAATATTATTAAAATAATTATTATTAATTAATTATTATATAATATAATTATGTAATAATATTAATATAACTATTATTATTATTATTAATTACTATATAACATAATTATATAATAATATTAATATTATTGTATTACTTATATTCTTTAAAAATTGTCGTTTGTGATTAAAACTATATGCATTTTGTTTTTCAAGCTGCAGTCCTAGGGAGAATATTACTATTTATATTAAAAATATTGTAATAATTTTTTAAATATAACTAACAATGCTATATTATTATATAATTATTAATATAGTATATTATAATATAGTATTAATTAATATTATTAATTAATTAGTTAATTATTATATAATATAATTATACAATAACATTAATATAATTCTTCTTGGGACTGCAGCTTGAAAAACAAAATGTATATAGTTTTTTTTAATCACAAATAGCATTTTAAAAATATATAAATAATATAATTATATTAATTATTATATAATATAATTATGCAATAATATTAATATAACTATTATTAGTATTAATTATTATATAATATAATATAATTATATAATAATATTAATACAATTGTATTATTTATATTCTTTAAAAATTGTCATTTGTGATTAACACTATATATACATTTGGTTTTTCAAGCTGCAGTTCCAGGGAGTATATTACTATTTATATAAAAAATATTGTAATATTTTTTTTTAATATAAATAATATAATATTATTATATAATTATTAATATGATATATTATATAAAATTAATTATTATTATTAATTAATTATATTATATTATATAATTATACAATAACATTAATATAATTATATTATTTATATTAAAATATATATATAATTTTTAAAAATATAAATAACATTTTTATATTACTATATAATTTATTAATTATTATATAATAATATTAATATAAGTATATTATTTATATCTTTTTTTAAATGCTATTTGTGATAAACAAAAAAGAAACTATATATATTTTATTTTTCAAGCTGCAGTTCCAGGAAGAATTTGCAGTTTTAATCCATAAAAAAACTTAAAATCCAAAATCCGGGAGGGGGGGGGGGGGTTGAAGAAAAGGTTGGATTCCCTAACAATCCCATGAATTTGTAACTGTATGCTCTTATACCTCTTTATGGAATATAGTTCAAAATTATACATTACATGGAACCAAAAAAGAAAAAAATTACTTGTCTTTATTTTTTATTTATTTTTGTCTTTGCTACTTAAATGTCATTTTAGTTGAAATTTTACACTTTAGTGTGTAATGTTAGTTTCTGGTGCAAATAAATTACTGTTTCGCAGTAGCATTAATTTGGTATGTATGTGTGTATGAATGTGTGTGCGGGGTGGGGTGGGGGGTGAGTTCTGTCTTTCATTTGACAAACAATCATTATAAAATATAGCGGCACAGTTAATATATATTTTTTTTTCTGGAAGAAGTTATATACTTTGAACAATCATTATTAATACAAAGTGGAAAAACGAAAAAAAAAAAAAAAGTTGTTGATTATGTGTAAAAATATTTTGTAATGAATACGTCAAATTTAAAAACCAACGTAAAGAAAACCCAAATATTTAGGATTAACAGCATTCAGTCTAAAGATTTATTATTTATTTAAAATAAGCTAACTGTATAATATAAATTTAGTTATAATTAGCATATAGTCTAAATATGTATTATTATTTATTTAAAATAGTCTAATCTAATTGTATAATATAAATGAAAAAAAAAATACATGAACATTTTATAATTATTAATATTTAATAATAATATTTATTAAATCAATCTAATAAATACATAGTAATAATTTTTATTAATAAATTAATACTGATTAAGATATATTAAACAATATAATAATAATAATATAAAAGCAGAAACAAATATTCTGTGCATTTAGTTATAAATAATCTGCACTTACAAATATAATATCAAATTCGTATAATATACATTTGTATTAGAAGAAAATATTTAATAAATAATAACAAAATTTAAGTATACTTAGTTACAAAATATATAACGTTTAAGAAAATTAATAATAATAATAATAATAAACTGAAGGCAAATATTACTAAATTTGTATTTATAAATATACAAAATACATTAAATAGCATCCTTCTAAAACCAAATTAACCCAATATTGCCTAAGTAAGTACATTCATTAAAAAGAAATTAAATAATTTTATTACAAAAAGCGATTTTAAGAAAAAGAAAAAAAATCTTTCATTCGTCTTTATTTAATAAACAAAAATTAATATTAAGTATATACTTGGATATAAAAATATAGCGTTCAAAAAATTCTTTAAAAATGTATTGAAGAGACATATTTCTAAATCATTATTTATAATTATACAAAATGCATTGAATAACATTCAACAGATTACCATTATGTTATAAAAAACGCATTTTTGCTTTATTTTGTTTGTAATGTAGTTTCTCAAAACAAGTGCAAAATCGCCAAAACTGGTTGAACAACATGCTGGACACTGGCAACCAACAACCAATAAGGTTGCGAGCTTCGGCTTGGAACGACGAACTCCCTTGGAAAAAAAAATTATGCGATAAGAAGTAGAGGCCGAATCCCATTGTTATTTCGGTCAGAACTTGAGGCACACATGTTTCCCGCTTTCATCGCCAAAAGGTTGTCTTTTATGGCGGTGATCACCTTATTGGCAACTGTCGGATTTGATTTATGCGAGAGAAACGCCAATGCAAGAAAGTTTCAGCGGGAACCAGAGGAGAAAAACCGGTTTGGCGCGTTTTCTCTGCCCACCATCACGTGACGGTGGGTAGCGATCCCGGCGTCAAGAAAGGGTTGCTATTTCTGAGTCCAGTTATATGAGAAGTCTATGGTGGGGACTTAGATTGAAATTCTCTTGCTAGAAAACTTGTACAGGGTTACCGAGGTTGCAATGTCAATTGGCGATTACTTTTTGGCGTTCGAAAATATTTCAATGTCTTGTTATTGTGAAACGGTGATACAGTGTAGAGCTTACGTAAACTTATTTGATCTGATATTTATAATGAATTTACCTGAACAATATACGTATATTCCTGTCAAAAATTATACAAATATTTTCTTAAACAGTTTTGACTCTTTTTCTTCTTACTTTAATGTGATTTATAAATAAATAACAATATTACCTATATTAGATAATAAATTGTTATGTTTGATAATTTAATATTTTTCTCAATATCGCAACTACTTCTAGATAAATTTACAGATAATCTAAATTGGTAATTAACAACCACAACAACAAAAATATTATTATTATTAGATTGACAGTGTTGTTTTAGGATTTGAGATTTTCTTATAATATTTTACTTTTTTGTGAATCTAGTTACTTAAATCTCCAATATTAATTTATAGTATGTTTTAAATCTGTTTCCTGGTTTATTCACATAAAGATACTTAAATAGTTTATTGAAATATTTTAGCATTACTGATAGTATGTTATATTTTATAATATTCGTTTTTTATTATTATTAACGTATTGTAATTAAATATTACCAGATATTAATATTATTGTTGTATCAATACAAATAAAAAAGAGATACTATTTATAATAAATATTATCTATATTAGATAACTAAATTTATAATGTTACAAGATATGTTATAGAGAGATATTTTATAATACATACTATAAAATTTTAAAATACTATCTTAACTATATAATTATATAATTTTTTTATTAAATATTATTATTTTTATAAACTTAATTTTAAAATATTTTGTAAAAAAAAAAAAAAATGCTGTTATGTAGTATTTAAACCTATATATATATTTATTTTAATCATTAAATGGTTTACTGAAATATTTGATCATTATTGATATTTTTATTATTTTATAGTATTTACTTATTATCAACATTAAATATTTTCTTTATAAGTAAAACAGGTGTAATTCATAATAGATATTATCTTCTTTATCGTCTAAAGAATATATTTTATAAATAAATATCATAAATTATCATTAATTTTCAATGAAACATTGATATGTAAAATTTCATTTATTGAAATATATGGATAGTATTACATTACTAATATAATAATAATAATAATTTGATAATAATCTAAGTATTAATATTATTCTATCATTATATTTTTAATAATTTGTTATTATCAAACCAATTATCTATAAATTACAGTGACATATTTAATTTTATAATATAATAACAACAATAATTTGATAATTATAAATTACAAAATATAATAATTTATCTTTATCAAATGTTCTATATTCAATATTCTATTATTTCATATTCAAATATGCTATAATTACTTATAAATTGTATGAAAATTACATAATAATATACTATCAATAAATAATTTGAAAACAAAATATTAAATCTAATTAGCTATTTGGAATACCTAAACATTTGTTTTTATTTATTAATTATAAATAGTTAATTATCTAATTAATGTGTATTATAACTTAATTTGATAATAGTATAACTAAAATGAACTCTGTTTTAAATTAAAAAAACTCAATAATAATTTATATCTTTGCAAAGTAATTTTTATTTTTTGATAAATATATGATGTTACATAATATTATTATATTAAGGTACAATTTGTATATGGGGTGAAATAAAAGAGAAAGATCACCGATATAAGATAAGACTACTAGTTATTTGAATATATCCAAAAAACAGTTTCATATAAATTATTTATTAATTTTTATACACCATAATTATAATGTGACAAAAACATCATATCATGTTAATCATTAACTGAAAAAAATTTAAAGAAGTATAAGTAATATTGACGTTGGGTGAAATAATATGACCCTCCCCCCTCCACACAAAAAGTGAAAAAAAAATTACTGTGCTGCCATCTATGTCCAGTGATTTAAACGAAATTGGTTATTAAAAGAATTTTATAATTATCTTAATAGATGGCTTTTAATTGCTTATAACTGAATAATAATAATAATAAAACAATTATAAAAAGTTGTATTAAAAAAGAAAGGCCATAGTAATAATAGTATTCAATAAAAAATGTATTTAATATTTAGTAAAATTACATAAAGTAGAATAGAATTACATATAATCCATAACTTTAAGTTATTTACCTTATTATCAGGTTTTACTTTATTTTCCATGTGCAGCAATACTTTATTTTGTATACATCCTTCATATATTTAAAAGCATTTTCATTTTGTTAATGTTTTCTTTATTTATATTAAAAAAGGCCACATCATTTTAAATTGTCTTTAAAAAAATATATATTATTTTACAGTTCTATATATATATATAAAAAAAACAATCATTACATTTAACTTCACTTAGTATTCCCTTTTACTATTCATTTATATACTTTGTATTTCGTCCGTTCATATACTAATATGAGTATAAGTATATAAATGAGTATAAGTATATAAATGCACATAAGTATATAAATGAATAGTAAAAGGGAATACTAAGTGAAGTTAAATGTAATGGTTGTTTTTTTTTTTATAGAACTGTAAAATAATATATATTTTTTAAAGACAATTTAAAATGATGTGGCCTTTTTTAATATAAATAAAGAAAACATTAACAAAATGAAAATGCTTTTAAATATATGAAGGATGTATACAAAATAATGTATTGCTGCACATGGAAAATAAAGTAAAACCTGATAATAAGGTAAATAACTTAAAGTTATGGATTATATGTAAAATACAGGTTTTAAATAAACATATTTATCTGTGAATAACTTATTAATGTAGAATAGAATTGTAAAAAAATAATGCATTAATAAATTTGTAAAAATCATAAACTATTACATTTAAATTTATATGTACTGATTAAAATAAATTAATAATGTTTCTTTTAAATTATACTATTTTGGCAGTAGAACATACAAGATTTAAAACAATATATTTTTAACTGTATGTTAAATATTAGCATCTATGCAGTGTAGTGCCCGGTACAGGAACAATAATTGGGTTGTTCCTGGATCGTCATCCAGCGACCATTTATACGCTCCCCCTCGTCCTTTATTTTTTCGTAAGTGTTATGATGCTCGGTGCAAGACATGTCCATACGCTTCTCAGACACAAATTGTCTCAGATCCTAACTATTCTAGTTTTTGTAAAGCATTTAATGTTATATATTGTATAAAGCGCAATATATGTAACATGAAATATATTGGTGAAACATCAGGTCCAATTCATAAACGTATCAATCATCATCGTTCAGACTCTAATAATAACAAAGCAAAAAATATACAATCTACAGCTGAAATTCAACATTTTCATAAACATCAATTTAAAAATACGACAATTGAAATCCTTCAAATTCTAAAAAATAAATCAGAACGTCTTTATATGGAATCATCATATATGAAATATTACAACACAATTTATCGTTATGGACTTAACAGTGAAGTATTTAACAGACCTGTCAAAGTCTTCACATCTATAAATAACAATATTGATTATTCTCCAATCTATCCTAGTCTTAATCATAATTTAAATTGTAAAACAACACGTAACAAACGTTCATCATTAGTTGTTAGAGTACGGAGGAGGGTGGTTTTGTCTGGATAATACGCAATGGTTGATTTAAAAAAAAAAATATGGCTTATGTATTATTACTATATTTTTGATATGTATTTTATAAGGATGTTGATTTGATATTTTATATGTAATTGGTGACTTTCATTAATATTATATTTAGCTTAATTATTGTTTTATCTTATTTACAATCATTTGTTATTAAATTTTAATTTACTCAGGACAATATCATATTAATTACTAATAGTTTGCCATTTTTATAGTGATTAATATACATATAAGTATATTTAATATAAATAAAGTTATACTGTATGTATTAAAATGGGGTAATTATTTTTATTATTATTCCTCTATTCTTTTTAATGTTGATCTATTTTCACTTTGTGTTATAAAATTTATTATCGGTTTAATGTGTTTGAATGTTCCACACTCATACTTTTAGGATTTTTATGGCTGTATGAAAATAATCCACGCACTTTATTTGAGATTATTAGATACTGGGAATTTAAGTATCTGATGATCTTCTATATACCTCCATATGTTTATTTCCTGTTCATTTTATAATTATCTTATATATAATAGTTTTCATTAACGATTTTTATATTATTTTTAATATATTTTTATTAATTATTATTGAATTTATTTTGTTTTATAGCATATAGCTATATGCTATATATTCTCAATGTTATAGCATTATTTAAATTCTTAGTGTAGTTTAAATGAGTAAGATAATAGAATATTTTGTTTCCTTTTTTAAAATTTTATTAACAATAGTTTTTTAAAAATATATAGTGTGGTTTATATTAGGTTTATAATTATCTATATATATGGATTTGTTTGGTTTTGCTGTTAAACAAAAAAAATTTTACATTCTTAGGATTTCAAATGTTTATCTTGTGACATTTGAATCATAAAAATACTACTATGCAGCACCAAAATTTGTCTTTTGACAATAAGATATAACTTTTGTCTTTTGCAACTCTTTTTCAGTTATAAATTACTACACCAGGTGGAGTTTTATGCTAAATTTTGACGATATTGTTATATAGTTATTAATTAATTTAATAGTGCATTTTAGTTATTTTAAATAATGTAATTACTTTCTATTTATTTTATTTTATATTATTTTAATTTTATTTTTCATGAGTTTTCAAAATGTATTAACTGCATCTTTTGGTCTCAATCACTGTGATTTCTTAACTGTTTTATTCATCTTAATCTTTACGGTATTTTGGGAGCCATGTGCGTGTGGATATATTGAAAAATACTGAAATATTAATCGGTATATTGTGTATTATTTCTATTTTATATCCTATAAATATTTAAACAGGTTTTATTGATTTTTCCATTTCATATTATTTGTTTTTATTCTGTTTTCATTTTTAATCTATTCACTTGATTATAATGGTTGTTTGGGCACAGGGAAAAATAATATTAGCTTTAGCTTATTTTTCTCACAGAAAACAACTATATTGCTTATATCTTTGAATTCTGTGCCCTTGATAACGTAATTTAATATATAAGCTTTTCCATTATTTGTCGGTGTCCACTTTCATCTTTTTTCTTCCATAATAATTCTTATAATAAATTATTTGGCACTTTTTTTTTTATACTTAAAGCTTTAATTCACAATATTACGGTTTTTGATGGTGGCAGGTTATGTTTAATTAATGGTTATATATATATATATATATATATATATATATATATATATATATATATATATATATATATATATATAATGTAAAAAAAAAAAAAAAAAAAAAAGATAATCATTCTTCTTATTAAAAGTGTGGAAAGAATAATATATATTTGCAGCGACATTTTTATTAGTAATCCGTTTAAATTACTCATTGATAAGCTCATTTGCAAAATTTTACTCTTTATTTGTTGAGTAATAAATAATTTCCTAATTGCGTTAGCGTTAGTATGAAATATTTTAAGAAAACCACATGAAGCTATTTCTAAAGCAGTGTTGTTTGTCAATAAAAGTAAAATAATGTAATTGACATAGGAAATTACAAAACAAATGAAAATAGAATATTAAATAAAGTTGTGTATTTAATAAATGAATTATATTAATTAATATGCGGTTCCTTCTGTTGAAATTAATAAAACTTTACATGGACTTCCACCAAATTACCTTTAATTATTTAAAAGTATAATTTGCAGGTGATTTCAAATAACTAAACGATAAGAGTAAAAATATATAATTGATAGTAGAGGTATTTTTATTTATTATAAGCCATTGGCTTGCTACAACATTTACCAGAAAGTTTTGCTAATCAACTGAAAAAAATGTTGATGGGATGAAAATGTCGCGCCTGATATGATAAAAGTGCTAAGATGGTAACATTGTACATATTTGTTTTCCAGTAAGTGAATTTCAATCTAAGTCCCCACGCATGCGCTGTTTCTCATTTTTGCTATAACGGTTGGAATCGGCGAAAATGCCCCTCCTTCTCCCCTTTTTCAAAAATTTTTGGGCTGGGATTACGGTGCCTCACTTAAGATCAACTTAGAGACTTACGATATAAACAAAACGTAAACGGCATTACAGTGCCTCGCGATCTTACGACAGCTTCGAAGCAGCCGTAAGTTAAGACGCAAGTGGATTCGCGCGCAACCACAACAAATTTAACTGCGGCCTTTGATTGGCTGACTGCAGGAGGACTTACGCCGAAGCACGAGGACTTACGCTGAGGCACCGTAATACGAAGTTACGACTGATCGCAGGAACGCCTATCCTATGATCGAGCATAAGATACGGTAGAGCGAGGCAACGTAACCCCAGCCTTGGACCAGTACCTAAGAATGGAACCAAAATAATTTTTTCTCTTCAGAAATTACGATAAAAAAAAATAGTATGCAGTATTCATATATTTACTTTAATGCTATATAGGGTGATTATTAAGTTAATTATAACGTTTGGAATCTGTTGCATTGATGTCTGAAAGTTAGTTTCTGAGTTATGGAAGCTGGGCCCATAAAGGTGCGTTTTCACTGGTCGTTTTAACGACCTAAAAAAACCCTAGTGATCCAGAACCTTAACCTAAGAGCGTTTTCACTGGTTTCAGATAAAAGTCTTACGCCAACCAATCAAAGGCAAATTTTTACTGCGCAAGCGTCTACTTTACGGTTTTACTGTCTACAGATCGATCAGATGTCATGTCAATCGTAAACAATTAATTGTTTGTTGGCTTGTTGCTGTTGTCATTGTTAGTAGAAAATATTTTGTATAGAAATTAATCGAAAATTTTGACTGTTTTCTCCACTAAAGGGCTTTAAAAGCACCCACAAATCATTGTTTAACCAAACTTCAAATTGTAGCAATGGAGTTATATTCCTAAATTAAATAAAAACACTAAGTCACTATGATTTATGCATTTAAAAGCACATTGAATAAATTATTTTTCACACAAGTACGTGTATGTGTAATAGAGATCGACACAAATTTAATGTTGCTTTTTGAATTCCTTTTAAAAAAATTAAGTGAAATTTGTTAAATAAATCGCAAATTAAATAAAACATTAAGACAATGTAAAAATTTGAATGTTCAGACCTGCTTGGGAGACATACTTACACTATGAAGGGATGTACTCACTGTTATTTGTGAATCGTTTTTAATAAATCACAAGAAAAGTTAACATTTAAGAATGTTTATTTTTATTTTATTATTTTTTTGAAATATGGATTTTTTCTCTATTTTAGTTTTTTACAAAAGTTCAAACGTTTAAAATTTTATTATCATTTTTAAAGAATCGAAAATTTAGAGGATTAAAAATTCCTAATAATGTTTATCTCTGTAACAAAAGAAAAAGAAGAAAAGAATAGCAAAATTCAAGGGGAAAAAATATCTGTGAAAAAACTTCTTTAAAGCTTAAATAAAATAGTATAAAATAAAAAAAATAAAACCTTTTTTATATAAGAGTGAAAAAAAATCTATTTTAGAAATTAGTGGTGGGACTCGGGACCCATGAGCACATACAACTCTATGCCTATGTGAGACTAGCATTTAGATACACTGGCAGATTCTCTTACCATATCACAACAATATAAAATTATCCAATATAGTTACATCTACTTTTTGTGACCCTCCTTCCCAAAGAAGAAAAAAATTCACAGTAAAATGCAAAATAAATGTACTTAAAATTGTAAGTTTTACTTTATGATTTCACATCAGGGATGCAAGTCTTCGATACAAGTTTTTTCTTTTTCGGGGGTGGGACGGTAAACCCTCTTTTGTTATTGAATTGAGAAAAATAAATTTTTGTAAAGAAAAATTGAATTCAGTTGTTTAAATTCAAAGTATACATTTAATAATCCTTTTTTTAAATGTCCTCCTGCTATATTATTCTCGTGAGCTTGTTTTGTTTGCAAATTACACATTTTAAATTCCAACTATTTTTTCTTATTCTGTGAAATTGCTTTTATGGAAAATAATTTTGTGAGGGGGCTTCTTTTATAAAGAAGAATAAAGGGGTATAAATCTTTGACATACACATGACTAACATAACGTTAAACACAAACTAACATAAAAGGTACTTTTATGTTAGTTGGAAGCAAATCTTGCAATTATTTTTCCCTTTGGCAATAATACTTTTTAGTTTTCACTTGTGTAAATTAGAAACAATGTATTAAAGTTAAAATAACATATTTTGGTTCGTTGTATTATTTCTCATTATTATTATTTTATTCCCTTTTTTAATGAAATAAGTGAAAGGCACATATTTTAAATGTATGTAATATATGTATTTTAAATGAAAAATTTGTATTTCAAATAAAATGAATGAGAGGTTTATATTTTAAAAGAAATGGATACAAATGATGACAATAGGAATAATATTTAATGGTTTATCTCAGGGCCAAAACTGGAGGGGGCATGTGCCCTGGGTGACAGAACGAAAAACGAAGGGAGTGCCAACTGAATTTTGGTTTTGATTTCTAAAGAACCTACACTAGTCACGTGAAGAGACTTGCAAGCTAATGTTAAATATGGGAGCATTCGTTTCAAATTTCTCGCTTGGATTTTAATATTTTTAAATGATTTTTTTTTAGGTAGCTGAGTTTAATCTTTAACTTTGTTAGGTTGTACATTTTTGATTTTGGTTGCAGTTTTTTTATGAGGCTATTTTAGCTTTCGGAACCGGTTCAAAAAGTGAAAGTAACTTTGTATATATATATATATATATATATATAAAGGTGCAACCAAAATTAAAGAAGTAAACATTTACCCAGTTAGGGATCAACCTCAGCTATCCCAAACAGAAAAAATCATTTAAAAATATTAAAATGCAAGTGAGAAATTTAAAAAGAATGCTCCTATAAGTTTAACATTATCTTACGAGTTTCTTCATGTCACTTCCTTTGGATTTCATTTTCAAGATTTTAATGGATCGATATTTGACAAAGTTGATTACGTAATTTAGTATTATGTATTTTTTTTGTTACATATTTTAAATTTCAAATAAGTCAGCTATTAGAATTAAAATTCTCTTTGTAAATTTACTTTGCGGAGACCAGGAAAGGGGGGGGGGGGAGCAAAATCTATGTTTATGCCAGGTGAAGAAAGGCTAGTTTCAGCCTTGGTTTATCTCATGTGTTTGACTGACATAAAGTACCCGAAAATGTTGTGAATTTGAACAACCGAGTCAATTGGCATAACAATGATTTCACTAATCAATATATCTCCAACCATAACATGCCAATAAAACATGTTGTGTTGCCTCTCAGTCAGTTTAAATATTAAACTATGATAGTTGCTACTAAATAAGTATAAAATATATAATTTTTTTAATTTAAACTGATCTTTTATAAACATTAAACATTTATAAGTATTATGCTTAATTTCAGGACTGTAATTCATGTTGGTTCAAAAAACTTCTGTTACAATACATTAATTTGGCATGACTAATTATGGAAAATTCATCACTTTGACTTGGTAGAAAGCATGAACTACTGATTTTATTAAAAAAATTATTTTTTCTCTCTCTTTTTTTCAGATATGACAATAGAAAAGGTGAAAAAAACATTTTTTAAACTATGAATTGAGAATTTCTTTAAATTATTTTTTCAAAGTTTAATTATAATTTACTTAATATTAAATTATTAATTGATAAAAGCAGATTAAAAAAATATTTCTTTATTTTTGTAATTAAAAATTATCTCTTTATTTTTTATTTATATTTCATTTCTTACCTTTAAATTGTTTAAAATATTTCATTGTTACAGTTTCACAGCCAGATGGCATATTTTAATGGCGCGGTTTGATGTATAATTAACTCTGCTGTTATTGTAACCATAAAGAATATTTAGTGATTTATCGCCCGTGACTAATATAAAAATGCATTAAAATTAATTTAATAATTAAGTTCATAAAAATACTAAAATGTATTGCCAAAAGAAGTACTCAGGTGTACATCATTTTTACAAATCTGGAGTATTAGGTAAGACGAGTCTACTCTTGGTAATAGCAATGAGGATAATAAAACGGGAGTATCCTCTAGTATTGGTTTTGTGAATGATGGAGATCATAATAGTAGCGCCCCACCAGTGGCCGAGAGGTTCTGCTCTCGAAGCTAGTAGACGGGAAGTGTTGGGTTAGATACCAATCACGCCCGTCGGCCTAATCGTTTGGAGTTTTCTTCGAACCTTAGTTTTCCAAGTGTAAATACGGGTTAGGTTCCCTTAGAAAGACCCTCCCCCCACCTTTGGGCCTATATCCCTCGTGCTGATAATTGGCCGTCATAAACACAACCAACCAACCATAATAATAGCTTCGTATTTGCTTGTCTTCTAGATTAAAAAAAAATTCTTTTTATGTAAAAATAATATATTTCTTCTTCGATTAAGAGGATGTCTTCGATCTAAAGAAACATGTTATGATAATTTTAGCTATCTATATATGTATTATTCTTATTTACAAAGTACTATAGTATGAAAATATTTTAAATGGTATGAAAAATAAACATCATAATGAAAGAAATGTTTTAATTCTACACTCAAGGAAAATTTTCTGGAAGAGTATACTCTCGTTTCAAAGAAATTCAATTCTGATACTTAAAAATAAGCAAAAAAGACACTTTACTCCATCCATTTCTTTTAAAATTATTAAAAAATGCAAACTAATTTCATCATTCATAGTTTTTTAAATACATCGGTATGATCAAAAGGTTAAGGCTCCCATCCTTTCATGCGAAGACACTCACAAGCTAATGTTAAACCTATGGGAAGATTTTTAAAAAAAAATATTATTTGCATCTCGATATATATATATATATATTTTCATTGGATAGCCTGTCATTTTCTACATTCGACTCCTTTATTTTTTCGATATTTTGCTTGCAGTTTTTTTTTTAAGAGGACATTTTTACTTTTGGAACCGATTCCTAAGTGAAAGTAAATTAATTAAAAAATCTGCAATCAAAACCAAAAAAATGGTGAATGCATGATATATTATTATATCGCTCGTGGGCTGCAATAGTGGCACAACTCAAAAAATCAGTTTCTGAGATTAATGGGTTTGAAGTTTCGCCTTGTAATGAAATGCAAAATTTACACAATTCATTGTTGTCATAAGTATTAAGTAGTACTAAATGACTCCGTAAGGGTTCAATTAATAATAATGCAAAAAAAGTATCCTCATATCCCGTGTTATATTGATGATAAATATGATTATATGATGATGCATTCAGATTATATCATATATAAGGCACAGCGGCACTTCTGCCATCTGTTGGTGAAATACTGAACTACAAGATATGCCGCTGTTGCTGAGCTGGAAAGAATTCCAATCTGCAATGCTGGAGACCGCATTAACTCAAAATTCGTATTTTTTGAGTTGTGCCACTATTGCAGACCACGAGCGATATGTACAGCCATATATTTCTGCTAATTCTGTGCCAACATTTGCATGATTCAGCACAAAGTAGTGTGCATCTAAAGGAAAATAACCGAATATTTCTGTCAATGCCGCTTTTATAATTTTTGTTTTCACCTCCACATTATTCATAAATATTCTATTCTAAATGTAGTGTTGACTCTAGACCAATTTGGCAGGACGCAACCCTCAGCATCCCTTTTTAATTAATTTATGCATCTGGCAGCCCTTTTTAACTAGTGTTTGTGCCCGGTACACCTTTTTAATTATTTTATACACTCGGTATTCCATACTGCAATTTTTGATGCTCCCTTTCAATTTAACTGTAAGATTTGTCAATCGGTTGAGTGAAGAAAAAAAAACAAAAAATTCGCCAGTCGGTTATAGGAGGGAAAAAATCGCAAAATTCTTCAATCAGCCGCGGAAAAAAAATGCTTAGTTCGTCCATCGATCGCATGAAAAGAAAACTTGAAAGTTTCACTAGTAAGTCGTGGGGGAAAATTAAAAAATTCACAAACTGTTTATGGAAAAGAATAATTAAACTCGTCGATTGGCTGCAGCGAAACTCATCAAAATTCATCCATCAACTGTATATTAAAAAAATCACGGGCTTTGCAAATCAGTTGCAAGAAAAAACTTTGCAAATTTCGCCAATTGGTAGAAATAAAATATCGCAAAATTAGTCAATCGGTTATGGGGAAAAATTGCCTAAATCGTCATTCAGTCATCGGAAAAATTTGTGAAATTTATCAGTCAGTAAGAAAAAAAGAGAAATTTGTGAATTAGTTGCGGGAAAACATAGCAAAATTTCATTGATAAAAAAGGACTCTAAAAAAACCACAATTCAAAATATTTTTGTGAACAAGGTACATGAGTGTCCTTTTTTAAAAATTCCCGCCTGGAATCCCTTTTTTTCTACAGTCAACACTAAAGCGAGTATCCCAATAAAAAGGTGCTTTAAATTTTTATGCTTATATCAGCATGTTTCCCTAAACAATAATCTAATTTTATATTATAGTCTTTATTTTAATCTAAGTGTTTGTTCTAATTTAAATTTCAGCTGTTGATAATTACTAAATTCCTTAAAAATTAATGTCTTAAATTAGAAAACATTAAATAGAATTTACTATTTCCTTAGCAGTACATAATAGAACACAATTAAAAAAAAACAATAAGTGACTTACTTTTCATGAAGATAGGCAATACAGGAAAATAAAGAAGTAGTGTAGCTTCCATGCTGCATACAAAATGTGTTTTAGCCTCCAAGTTTGCATCTAAAAGACAAAGATTATTTCTAACCTAATAGTCTCCCAGGCACATTCCAACGGGCCAACACAGGAGTAAGGAGCCAACAAGCTGCAACTCAACTAGACATTAGTTGACTTTGCTCTTTCTACATCGATCATCATCATGTTAGGACAATAATTGATGCTGCTGATGAACAGATCATAGCAGAGCTTAACACCTACCATCCTTGTTGCATTTCTATCATCAACTGAAGCAGCTAAAGCAACTAGCAAATTAAAAGAGAGAAAAAATATTAATACATGCATACATATACAGATATAGTTTTTAAAAAGCTAATATTATTTACTAATGACTAACTAATTATTAATTAAGAAATGTAAGTATGCTTATAGACAAAATTAGATATAGTTTTGCCACTATATCATATAAATATTTATTACAGAATGCTAATTATGAAAAAACACTTAAAATGCTATAAATATTAGAATAAATTTATTGCATCGTATTTAAAAAAAGATACGATACTGCAAATTAGTTCTTTTGTTTACATTACATTTTTATCAAGTTTTAGGATAAAGTTGTAATACAGATTCACAAAAGGCCTCAACACAAAAAACGGTTGAAGGTGAATACGTACACTAAGCCCAAAATATAACACAAAAATAAATAAATATTTGATTTAAACGGTAAATGTCAATTTTTTTATTAAAGTACTACTCAAAATCAAATATGGGAAACTGAAAATAGCTGATTATATATATTTATTAAAATAGTATCATTTGTAACATTAACAAAAACCTCATAAAAGAATTTTATCCCTAAGCAACGATTTATAAAATTACACAGGCTTCCACATAGATTAGGCCTAAATCCCATCAACTGTTACAAGACTTTAAAAAACTATATTTAAATACATAAACAGTTATATTAATCCTTTAAAGTCCTACCTGCACATGCTTAAAATTGTTCTGGTGGACTTTAAAATCTTTCTACAAAAGATTAAGTTTATTATACATATAAAATACTCACATCTAATTATAAGAAAGTTTCTGTCATAATTTTAATTGGAACAGATGTATTATAATCTCCTTTTAATTTTTGAAATATTACCTTACAACTAATTTCTATAAAAACATTATTTGCAATGTGACTTCACATTTAAATTTTTCCTTTTCTTTGTATTCATAATTATTAACAAAACAATAAGAGTAAAAAGCAATTGAAGAATCAAGATTTAACAAATTTCAGTTTCGGTCGATACTTAATTTTAAATCATACCAACTGTATCACGTAATTGCTCTGATGACACTAAATATAATTAAGAAAAAAAAACAAAAACACTTTGTCGTCTTAAAACAAACTTTTTATCTTTTAAAAATGCTTTTTTTTTTTTTTTTTTTTTTTTTTTTACTTTCAAACACTTAGTCTCATTCATATGAATAGAAACAACAAACACTTTTTGCATCTTTTAAGAACACTTTTTTACTTCCAAAAAGAAAACACTAGAAACATTTAATACATAAAAACATATCTCCCCCCCCCAAAAAAGCTTTTTTTCATCTTTTACAATAAAACCAATTAGTGTAATTGCTCTGGTAACAAACAAGATGGGGATACTATGTAAGGCTGGTCCACACTTTTTTTTTTTTTTTTTGCTTAGTGGCAGATTTTAGGTATCAATACTTTTTCAATCAATGAAAATAATCACTCCGTCACTAACAAGACATGCTGATTTAACTTAAAATACATTGAATAGGCATTTATTGGAATATGTATCGAATTGGAACGGTAACGTGTACAAATTTTTCGAAATGGGCACATAGAAAAGCTACATATGGTCTGAATATCTCTCAATTGATTTAAACTTCATACAAAGTTATAAATATTCATAAAAGTTTCAACATTAATCTTAACAACAAAAAGAAAGATAGCATATCTGTAGGTGAAATGCATTAAAAATAAAATAAAAAATAGATCAGCAGGGTATTTTTTTACATGACAAAGTTCAGAAGTAAATATCTGAAAAGGAGTAAAGAGCAAACTGTTTTGCAATCTGATCTTTCTTGCTTAAAAGAGAACAGGAAAATACAAAATACATTGGCTTATTTATTTTATAGAAATTTTGTTTACATGCTTGCTTAAACATGCAGGATCAATTACCTACAATAAGCAAACCTGGATTGAAGTTTGCCTGTAATTAATTTTCCATTTAAATATCAATGGGCTACAGTAAACAATATCCTTCTTAACACTTACAATTATTTTAAGTGAGCAAAGGGAAATATAAATCTACATAGATCAGAAATACCCTTTATATACCGAATATAATCAATGAGGCAAGTAATTCATTTAAAGAAACAAATATTATTAAAAAAATACTGTTATTCTTTGTATACTATTAACATTCAATAAAAATAAAATAATTTTGAGAACTGGACATATCTTCATTCTCATATCAGAAATGAAATCCTTAAACGAAGTATATAATTGGTATTCCAATATTAATAAAATGTATCTGAATGATTACCAAAAATAGCGATATTTATCCTACAAAAGTGCAACAATTTAAACAATCCGTATGGATTACCTATTATTTATTAAATTAAAAGGAAATAATAAAAGATTATATCTATTCAACATGTCAATAAAACTTACCATTTTGCTTCAATCACAAAAAATAGATTCCTCTTTGACGTAAAAACAGAATAATTTTAAATTAATACAGCGCCATAAAGTATAAATATTACTTCGTACATTCACAACGCCGCCATTACTATAAAAAATATCTTTTTTAATTGGCTGCGCTTGGGTAAGCGGTGCTTAGGATTGAACAGAGATAATTCCTTCAAAATCACGTTCCAACGACGTAAAATCTTGTGCTTAGGTAAAAAGTTAGCTAAGTTAGACCTTGGGTCGACCAGTGAAAACGCACCTTTAGACTTCTAATATAACTGGACGCAGAAATGGCAACATTTTCTTGAAGCACATATCATGCTTCCCACCATCACGTGATGGTGGGGAGAATGCGCGCCAAACCGGTTTTTCCCGCATCCCACCATGACCTATTTCGTCTGAGTTCGTTTTGAAGCGTTTCTTTTATCACGAGAATGAAAACAGAAAATAGATCAGTTTCAACCACGTGATCACCAGACCACCAAGTTTCATCGAACCAATCATAATCAACTATTTGTAGCCTGTATTATGAGCCAACCAATCACAATCGGCCAAATTTGGGGGTCAAACAAAAAACACGCCTGGTTGCTACGGTCTTTGCTAGGGTGTGACGTCAGTTGAAACTGATCTATTGCCAAGAAAGGGATTACCGCCAAAAAATGACATGCTTTTGGCGATGATATCTCCGATATGAGTGCTTCAGGTTTCGACGGAGAGAACAAAGAGATTCGCTCTCTATTCAATCCCTAGTAATCGAATGGAGGATAATCCAAATATGGGGTCCCACCAGTGGCCGAGAGGTTCTGCTCTCGAAGCTGGTAGACGGGAGGTGCTGGGTTCGAACCCAATCGCGCCCGTCGGCCTAATCGTTCGGAGTTTTCGTGGTTTTCTTCGAGCCGTGGATTATCCACGCGTAAATACGGATTAGGTTCCCTTAGAAAGACCCCCACGGAGGGCACTCCCCCGGGCCTATATCCCTCGTGTAGATAATTGGCCGTCAAAAATCAACCCAACCCAATCCAAATATGGGTTCGAGGCTGAAAAAAATCACGTGATACCGGTAATGGAGGATATTCCACCTCCGTTTTGATCACGTAATCAAGGTAAAAACTTCTAGCGTAAAGAAGGGAAGGCTCCGTAGACGTGTAATGTAAATCCTTGCTAGCCAATGAAACAGTTCATGAGGCAAAGCAGTAGTATCTTCCCTTCTTAATAGTTAGAAGTTCCTTGGGGAAATTATCGGTATCACGTGACTTTTTTCAGCCTCGAACCAATATTTGGAATATCCTCCATTTACCCAAGGAACTTCTAACTGATAAGAAAGGAAAATGCTACTGCTTTGCCTGATGAACTGTTTCATTGGCTAGCGGGGATTTACATTACACGTCTACGGAGCCTTCCCTTCCTTACGCTAGACGTTTTTACCTTGATCACGTGATCAAAATGCAGATGAAATATCGCGCAGGCGAGTTCTCGCTTTCAGTTTCAACCACGTGACTACGTGCTTACCAATTTTTCACTAATCAATCAAAATCACCCATTGTTTAGCCAATATTATCGCTTAGCCAATCAAAGTGGAGAAAACCCGGAAAACCGACGGGCAAACAAAGGTTGCCAAGTTGGTTGCTAAGGTGGACGTCAAGTTTGGACAAAAGCGTCTGTTGGAGCATAGTCTGAGCATGCGCACTGTGTGTATGCCGCAACTCTAATATAGGGGCACACTAGATAAGTGGGGCTCTGTGCCTGATAACGGTGTCTCTATGGTAGTGACAACAACACCACGTGATGAACGTCACTATAACCGTTCTGTAAAGAGGAAAGTAAACACATCTGTTTGACAGGCGCAGTGACAGCTGACTTTTGTACATTTAACTGCTGTTTTTGACGAACCGCCAAACTGGGTTGTGTTCAAAGCATCACTTCATCGCGCTCCTTTCGAGTTGACAAGGGTGCCGTCACTGAAGTGAATTACCTCGACAAGAAAAACTATTCCTTTAAAATAAGCATGGGTGAAGCCGGTGAACCTGCAGTCGATCCACAATGCATTGCTCTGTTGAAAGAGTCTATACAACAGTTAGAAGAGCCCATGCAAGAGGAATCTAACTATATATTTACAGTACTTGGTGCTTCGGTAAGTTTATCCAGATTAAACTTAGTTAGATTTAGTGTCTGCAAATTCTTATTATATGGATTAATCTAATCCCATTGAACTGACTAAGTTTTATATGACGTTTACACTATTTGTTTCAGCTTAATAGTGCATGAACATTAACAATTTAATGCCACTTATTCTTGTTTCTAACTTTTCTTGAGGCATGGTAGTGGTCGTGTGTAAAAGAAATTAAAAACGATTAATTATTAAGTTGGATATTCAATATCCTGTTAGAAGAAGCCTTTGCATCAACCACATTATGAAAAAATCAAATTGCTTTGATTTTTTTAAAAATGAATTTTTTTACATTGTTTTCATAGATACTAACAACATAATGTTACAGAAGATGGAGAAATAGTTGTTTCCGTTAGACTTGTTTGAGAATATAATCTGTTTTACTATTCATTGATCCATCATTGTATGATTATATTACTGATGAATTTCAAATGTATAGGTGATATTTAATGTCATGATTAAAGTGTCAGTGTTAAAAATTCTAGAAAAACTCTTGTATAAAGCAAAGTAAGTGGCATACATAAAAACATGCAGAACAAGCTGTAATCATTTTGATACAAAATGCCAAAAATCTCTAATGAGTCTATATAAATAGATTTGCCTTTATGCAGGATATACAGTAGAAGATCTTTATAATGCTATTCTCCATATAACGCACAATTTTTCAGATGTAAACAATGATTTTTGCAGTTAAAAAGCACCTGCACTTTCACATTGTAAAATATTGCTACTCTCTAGAGGACTAAATTTGATACATTAGTTCAACTTTATCTTCTAATTTAAGACCTTTTTACTGAAAAAATGCTATTATTACAATAAACATTTTTGAAAATGTCTAATATAAGGGATGGTTGTGTCAGTTATATTTGGGATAACTCTTGGTAACAAAGAAGGCAGTATAAAGATATTCTAATGTATTTTGATGTGTTTCAGACATATTTGGCCATGTTTACAAGGTGAATTTAATGATGTGATCCATATAACGCAAAATTCTATATAATGCACAACCTTGCGTTTTAGGTTTGCGTTATAATGATCTTCTACTGTATTTAACTAGGGTAAGTGTACCATTTAGTGGAAATTTCTTCAAGTTAAATTTTTTTTCTAAAGAAATAGACTTTTTCTGTAGGCTTCCCTAAACGATAATTAAGGTAACAGTATTCATAATCCAAAAATATTTTTCTTTTCTAGAATTTAAATTATTTACAGTATTAATCAGAAAATGAGATTGCGCATCTGTAATTGGCTGCTTCTTTTCTGTGTAAAAATCAAAATCTGAATGCTCATATTAAAAACTGCTGCTAAACAACATGTATGGGGGATCAAAAATAAGGAAACATTTAAAAAATCAATAATTCACAAACTAATATAAATAGAAAGGTGAAAATATTTCTAATTGTTTCTAGCTACTTCAAGAACCTACGTGTTTAGTTGCAACTATAACTTGTAAAAAGACATTTCTGTGGATGTTATATATGTTTTCTAACAACAGAAGTTAGAATATATGCTCGTTAATTTTTGTTTTTTGCAGTTTTTAAGTTTGTGGTCGATTACTGATACCTTGTCAATTTACTGGTACACTCACCTTAACACATTTGTAATGAATAGTAGTACGGTTTTCATAAAATAACTTCATAAAATTCTTTAAAAAAAATTTCTTTGCTTAATCATTTACTTTATTGTTTATTCATTATCATTAAATCTTGTGCAATGAGTGGTACCTATACATGGCGTTTAAAGTGCTCTGGGTCTTTGAATTTGAACACTGTTTTTTTTAGTATACAGAAATTTTCATCTTTACTGCTAATTTCAGATTTTCAACAGTTAAATAAGGAAAAGCTTAGGCCTAGGAATTAAAAGAACTGTAAAAGACTCATTGTGAGGGGGTTGAATGTACACATACTTAAACGGTTAAACCTTTATTATTAAAAAAAAATTATGATGGCATGTGAAACAAATTTAAACTGATTCCTAATAAAAATTATGTTTAAAATTATAAAAATTTAAACTTGGCATTCAAACATATGTTTTTAAGCCCAGGCTTATCTTATCAGACCATTGACCAGTAAAAGGAGAGTTTTAAGAATTTTTAGCTTTTATTTGAATATCATGCAAATGTTTTGAATGCCAAAGTTGAATCAGCACAAACAATATAAATGACTAAGTCCTAATGTTTAGCTTCATGTGCTTGATAATTTAAAAATATTTCTATCAGAAAGGAAGTCAAGCATTATAAGATATTTTTGTTTAACATCTATATATCATTAATACTGTAATGTATAAGTGTGATACAAGACAAAATATTTTGCCTGCGGTGTAGGGCAAGACAAATTTTTCATTTCAAATGCGGCCTGGGGATGTCAAAAAGTTACTCACTTTAGGCTTATATTTTATTATAGATTTTAGGCATGTCTATATAAAATCTCTATTTTTTATTATCCCCTGATATGCTATTTCTTTCGGGCAACAATTAAAGTGTCGTCCTTAAAAAATAACGCTCCGTTACATAAACCAGTCGTAAAGTGAAGTGGGTGTATCATTGTATGGTTAAATACTGATAATCTCCACTGCAATTTTTTAAACTTCTAAGCATCGCACGTTTTCAATTTTTACACATTCCTGTAGGGGGTAAAAAAGTACTTTTAGCTGCAATTTCCTTGAAAACTACATCATAATTTACTTTTGAGATATTAATTTTTTTGTAGCTTTTAATCCCATTTCAGTTTGGTGGCAACTGAAGTACTCCATTTCTTTAGAAAGTAAAAGGAAAATAGTAGATTACTATATCTTTCTGTTGCCATTTTCTTATAAGAGCTGAAAAAAAATTAATATACATGCTATTTTGAATAAATATAAATGATTGATTTCTGATAAAACATGGAGCTATTATAAACTATATTTAATTTTAAGTATCCATATTAATGTTACAAACAAATGAAGACATATGAACCATTAGATATTTTTTTTTTTTTTTTTGTCAAGTTTACGACATTGCTTTTTGCTGGTTTATTCTGTTATTATTGTTTAACTTTTTTTTTTGTAACTGATGTATAATAATTATGCCATAAATAATAATTTAAAGTTGGCATTCAAGTATGTGAGTTTTTTTAAGCCTTGCCCTTTCATCTTATCACAGCATCGTTCCTTAGAGACCAGAGGAGAGATTTTTAAAATTCTGTTCTGACTTAGCTCCTTATAGCAGTGTAAAATAAACTTCTAGTTTGAGGTCGCAGTCTGTTTGCAATGATACTATAGTAGCATCAAATCTACCTATTGTGCAGGAAGCCTATGTGTTATTGCTTTAGGTTAAATCTTGTCAGAGTAATGTAGTAAAAGTAAAATCGTGAACATTTACTAAGGGCATTGTGACTATATTTACTTGTGAATTTATTTTGCTCATTTCTTTTGTTTGTGAAATCATATTTTTTCTTTGTGTGATTTTACATATCTGTAATGTATATTTTAAATGGTAAAAATAGACCTCTGTTAGTTGCACAACCAAATCAATACAATTGATATTGTAATACAAAGGTAATGATATGGGTAACAGTTAAAGGTCAAAATTAGCACTAGCCACAGGCTACAAACACACACACAAAACACATACAGCCATAGTTTTCTTAAATAAAGCATTTCTTGAACTGGGATCTTAGGAATGGGCAGATTTTGCATGTAATCAAATACAATGGCTCCTACATCTTCTCTTTCCTGACACAAGGCCAAAATTTATTTTCTGTTTATTATAATACTTTTTAGCACATTTAAGATGTATCATTTTTTCTGCAACCGCCACTCTCTTCACATTCTCATTAAGAGATGGACTTTTTATTTTTACATAGAGTTCTTTGCAAGTCGAGCAAACATCTAATTGTGGCCGACCGACCGAATCTGTAGCCATGATTATCATTAAAATATGTTCTGTAAGTGTAATAGTTGTATTTTACGCATTGATATTGGGGGTATTTTTTTTTTTAAGTTTGTGCATTATTTTGATGTTTAGGTTCACTTCTAAATGTTGTACCTTTTTGCTGCTGTAATGAGATTGTTTAAGAGGAAATGATAGGATATGTTCAACAATAGCCGTCAATGACCCGGAGCCGAACAATTTTTGATGCTCCAGCTCCGCTCCTAGAGAAAATACTGTGGCTCCGGCTCCAACTCGGCTCCGACTTTGCGCGTTTGAGTTGCAGATTTTAATTTACACGTTTAATTTTTTGCTCACAAGTACTTTCTACCTTCATTAAAGATCTGACAAAATGCACTTTTCTTCTCATCAAACTTGAAATGCTTGTTCAGAAAATATGACATCTTTTAGCTTTTACTTTTAAAATAGAAAGTTTGGTGGAATTTTAAACACAAAAATCTTAAATTTCTTCTACACTTTTTAAACAGCCAAAATTGTACAACTACACATATAAACAACAGGTGGTTATATTTGTTTTCAAATAGTGTTGTCACTTAGTTCAAGTAGAAGTAAAGTAGTGTTACCATGCTTTGAGAAATTTTCCTTCTCTATAATAATAATAATAAAAACCTAAAAAATGATATAATTAAAATACTGAATAATGATGTAATTAAAATATTTTAAGCCTAGAAATTTAACCCTTTATGTCGGGTGTTGCTTTTCGGCAACATACCCAAATTAGGGTCTAAAATACTATTAGAATAATATTGAAGCTATAATGCCTAATGTTGCCAATAAAATACATTCTGAAAATATTATTAAATCTATTTTCAACATGCAGATGGCAACACTTGTGCTGTTTAAGAATAAAGATATATTTATTTTTTCAATTGTTGCTACATGTTCTTTTTGTTTTGTTTGGATGTTTGCGAAATACCCTATTTTGTTCTGCAGTGAGCAAGTAAAATTTATTTCTTATTATAGTTCCTAAAATTCTTGTGTGTTTAACATTATAGAATTTTATCAAGGAAAATTATCTTTTCAATTAAAGACCAGTATTGCCGAATAGTAACAGTTTTTTAGCCATAAACCATACTTAAAACAAAATATGATTTTTTAAAGTATTTTTCCCATGATTTATTTAAAAAATTTAAGCCGAAAAACATCATTACAATGATTTTTGAAAAATCAGGCATTTAAGGGTTAAAAGACTGAAAAAAAAATTATTTAAAAGAATATTAAAAACTAAAGGAGCCCGGAGCTGGGGAAAATTTAGAGCTCCGGGTCCCTGGTAGCCGTAATTGCTTCGTTTGTTAAGACATTACCTTAATTATGATGCTGCCCTCGTTTATCTTCAGGCAGTTTTCCCACCAATTTAAGTGAGGTAAGGCGAAAAATAGCCTTATTTTTTATAGCGTATAAAATGAAGAAAGCTTGACAGCATACTAGAATTTTTTCATTTCCTTTCTTAGCAAAACACGTGAATGTATTTTTTTGGATTTTCGCATTTTGAACGGTGGCGATTAACCTTCATGTATTCAATGAGACTCATCATATATATGTCATGTTTATTTTTCGGTCGTCCATTGTAAACAAATTCAAGCAACTGCTGTTTTTCTTAACTACTAAACTTATGAGTGCAGTTTTTTTTTTCCTTTTTACAAACAGTCACTATTACTGTTAGATTTAGCTGACACTAACCTTAACCTCCCAGTACTTGTACTCTCATAAAATTGACCAAGTAGAAGCTGTGACTTCTGTTTTTCTTTTTTGTACAAATAGACATTTCTAACACCTCTTCTCTTCTTTTTCGGAGTCGCAGCTTCTGACTCATTATCAGGTGAATTGTTACAGCTACTTTCATTGGTCATATTCAAACTTTAATAATGAAATAATCTAATTTATAAGTTAATAATCTCCACGAGGCGACGCTAAATGAATGCAGTCTCAAACATAACAAAGAGCACGTTCAGCAAACATTACCAAAGTTACCGACCAATTGTAATGCAACATGAAATAAATATCAAGGTGAATTGTGACGTTGGCTACAGTTCAACAGGATAGCTATCGTTGGTGCCATTGTTGAATTGTAGCCGACGTCACAATTCGCCTTGATTTTTATTTCATACTGCCCTACAATTGATCGGTAACTTTGCTTGAACATGCTCTAAAATGGCAGCTATTAGATCGCTAGTATCGCGTCCCCCACCAATAGCGATGTGTTTTTGTTTATCAAAAAAAAAAAAACTGACAAAAAGAAACACTATTTCTATACTCGTACAGTTGATAGTTTGAAGAAGGGAATAAAGGAAGGATTGGTTTCCTTCTTCTAACTGTTTTTATGGCTGCATGAATCTATATGAAGCGAATGTTTTTTGTTCTTTTCTTCGAACTCACAATTAAGCGCTACGTCTAAAGAATGTAAAAGTGTAGAAAAATGAATGTGTCAAAAAGTGGAGTTTATTCCCTTCTTCCAATTGGGGGTTCAATTATAGTCACTAAAATGCTTTATGGATAAATTTTAAAGTTTAACA
Source organism: Maratus speciosus (assembly GCA_963932465.1). NCBI lineage: Eukaryota > Metazoa > Arthropoda > Arachnida > Araneae > Salticidae > Maratus > Maratus speciosus. Next base: position 545,205,831 of record OZ010796.1, on the reverse strand, counting down.
ACATACTGGTAAATGCTACTACTTAAAAATAGAGTGTAAAAAGAATATATATATATACATATATATATTAATGTACATTAAAAAAAAAAAAATTAAAATCAGGTTTTTTTAAATCTTTTTTTTCTGTATTAAGGTACAGTATGAATATATGCTAGCTAAAAATATGAAAATTACAGTAGTTTCAAAAATCTGCACAGCTTGGGACCAGAGGCTGTGCAGATTTTGGAATTTTGTAGATTCTGGATTAAATGATTTATTTTTTTCAACTTACCTTTTTTTATTTCCAAGAAGAGCATGTAATAATTCTATTTAAGAAAATCAAAACTTGAATCTTTTATTTACCTTGTACCAGAGTTTCCCCCAGGTTTAAAAAAGGGCAGGGTGCTTCTTGTAGGAAAAGGGCACTTTTGGATTCTGAAGGGCATGTTTTGGATACTTAACAGCACTTTTGGATTCTGAAGGGCATGCTTTGGATTCTTAAGGGCACTTTTTTTTTAATTTTTAAAGGCATTCTTTGATTTTTAAAACTACTTTTAATATTTAATAGACAGGACACTATGTTAAAGACAGCAATGAGTCAATTTTTACTATGCAAGCAAATTTTTTAATAAACAAAGGAGTAAAGGCACTTTTTTCAGCTGGGGGTAACAAGGGTGCTAATGTTTTTCATCAGGGGCAAGAGGGGTGCTATTTTGTAAACGTAAGGGCAGACAGGGTGCAGCACCCTCCTAAAACTGTCTGGGGGAAACTCTGCTTGTACATTATCATCTTAATATCCAAAATTATTTTTTGTTACAATGATACTTTGATTTTAGTCCGAATTTTCCGAAAATGTAAGGCATTCATTTTCGAAAATTTTTAAAAATCGGTCACCAATCCGAAAATTCGGACATATGGTCGCCGAAAAAAATAAATTTTGTCAATCGTCTGCAGAAAAATCGCCAATTTTATCAAAGGATCGCGGGGAAAACGCAAATTTCGTCAAATAATCGCGAAAAAACCCACAAATTTTGTCGAAAGATCGCGAAAAGCAAAAAATTTCGTCAAAAGATCGCGAAAAATCGACAAATTTCGTCAAAAGATCGCAAAAAACCGACAAATTTCGTCAAAAGATCGCAAAAAACCGACAAATTTCGTCAAAAGATCGCGAAAAAACCGACAAATTTCGTCAAAAGATCGCGAAAAAACCCACAAATTTCGTCAAAAGATCGCGAAAAAACCCACAAATTTCGTCAAAAAATCGCGAAAAAGCCCACAAATTTCGTCAAAAGATCGCGAAAAAACCCACAAATTTCGTCAAAAGATCTCGAATTTTGTCAAAGAGCCGTGGAGAAAACGCATAGCTAGTGTCGGGAGTGGATTTCCCTCTCCCCCCTCTGGTGTAACTTTTCAGAAGATTTGCTGTGAATTTGATTTTTTTTTTTTTTTCTACTCAGAATCACCCTTGTAACATGACCATTGGTCACTGCATAAAAAAGTAGATTGTCAATTTTGTATTTAAACTTATGAAATCAATAAGCAATATATTGTGCATACTGTGCTATTTCAGCACTAGCAATTAGATTCTAATAGAGTAAAATTTGTTTTTGAAATGTTTTTCTCGCCAAATTGGGAATTAAAAATTGGAGTGTGCACATAACGATGCAGCATATAAAAATATCGATTAAAAAAAAAAAAAAAATCCTTAAAATTTTTTGGACTCCTTTGATTTTTTGGGTACTCCTTGGATTTTTTCTTCCCAACTCTGTATGAACCCTGAATATGATTTGTTTACCAATTAGAATCATTGTGTTAATATTAATCTAGTGTAATTCCGTATCCAGCGATTTCTGGAGTTCCATTACCTGTGATTTATTCTGTTGAGCTGAACCAGGTTTCAGACCAGATGCTGTAATCATCAAGGTTAGCTGGGTGAAAAAGTTCGACCAGAATCGTCCGGGATAGCTCAGATGGCAGAGCACTGGCGGCTTCAGCCAGGATGTCCCGGGTTCGAATCCTGGTCCGGACATTTTTCGCCCAGTTGGAAATTTACATCTAATATGATTTGTTTACCAATTAGAATAATTGTGTTAATATTAATCTAGTGATCTTAGGTTAGTTTATAGAAAATGCGACACATGGAATAGCAGGGCGCTGATTTTTTTTTTTGCTTTGAAGTCGGATTGGCTTGGCTATAATTTTTTCGGTTTCGGAATGAGTTTTGATTCTTACGCGTCAGTTTTGTTTAAGTTGATTTTTCAAAAAAGTACCCAGAATTATATCTCAAATTAGAGTCCTGCATCAATTCAGGTTGCCCGATTTTACTACATCCGACTGGACCGACGGCTCGGATTGAGGATAATTTTTTCGTTGTGGTTGGGTTCGGTTTCGGATTCTGATGGGTTTGGGGTTGAGTTTTGATCTCTAAGATTTTGATACTTACGAGCAGTGTTGCCAGGTGTAGAACTTCCGGAATTTATGTGGAACGTCCCGAATTTTCGTCAAATTTTTACGAGTTTAATTCAAATTAAAATTGTATTCCTTAGTCTGATACGAGAAAATTTAAGAATTTAACCACATGTCGGTTAAAGGCTGTTGTCTCAACGGCCGGATGTTACCGAAAACCTTATACATTTTGTCTAGATCTCATTCATGTGCGGTCCTGTTTATTCGATTGACCGCAAACTTACGCGCCTATAAGAAATACGATTTAAAGAGGAGAGAGAGGACGTTTAAATTCATCTGCTCGCTTCGATCTTCTCATTAAAAAACGTAGGGTAAGTATTTTTATAAATGAATCAGTAAATAAAAAGAGTTTTGTATAATTATTCAAGCAAACTTAGTATCAAACTAAAAATTAATTCCTTCTTTGTTCATTAATTTCAATATACAGTGAGTAGAGTCTCATTTTATGGATATTAATCTCTATTTAATATATAGAAGAGAAATGGAAGGTATAAATAAGAAAATAATTATATAGATACATAACTTCATTGTAAACTGCGGGAAGATGTGTATATAGCAACTACTAAAATCTTGCATCGGGTCAGTTAACCTGATTTTACCCAAACGTGTTGGCCATTGGCTCTAAAATTTTGCTGCGGATCGGGTTGACTAGCGTTTCCATTTTCGGGTCGTCTCAGATTAGAGTTTTTGTTTCTTGTGAGTCGATTCGAGTACACCAAATTTTTCAAAAGAAAAGTCCGTCCCACCAGTGGCCGAGAAGTTCTGTGCTCTCGAAGCTGGTAGACGGGGGAGGTGTTGGGTTTGAACCAAATCGCGCCCGTCGGCCCAATCATTCGGAGTTTTCTTCGAACCTTGGATTTCCATGCGTAAATACGAATTAGGTTCCCTTAGAAAGACCCCCCACACACACACACACTTGGAGGGCACCCCCCCCCCCCCCCCCTCTAGCCCATATCCTTTGAGTAGATAATCGGCCGTCAAAAATCAACCTAACCCAAAGAAAAGTCCAGATTATTGTTTCAAATGATAAAAAAAATACTTGTATATGAATAAGTAAATATATGCATTCATTTCTTGAAATATAAAATTGATTTTAGAGATATGATTGCAAACTATTTTCCAGAATTGTTTTACATTTAGGATTGATTTTTTTTTTCTTCATTTCATGCTTAGGATCAAGTTGCAGGTTCAAAAAAAAATATTTTGTCGATTTCGGGTCGGGCGTAACTCGAACCGTGCAGGTTTGTAATTAACAATTCGTGTTTAGAGTCGTAGGTTCGTATTTAGAAATTTAAAAAATCGTGTAAAACAGAATATCGACTTACTTGATAATTTAAACTTGATTGTATTGTTAGACTGAACAATTTTAATTAATAACTTAGTTATACTTTGTAGAGTTCTGTATTGGCCCAAATTTCCAGGTTTGGGCTCGGCCCGACTAGTAGGAAGAAAAATTCGGCCCGGCCCGGTATAAAAGTTCAAACTTCGGCCCGGCCTGGTCCGTACAAAAAACAGTAACGCCCCAACCCGGTATAAAAATTAAAAGTTCGGTCCGAGCCCGGCCCGGAAAAAAGTTAAAATCTTGGCCCAAGTCCGACGGAATTTTACGTCGATTTTGTTGAAAGGAGTTCTGACCAAAAATACTTATTTTAGTTCTTTTTTCATGTTTATAATTTTCATTTTTAAAGAAGGTTGCAATATACATTTTTTTAATGAATCTCTATTTGTATGTTAATGTTTCAGCTATAATTAATATCGTTAATCAAAAAATTATGTATTGGAGACTTAAAAATCTGAAAAATGCTATACAGTAAAATCTTCTAAGACATCACATAGGAAAGAAAAAAAAATGCGTTATAAACAAGTTCCCTTCTTAGCAGGTGTAAATGTATTCTTTTCTCACGTATTATTATATTCATTTTGCATGGATCAATAATTTTTTCCATATAAGACAGGATTCCATCATAGGCTAGTTCTTTTTCACACGTTTTGCTGTATTTTATTATTAATTACCCTAAAAATCTACTATTCTTTAAAACGAATAAATTTTAATGTTTAACCCCTTCACGGTCGCATTAAATTACGGTTTAAAAATTCAAATTGCTTATTGGCACCACTTTTTTGAAAAAGAAACATTCACCTTATTTAATGGCAAGTAAAATGATACCATAATAAAGCCAATTACACCATTTAATAAAACTGGTGGGAATCAAACAATTTGAATAAAAGCCACAGCCTGTGAATATCACGGGAGCGAGAATTAAGGGGTTAATTGTAAAATAATGTCGATTTAAAAATATATACACTTTTTGCAAAAATTTTTGGCCTGGGCCAAATTTTACTGATTTTTGCACGGACCAGGCCATGCCGAGATAATGATTTCCAGGTTGGATCGAGACGGGACTGAAAATATTGGCTTATGAAGACCTAGGAAGAATGAAACCTGCCTCATCTCGGTACGAAAAAAAGAAGTTAGGTCCGACCCGGCCAGAGTGCCATGAATGCAAATAGGCCCGAGCCTGGCCCGTGCAGACCTCTAAACTTTGGCTGTTACAAAATAAGCATGAATTTAAAGATTTTTTTTTATCATCAACATGACTTTGTTTTATGATTGAGTTGATATTAATGAACTTTTACATTCTTATACATATTTCACATTCTTTTACATACTTATATTTTTCTTCAGAATTTTATATTTCAGTTTTAATTTCAGATTTAAATTCTGTATCTTATCAGAAGTTAGAGGACCATGCTGTCTGGTTTCAATCAATATACATTCTACAAAAATACGTGATTTGAAGGTGTTTCTTCAATTGCTTTTATTATTATTAAAACACGAAAATTCCTGTTTTGATTTGCCCATTCCCCCCCCCCCCCCCAAAAAAAAAAATATATATATATATATATAACCAATAATTAAACATAACCTACCACCATCAAAAACCGTCATATTATGAATTAAAGCTGTAAGTATATATAAAAAAAAAAAAGATTAAATTATTTATAAGAATTATTATGGAAGAAAAATAAGAAAGTGGACACCGACAAATAATGGAAATGCTTATATATTGAATTACGTTTTCAAGGGCACAGAATTCAATGATATAAGCAAAATGGTTGTTTTCTGTGGGAAAAATAAGCTAAAGCTAAAAGTTATTTTCCCCTGTGCCCTAACAACCATTAAAATCAAGTGAATTGATTAAAAATGAAAACAGAATAGAAACAAATAATATGAAATGGAAAAAACAATAAAACCTATTTAAATATTTATAGGATATAAAGTGAAATAATAAACACCATACCGATTAATATTTTAGAATAAATCCACGCTCACATGGCACCCATATCGTAAAGATTAAGGTTAATAAAACAGTTAAGAAACCACAGTAATTGATACCATAGGATGCAGTTAATACATATTGAAATAAATGTTAAATAACTTTTAATATAATATAAAATAATATAAATAGAAAGTAATTACATAATTAAAATGTACTATTAAATTAATTAAAAACCGTTAAACAATATCGTCAAAATTTAGCTAAAAATTCCCCCTGGTGTAGTAAATTATAACTGAAATGTAGCTGGAAGAAGTAAATCTAGAACTTATCGAAAAAAAAAAAACACATTGTGGTGCTGCCATCTAGTATTACATTTATGATTTAATTGTCAAAAGACTTGCTTCAGTTGTAAGCAATTGAATGTAACAATTGTTTTATTAACAGCAAAACCAAAAATATCCTTATATATAGATAATTATAAACTGAATATAAACCACACAATGTATTTAAAAAAAAAAAAAACTATTGTTAATAAAATTTAAAAAGCATACAAAATATTCTATTAGCAAATTTATTTAAACTACACTAAGAATTTAAATAATTCTAGAACATCGATAAAATATAGCATATAGCTATAAAACAGAATAAATTCATTAATAATTAATATAAATAATTATTAAAAATATAAAAATCTTTAATAAAAACTATTATATATAAGATAATTATAAAATGAACAGGAAATAAAAAACATATGGTAGTATAAAGAAGGTGAACTGATACTTAAATTCCAATTACCTAAAAAGCACAAATATAGTGTGTGGATTATTTTATACATCCATAAAAATCCTAAAAGTATGAATGTGGGACATTCAAAAACAATAAACCGATAATAAATTATATAACACTAGGTGAAAATAAATAAATATTAAAATATTAATAAGAATAGAGGAATAATAATAAATATAATTACCCAATTTTAATCCATACAGTATAACTTTATTTATATTAAATATACTTATATGTATATTAATCACTATAAAAATGGCATACTATTAGTAATTAATATGATATTGTCCTTATTAAATTAAAATTTATAACAAATGATTGTAAATAAGATTAAACAATAATAAAGCTAATAATTAATGAAATTCACCAATTACATATAAAATATCAAATCAACATCCTTATAAAATACGTATTAAAAATATAGTAATAATACAAAAGCCCCTATGATGACTTTTTTGCTAGAAGAGATATGGCCGTTTGCGTTTATAAGGTTGCGAGGATTAAAAAACACCAGGTCCTATTAAAAAAAAACTCCAATTCAAGTAAACGAAGATTTAGTTTATTTCCATGATGAAAGTCTAAGGGAGAGGTACAGGGGAGAAGCAATAAGAAGCCTCTTTTAAGACGTCATCACGAGGCTAGCGAGAAAGCAGGAATGATAAGAATATACAGTTACAACTTTCTTGCTTGGCGGTCTACAATATCGCCAATCTTAAAGTATTTTTGCGCCATGCACAGGGGCAAAGAGACATATTGGCTGGTATGTTCGCCAAAAATGTACGGTAGGCTTCTACCACATTAATTGTGTAGGGGGGGGGGCAGATTGTGGGCTGCATACATTCCTGAGTCATGATAGACTGAGCCTCATCTGTACATTGATACAGCTGCGGTGAAATGTAAAAATAAGAAGTGTTATCTGGAAAGGGCATAGTAATAGACAGAGTTCGTTAGGCTAAAAAGCATGAGACTGTATTTTTCTAGACCAGATGTTAGATCAAAGATACACCGCTTTACCACAAAAAATGTAGAAATGCCATACATCTGAACAAAAGGGTGTGAAGCGAAAATAATTCTAATAAGTAGATTGCATGTAAAGTGATTTTGAATGATGAGTTATATTCATGCCCAAATAAGGAAATGACCGAAGTTAAAATGCGTTTGAAACTAACAGTCAGCCGTAACGACTTTTGTACAAGGTTAAAGCGTATGTGTGAAAGAATCAGAAAGTGAAAATAGAGAGTGATTCACTGATTTTATTTTATTAAAGAGCTGAGTACCTAGAATAATTTAATTTAAATGTGAAGGGCTGTTAATACAATCGATTTAGTTTTTAAATGTTGAATTTAATTTAGGGGCTGCACTGTTTGACTATAGTGCACAAAATAAATAAGTTATTAAACAGAATTTTAATTGAAACTGTCTGGGGGAGGGGGGGGGGGGGAATGGAATGTAAACATATATAACGAGATAATCGTTATATATATCACCTGGGACACCGCAAAAAAAAAACTTTTGTTGACCCGTGTGCATGGGCAAAACAGCAAGAAAAATAGTTACACATATAAAGATATCTTCAAAACATAAAAGTTTTTTTTTTTTTTTTAAACAAGTTGCTGTCATGAAAATAAAAAAAAATCTCTTTTATCAATAGTTCAACAGTCCTAAGAGATTTTATGAATTAATATTTTCTAAATTAAGTTTATGGATCTCCACCTTCAGTAAAATTTTCTTCAAATTGCATACCATGGTATTTTTTTTGACTGAGTCGACTCTGACAGCAAATATTTAAGCAGCATGTAACTAGACCCTTGGCTGCACATCATCCAAATATTGATCCTGATTCGGATCATTTTTATGAAAAAAAACACAAGTAGTAACAATAAAAATATAATATATAAACACAAATGCAACACTAGAAGTAAAGAGTAAATAATAATAAGTGAAATGTGTAATTGTAAACTAATAATCAATTGTAATATGATTTAAAAGAAATTGGATATGGTTTAAAAAAAGTGTAATGTTCATGCATGCAGCATAGGATGACAAAAAAAAGAGGTGCCTGAAGCACGCCCATGAAAAAGGTGTCACCCTGAATCTTGTGTAGACCACAAGTATTATGGCGTCAGCTTAGGGCTTCAGCCTTATGTGAGGAGGGAGTTTTTGAGACTCATACAGCGCCCGCTTATATGAGTCCCTGCTCCTCCGAAGACACTAGCGGTCCTCTAAAGGAGCACACGTCGGTTTACAAGCAAAAATTGATTTTTTGTGAATTGGAACACCAATTCCAAGGGGTTGTCTCTCAACACAATGAAGTTTTGGACCCTAAGGGCAACAATTTTGAACGGGAACAAAACATTCGAAAGGGAGAATTAAAAATAAAAAAATAGATATATGTCACATATATATCAAATCAAAAAGGGGTAGACAATCCTAGAGTGAAGAGAGACATAAAAAAATGAAAAAGTCATAATCAGGTTGAATAATGCACAAGTCGTATAATTAGAAGGTAACTAACTGGTTGCCTTACAGAAAATGTTACCAAATTACATGTGAAAAAAAAAAAAAAAATTTTTTTTTTTTTTTTTTTTTTTTTTTATTTATTAACTGCAATTATTAAATGTGTTAGCTATCAGTTTTAACTGAAATGTAATCGTAAAAGAATGAAATGTGAAATAAATGTTAAACTGTAAATAATAGTTAAGTGTATGTAACTAACATAAAAAGTGTACAGTAAAATGAAATGAGTGTAAAGTGATTCAGAATATTGTTCACAAGAGATCTTCGAAGAAAACAGTCATGGGCCAGCCATAATGTTGTCAAAGATCTGTTGTAAGCAACATACATACAACCTAGGCCTCTGGTTGTACACTTAGCTTCACAATACATGTCATAAGAAAAAAAATGTAAACAAAAGTATATTATTTTCTGTTTCTTAAATTATATGTATGTGGTTGATAAACATTAGGGAAGTTGTGATTGTTTAAGTGACTTGTAGCATCGAATAAATGTCCATATCGAGGTGGTGCAAGAAGTAACCTATCAATGTGCACCCGAAATGCTGTATTATCAGCCGCATACAATCTCTTGATCGAGAATGACACAGGTGAATGTTTGAAAGTTACAATATATGGTCCAGTGTATTTAGGTTTGAATTTATCAACAGACTTTAAGTACACAATATCTTTGAGACAAATGGTTCTTAATTTAGCTTTCTGACCGTAATGTTTATATCTTTTATCCTGTGCTGTTTTAATGTTATTGTAAGCCTTGTCATATATTTTGTGTAAATCTTCAAGTAGTTTATGTATTTCAGTATGTTTATCTAGAAAAGGTTGATTGGTATTCTGATCAAAAGTGTCAAAAATTAATGAAAGTTCACGTCCAAAGTGGAGAAGATTAGGAGTGAATAATGTAGTTGAATGTTTTGAACCATTATAGAGCGACTTGTGTATAAATATTGCATTTTCAAATGAGTGACCTTCTTGCAAAAGTATATTAACAGAGTATTTGATAGATTTATTTATTCTCTCCGAAAGAGCATTGCTTTGTGGTCTCGAAACAGAGCTGTGAAGTACCTTAATACCTAGAGTATCATTAAAAATGTTGTATATTTGAGATGTATATTGGGGTCCTAAGTCTGATAAGACAACAGAAGGTCTCCCAAAGGTGGTTATGTAAGAGAATAAACATTTAACGACTTTAGTTGCAGATGTATCATTAAGTGGAAAAAGTTCAACATGTCTTGAAAAGTGATCTGTAATAGTTAAAATATGTTTACCATTAGAAAAAGGTCCAACGAGATCTGTACTAATAGTATGGCCAGGATATCTGGGCGTGTAGGTGGGTTGTAAGGGTGCAGGAGGGGTTTGATGATGTTTACATTGAAGACATTTGACACATGAAGCTACAAAGTTTAAGGTGTCAACATACATGCCTTTCCAAAAATATCTTGATGATAGAAACTCATAAGTTTTATTAAAACCAAAGTGAGATAAATGAGAGATTGTTAAAACTTTGCTTTTAAGAGAGTTAGGAACAACAATGTGATATGAAAAAGTGTTGTTAAGATTATTTTCTTTTTTTAACATTAAAACTTTCGAATCAGGGTGTATGAAGTAATTAGGATATTTTTGAGAAGGTCCTTTCTTTAGAATATCTTTGTAAACAGTGGACAAGGTGGTGTCATTTTTTTGTTCAGTGCAGAAAGTTTCATTTGAAATTTCTAATAAAGGATCTGGATTTGTTTGTTTACCAGATACAAGATAGTTTACATATTTCTTAGTGGCGCTTGAACATGAATTATTACTGTCTAGTGTATCATAGTCAACAATAGGTAATGGTTGAGGGTCATGGATAAGTTCAGGGTTAGTATCCAGAGTTTGTTGATTGTTTTCAAAAGTACAGCGAGATAAATAGTCAGCAAGAACATTTTTCTTACCAGGGATATGTTTAAAAGTGTATGAGTACTCTGAAAGCTCCATGAGCCACCGAGAGATAATATCAGCTGGATTAGTAGTCTTGTTATATTTTTCTAAGGGTTTACTGTCAGAAAGAATTACAAATTGTCTGTTATATAAATAATATTTGAAAGCGGTTACAGATTTATAAATTGCCATGAGTTCTAATTTAAGTGCAGGGTATTTTTTTTCTGATGGCTTAAGAGATTTAGAAAAATATGCAACTGGTAAAAGTTGTTGATCATGTTCTTGTAATAAAACACCAGAAATAGCAACATTTGACGCATCTGTATTTAAATAAAATGTCTTGTTCCAATCAGGTAATCTAACCATGGGAGAATTAAAGAAAATTTTCTGTATTGTGTCCATGATTTCTTGATGTTTAACTGTCCATTTAAATTTAACTTTTGGAGTAGTTAGGTTTATCAGTGGTTGTACTAACTCAGAAAAGGATGGAATTAGACTCTTATAAAATGTAATGACACCAATGAGTCTTTTTAGTTGACGTTTAGTTGTAGGTGTGGGAAAAGATGTTATTTTTATGATATTTGACTGAATCGGGGAAACGGACTGATTTTCTACATGAAATCCCAAATAGTCAATACTAGATTTATGAAAAGTACACTTGCTAGGAGACAGGGTTAAGTTGTATTTGGTTAGGATAGAGAGAATTTTTTTTAATTTATTACACATTTCATCAAAAGAGTTTGCACCTACAATGAAATCATCCTGATATGTATATACACCATCTAATTGTAACTCATCAAGCAAAGAGTCCATTAAAGCTTGGAAAATAGAAGCACTGTTTTTTAATCCGAACACTAATCTCTTGTATCTAAAAGAACCAAACATAGTAGTAAATGTCAACTGATTTTGGAATTTTTCTGGCAAATCAATTTGATGATATGCCTGATGAAAGTCAAGAGAAGAAAAATATCGATACTGAGAAAGATTTGAAATGATGGTTTGAATTTTAGGTAGAGGGTAAGATGATCCTTGAATTACAGTATTTACCATTCGGAGATCTAAGGCGAGACGAAATTTTTGTTTACCAGTTCCGTCTGGTTTCTTTTTGACTAAAAGCATGGGGCAAGCCCATTCTGAACAGTGGCGTTCAATAATTTTGGCATCAAGCAGATCTTTAATTTGTTCTAAAGTACCTTTTTGCAAAGATTGAGGAAGGGGAAATGGAAGAGTTTTTATAGGGTAGTCATTAATAAATTTCAAATCAGGTACAATCTTATCAGTATGTCCAAGTGTATTTAATGATTTTGAAAAGGCCGGGTAGTAATTAAGTAATAATTTAATCATTGTATTTGCTTCATTAGAACTTAAATGTGTAAGATCAAAATCGGTAGCTGCCAAATCCTCTTTCCTCTTTTTTAATGTTTCATGAGATGCCTGAATAAAATTTAGGAAGTGTTGTTCTGAGTTATGATGCTTGTCCAAATTATCAGAGGGGTAGTCAAGAATTTCCTCAACTTCAGATAAATGTCCAATTTTTGTGTGTTTAGGGAGATGAATGGTAGTGTCAGAATTATTTTTAAGTGAAATAGAAAAGAAATGATTTAATTGTACAGGCTTCTTTTTGCGTTTAGTTTTCTTATTCATTTGAATAATGGCATCATGACTTATTACTTCTTTTTTATCTGCCACATATTCAAATAGATAATTTATGTCATGTTTGATATTATTGTTTGTGTAAACTGAGCACCATGTTTGCTCTTGGGGTTCTAGAATTATTTTACGGGTTAAGAAAACTTTTTGATTTGTCACTACATCACATAAGGTGTTACATTGATTACTTTTACTGACTTTAGACTTAGTGTGTGATGTTTCTAGTGGAATAGTCAAGTTGTTGTTAATGTGAATGCATTTATTGAAAGTATCAATGATAATGTTAAATTTACTAATGAAATCAAAACCAAGAATGCCTTCAAAACTGGAGGATTCAGGAATATCCACTATATAAAAGTGGTGCGAGAAGGATTTTTTTTCTAATTTAATGGATGCTTTAATACATGAAGAAAAAGAAACATCCGAATTGACGGTTTTAATATTAATGGCTGTTGATAGTCTCTTGTATTTTAATACAGGTTTAAGTTCATTAAATAAATTTTGCGAAAGTAACGAAATGCTACTTCCAGAGTCAGCCAATAGGGTGATTTTATGGTTTGCAATAGTGGCCTTTACAAGAGGGAGTGATGGAGAATGCGTATTAACACTACAAATGATGTGAACAATTTTATCGCCTTCATTTTCTGTTTGAGTAGTGATATTTCTTGCAATTTTAATGTGATCAGAAGTTTGTGACCCGGTTGAATTGACTAATCTTTCTTTAGAGATCTTTGGTAATGTAGGGTCAATAGGAAATGTTGCTGATGTTAAGTCACATGGTTGAGACACAAAATCATCAGCATAAAAATTGTGTCTCTGTTCTAGTTTTCCTGAACCTGGTAATTGTTGCGTCTGTTAAAATTTTCCCTTCTCTGTGTATTAACTCTTTTCCATTTAAAACACTGATGTGCCTGGTGGCCATCGCGGAAACAGAGTTGACAAGTCACAACTTTTCTTTGTGGACGATTGTGAGGGGAAAAACGTTTTGGGAAATTTCGCGTTTTGAAATTTTTCCTATAGCGCATCGCATTTGCGTTATACTTTGGGCTACCTTGCATGTCATTTTTTTTAGTTTCAGTTTTGGGTCCAGGCGGTGCAAGTGTTAATGCATTTATTTTTTCTGAGAGTTCCTTCAATTGCTCTTCAATGTTATTTTGAGATTTACTGACAGAGGGTAAGGAATGTAGAATCTTTTCGTTATGCAGAATTTCGTGTAATATCTGTGCTCTTTCAACAGCAGCACGATATTCATTCACGCCTTCTTCTTGTAACTTTATTCGTATGTTAGCTGGCACAGCTTCCATAAATTTCATAAGTTTAATCGTGTTACGGGCATTTTCGTCTTTAATATCTGAATAGACAGTTGCAGCTAACACATTTAACCGATGTGCCAGGTTTTTAATTGACTCCGCTGGCAGAAGAGATAAGCTCGAAAGTTCAACGCCAGCCACGCACTTGCTGGGGGGTGAGAAAAATGCGGCAAATTCTTTTTCAAGCGTATCTAGATCATTAATTTTTTGAATTTCCGGATTTTGAGCATAAAATTTTTGAGCGGGACCAATTAACTTGCCTACAAGTACAGCAATGGTAGTCCGAGGGCTGTATTTGTTAATTTCAGCGACCGACCTAATTTGGTTAAAAAAGAATTTAAGCAAATCCGGATCTCCGTCAAATTGGTTAATGTTGATTTGAACTTGTTTAGCGGACATGGTCAACGTTTTACCTAAGACAAATTCTCTAATCAAAAATTGTTACTGAAATTCTGCATACATATCTAAATATAACACACATAAACAGATAAAAATGCAAAGCACATAAAATAATGAAATAAAATAATCACATAAATAATCACATTAAAAAAACTAATACACAACTTAAAAATAAACAAAAGGTCTTATTTTTTTTTAAACCTTATATAAAAAAAATAGAGAGAAAGAAAACTTATCCAGGGACAAAATTGTGTTTCCCAAAGTAAAAATAATACCGTTGCTTATTTTAAGCAAAAGAGAAACAGAAAAATATTTCGTAATAGCTCCTATTTTATTTTATTTTTTTTTTTTTTTTTTAAATGAATGAAACATGTAAGTCTTTCAAAATAAAACTGGTAGGAGCAAGCAACTGAATTAAAAACTTATTTTATCCTTTTAGCAGAGAGAAAAAAAAAACTTGCTATCTGTCCTTATTTCTCTAAAAGGACAGAAATTAAAAATATTTCTCAAATTAAAATATTTTCAAGCCGAAAGGCGAACCAGAAAGATATATGGCACTAAATATAATCTTCGTTAACTCTTTTTTGAGAGAGAAAAAAAATAATATATTTTAATATGCATTAAAAGTTAAGCAAAGGTGAATGTGTATCTTAATAACTAAAGATATTGGAACCTTCAATGCAATGGGAAAAAAACTACTTATATTATATTTATAAATATTATAATAGACAACACAAAATATCAAAAATAGCAATATCACTGTGTTTTCGTATCCTGTACAAAAACACAATAATATTAATAAAATTAAATACGAAGTACTTGTGAGTACTTATGGAGTAAGAAAGCATATAAATGGAATGAAACAACTTTAAAAATTTTAAAACAAGGTTTCCAGAATTAACTGAAAAGAAAATTAAGCGAAAGGAAAGCAATTAAATGGGGGAATTAAAATATGCTTTCGTACTCGAAAAATGTGCTATTTTAAGGGACTGGTGCAGTATTTATTTTCACTTTTTTTGCACCTCCATGATCTCTTTGTCAATATCATACACATTTGCTAGAAATTTATGTGTGCGTTTGAATGAATCTTTCAAACGATTCTTTGGCAGCAAAAGACTTTTTTTGAGATTTTTTTTTTTTTATCACAGAAAACGGCTGTCAAATAATAGGATGCAGGATCTGTAGAACACACGATTCAGAGGCACACTACTCATTTGGGAATACTTGAATTTCACACAGTTGGTGTCGTATGGTAAAAAACAAAACACACTTTTCCAGAATATTGAGGAGGTTGGAGAGCGAGATTCATTCATTCACTCACTGACTCGCTCGGACGTTCCTTCAACGAACACATGTATTTTCAGGGGGTTTTTTTTTGTTTTGCTTTGAAATCAGTGTTTCACTGCACTTAACTGATGAATAATTTGTAGTATTTTTCCACAAATTCAAAAGGTTTCTCAAGAAGGGTTTCTCTTCTTTGTAGAATTTGTAGGACTTGTGAAAACAGAAGATTATAAAAAAAGAACTAATTGCACATCATTTTTTGTTGGAAAATGGTATATTCAATCGTATGATTGCACAAAACACACGCGCACACCTCAGTAGACAAAAGAGCGCACAATTATTTGAAGAATCACCTTTATGTGGTTGAGTTGAAAGTTGTTTCCTTAGTAGGGATGATTTATCAGCCGATTAATGCACTGTCCGGTGTATAAGCAAACGTAAAGTCGATGCACACAAAAAGGGCAGGGGGGAATGTTCCGAGAGATAAGTTTGCACGCGGGCAGGATTCTTCGGTACGCGAGGATGTAAGGCAGGCAGATTTCTTAGGCGACGGGAAGCGAGCATCTGACTCCACCACTCCGGGGGTTGGCAAAGGGGAAAAGCAGAGAAGCAGGCAGGCACAGATACTTTACGGCGAAGAGCGGTCGTCCAGGGCGAATGGTTCACTCCATGATGAAATCCACGTAGCGGGGACGGTGCGACAGCCGGGAGGAATCCATCGCTGCCAGAAGTCCATGCAGAAAAAAAGGCTTAGAAGCAAGTACCTCTCCCTTACATTTTTTTTTTTTGTTAATGGAGAAAAAAAAAGCTGGTCACGGAGACCAATTTTGTATGATGACTTTTTTGCTAGAAGAGATATGGCCGTTTGCGTTTATAAGGTTGCGAGGATTAAAAAACACCAGGTCCTATTAAAAAAAAACTCCAATTCAAGTAAACGAAGATTTAGTTTATTTCCATGATGAAAGTCTAAGGGAGAGGTACAGGGGAGAAGCAATAAGAAGCCTCTTTTAAGACGTCATCACGAGGCTAGCGAGAAAGCAGGAATGATAAGAATATACAGTTACAACTTTCTTGCTTGGCGGTCTACAATATCGCCAATCTTAAAGTATTTTTGCGCCATGCACAGGGGCAAAGAGACATATTGGCTGGTATGTTCGCCAAAAATGTACGGTAGGCTTCTACCACATTAATTGTGTAGGGGGGGGGGGCAGATTGTGGGCTGCATACATTCCTGAGTCATGATAGACTGAGCCTCATCTGTACATTGATACAGCTGCGGTGAAATGTAAAAATAAGAAGTGTTATCTGGAAAGGGCATAGTAATAGACAGAGTTCGTTAGGCTAAAAAGCATGAGACTGTATTTTTCTAGACCAGATGTTAGATCAAAGATACGCCGCTTTACCACAAAAAATGTAGAAATGCCATACATCTGAACAAAAGGGTGTGAAGCGAAAATAATTCTAATAAGTAGATTGCATGTAAAGTGATTTTGAATGATGAGTTATATTCATGCCCAAATAAGGAAATGACCGAAGTTAAAATGCGTTTGAAACTAACAGTCAGCCGTAACGACTTTTGTACAAGGTTAAAGCGTATGTGTGAAAGAATCAGAAAGTGAAAATAGAGAGTGATTCACTGATTTTATTTTATTAAAGAGCTGAGTACCTAGAATAATTTAATTTAAATGTGAAGGGCTGTTAATACAATCGATTTAGTTTTTAAATGTTGAATTTAATTTAGGGGCTGCACTGTTTGACTATAGTGCACAAAATAAATAAGTTATTAAACAGAATTTTAATTGAAACTGTCTGGGGGAGGGGGGGGGGGAATGGAATGTAAACATATATAACGAGATAATCGTTATAGCCCCC
This sequence comes from Maratus speciosus, assembly GCA_963932465.1. Taxonomy (NCBI): domain Eukaryota; kingdom Metazoa; phylum Arthropoda; class Arachnida; order Araneae; family Salticidae; genus Maratus; species Maratus speciosus. The sequence goes on along the minus strand of OZ010796.1, from coordinate 545,188,380 downwards.
CCTTTTTTTTTTTTTTTTTTTAATATATATATATAAATTAACCATTGCGTATTATCCAGACAACACCACCCTCCTCCGTACTCTAACATCTACCCACCCATCCAACCTATAATAATTTTTTTATGTTATTTTACAATTTTTATTTTTTATAGAGATTTTTTTATTTTATAATTTTTTTGTAATTTTGTTTACGCATGTGTTAATTTGTTTTAAAAGATCATGTAAGAAAAATACTAATTGTATATTAATGAATATATGAATTTTTTTGGAAAACCATGATTTAATGCATCATAAATTAGTTTTTTAATATTATTGTTAATTAGAGGAGAAGAACATAAACATTTTATTCTATATAAATGATTAAGTATTATATTTCAAAATACAGAATGATGTAGACAAGATTTAAAATTTGTAAATGTATTAACTTTGAATTTAAATTCTTTACGTTTGTCATATAAATCTGTGATTGTTTTGTTGTCTTTTATTGTAATTTTAAGATCTAAGAAGTTAATTGTATTGTTAGATAAAAGGTTTTCCGTTAATTCCAAATTAGTGGGATAATCTACTGGAAATGGAGTAATTGCAGAATGATCAGTATCAATTAAAATTATGTCATCAATATAATGATATAAATGTAGATTATTATTAGTAAAATTACGTTCATAATGATATAAGTATAAGTCTGAGAGTAAACTGGATGTACAACTGCCTTGTGGTATACCAACATGCTGTAAATATAAAGTGTTATCTTGCAAGATATAATTATTATAGATAATGAAGTTAGTTAAAGATTTAAAATATGCAATATCAATATTAGATGGTAATTCCAGTTTTTTATAATACTTTTTAAATAATGCATTTATAATTTTATGTAAATCTAATAGGTCTATATTATTAAAAAGATCTTTGAAGTCATATGTTGTTATATTATATACACAATGAAGATTTTTTAAAATATTGACAAGTTGATAGCTATTTTTTATACAATGTGTATTATCATTGTTTGTAGTAAGTACATATAATTGATTAAGAATTTTTAAGAGAAGTTTATTGGCTTTATTATTATATGTATTGCAACCAATAGTTACAGTCCTAAATTTAATTGGAGTTTTATGAAATTTGGGAATAAGAACTAAATATGGATAATTAAAGTTAGTAGATAAAATATTTAATAGTTTATAATAACTTCGAATTTTACGATTATTTACAATTACATTTTCATTAGTTTTTTTAAATGACTTATTAGAAGAAATACAATTTGTAAGAAGTTGGTGTTAATAAGATTTACAAATAATAGCATAGTTATTAGGAGATTTGTCTACATATGTAATAACGTAGTTTTTTTGTAATTTAGTAATTTGTTAGAAAATATGCTGTGTATTAATAGAAACCAAATCAGCCATATTATTTTTTAAAGCCATAGTTAATTTTTCAATTACTAATATTTTCCACTGATTAAAATGTTCAATAGGCTTATTATAAGAGATAGAAATTTTATAAATAAAAATATCAATATCATGTGTAAACTGTTTGATAATAGATTTAACATTAAATTTAGATGGAAGTCTATATTTAGTACCATAACCCATTAGTTGTTTCAATTTAAAATCATTAACAATATCAAGATTTCCAGTGATTATATGTCCATGATCATTGTTTATGTATTTTTTTAGAGTGGGGTCATTGCATTTACACGGAAAATTACTTGCAGCAGATGTATTTTTTGAAAATGTATTGTAGTTAAAAATCTTTCTACCAGTTGTATTAGGATATTTAAAGGTTTTTGAGATATGAAGATTATTAATAGGAAAAAAACAATTTATATCATTAATTATAGAATTGATATTAATTTTATTAAATATGTGATTTGAAAAAGTAATTAACATTTGAGTATTCATGTTTTGAATTTTATGTTTTTTTTGTAAATTAATATTTAAAAGATTAACCCTAGACATAATGAGGTCAAAATAAATATCTGAGAAATGTTTAGAGAAAGATTTACTTAGAAATACATTTAAATGTTGTACAATCTGTTTCTATATATATATATATATATATATATATATATATATATATATATATATAAAATTATTAAGCTCACGAAAAGTTCACGAACTGAAGCTCATTTTTTTTTTTTTTTTTAATTCTTCAGTCAGACCACGAAATTTTCTTCAAATAATAAGAAAAATTGTTCCAACCACAGACGCGTTCCGGCGACTTGCTGCCTGTGCTTTCTACGTTTGAGAAAATGTTTTCTTGAGTGTGTATGTAATAATAATTGTGCTTTTTCTTAAACGGCTGAAAGGCAAAATATTGAAAAAAAAAATAAAACGCGGTATTTGTAAAGTAAGCATTATTGTCATAAAACTACTGTTAATTATTTAGAAAACTCTAGTTCGACTAATTTCACACCATTCCTTTATGGATAAAGTATAGTTCACTTACATTCAATACGATGAAAGGAAGCTATTTAATACAGCAACCTGTTAAGATAGAACGACAAAGAATTGGAAGAACTTTCCAATTTAGACAATCTTAGCCTGTTTTAGCCAATATTACGAAAATTTTCAGTTTAAAGCATTATTCCATTACACTGGTTCCGTTTTAACAGGTTTTATTGTAGTGCTTAAAATGTCCTGATTTTGAAGCGCCTGTCCGGCTTTTTTCCTCTCTCTGTGTCCCGCTTTTTGACCTGACAACACTACTTACGAGCCAAGCTGGAATTAGCTCAATTTTACGAAAAGAATGTTTAAGTTATTGTTTGACATGAAAAATTATATCTTTAAATTTGGATGAGTCATTTTACGTGTTTATTTTCTACATAAGATAGAATTAATATTACAGATACTGTTAATATTGCAGACTATTTTTTGATAACTGTATTAAATTATAGATCTTTTTTTGTGTCGAGTCGTGTTCAAGTTGAAGTGTCTCTGTTTAGGGTCAATAGAAAATTGCTGTCGGGTTCAGGTCAGGTTTTGCGTCAACGGAAATTTTTCGTTAGGTTTCGGACTGACTTTAAGGCTTCTGTCCCTGCCGGCGAAGGCACTCACGAGCTAATGCTAATCCTATAGGGAGATATTTTTCTAATATCTCGTTTGCATTTCGCATTTTTAAATAATTTTTTTTTGCTTGCATAGCCGAGTCCATCTCTACATCGCGCCTTTTTTACTTTTTCAATTTTGGTTGCAGATATTTTTTAGAAAGACAGAACCGGATTTGAAAGTGAAAGTAACTTTATAAAAAATATCTGCGACCAAAATCGAAAAAGTAAAAAAGGTGCGATGTAGAGACAGACCTCGGCTATCCAATTAAAAAAAAATATTTAAAAATGTCGAAATGCAAACAAGTTATTAGATAAATCCCTCCCCATAGGATTAGCATTAGCTCGTGAGTGTCTTCACCGGCAGGGACAGGAGCCTTAAGTTGAATGTTTGTGTCGGGTATAACCCAATCCGCGCAGGAATCTATTTCAGATGAAAAACTACGTCTTTGAATATGAATGACTCCTTGCATGTTTTTTTTTCCACATGAAAGATAACATTAATATTGGAGATATGATTACAGACAATATTTTTTTTTCAATAATTACATTATATTGTGGAACAACTTTCTCGGATTCCGGGTTTCAGGTTGGGATTGGAATTAAGTATTTCGGGTTGCGGGTAGACAGAATAATTTTGGTTGGGTTCGGTTCGGGTTACAGCTTTGTTTTAAATAAAATTTGCAGGTCTTCAAATTTTATTTATTACCCGAGAAGGACCGTAGTTAAGTGTAACGTTTAACTGCTAGTTTTCGCAATGACACTTTCACTAACAAATTTAAATAATTTTATTTTAAAATAATTTTTGGTCACTTTATGCATTTTTGATAGGGATTTGTCGACTGTTTTTTTTTTTTCAGTTACCTCCGACATTAAAATATATGGTCAGCTCAACCCGGCCGGAACACGAACCGCGTTTCGAAAAAAATTGGTTATCCACCTTACCTGATGCGCGACTCTTAGGTTCGATTCATAACCGAAGAAATGCTCCATACTTTGTCTTTCACGCACTGCTGTGTATGTGCCATATATGTGCACGTAAAATCTGTAATATTGAATGACCGCTTATTGGGAGGTTGCTGTGTGGAAGAAGAGTACGAAGCAGTTTTTCCTTTAGGGTAATGCTCAAAAGTGTGGAAACTCTTTCTGTCGTGGATTCGTCTGCCTATAAAGATTAGGTGATTAGTGAGGTGTTTCAAAAATAACATTAAGAACTTTTTTTCACTTTATTTATCTACAATATTCTTTGACAAGCTTCAAAATTTATGTTTCGAGTAAAAATCGTTTGGCCCTCTGCAATTTATCTCCAATTTAAATAGCAGTATGAGTGTTAGAGACCTGCGCGTTTCGGGAATATGCCAAATCTAGACTCGAAAATTTTATGTTTTTCACGTGATTGATCAACATATTCCACCTGTTATTTCAAAAAGGGGTAAAAAGAAACAAAGAAATGTTTTATTGTTCATTTGCTCCAAAAAAATTCTGGAGTATAAATACAGTCCCAGTCCGGCCGGAATCTACAGGAAAAAATGCAAGACCCGGACGTGTCTCGGGGATAATGAAGTTCAGGCCTGGACCAACTTTTCAAAAGCTAAAGTTTAACCCGAGTCCGTACCGAGTTTTCAGATAAAATTACGCCAAGCCCGAGTTTAATGAAAGAAACTCTTACCGAGTTCGGGCTTCAGAACAGGCCAGGGCTCGTGGAAACCTCTAATATATATTTTGAATTCAGCCCTCCCCATCGGGCAAGTTCTGGCGCCGCCCCTGTTCAGCCCCACCCATGGGGCTGAATGGGCCATTGAAGGTAATGAATGGGCCACTAAATGAATTCAATGAAAAAATGCGGAATTAATCTTTTATTCACCAAATATGACAAAATGAATGGCACTTGACATGATATGATCAAAAGCATACTGAAATAGTAAGTAATACACAATGCTTATCAAACTTTATAATCATCAAAAGTGATACTATTATTAACTCACATAATTGTAGCAGAAAAATGACAAAATAATGAGATTATAAGAAAGAAAGAACATAAAATATGCGTAAAAATAATAGATAATACACATTATGATTTAACAAACTTTATATTTTTCAAAATTAATATTAAACAACATGGTTGTAACAGGGTTGAACTGCCTATTAATTGACTATTTAGTATAAATTTCCGGCATTATTTATTCTACCCATCAGATTCAGAATATAAACAATTATTCTAGTTTTATATCAAATGGGAAAATACTGGTAGGTGTGGTCAACAACTGGACAGTTTGCCTTAATCATTTATACAATTTAACTTATGTTTCTAATAAATAACTAATATTTCGTAGGCTGAAAATGTGCAAAGTATTTTTTAGACATCACTACAAACCTATTCTAACTAGACAGTAATTTAATCTAAATCCATGACAACCAGTTATGCTTCATATTAAAGAGAAAATCAGAAAAAAGAAAGAAAAACCGTATTTTCATGATCAGGACAAAGGTGGGCCCATTCTTGACCATGATATAGTGGCCCATTCAGCCCTACCTACACTTCTGGAATATACTCAGGTTTTTTTTTAGTACATTAAATTCAAATAACATCTAAATACATCCTAAAATTAGTTTACAGATATACAAAGACTTGCTGATACACATTGCTGCAATGAAATAATGGATACTTTTTAACTTGTAAATTTTTTCCCTTTTCTGTAAAATAATTTTTTCAATCAGATTCTTGACTATCGTTCTCTAGTGGGAAAATGGTTTCTCCCAAACAATGGAAAATTTGAGTTTGGTAAAACAAATAGCTTCATCTATTGGTGGCATCTAAAATAATTTTATGCAAATACTTTTTCATATTTTGTTAATGGCCTATTCATTACCACTCTCTCCTACTTTTTGGTTAGCCAGGCACCAGTGTTATACATACATACATACATATATATACATATATATGTATATATATACATGTATGTACAGGGTGGCTACTAAATGCTGTTACAAATATAAAATAACAACACTAATATGATGAACATCAGAGATGAAAGTTTACCGGGAAATAATTTTACTCAGATTGACCACCTTCTTTATCAATTACCAAAGATAATCTCTTATGCCATTGTCCAACTGTGGCACAAATCATTTTAAGAGGTAATCGGTACCATTTACGCAATATGGAAGCTTTGAGAGAGTCCAAACTTCTGTGTTTGTTGCTATTTACTTTAGCCTTTAAAATACCTCAGATGCAATAATCTAAAGGATTTAGATCCGGTGAAGAAGGTGGCCAATCTTCTTGCATGATAAAGTTCGGACAATTGACAGGAGCCCAACCTGTGTTGATTTAGCTCAGTGCGAAGGTGCTGAATCATGCTGAAATATCAAATTCTTTTTGGGATACAACCTGTCAGCATGTGGTAATAAATGTATAGCCAATATATCCTTTTTGTAATATTTGCATTGATTTTTATCCCTTTATCGATTAACTTCAAAGGCAATTTTCCATTGTTGGACACTGCAGCCCAAACCATAACAGAATTCTTGTTCTGAAAGCGTTTAACAGTTCAAAAGGTTTCAGGTATATCCTCGAGGGTTGCTGAATATACGACATCATTTTTAGCATTATAACACTGTTCAGTGCAAAATAGCTTCCCATCAGAAAATATTATCTGTCAACACTTTTCATACCATGCAGCTTCATCAATTTCTTCCTTCTTTGTAATTTTTTTATTCTTTGTGCAGCAGTCAAACCTTGAATTTTTCTTTTGTGATAACGCCAATAACCCAGATCTTCCTTTATAATAATTTGCATAGTTCTGCAACTCACGTTCTCTTCTGCAGCCATTTTATTTGCAGAACGTGTGGATTTCTTCACACGTTTTCACGAATTCTTTTGATGTGCTCTATTGTGCAAACTGAGCATGAACGACCAGACCTAGATCAATCTTTACATAGCTATTAGTATCCAATAATCGATTTATAATTCTATATATAAATGTTCCATTAAAACCAAGGCATTTTAATTGCTTAAAGATTTTACCTGCAGAAAATCTGCAATCAAAGACCTGTTTAATCATCATTTTTTTGGCTCCCCTCCTTAAAATAATTTTAAATATTTTCTTTATAACAAAGTTTGTCTGCACTAATAGAAGATTGCCAAATGCTAAATTAGAGAGATTGTTTTAACAAGCGATTAAAATTAATTCGTATTTTTTGGAGTGTTACAGTATTTAGTAGCCACCCTGTATATATATAATATAGTATATATATATATAACACTGGTGCCCGGCCAACCGAAAAGTACCATTGTCTATTTTAAATCTTAATGTAAAATAAAAAGTTAGACTTTAAGTAGCAGAAAAAACAACGTTTAAAAATACATAAATAATAATATATTTGTGCATTTTAAACGTTGTTTTTTCTGCTTTTTAATATTGTTGCACAAAGGCTTTATTTGCTATTTTTATAGACTTTAAGTATTTATTATTACTTTTTTTTACTGAAACATATAACCTAAATTATAAAAATCTGATTTATGAAAATTGTCCTTGCTTTTAGTATAGCTACTATAGCCATTACGCTGAGCTCCATATATAGGAGCTCCAGGAGTTCTCAGTTGGCGGTTAGAAACTTTCAAGGCAAAGGTAAAAAACAGTCCACATTGTTAATGTTCCTCTCTAATTAAGCTGTACTTATCAACTAATAAATGATTCTCTAATTAGGTAAAGGAATGCGATAAACAGCACTTTATCGTGACTGTATCCTTTATGCATTGACCACTGGAAATCATGTCGGGAAATAGGGAGACAGATCTCATGTTATATATGGAGCTCAGTGACAAATTGTTGACAAAATAAACCTCAATCTAATTTGCACACACAAAAAACTAAAATAAACAATTCTTAGGAAAAAGATAAATTTTGTTTCGTATCAATGTAAACATTGAAATTACAGTGCATTTCTGATAACATTGTCTTATGGCTTAAGATGCGAAGACCATTTTCTAATGATTTTCTATAATGTAAAATCATGTATTCTGAAACTGGAAAATTTCAGTGATTCTCTGATGTTAATTTATATTTCTCAATACTCTTTAAACTGTAACCAATCGCAAGTTGTTTATAATTTAACTCTGGATTACTAAGTCTGTTTAGCAATACAATAACATTACTAACCCTTTGTAAATTTGACACACCAAATTTTTAACTTGTAAAATATAGTTTGTTACACTTCCAAGAATAAAAAGTTTTCACTGATCTTTTATCAAGAGATTTAATTTATGACTTCCAAGCAAGGAAGGAGGCAGAATGTGTACTACATGTAATTTGCAGAGTTTCCCCCAGGTTTAAAAAAAAGGCAAGGTGCTACTTGTAGGAAAAGGACCCTTTTTTAAAAATTCTTATGTCATTTTTGGTTTCTAAAGGCACATTTTGTATTTTTAAGGGCACTTTTTATTCTTAAAAGCATTCTTATGATTTTTAAATCTACTTAATATTTAATAATCAGGACACTCCTTAAAGACAGCAATGAGTCAATTTTTACTTTGCAACCAAATGTTTTCGTACAAAAAGGGGCAAAAGCACTTTTTTTAAACTGGGGGCAAGAAGGTTGCTAATTTTTTGGGTGAGGAATAAAAAAGGTTACTAATTTTGGATGAGGGGCAGCAAGGGTGCTATTTTGTAAACCAAATAGCAGGCATTTTGCAGCACCCTTCTGAAACTCTCTGGGAGAAACTGTGTAAATTTACATAAAACAGCTATTGCCCTATTATACCGTCATAAAGATTTCAAAGGCTTAGTGATCTAGAGTTTTGTTTAGAAGTAATTTAACTGTGCATTAGTTACACGTGTATCTTTATGATACAAGATGCTGCCATTTTCCTCTTGTAAGTTTTGAATTAATTAGCCAGTTCAAGAGCAACTGCCATAGGTCAAAATTTATAATACTGGGAGAGAAAGGTAGAGGGAGTCACAGGTTCTGAATCTACTTGGTTCAAAACTTAGAAGATGAAAATAGTGGCTTGTATCACAGAGAGTAGATATAAGATTAACATGGAGTTAATCTGAAGCTGAAACATATGCTTCTTTAGCTAGAATAATATTCATTGACAGTTTCTTCTATTTCTCAACACTCTTTAAACTATAACCACTGACAAAGTGTTTGTAGTTTAAAGAGGTATTTTAATCTGAAGTCTAAGCATGTGCTTGTTTAACTAGGTCAATATTCAATGATAAATTCTATTTTTTAAACAGTAAACAATGTCATGCTGTTTGCAGTTCAAAAAATAACTTCACATTGTTTCATGTTCCACAGAATCTCTTGAAGACTTATAATCTCTTTGCCTAAAATGCAGATTCCCATCTTCAATTGCTTTTTTACCTTTTTGATTGTTTGTCAGAAGAGAATGGGACCTTTATTTTTTTCTCTCGACTTTCCAACTATTTGACAGTGATGACATGATTTCACGAATTCTTCCATTTGCCTTATGACGTTTGGCCAAAAGAAATATCTCAGTAGTTTATCCTTCGTTTTTTTTTTTTCACCTAAATGTGCTGCTGTATTCTTAGGACAAGCGCTTAGAATAGCCTTTCTAAACTTCATTGGTACAACTAATTGAATTCTTTCTAAGCTTCCATGATCAGTCGTTTTTCTTATTATCAAGGAGTTTCTGTACTCGAAGAACGGCTATTTAAGTGCTTTCTCCTTAATCTCATGCAGGGTATTATCTGTCTTTTGCTCATTCGCAAACTCTTTTCTCCCCACCCTGCTTAAAGAAAAGGGTTTAACTATGATTAGGTCCAGAAGCAAAATTGGCTGCTCCTCTCTCCCTTCTCCTGAGTTGTCCAACTCCGCTCCATTGTTATCTACTGTTTCTACGCACTCTGTGGGATTTTGTCTATTGTCCGGTGATGGATCTTTATCCAGCTGATTCGGATCTTGAGTTTTCGTTTTCCATCTGATTTTTGGTTTTACTCCGCATCATTACAGCATTTATAATTTTGGGCTTTATATGCTTATTTGATTCGATTAATTTTTGGGTTTCATTTCCTAAAATATTGTGGTGACCTCAGATGAGGGTGGTAGCGTGAGGTGATCTCCTCAGAGGCGTGATGACAAAGATTTTAGTAAGAAGAAAAATTGTAGGTTTTATTTTCGTAAAACAACAAACACTCTTGGCTAAATATATTGTCAACACTGACACAACAAAATATGTAAGAATTTAGCTTGATAAAATGAAGATTTAGTAAAGTAGGAGAATCTGATAAAAGTTCTTGACAGAATAATAAGTCAGAGTCCGGATCCAGTATTTCGAGAGTCTCTGTGAAACACTATGATCCCTTCAAAGTAAAATATGTCCTTTAGAAGTGCAGACTAGCAGTCATCCATTCGATCAGCTTTCTCCGCTGACAAGAACCCAGCTGTAACTCAGCTGATCGGCTTTGTAACCGTTGAGAGAACAATCTCCTCTCCCCTCAGAGTGACCTCTGAGAAATAGTTCCTTGAAAAAGCCTAGAGAGAATCTTTTCTCTCCCCCAGGTTGAAGAACCTCTTTCGAGTTTAGCTTTTGCTAACTCTTCTCAGTTAAAAACCTTGATCTCCTCAGAGATCTCGTATATATCCTTAATTTCTCTCTGGAAAACAATGCGAGTTTCCAACATCCATTGGCATTGGTTCGCCTGTCAAAATCCTTTTGACAGCTGACCTCCTAATGGCTGGGCGAGGCCCTACCCACTTTTTGCACACGAAACTCTCCTGTCAGAGTATGCAATGTCAAAAAGCACTTACTGACATATTTCGGTGTCACAAAGTGGGAACCAGGTGGTCATACTTTTATCTACACTGTTCCAAAGTGTCATGTTATTTACTTTTATGTTACCGGCAAACTCTGAGGCTTAGACAAATTTTCTAGTGTCTCTCAGGAATACATGGAGTCTCCATAGGCCGTGATTCTGTATCATTTATGAGGGTTTTTACATGTGGGAAACTGTGAAAAGGCTAAGTTTCCACAATATAATAATTTATGTCAGAATCTTTGTCTGCCACTATTGCTGTCGTATTTACAGTGATTTCATCGGGTAATTCTAGTGTTATTTCCGCTATAGAAAGACACCGCAGGTCCTGAACTAATGGCTGTCTTACCCAGCTGACCTGACCAGTTAATTGATTAGTTTTAACTAATTTTCTCGGGCAAATGTCAACATTCGATCCTGAGTCACGTAATATAGTGATTTCTTCGCCGTTTATTTTATCCCAACTCCGATACGGTTCAAAACCTTCCTCTAAGTTTATTTCCTTACTGATATTATGCATAGTCTTGTGCGGGTTTTCACTTTCTTTTTATTCTGGGCAATTCCGTTTATAATGTTTTGAACTTCTGCAATTAAAACAAGTATTTTTCTTAGGTCTATCAAATATCTTTTCCCTTTCTTTATTCTCATTTTTATTCCTCCAATTTAATTTAATTTCCGGGTTTTTTTTCTGTCTCTTTTTCGGTGTATCTGGGCCTTTCAAATCTTTTTTCGATGGGGGGCCTACTATTCCATGGTTTTCTGGAGACGCTTTTATCATTTCATACCCATCCAAATCCTTGACTAAACTATCCGGGTTCTTGTACGAAGCCCAAGAGTCAATGAAGTGCTCCTTCACTTTGGTCGGCACCCTTCTCTTTATTTGCTTCGTAATTAGTAAGCTTTTGAGATCTTCTATCGTACTTATATCTAACCCATTTAGCCACCTTTCTTGAAAACTGTTTAGTTCGAATTAGATCTTTCCATGGGCTGTTCGGATTTTTTTTTATGCCGAAGCAGTTTTACGCAATAAGCTTCTGCGCTTAATCTATATCTCATCAATAGAACTGATTTGACGTGATTAAAATTGTCTACTTTTTCTTTGGGCTCTCGTACTCAGTGATATCAATTGGCAGTAATGCTAAAAGATACGTGACTAAATCTTCTGTTTCAATACCAGACCTTTCTGCTTGTCTTTCAAATAAATTTAGAAAAAGCGTAATGTCAGATTTCTCTGGGTCAAAATTATGCATGATAGATTTAATTTAGATTTTAGGGACTCTGTCGGATCTGTTGCTAGCACTCGAACTACTTCACTTCGCACCTTGCGTTAACTGCAATTGCTCCAATTCAAATTCCCTGTCAAGTTTTGCTTTCTCATACTCTCTCTCCTCTCTTTCTAGTGTCTCATTTTCTTTTTCTCTAGCTGCATTTCCTCCCTATCCTGCACAATATACCCAGCTTGCGTCAGCGCAAGTTCTTCGTTGTAGTCACTTGCCTGCTCAATTTTTTGAATGATTATTGCTATCGTGGCACCTTCTTCAATTTTTACCCCTAACTCGTCTGCTAATTTTTGCAAATCAATCTTTCTACAATATTTTAGTGTTGTAATTTTTGCCACATTGCACATTCTTAAATTTAACTCTCATTATAATAATATCATGGAGAATTTAATCCTGTCACCTGACATATAAAAAATAATTTCAACCTATCAAGTTTAAATTATGCTATGAATACTTTTATAAACGCCTTTTGAATACAAACAGTAACATAAAGAATAAATTTCATATATACCATAAAATTATTTGAATACATTCTCTTTCTGTTAAATATGCAAGATAAAATTTTCAGCTTTGAAATCCCTATGCACACAAAATGAAACAAAGTATCTAATATTTTTATACCAATTGTATATATAACTTTTTGAAAAACTCTTAAATTTCCTCATGATTGAGCACACCTTGCAATCCTGATCCAGTGCTACCAATGCTTTTCATAAATTTTCTGAAAATTTCTTTATATAATAACCAACAATTATAAAATATTCTCCCTCACAAATCTATTAACAACATTGTACACCTTGCGCATCTAATTTAAAAAGCTCTTCCCTTTTTTTTTTTTTTTTTAAACCCCTAAGTACAATTTAATCCTGAAAATTTTCTATTCTTAGTACTAGAAAATTTTTCCTATTTATTCTTCCCGAATAAATCCCAGATTCTAAATCTGATTAATAGGCTAGACTACTTAAGTTAACTTTAACTCTTCTTAGCTTAATGCTTTCTTGTATTTTTTCTAAGATACCTAATAAATTTTTTCCTCAAAACTTTAGCTATTTGCTTGACACATTTAAACAATTCTAAAAATGAGAGCCACTCAAAAAATTTCTTTTAATGAGCTTACCTCCCCTGTTGTGTCGACTCATCATCAGCTGAACTGCTGGTTGTGGGCCACTGCTGAATCTCAGTGCACTGTCATTGAAGCGCATGTCCTCCTTGCTGTCAGTCTCACGTTAGGCCATTTCCAGGGGATCTGGCTCCGTTCTGCTTGCTCCGGGCTTGTTCTTTTGGCTCCCAGTGGATCTCTTGGTTTTCTGTCCACCTTTTTCGTGTAGAGCTTGATTGTTATGTCCTTCGCTGCAGTTGTTTTTTTGTCTGCTGGTTAGCGCAGGGGTCTTTCAATATCAGATTTCCATTGCCTCACCGCCACTTTATTTCTAGTATCAAAGTTCTTTTTTCACTGCCACCAGTTGTAGGGACCTCAGATGAAGGCAGTAGCGTGACGTGATCTCTTCAGAGGCGTAATGACAAAGATTTTAGTAAGATGAAAAATTGAATGTTTTATTTTCGTAAAACAACAAAACTCTTGGCTAAATATAATGTCAACACTGACACAACAAAATACTTAAGAAGGTAGTTTGATAAAATGAAGATTTAATGAGGTAGGAGAATCTAATAAAAGTTTTTGACAGAATAATAAATCAAGAGTCCAGATTAGGTATTTAAAGAGTCTCTGTAAAACACTGATTCCTTCAAAGTAAATAATGTTCTTTAGAAGTGCTGACTAGCAGTCACCCGTTCGATCAGCTTCTCCGCTGATAAACCCAGCAGAAACGCAATTGATTGGCTTTGTTGCTGCAGAACAATCCCGTCTCCCCCTCGGAGCGACCTCTCCAAGAAATAGTTCCGTAAAAAGCTTAGAGAGAATGTTTTCTCTCTCCCAGGTTAAAGAACCTCTTTTGAGTTTTAGCTTTAGCTAACTAACTCTTCTAATCTAAATCTCTTGATCTCCTCAGAGATCTCGTATATATTCTTAATTTCTCTCTGGAAAACAATGCGAGTCTCCAACATCCACTGGCATTGGTTCGCCTATCAAAATCCTTTTGACAGCTGCCCTTTTAATGGCTAAGCCAGGCCCTACCCACATTTTGCACACGAAACTCTCCTGTCAAAGTATGCAATGTCGAGAAACATTTACTTGCATATTTCGGTGTCACAAAGTGGAACCCAGGTGGCTATCCTTTTATCTATGCTGTTCCAAAGTGTCACCTTTGTAAGATCGATTGTGCTGGAGTTATTTACTTTTATGTTGCCGGCAAACTCTGGGACTTAGGCCAATTTTCTGGTGTCTCTTACGAATACATGGGGTCTCCATAGGCCGTGATCCTGTATCGTAAAAACCCTCATAAGAGGGTTTTTATATGGGAAAACTGTGAAAAGGCTAAGCTTCCACAGGCCTTTCAAAAATATTTTTGATATTTATGTAGAATTTTCGTTACAATTTATGTAGCCTTGTTCACATGCAAATAACAAATTGTTAGAATTCCAATACAGTCTATTTATGGAAAGATTTGGAAAATAAACTAATGACAAATTTAAATGTTAGGTTTGTAAAACAAATTAATGAAAGGTACAAACAAGTCTTGGATCCAGTACTATGAGTTTTTGTGGAAAACAAACAAGACAGAAATGACAGTGGAAGACATATAGTACTAATCAAATATTGAAAATGGTTAAATGAAACAAAGTAATGAATAAACAATCTGTTATTTAATTATAGTTTCATCAACCTATTTATTGAATGTTTTTTGCTTTTGGCTTAGTGTTTTCAAAACATAAACTCTTAGGATCTAACAAAGCAGTTTAACTTCTTTTACTTGAATTAATTTGTATTTTTTTCATTTTTGATCATATTCACTTGCATTACTTGTATATTTGATTTTCTACAAAAGATATTTTATTTGCTTTTAATTTATTTTTTTTTAAATTAGCTATGATAATTACAGTTTTATTTTATATCCTAAATATTTAACCAAAACTTAACATGTACTAGTTTATTATTATTTCATTTGTATTAAATATTAAATTTCATTTGAACAATATGCATTTACATTAAAAATGGTCTATTTTATATATATATATATATATATATATATATATATATATATATATATATTAGAGTAAAACACTTTCATAGTTAATAACTTGAAACATGTTTTTATATAATTTTAGAAACATAATTATACTACTTGTTGTTATAAATGTAAGCTAATATAAGTAACATTCCTAGTCTTTAAAAAATTAAAAATCTGATCTTTTAATAAAAAATAAAAAAAACAAAAGAAAATCATGCATTAAGCATAGATTATGAAACATTTTCCAACACTTCATCTTCATGAAATCTTTAACAAAACTTCCTATTGAGGGAAATAAGGTAACTAAGTAAACATTTGAAAAACTGATTTCAGCAGTTACTATCCATAGCCAAATATGTATTCCAATTCTTTTGAACACAGTATTTGATCTGTAGGTTGATATATATACTATATAATGGGGAAATTTTGTTTAGCAAGAAAACTCATAGCAGGTTGAAATTTCTCTTTTAGCAGTTTATACTAATAGATGGAAACAAACTTGAATACTTTTGTTCAGCCCTGTAGTTTACCTAGTATCTTTATTACATGCCACTATTTAGCTAGCATTTAATTCAAACTAAAATACTCTTAAAACTACTGAAATCACATTTCCAGAAATTATCATCCATAGATGGCCATGTATCCAATTCTTTGCGTGGCCCTGTATATCATATCTATATTCTACAAACATTTCTTAGTAAACTAAATGCAGTTCAGAGTAAAACTGCATAACTCATTTAAAAACCACCTTTATAGAATTTATTATCATACTCGGTAACCTTTACGAATTCTTTTGTGTAGCCCTGTATATCAATATATCAATTATAGCATTTATGCAAAAACACACTGTATAGTATGCATACATATGGTGAAACTTAAAAGCGCATATCATAATTAAAAATGTATTTCCTGCCATCATCTAACTTACAGTAAGCCTCAGCGATGTATATCAATTTCATTATATGTGAAATAGTTTTGCATAATTAAAATACGCCACAAACAATCCCCCCCCCCCTATACCATTCTGTAACAGAATTCTTTTGTGTGGCCCTGTAAATAACTGTTCTTTGCACCGCATATTCTACGGAATGCATATTTTAGTACACTTCCTAAATGCACATCAATTTTATTATGTTTGAAAGTGTGTAACATCATTAAAATTCATTTGAAATTATTTTTTCCCTATTGGCCATAATGTAACGGAATACTTTTGACTGTCCCTGTAAATAAACTAAACATGCTACAAACTTCCTTTGAAATAGGGATCGTGCTAGGGTAAACGTCAATAATATCCAAAAATTTCAAGGCAATCCGCGTATATTTACGAGAGTTAGAGTGTGGACAGACGGCCGGACAAACCGAAGTCATAAGCACTTTTTCCACTTTGTTGGAAAGGGTTAAAAGTACACAAAGTGTCACTCTGAAGGTGACAATTTCTTTAAAAAGAGAATTACACATTGTTTCATAATTGATAAAATCTCTTGAAAACTTATCCGACTAAAACACGGATTCCTTTTCAATTACATTTCACGTTGGTTGTTTTTCGATACACATTTCAAAACTCTTTAAATTGTAATCTTTTTGCAATTTTTTTTTCTTTTACAGTAGCAGAAATGTTACTTTTTGGCTTAAAATTGCTTTTTTTTAAAAAATAAGAAATGCTTGTAAAATTGCATGGATGTAATAATGTATTGAAAAGTGTGCATTTGTATTGCAACCAGGGTCTGATCAAAACATGGGCCGACAACCGGTACATCATGTAGGGCCCCTCTAATTTGGTGTACAATCTTCCTAAGGGGAGTCTTCACTTACTTGAAAACATCCGCTCCGTAATGTTAAACCTATGGGCAGGTTGTTTTCGAATTTCTCGTTTAAATTTGAATATTTTGAAACGATTGTTTTTGCTCAAGATGGTTTCGAAAGTGAAAGTACTTTTATTAAAAAAATCTGCAACCAAAATCGAAAAAGTGCAAAATAGCCATGTTAGAGATCGACCTCAGCTGTCCTATGCAGAAAAAATCGTTTCAATATATTCAAATATAGACGAGAAATTCTAAAACAACCTGCTTAGGTGTTAAGGTCAGATGTGGGTAAAATAACTGGGTTTCAAAAAAATATATTACTAAAAAATACAAATCGTTATTTCATTGCAGTTGTTTTGCCAATTAGTATATTTTAGCTATCAGTCATCATTTTACATAAAAAAAAAAAAAAAACTGAAGTAGGGGAGAATGGTAATGAATGGGCCATTAACAAAATATGAAAAAGTATTTGCATAAAAGTATTTTAGATGCCACCAATAGATAGTTATTTGTTCTATCAAACTCATCAAATTTTCCATTGTTTGGGAGAAGCCATTTTCCCACTAGAGTAGGATGGTCAAGAATCTGATTGAAAAGTAAATTTTTTCCCTTTCAGTAAAATAAATAACCTAAAAAGTATCTATTATTTCATTGCAGATATGTGTATTAGCAAGTCTTTGCATATCTGTAAATTAATTTTAGGATGTATTTAGATTAGGGATTGACCGAATACCGAATAGTTGATTCGGTATTCGGTGGTTCGGCATGTAAACCGAATATTCGGCTTCGGCTGAATATTTTTAAGTATTCAGCCGAATAATTGCAGATAAGTATTTTCTTAGAAGTAGAAGAATTCTCTGTTACTTAGCAGTAGAATAGGCTAAACAACGAGTATATATTATGTGCATGAGTTCAGAGTTCAGCTGCATTACAAAAAAAAAAAAAAAAAGTCAAAGGCCATTTTTAATTAAGAAAAAAACTTTTTCCTTTTTAAAATAGTCTACATAGGTGTGAAATCAAAACAACTGTCTACAACAGAGAAAAAAAAAAGGTAAGGAAGCTGTGCATTGTATATCATTTAATTTTATTTACTTCTACATTAGTTTTTTTTAAATTTAAATTTATTTAATGTGTATTTTCCTTAATATACACATCAAATCAGTATTCCCCTATGCCTATCCTATAGCTTTTATAACCATTATATCAAAATCGCTCAAATTTCTTTTCTTCATCACCACAATGTTAAAATACTAATCAAAATATAAATATTCTATCAATAATTTGACGGAAAATAGTTAAATGTACAAATTGATATGATACCTTTTGTATTTTGAGAACATTCCTATTCAATATGTTTATAATTAGACTTAGACAATTAGTAAATCAGCTTAATGACAACATTGTTTCTTTGTATTTGAATGAACTTTGTTTTTCTGACAATCCTTATCCTTAATAATACCCTGTATAGTTTAATACTTTCATAGGTTATTTTTGGGTATTGACTACTGATAAAATAATAAAAAATAAGTGATGGGTTAATGAATTTGTGAGTGAAAGAAGTCATTAAATTTTTTTGTGTAATTAGATTTAAGAATAAAAATGTAACTGAATTAAATTATTGGGAATTTAATTTTAATTAAAGCTTATTAAAAAAGCTAATATATGCAAAAATGCGTATTAAAAAGTTTCAAGTATTCGGTTGCCGAATACCGAAACTTCGGTACACACTTCGACCGAAGCTTCGGTATTCGGCAAAATTGCTGCTTCGGTCAATCCCTAATTTAGATGTTATTTGAATTTAATGTACTATAAAAACCTGAATATATTCCAGAAGTATAGGTGGGGCTGAATGGGCCACTATATCATGAGTCTATATCAGTCTATATCTAGTCCACTATATCACTGGTCATGAATGGACCCACCTTTCCCTGATCATGAAAATATGATTTTTCTTTCTTTTTTTCTGATTTTCTCTTTAATATGAAACGTAACTGGCTGTCATGGATTTAGATTAAATTACTGTCTAGTTAGAATAGGTTTGTAGTGATGTCTAAAAAATAATTTGCACATTTTCACCCTACGAAATATTAGTTATTTATTAGAAACATAAGTTAAATTGTATAAATGATTAAGGTTAACTGTCCAGTTGTTGGCCACACCCATAGGCGTAGCGTCGGGGGGCACGTGCCCCCCCCCAACCTTCTGTACCCCGGCCGCCAGAACAGAAACCTTAGGGGGCGCCAAATGAAGATTTTTTTTGTCTTTACATACAAATATGTATAATGTATATGTATATATATCGAATTCGCATAAAAATGTCTCATAGCCAGAAAATCCAAAAAGAAAACTGAACCAAAGGTATTAAAATTTACAAATTTATAAAAAGATTCCTCTATAACAGAAGACTGCAAATGAATTACAAAAAAGAGCTGTTCTACAATTCCAAATGTACCATGTTTATGCCTTCTATCATTTAAATCCCTTCCTGTGTCAGGAGAATCAATAACATTTTCCAAGGTCAGTCTCCACCCCTATCTTCTGTGTGAAACTGACCCTCACCGATAATTGCCAACCGCCAACCGATTTCCCTGGGAGGGGGAGTGCAGAGGGGCCATATGCCCCGGACGCCAGAACGAAAGGCGAAGAGGGCGCCAAATGAAGATTTTGTTTGACTCTGACTTTTCTAATAAATAGATTCCAAGAAGGTAGTTCTGTTTTTTTTTAATCTCTCTCCCTGAGCAGCATTGAACTTTCTTTTTTCCCGCCTTGCTATGGGCGAGGTTGAGCGACTGTCCGGGACAATAAAAACAAACGAGAGAAGGAGTCAGGGCCGAAACTAAGGAGGGAGCGGGGGCATGCGCCCTGGGCACCACGCGAAGGCGGTGCCAGATGAAAATTTGGTTTGCCGTTTTATGCAATATATATATGTGCGTGTGAAATTTGTGTAAAAAATATTTTCTAGCCGAAAAATCAAAAAGAAAAGCTGAGTAATCTACATTAAAATTGTCAAATAGATAAAAAGATTCGCCTGCAATATACAATACAGCAAATAAATAATCCCATTCTTTTTTTTATATATAATTACTTTTTTACAGGCATATCACCATATCTGAACTTAGAGATGGTGAGGTCAGGTGACTGGCTGGGACAATAAAAACTAAGCGGTCGAATATTCACAAAATAAAAAGTAAAAACTTAATAATTTTGTTGTTGTTGTTTTGAGTCGCACATAAATTTGGAAATTAGCATTAGGTTCAGGAAAGTATCTAGACATATCAATCTATAAATAAGATGAGTGGTATAAGTGATAATTACACAAAACTGGTGTAGATAGTACAGGAAAATATTTTACAATACTGGAATTCATTTTTATGCCTATAGTAAATCGTGGTTTTTTAGTTCCTAAAATGATGTGACTCATATCACTATGACATTAAAGTGCCTCAATTGTAATAATTTGTAATGCTACAACAACATATAAAATCAGGAAAAATAAAATGTGTATACAGTAGAATCTTGTCTTAAATGAAAAAACTACATGGTTCCCAACAGAAAAATACCAACAGTTATCCCTGCTAAGACGGAAACCTGTATAAAGCGTAATTATTTCAGAATCCTTTCGATTTTTCCCCAGGTTTTAGTAAATAAATAGTTGATAAAGCTGGTTATATATTTCAATATTACGTATTTTATTGTTACGTATTTTACTGTTACGCATTTAAAATTTTAAAATAAGTCCGCTAATTGAAACTTTCGCAAATTTCTCTTTGTAAACTTACTTTGCGGAGGAAGAGGGGGGCGCCAAAATCCATGTTTGCCCCGAGTGAAAAGATAGCTAGTTTCGGCCCTGGAAGGAGTGCAAAAAGTTAAATGCTTTAGTAAAACCATTTAAAAGAAAAAAAAAGAGTATAGCATTTGCAGTGGTACAGTAAAAAATCTCGCACATGGCGCCATGGCTAATAAAGTCGTCCCTGCCTTTATCCCTCAAAATGATTTTTTCTCTTCTTTTTGTCATTTCTAGGCGTTTTGCCACCCTAGGCGGAAATTGAAAAATACCGCTCTGTCCCTTTTGGTGCAATTATTTTTTACATTACTTTTGGTGCATTATTTTGTGCATTACTTTTGGGGCAATGTTTTTTGCAACCAACTAGATCCAGTCTTAGAGAGACGAGGCGAGCTTGGGTGACTGCCCGTGATAAACAAAAAAGTGAGCCATGGCGCCCTTTTTTGTTTGGAACCCAGGGCGCCATGAATAGTAAAGCCGCAGCCGCTCCTGCTTTTACCTTATCAAATTACATTTCTCGTCCTTTTGAAACTTCTAGGTAGCTGACAATTGAAAAATGTCGGCCATGCCTTTTACTAAAATTACTTTTTTTACATCCAGATCCGACCTCAAAGGGCGCGAGGTCGGGCAACTCTCAACGGCTAAAGACTAAGGGTTGAAATATATGCAAGATAGAATAGTAAGTCCCTTTTTTAATGTTTTTTAAAGACTATTATAGCCCGGGCCAAAACTAGGGGGGGGGGGTGGTGCAGAAAGAGGATGCCCAAGGTGCCAGAACAAAGGCGAAGGGGCGCCAAATGAAGATTTTGGTTGTCGTTTCATACAAAAATGTATAAATATATATGAAATACAAGGAAACTCGCAAGCTAATGTTAAACCTATGGTAGTGTTCTTTTCAAATTTCTCGCTTGCATTTTAATATTTTAAGTTTTTTTTTTTTTTTTTTTTTCTTAGGATAGTTTAGATTGATCTTTAGCATTGCTATACTTTTAGGTTTCGAAACCGGCACTGAAAGTGAAAGTAACTTTATAAAAATAATTTGCGACCAAAATCGAAAAAGTAAACACTAACCTGGTTAGAATTCAACCTCAGCTTTTCTAAGGAAAAAAGTTAAAACTATTAATATGCAAGCGGGACAATTTAAAAAGAATCCTCCCATACGTTTAGCATTAGTGATCCAGTTTCTTCGTGTAACTAGTGTAGGCTCTTAACGCTCAGGCTAATGTTAATCCTATGGGAGTACTTATTGTGCAAATTATTAAAAACATTCATTAATCACTGTTTCAAAAGAATATGCGATAGTGTATTATACATGTGCTTTTCAGATAAATTAATGTGAAATTTATATTCACATATTTTAGGATTCTGACTTATTGAGACTTTTACAAAAACGATAAATGGCAGTGATTTTCAATTTGTAATTTTTTTAAAGATGCAATTAAATTTAAACCTCTTTAGTGTGTAGCATTTCACCCACTCGCTCTTCCACAAAAAACAAAAACGCTTTAGTTCTCAACCATCAATACGGTGCTGGCCAATCATTGATATTTGGTCAGTAGTTGTAAGTTGATCGGTAGAAGAAAATTTTTTCCTGCAAAGCTATATACTATTTTTTATAGTGTCCAGTCATCCACGTAGTTTAATTGCAGTGAGTAACATGGTCACGCAAAGAACTTCTTTGACCTCTGAACTCGTGTTTCCCTCTTGTGCAAAGTGAGATAGTAGGAGCATCTTTACCTACCGCCCCCACTCATACACACACTTGGTTTGGTCTAATCTGGTCATTTGTGGAAATGTGCTTGTAGTTAAATGTTGTTGTTATTTTTTAAACTGGTCAGGAATGAATGAACCACGCAAAAACAAGCGCGATAAAAAAGTAGGAATTTTTTTGCTGGTTTTAAATTCATGCAAGTCTGGCTTCAGAAGGACGAAAATGGAACAGAAGGTAAGAATATACAGAATTGTTTATTTTAGTAAATTAATACGTTTTCAGAAAAAAACAAAAATCCCCACTCAAAAATGTGATTATTTTTGGCACATCATAAACTCGTTTCTATTCCTATTTGCCTGAAAATTACAGATGTTTAAGTGACAGGTGCTTAAGAATCGAGTAGCGTCCTTTGTTTTCCTAACATTTTTCCTAATTCGAAGCAGCTTGATTTAAAGCGGATTACTAAATGGATCCGTCTTGTAATTGTCAGTCTTCGAATTCGGAAATCAAAAGTCCAACTTTGATGTTATTTTTAAAAAAAAATCGGAGTTTTTTAGAAAAAAAACAAACTTTATTCTATTTCATAAAAGCATCTCAATTGCAGGGCTGCCACTGCCTAATGACACTGAAAATAGTAGATTTAGTAGCCGCCAACGAAAAAAATAGTAGCATTTGTTCGAAAATAGTAGCCAAAATAGTCCTATACCCATCACTTTAAAAAAAAAGGAAAAAAAATGTATCTATAACAACTGAAGGGACTTTATGAATGTTCAGATCTTATTTCACAGTTTATCAATCAATCACTGAAATCACTCAAATCACCGAATAAAGAATAGAGTGATTTCTTCAAATGAGAAAGCAAGTTATCCAGAAAATAAGGCCCTAATGTTTCAGTTATGAAGTAAATAAGCTTGGTTCTTCAACAATAAAAATTATGTACAGCACCAGGAAACATAGTAGTAAAAACTTCTTGCAGATTACCCCCGATACTATTTTCCATCAGGCCTTTCAAATTCAAGAGTTTCTTGAACAGAAGGAAGAAAAGTTTTATTTGAGGGGCAGGGTTAGAAATAACATGTGGGATATCGTAAATCCCACACAAAAATGGAAAATCCCGCATAATAAGAAAATTCGTTTGGATGGAATCTTTAAATTTACTTCTTTCACAGGCATATGATTCGTAAGCGATTTTTTTCTTTTTTTCGTGAAAGCCACGATTTTTTTTCTTCGGAAATTCCGCAAAATCAATTCTCAAACAGCCGCGAATTTTGCCAATCGGTAAAATCGCCCCCCTAATTGAGGAAAAAATCACGAATTTTGCAATTCTTCACGGAAAGAATTGCAAATCTCCTCAAACAACAGTAAAAAATATCTTGAAATTTAACAAAGGTCGCGGAAACAAATGGCGATTATCGTCAGTCGGTCGCGGAAATATTATCGCAAATTTCGTCAAAAAATTGCGAATTTCATCTAACGATCACAAGAAAAAAAATCGCAAATTTTGTCAAATGGTCGCAGACAAAAAAACGCAAATTTGGTTCTTAAAAAAAATTGAGAATTTAACCAAATGATCGCGCAAAAAATCACGAATTTCGTAAGTAGGTCGTGAAAAAAATCACGAATTTCGTAAGTAGGTCGTGAAAAAAATCACGAATTTCGTAAGTAGGTCGTGAAAAAAATCACGAATTTTGACAAACGATCTGGAAAAGAATTGGTAATTTCGTCGAAAGATCTCTGAAACAAATAGTAACTACCATCAATCGGTCGCGGAAAATATATATCGCAAATTGAGACAAGTGGTAGCGAAAAAGAAATAAATTTCGTCAATCTGTCGTAGAAAAATTTGCGAAATTTGGCAAAGAATAGCGGAAAAAATCGCAAAATCTCCTTCAACGATAGTATAAAAAGATCTCAGAAAGAAAGAGGTATTTTCGTCAATCGATTAGGGGGAAAATCGCGAATTTTGGAATTCGTCGCGGAAAAGATCGCGAATCTCCTCAAACAACCGTTGAAAAAGTGCGTTTGGGAAGAAGACTTTACAAGCGCTTTGAAGAAAAAGATCGAATATATTCAGTAAAAATAGTCGCTTAAATCCGAAAAAAGTCGCCTGTTTTCTTGAAATGGTCACTTTTTGGCCTAAAATAGTCGGCATAGCCGCCGGATGCTTAAAATAGTCGATTTCAGTAGCATTTTAGTAGCAAGAGCAGCCCTGCAGTTGTATGTTAAGAAAAATTGGAATTTTATGAGAAATTGAGTCGGGCCGGACCGGGCCTGATTTAATTTATTTTTCCACGGGCCGTGCATGTTTTTTACTGATTTTTGTACGAGCCGGGCTTGGACATAAACTGTGAAAATAAAAACGGGCCGGGCTCGAGTGGAAGTTTTAATTTTTACGCCGAGCTGGGTCCAAGCCTTGAAATTGCGGCCCGTGCAGACCTCTAGTGTGCCTCCCCAGGGCCTTGCAAAGATGTTGTTAAAGGAGAGGTCGGTCGCCCCGGGCGCAAAATTTATGCTGCGAACCACGGTTTTATTCATTTTTTGGCCGCCGATCATTTTCCGGGGAATTTCTTTTTTTCTCTTGATCATTTTTTTTTTCCTGTCGCAAAATATCATGAACTCTCTAAGAAATGAGTGCAATTTTCCCTTATGTTATTTAGATGTTCTAAATTTTTAAATTAAAATTAAACCTCTTAAAGTTCCAAAATAAACGCGAAATATTTATTCAATAGAATTTATTTATGTTTCTGCACTTTATCAATTTTATAACACCCATCACAAAGAATTTTTTTTTGGGGGGGGGGGGGGGGGGGGGCGCAAAATTGAAAATTCGCTCGGGGCGCAGTTTCACGGCCTTGTTGCCCCCCCCCAAAATTTCTGGTCACGCTACGCCTATGGCCACACCTATTAGATTTTCCCATTTGATATAAAACTAGAATAATTGATTATATTTTGAATATGATGGGTGGAATAAATAATACCAGAAATTTACACTAAATAGTCAGGCACCAGGCAGTAAGTTCAACCCTGTTACAACTATGTCGTCTAATATTAATTTTGAAAAATATAAATTTCGTTAAATCATAATGTGTATTATCTATAATTTTTATGCTTTTTTATGTTCTTTCTTTCTTATATAATCTCATTTTGTCATTTTTCTGCTACAATTGTGTGATTTAATAATATCACTTTTGATGTTTATAAATTTTGATAAGCATTGTGTATTACTTACTATTTCAGTATGCTTTTGATTATATCTTGTCAAGTGCCATTCATTTTGTCATATTTGGTGAATAAAAGATTAATTCCGCATTTTTTCATTGAATTCCTTTAGTGGCCCATTCATTACCTTCAATGACCCATTCAGCCCCATGGGTAGGGATTAGAGTCCTGCATCGGGTCGGGTTGACCGCTTTTACCCCGACCGACCCGACCCGCGATTCGAGTCGGGTTGGTGCTATATTTTCCCGTTGCGGGTCGGGTCGGGTTGACTTTAAATTTTTTGGTGCGGGTTGGGTTCGGGTCGGGTTGGCTTTTATTGTTTCGGGTTCGGATCGGTTTCGAGTTGGCTTTTTTACACTTGCGGGTCGGGTTCGGGTTGACCCGCTTTTTTAAAAGAATGTGGAAAATATTTTTTCCCGTTAAAAACCTATACAAACCGCAGATCAAAGTTTCACAAAAGCAAAATGTGTGCCTGTCTGTTTTGTCTTTAGTCATCCTTTCACGAGTCTCCGAAATAACAAACTGCATTATGTTTTTACCGTATTTTAGAAATACAATACGCAGCAAAACGCTAAATGGTCCATTCTGTCTAATGTATCAAGTGAATAATTTAATAGTGGTGATACGCGGTGCACTATGTTAGACGGGAAAATTTTCAAAATAATAACTGCTGATAAACTAAAGGCAGGTGGCCACTTGTGTAAAACAAGGGGTTTGTTCCCTTAAAGCCGAAAAGATTTTAGCCGAAACTCATTAAGAGGGGGAAATGTAAGGGGTCATACAGGAGTTGCATAGTGTCAACGCTTAGTTCTGATTCCCTCTGAATCTGAACAAAATCACGAAGAGTTACTTCATTCTAGAAAAGAACCCTGTGCAGTTTGCTGTTGCAAATCATGTTTCGGCAGAATTTATCGTTTTATTGCTTTTTTCAACTTAGCTCAGTAGTGTTTTACTATGCATTGTATCATCTAACCAATAAAAGGGTAACCAGACAAAAAGATCTAGAAAATTGTGTCAGAATTATCTTCTCACAAAAAAAAAAAAAAAAAAAAAAAAAAGAACATAATTTAACTTTATAATCAATGATTCGTGAAACTATAAAAAAATTCTACTGAATGAAATCTATGTCGAATTACTAATTTGTACGAAATATTTTTTGAATTCTTAATTTTTAGGCGTAACTAATTTACAAATTCATAATTAGTGTCGACAATAAAGAGAGAATTATAAGCAACAGCAACAAAGTACGTGTGCTGTTTTTTTTATTGTTTTAAATTATTTTCATGACGCTTTTTTTTATTAATTTTTTTTTTTTTTTAATTTTCTGAATGCCATGTGGCTATTTTTGGAAAATATTATCTGTTTTTCTGGCGTCTCTCTATGCGTTACTCAAATTTTGTGGGCGCTTTAGCTCTTTTTAATAATTTAAAAATGTTTAATTTTTTTGTACTGTTTCCTTATTTACTGATTTGTTTCCTTTTGTTTTGTTTGCCAATTTTCACATGAAAATCATTTGAGTAATACTTTATTATTTTAAACGTTTTGACAATGAAATTGATTTTTGGCTGAAAAAATAAAATCTTCCTAAGAAAGGATTCCATGTAGTAATACTTTACTTGTTTAGTCTTTCAAAGTTAGTTGGAATTGATTAGGGAATAGGTGGAATAGCTGGCCAGTGAAATTGACACTATGGTTAAAGGAAAATATAGAATTTCATTCAAAAATTTAAAGTAAATTAATTAAATTCATTGAATACATTTGTTCTTTTTAGGTTCTATGATTAAAATTCTACTGTTTTAATTTTATGAAAATAGGCACAAAAGTAAATTTTTAAATATATTTAAATATACAATTATTGAGAAAAATAGGCGAAAATTATGCCACTAATAACACAATCATGTTGAGAAGCTTTCTGTGTACATTAAATTTAATCTATTATTTTAATCTTATTTAAATTATTTAATCGGCATTTATTTGCATTATCTACATATACATATATTTCAATGTATGTGAAAAAATATGACTATAATATTTTTGCATGTGTTTAAAATTCGGGTTTAAAAAAAGAAAAAATATATATTCTCTACTGAATATCACATCACTTTTGCATATAAAAGCATGCATTAAAGATTCCAATTTAATATACTTTATCGAAACATTTTTATTTTTCTTATTTAAGCTATGGCAACAAAAAAGAAAATGGAAGACAATTTTAAATTAAATTTATCATTTGAAATATTTATTCAAATAATGAAATATTGATATTTATGGAAATTATAAAGAAATTAAAAAGGAACCTATATCCTATTGCGCTATTTTGAATTATATTTTGTAATATAAATGATATTTTTCTTCATTTACTTTTAAGGTTGGTTGTGTTTATTACGACCAATTACCAACAGGAGGGATATGGGCCCTAAAGGGGGGGAGTGCCCTCCATGGGGGTCTTTCTAAGGGAACCTAACCCGTATTTATGCAAGGAAATCCAAGGTTCTAAGAAAACCACGAAAACTCCGAACGGTTAGGCCGACTGGCGCGATTGGATTCATTTACTTTTAAGAAAAAGTAATATTCTAGATTATTGTCCAAATTTCGATCCCAGAAAATATTAATACACAAAAATACCAGTTTAAGCCTAGTTAGTGCCCTTTTTATGGAGCCTTGAGACAATTGATACATTAAACAATTTAGTACATAAAAAAAAAAAAAACTATTTCTGCTTTTACTTTGGTTGTTTATTTTTACAAATCAATTGCTGATCATACCACAGAAGTTTTTACATTTAGTTTATACAGTTTTAATTTACACGGGAAGAGTTTTAATTCCCCCCCCCCCCTCTTATTTCTTCGCTGTTTCAGTGTCTATATACAAGAACATTATTAATGCAGTTATTTATAAATACAATTCACAAAAGCATATATTTTTATCCTTACATGTGCATATACGTCTTTTTGTTTGAAAAAAAAATCAAAGCACTTTTTCAAGTACTTTAATTTCTTATTTTGCAAGGAATAACCACAAGTATTTATAAATTATTTACTATTTTGTTATATTGAATTCATTTGTTAAAATGGTTCATTTTTACAAAAATTTTGACTAATATATATATATATATATATATATATATATATAACCATTAATTAAACATAACCTTCCACCGTCAATTATTATGAATTAAAGCTGTAAGTATTAAAAAAAAAAATTTTTAATATAAGAATTATTATGGAAGAAAAAGAAAAAAGTGGACACCGACAAAAATTGAAAAGCTTATACATATATACATACATATAAGAGCAATAGAGATCCATGTCCATTGCACATATAGTTCCAAAAGGCTTAACATTTATTTTTTTAATTTACAAAAGAGAAACATTAAGAAAATTAAAAAAGAGAATAAATATATGTAATTTAATAAATCAAAATAATCATAAAAAAATCTTTGAAAGTTATTCTAAAGACTTTATACGTATGCAGCCGTTTAAACATTTTATTCATGTAAGAGGAAATAAAAAATAAAATTTTGATAAAATTATAAATTAAGTTTCAATTTAAATTATTTTTGATTTGTCTTCTAAAGTATATTTAGACAACCAAACTATACGTTTATTTTTTCAATACACTGATAAGTATATCACTTTCCCTAAACCTATATTATGCATTGAAATGTATTTATTCAATAATGTGGTTTATCTTTTGCGCCATGTTATCCGAAACCTTAACAAAAAATTATGTAAATTATTTCATTGCGTCATATTATCCATTCGCATACATTTAACTTAATTTGGATACTAATGACGCAAAATAACCATTTACATATTAGGGTCAATCCAGTTTAAATCACCCAGGTGGTGTCGCTCGATATTTTTAATTTTCCCAATCTTTTAACAAAGATTTCTTCATAGTTTTCTGAGTTTAAAAACATGACTAAAAATTTTTTTTATCATATAGTTTTTTGGAGGGGCCATTTTTAACAAACTACACAGCCATTTTTGGGAGAAAAGCCTGTTTTACGGAAAAGGCTGTAACTGCTTTATTTTTCTACCTGTCAAGAGGAATCTAAAACCAAAATGTTCAGCATAAAATTGTCGACATTTTATGTAATTATAAAATTTTCGTTAGTCTTAAAATTGTCGACATTTTATGCAATTATAAAATTTTCATTAGACTTAAGGATCTAGACCAAAAACATGCTTAAAAACCGAAGAAATAAAAGGTCAAACCCCACATTATGCTGCCATTGTTTTTTATGAAGGAAATGAGACTCATCTTAAATATATTTTTTTTTAAAGATCTCTTATAGAACTATTCATTTTTATAAATTTCAATCCTGAAAAGTTTCTTTTTTGTACAGCTCATCAAAAACTGTGTTCAGTCTGCTTTTGGTAATTTTCACTAATTAATATCTCAAAAAGGACTGACTAAGAAATTCTGAAATCTTAGGATAATAAACATCTTTGTACTATAAAGTTAAATTGTAAATTTTATGACTGAGATTTAACTGGTTTTTCAATAACAGTTCACTAAAAATGCACCGCCCCCTCCCCACGTTCTTTTCCTTTTTGTTTTTTACCAGATACATAGCATTACAGGTACTTTTTGCTTAGGTACGCTCAAATTGACGATAAAAACAAATTTTATGCATTATTGCTTAGTTAAATAGGGCAGTGGCCTCTTTTCAAAACTTTCTTGAATGGGGGAGGGGGGGGCGGTCTTTTGATTTTATTGTGCGCATCTGAGGAGCACCTGATACAGTTTTATTCTGACATTTTTTGAAATTAGCCTAAATACTCGCGCTAAGAATTTTATAAAATATCTCGTTTGTATACGCCACTGCCCCTTGCCTTTTACGCATATTTGCCTTCCCCCCCAGGGCCGAAACTAAGGGGGGCAGAGGGGGCATGTGCCCCAGGCGCCAGAACGAAGGGGCACCAAATGAAGGATTATACATTTGGACTGGATCATTTTCTTCTGATTGACTGACGGCTTTTATTATTATGAAACAGCCATTATAAATGAAGTGTTAGGTGAAGATGAAAGAGCAGTCGTAAAAAGTTAGAACTCTGATTTTCTGGTCAGAATGGGAAGAAAAAAAATGGCCATAATTTTTTTTGTCAAAAAAAAAAAAAAAAAAAAAAAAAAAAATATGGCCATTAAAAAATTATGGCCATTTTTTTTCCCATTCTGACCAGAAAATCAGAGGTCTAACTTTTTACGACTGCTCTTTCATCTTCACCTAACACTTCATTTATAATGGCTGTTTCATAATAATAGAAGCCGTCAGTCCATCAGAAGAAAATAACTCGGTGAAAGCGGAAACTCGGTTAAGCAGGACTCGGATAATCGGGATTCTGACTGTATATTTCATTTAAAAAATGATCTTTAGAATATTTTTTTGGGTGTTCAGAGGGGGCTAATGACCCCCGTGACATCCGCCATTGTAGATTAAGTAGTTCAGTATTACATATTTTATGCTTACATATTTTAAATTTTAAAATAAGTCGGCGATTAGAAAATTAGTAAAATTCTCTTTGTAAATATGGTTTGCGGAAGAGAGGTGGGGGGGGGTTGCCAAAATTCACGTTTGCCCCGGGTGCAAAAAAGGCTAGTTTCGGACCTGTTCCCCCCCCCCCCCTACCCCCTCCAACACACACACACAAAAAATACCGATTATATGAATCACTAATTAATCAACTTTATGCAACGTTAGCAACTTTTATGAATCAAATCTAATAATCTTCCATAAGGTAAGAGTTATTCGAAAAGAAAAAAAAAACAGTATGTCTTTTGCATTTCAGTAAGGAGAAAGAAATAGTGACCTTCGTGACCTCGGAGATAAGGGTTTGACTGGGGTGTGGAGAACAGAGACAGGGTTGAGAGGGAGGGTGAAAAGGAAATAGGAAACTGGATTCCTTATCTCAGTTCAGTATTTTAATTTTTAACAGTCCCCTGTAGGTTTCGGCTAGAATTTTTTCGGCTTTAAAGGAAGTCACGAAACAAGGGTGCATCGTTATAAGTGGAACTTTTGAAACCGCAACTAATTTTAAAGCATATTTAAAGATTAGATTTTTAGTTTTATACCATTTAGAGTCCTGCATCGGGTAGGGTTTTACTATTGTTGAATATTAAAGAATATAGATTTGTTCATTCTTCTATGTAAAATATAAAAATGGTATTAGAGAATTAAAGGTCTGCACGGGCTTGAATTTCCAGGCACGGGAACGGCCTACCCCGCCCGGTCCCGTCCCGTGTAAAACTTAAAAGTCCGGCCCTAGTGCGGCAGGGCCCGTTTATAATTTTATCGGCTTCGTCTAAATATTTATATCGGGCCGGTAGACCCGCTTAATTGTAGTTATCGGCGCGGCCTGGCAGGCCGTTCACTTTTTTTTGCCGCCTCGGCCCGTTGAAAAAACTGTCCTAATAAAGCGGCCTGGCAGGCCGTTCACTTTTTTTGCCGCCTCGGCCCGTTGAAAAAACTGTCCTAATAAAGCGGCCTGGCCAGTTTGAAATTTTGCCGCCCCGCCGCGGCCCTCGAGCCGGACCGGCGCAGAACTTTATTAGATATACAATTATAGATTATTTTCATAACGGTATTAAATATGATTTGCTTTCCTTACATTGCGGGTTCGGGTCGGGTTGCGGGTTGCCTGAAATTATTTTTGCGGGTTCGGGTCGTGTTGCGGGTTGCCGAAAATTATTTTTGCGGGTTCGGGTCGGGTTGCGGGTTGCCGAAAATTATTTTTGCGGGTTCGGGTCCGGTTGCGGGTTGACTTAAAATGGAATTTGCGGGTTCGGGTCGGGTACCGCGCAGGACTCTAGTGGGGATGAATGGGCCAAATTTCTATATTTTTATTTTCTATTATCATTCATTATAGACATTTTCTAATCCAATTTTTATGACTTTTTTATATAACTAAATAAGTAAAGTAACTGAAAAGCCAATTCTGAACAACAACAACAACAACAAAAAAAAATAAAATAAAAACCAAAAATTAGTCCATTCATTACCACTCTCCCCTATTTGTTGCTGCATTATGATGCTTTGCAGTCATTTTAAATCTCCCATTTTCTTTCGTTCTCTGCGTAGTTTACTTTGTCTATGACTGGAACTTTTGACTTTATAACATGCAGAACCCCTGATTTATGACATTAATTTAAAAATATATATATTACCCCAAGTTTCATGTACAGTTGAAATATGTAATTTCAAAGATATTTCAAATCTATATCAGGCAAAAAGAGGCATAGTGATAAAACGTTGGGAAATCTTGTTTTCTTAATTTTCTCATTATTTAAATTTAACTTGAAGGCAGAAGCATTATTATAAATTTCTTACATGATTTTAAGACACTATTAGTGTCTTTATCACTCTACCACAACTGTTTGATGGAAAAGTGGCCCGATTTATTATTCTCGTACAAGGTAAAGCTGGCACAGTTACACCCCGCCCAGACTGTGCTGTTATCGAACGAGTTCTGAACGAACAATGATTTATATTAAAAATATAGCTGACTCAATAAATAGTATCGTGAAAAAATTCTTGACCTCAGATTATGTGTTCTATTTCATTACTTTGTATTCAGTTGAAATTTTATTGCAAAAGTTTGAAGTTCACAAATGTACTACTGTTAAAGCTCAAATCCAAATAGTTACTAGTTAGTAGTAGTAAATAGTTACCAAATAGTTATAGGTTACTCAAATCCAAAGAGGCTACTTTCTGACACATTTTTAAATTAATTTTTGTTCGGAAACGCATGAAATTGGGAGGTATTGTTACACGGTAACTATGTAACCGAAAGACGTTTTCCATTTTTTGGTAAACACAGAAGATCTTTCAGAAAATACTGTCAAAGTGGGCGTTTTGAATCGAATTTCCAACGCGACGCCGCGAGAAAGGAGAAATACCGGGCGTTACGTGACCACAATTGCTTATAGCTTGATAAGATACGTAATTAAAAAAAAAAAAAATGTAAATCTCATTTCGATTCCAAATTATTTCAATAGTCAAGTCAGATCTGCAAATTTTATGCTTTACGTTTAAAAATGATGCAGAAAATGTGTCAAAGTTTCGCGTTGTTGAGCAGGGGATTTGAAAACCACCTTACCTTAAAAGTAATTTTATTTAAAATTTATGGGATATTTCTCCCCTCCCCCTCCCCTTCATACTAATGGTTTAAAGTAAATTTTTATTGTCAGTCGTTTTAGAAAAGGAAGGTAGCTTAATATTGTCTGTAAATCTCTTCAGCACATTGATAAAATATGCATCTCAAGACATTAGAGCATATTTTTCATACCAGTTGTTAAATTTTGTAAGTCCCAAATATGAGCTAATAAATCAGTGATAAACTAAGGTGCTTGATAATGGAGGAATTCAGATTTAATCTCATAACTTGTTATCCGATTATAAAGCACCCAAACTTAAAAACCATCTCTTAAATGCATGTCAATCCTTAATTTAAAGCGGTTCTCCCCCCCCCCCCCCCCCCGTCTCTCTCTCTCTCGAGAAAGAAAATCCCCGCTCAACAACGCGAAACTTTGACATATTTTCGAACTCATTTTCCAATAAATGAATTACAGCTTGAGTTATAGGTGATTGATTTCTCATTTTCACAAGATGTCATCCCCCCCCCCCCCCCCTGCATTGTTGCGTCCGGAAATTCGGTTCAAAACGCCAACTTTGAAACTGTCAATTTCATGCGTTCGAGAACAAAAATGAATTGAAAAATGCGTCAGAAAGTAACAAGTTCGGTTTGAGAACAGCCTTAAATGAAAAATTAAGATTTCCAGAGTGAAAGATGCTTTGTGCTCCCCATCTCTGGAATTTGTGGTGATGTCTTGTATAGTTCATTTTGAAGCAGTGGTGGTGAAGCAGGTGAAAAAAAGGTCTCTTCAATTAACTTTATAATAAATAAGGACTTCACTTTGTATACTGAAATGTGAAAACAAAAATATAGGGTGCTATCCAACATGCACTCTAAAAAAAGTGTAAAAATTAAAATCACAAAAACAAAAAATATACTCGAAGTTTTGGTTTATATTTAAAACGATCATCAGGAGGAGTGTTTTGATATAGCTACGATAATGTAACATGTAAATAATTTTTTGCCGTTTTGTATTTAAGAAAATGAACTCCTGAAGGAAAATATTCTGATGTAATCAAACACCATATAACTTTTGGTATAACGAATACACCCAGAATTATTTTTGGTGTTCCATTACATCACTTTTGGTGTGAAGTACCTGCCACCATTTTTGGTATATAGTTACTTGTTTTTTACAGTGCTTTAAAATATGGCGTTTAGATACAAGAATAATAGAAAATAACTACATAGATGAAACAGATTTTCTGAAAAAGGCTGAATGAAGTCATTTTTTTTTTCCATTTTTCACTTAATTTTGAAAAACATTGATGATGGACAATCTTACCAAGTTTCAATTCGTCAAAATTAAAATTAGCCGAAATAATTAATGCATTTAAAAATGTTAACGTATTTTCCAATTTTAATCCAGTTGTAGAAGAATTTTATATGAGCATGCATACATATATTCTACATACATAGAAATGTAGAAGTGCTATAAAATTACAAAAATGAATTCATTTTTTCATTAATTTTAAGGAATTTGGGTTTGAAAATATTGACATTGTATAAGGCAGGGATACCAAGCAAGCAAAATTTGGGGCCTATTTAGGGCCTCATCTCAAAAATCCATTTAATAAAATAGGCCCCTTCACAAAATTCCTTTTCGTAAAACATGTCCCTCCACAAAATTTGATTCCATAAAAACGTACTCTTCATTAATTATTTTTATTTTGTTAGGTTTTAAAATGTATAACTTGTAAACAAGTTCACAAAAAGAAAAAAATAAAATAAAAAAATCTTTAGCAATAGGACTTCAACAAGCTATTATTAATAAATGCTTGGTTCGAATTTGAATAACAGAATTTCATCTTTCATTACAAAATGGTATTTTTCACAAAAATATAATAAATTTCACAAAATTAATTTTTACTTTTCATAAGATGGGCCCCAAGGAGAAAAAAAAAAAAAAAAAAACGTGGATCGACCTCTGTATAAGGATACTTCGGTATTAGTGTTTGGTGCAAGTAAAGGGAAAAACCCTTGACGGGTTAAAAGTTTCTGACGCAGCACTTTATCTTATGCTCTAAGAATTTTAAATATGGAACTTAAAAATACTGATATCAAATTTTGAGTGACGTTATGCTATTTCTTAAAAAATATATTTGTATTTATTTCATCATTTTATTTTTGTTTTATTTATAATCGCATGTGCAAAAGTTATGTTCAACATGAAAAGCTGCATAAAATTTTATTCGCTGTTGCTTTATCATTTACATCTCTCATAAATTCAAAATATGAGTTTTAAAAGATATGATATAAAATTTAAGTGACGCCTTGATGTGACTTTAAAAGGTTTGTTTTAAAATTCAATTTAAATTATTTTTGACTTGGTTAAAATATTTTTTTACATCTACACAATACTTTTAATTTTCCAATTCACTGTTAAATGTATCACTTTCATTGAATCTATACTATGCATTGAAATGTATTTATTTCAATAAATTGATTTATCTTTTGTGTCACGCTATTCAAAATTGTAAATAAGATTTATGTAAATGGTTTCTTTGCGTCATTGTGTCCAAACTACGTGAAATGTATGAAAAAGGATAGTTTGACGCAAATAAACCATTTACATAACTCTTACTCACAATTTTGAATAGTGTGACACAAAAGATAAATCAATTTATTGACATAAATACATTTCAATGCATAGTATAGATTCAATGAAAGTGATATATTTAACAGTGAATTGGAAAATTAAAAGTATTGTGTAGATGTAAAAAAATATTTTAACCAAGTCAAAAATAATTTAAATTGAATTTTAAAACAAACCTTTTAAAGTCACATCAAGGCGTCACTTAAATTTTATATCATATCTTTTAAAACTCATATTTTGAATTTATGAGAGATGTAAATGATAAAGCAACAGCGAATAAAATTTTATGCAGCTTTTCACGTTGAACATAATTTTTGCACATGCGATTATAAATAAAACAAAAATAAAATGATGAAATAAATACAAATATATTTTTTAAGAAATAGCATAACGTCACTCAAAATTTGATATCAGTATTTTTAAGTTCCATATTTAAAATTCTTAGAGCATAAGATAAAGTGCTGCGCCAGAAACTTTTAACCCGTCAAGGGTTTTTGCATTGATATCATCACTTTTTTGAGGTTAGTGATAAAATGATTTAAAAAAAGATACTTATGGGATTTAATGTAGATTTAATTTTTACTATTTTATTACAATTTTCCTTATAGCAGTTTGTATATAAAAACAAGTGGGTAAGTATAATCTCAGATCGCACAGAGGGTTTCATTTGATATTCCATTAAAAACACTTTATCCTTAAATTAATAAATCCAAAATGTTAATTTATAATTATTAAATCCTTACATAGATGGTGCACCAATAGTTCCAATTTTCATGGGGCAGGGAACGCACTCTTTTAAACAAACCACCTTCCAATTGAAGTCATCAAAAACCAAGTTGAGTAAGCCAGACACCGTTGTGTTGTTTGACAAACAGCAGTCTCATGTCCCCTCCTTCCCCCCTTTTTCAAAATTTTTCAGACCAGTACCTAAGAATGGAACCGAAATAATTTTTTCTCTTCAGAAATTACGATAAAATAATAGTATGCAGTACTCATAAATTTACTTTAATGCTATATAGGGTGATTATTAAGTTAATTATAACGTTTGGAATCTGTTGCATTGATGTCCGAAAGGTAGTTTCTGAGTTATGGAAGCTGGACCCATAAGGCGCCATAGAGGGGCGAAGCCCGCTAGTGTCTATCATAATTATATCTGCCACGTGGACTAATTGCGATATTTAATCAAAATAGTCCCCCCCCCCCCTCCTCATCCCCGGAAATATAACAAATACAAAATGTGTCTTTATAAACCTATCGTCAAATAGGTTTTTATTTCTTTTTCCCTAAAAAAAAAACAAACATGATTTTTATATCCGTAACGTAAATAGCGGACGAAGCCCGCTAGTTCCTATCATAATATATATTTTTAATAATTTTATATAGTCTATAATAAAAATCAGACTTAAAATAGTCTAGTTCCATGAGTACTTGTAGTATCAGTTACATGCTACGATTTTTGGATACCAGTATTTTAGAACGGGAAAATGTGACTTATTTTATCGGAGATATCTCATTAATTGAATAAGGCGAAGCAAACTTTTTGAAAAAAAGGTGGCCAACAAGCATAGCAGTTATCAGCTATGTGACTTTGTGCTAAAGTCCTTTAATTTGATCTGCTTTAAAAAGATTAAGGAAGATTGAATTATAGTTGAACCTGGATTAACCGGGCTTCGATTAATCGAGGTTTCTGTTAACCGAGCCAATAACAAAGTCTGATTTTTTCCCCTTTTGAATGAGCCTTAAAAATGACCACAGTTTTTAGCTCACTGTCCGTGCTATACAGGCCCTTCTGCCCCCAAAAGCAATCAACTCCAAAGAAACATTGGACCCTGTGAAGTCAACAGCGAACAGTGCTTTGTTTCCAGTGGCTGTGTGAACTTTCGTAAATTTTTCAATTTGCTTTTTAAAATTTACTACTGGTAGTTAATTTTCTTTTTAAATTTGTTAAGCTGTGAAACAGAACTTTACATATATTTATTTTTATTATTTAAAAAACGTTCTATATTTTTTTTAAAAAGAGATGTTAAATTCGCAAGCACGGCGAGTTTTTACACACATTTTCTATTAACCGAGATTTCCGATTCCGATTTACTAACAGTCCCAATTAGCTCGGATAATCGAGGCTGCTCTGTATAATTAAAAAATCAATGGCGATCTTACTGTAAACGGGTTTCCCTTTTACTGAGGGATTTCAAGACCGAATCAGCTGATGTTAGTTGCTGTTTCCGTGCTTGATTAAATAAGATTAGTTAACATTTGAAAATTACCAAATATAAAAGGAACTAAGTCAACAGTCTTTGCATTATGGTATTTTTTAACAACGCTATAAGAAAATGATTTTAAATAAGAGATTTTAAATGTAACGTTTTAAATCTGACATAATTTTCACCAAACTTTCCTTTCTCTTTGTAACATTCAACTGAAAATATTTTTATTATTCGAAAGATAATATTATTATTTGCGCTACCTTAAAATTGGCAACTATAGTTAAAAATATCATCTCGAAATTTGAAATAAATCTCTCATATAAATATATTTTTTAATTTAAACTGTTTTGCAATATTATTATTTGGCCACTTTGGCCAATATGACATAATTTCCTCGATTTACGACTTTTAACACATATCAATGAATTTATTATTTAAAAATTTTCTTTTTCTTTTAATATTCACGTGTAAATATAATTTTTATGACGTAATTTTCAATGTTTTCCTGCATTTAATGCGTAATCATTTAATTCTAATTTGAAAATAATTGATTATTTTATAATTTTCTTTCATTTTAAGTAAGCATGTGTAAAAACAATTTTTATGACGTAATGTTTAATATTTTCCTGCTTTTAACACGTTATCATTTAATTCTAATTTAAAAGGATTTTTTTTCTGTTTATAATAGTCACGTGTGAATAAATTTTTAATTTAAAGGATATATTATTCTTTGTGCTGTTTTAACAATTGGCATCAATTTAAAATAACCTTTTTTAAAATATGTAAAAAATATCTCTGGAAATTCTGAAAATTTTAATTTAAAATTGAAATAAACCGTCAAAAAATTAGGCAAGTTAAAAATAATAAATGCACACTGCAAACTTCGAGTTTCTATTGAATGATTAAATTGAATGAAAATGATTAAATTCCCATGTATATTTTTTTTTCCTATGAGACTTTTTTAATGAGACAATTTTATCCAGATTTAACATTAAATATCTCTTAAAATAATTCTTCGATTTAAAAACTGTCTACTTCAACGTTTTTATCAGACATTTCTCTATAATACTACCCATTTTAATATTTTTGTATGCAGTAATTTTCTTAATATTTGCGAAATAGACCTCTAGTCACAAGGATTCTTTCAAAGCGGCGAAGAGCGTTAGTTTTTTTTTTTCCGAATAAGAGACAAAATGTAGTAAGCAATTGCGTCAAAAGATGGCGACACCAGAATTCTGATATGCTTATTATGTAAACTGTAAATATTGTAAAGTTAAATAAAAACAATTGTCTCGGGGTTATCAAACTTCATTGTTATTTATAAATAAAACATTTCAACTAAATTATTTATTATAAAAGAATTATTACATCACAATAGTTTTTATGCAAGGAAAATAATAATTATAATAATAATAATACTATCGGTGTCAGTGATTATATATTGATTGACCGTCATAATAATAAAAAATGATATTATAAAAAGAAGAGCTGAAATGAATTATTTTTTTTACGTTTCTGATCGTGTGATTTACATTCAAATAATAATTATTAATTTATATTTTTTGTAAAGTGATTGAAATTAAATATATTTATAAAATTTGCCAAGAAATAATCATCATCAAATTGGCGTCATTATAATTGTAATTTTATTTAACTTAATAGCAATTAAAAAATTACAAAGGAACTGAGAATAATGGTCAACTAACAGACTTAAAACATTCACATGCGAAAACAAGTACCAGGGAGTATCGAACTGCCTATCTTAAGATCAGTAGACGACGGCCCTTAACCACTCAGCCACTGGGAAGACAAAATTTTTCTCCCCAAAAGTGGTTAAAAAGAAAGCACGTGTATGAATACAGTGTCATGCATTTTCGGTGAAATTTCCATAAAATGGCGAAGAAATATAGTCCGATTTTTCATGCACATTATAAAACGAACAAGAGTCTTGCTGGAAACAAGTAAATTGTTATTTGGTTCATCTGAAACATATTTATTTGATTTTTAAAAAATCGCCCGTGTCATTTTCGAGAGAAAAAAAAATCGAATTATTTAACGAACGAGAGTTTTCCCAGAAAAAAGAAAAGTGTTATTCACCTCGCCTTAATCACATTTATATTATGTATCAATTTTAAGATAATCGTTAGAACCGCTTTCGAGATTTTCAAATTAGGAATTTCCTCTATCATACCAACGTTTTCACTTTAAAAATGGCTATTTAGATCTCAAAATATACTGCACGTAGAAATGTAAAAATTTCAGTATACGATTAGACTGCAGATATAAGACTGTTCTAGAAAATTCAGAACAATAAGACCTATATCTGCTGAGTTATTAAAAGGCGGCTTTTCGCGTTTTCTTTGATGTCGAGTTAGCTGTATATATGAGTTCCGCCATCTACGAATTCTATGATACGATACGATACGATTTTAGGCTTAAGGCTGCGTCACTCGGAATACTACCATCTTCCATGATCCGCCATCTACGAATTCTATGATACGATACGATACGATTTTAGGCTTAAGGCTGCGTCACTCGGAATACTACCGTCTTCCATGATCTGCACCGTTTAAAATGCATAACACTGGATTCGGCGTTATAACACGAGATGATATATTTAATATTTGTCAATTTTGGAGATGTTTCAACACCGACTTTGTATCGTAGTTTTTACTGCGTGGCTGATCGGTTGCACCTTGCATTGAAGGAGAAAACTTAAAATATTTGAATCGGGTTAGGGTGTCGTCTTCAGTGATTTTGCTTGAGAGATAACTTTAATCCATTTTGCTCCGACAATATTTTAAAGTACCATTTAAAAAAAAAATGTTTATGAAATTTATTTAACGCATTGATTTGGTTGTAATAGAATTTAGGATAAGTCGAGATTCGTAAATTTAACCCTTAAATGTCTGGTGTTGCTTTTCGGCAACATACCCAATTTAGGCTCTAAAATACTATTAGAATAATATTGAAGCTATAATGCCTAATGTTGCCAATAAAATACATTCTGAAAATATTATTAAATCAATTTTCAACATTTAGGTGGCAGCACTTGTGCTGTTTAAGAATAAAGATATTTATTTTTTCAAATGTTGCTATTTGTTCTTTTTGTTTTGTTTGGAAGCTTGCGAAATACCCTATTTTCTTCTGCAGTGAGCAAGTAAAATTTATTTCTTATTATAGTTCGTAAAATTCTTGTGTGTTTAATATTATAGAATTTTATCAAGGGAAATTATTTTTTCAATTAAACACCAGTATTGCCGATTAGTAACAGAGTAAAACAAAGTTAGATCCAAGACGGTTTTACTCTGTTTTTAGAAGACATTACGACAACGTTTTCCTGATGATGAAAGTCACAGATGATGACCAAAACGTTGAATATCTTAACTGTATTTTAATGTTTGTATAGTTTTTAGACTTTGCAACAGTTTATACACCGTTTAGTAAACTTGTGATGTTTATTTTCACGTTTATATGTTTTATTTTCTTAAATTACTTGTTATAATCTCAATAGTTGTGCAACACATTTGGGTGTTTTTGGAAAAACAAGTGAATGCAGAATAGTTAGTAAGGGGGCTCTCGAGATCAATCGATCCCCGAATGAAATAAAACTCTCCTGGACATGGATAAGACGATTTTTATATTTTATTCTACAACTTCCCCCTGAAAATCCCTCGAACTTGTTTCTGTTTACGCTTCTGTTTTTTTTTTTATGCAACAGTAAAAAAATGCGTTATTGCTGTTCTCAAATCCAAACTCTGAGCCCGATTAAGCCACGGAGCCCCAGGTATTTATTTGGGATGATG
Organism: Maratus speciosus; assembly: GCA_963932465.1. NCBI lineage: Eukaryota > Metazoa > Arthropoda > Arachnida > Araneae > Salticidae > Maratus > Maratus speciosus. The sequence goes on along the minus strand of OZ010796.1, from coordinate 545,145,891 downwards.
GTTTTATGTTTTTCGTTTTCCCTGCAGTTTTAAACTGCTGTATCCGCGAGAAAAAGGTCATAATTACTTGTACAAATTCGATAATACAATGATGGCAACGTGGAATTTAATTCCAGAGCTATTCGAAAAACTTGGCACATGCCATTTTAACAATACTTCCGTCTATCTGCTTTCGAGTTATTATTTCCGCAAATGAATATTAAAAAAAAAAAAACTCAAATAGAAAGCATTTGTTACTTGACTCAAAGTTTAGCTTGCATTATGTCAAAAGTAGTCATATTAACTATTTTTCACCCAAGATGCAACAGAAAATTCGTATTCTTTTTTATTACTTTCTCAAATGCAGTTGTTTCTTTAACGGAATGCAGTACCTATATTACCCACATTTTTTAAATCCCAATAAAATTGTTTCAAGGATTTTCATAATTTTTTTGATCCGTCAAATTTCTTTAAGTTGGCTCCTCATGATCATGTAAAATGTAAAAAAAAAAAAAAAAAAAAAAAATACACGTGAATTTTAAACTTTCACCAACCCTGCCCTATTCAATTGTAATACAGTCGTCCCTGTTTAAACGAATAGTGACGGTTCCAGAAATTATATTCGATTAACCGGGGTATTTGATTAAACGGGGAATCATAACTGTAATATTTAATGCGTAATAAAAAGGCAAAATAACCATATACGGTATATTTAATTAACAGAATAACATAAACTAAAATAAATACAAACGCTAATATAAAGTAAATACGTATTAATTTAATGTCAGTATATACATTTATATGGTTTACATCACACTTAATGCAGCTCGTTTGAATTTGGTCAAAACTTTGCTACTTCTAATTTACGTTACTTATAACTTATACTGCCTTAAAAAAAATCGTTTAAAGTGGTTTTTTTAAGTGGAATTTTAAAGGAGTAAATATCGAGTTATTTTTCGAATGAGTGCGAAATATCACAACTACTATCTCGAGTCTCGAAGTGACGGCGCATTGCCATTAAAGCCTGGTTAGCAGCAAGAAGTGATGGTGGAGAGATCAAGGTGGGGAAATCATTTGACTTGCCCATTATACACCTGCTGGCCGAAATCATTGCTGGAAGAACTGAAAATTTTTCAGCGTAAAGGAACCGAAAATGACAAAAGGTGGAAGGGAATTCCAGTTGAAATGTGCTTTTCGCGCCTGTTATCAAACATCGGTCGGTCGCGCAGTTGTTATTCGATTAAGCGGGTACGTTTGTAAAAGGTTCTTGGTTTAAGCGGGGAAAAATAACATAGAACCGATCGGGAATAAATTCGGTTCCGGAGGATTCTGTTCGAATAAGCGAGGTATTCGATTATCCGTGACCCGATTAAGTGGGGAGGACTGTACTTGCAAATTTCTATGAATTTATTATTAACCCGGGAGAACTCGCTGCATGAGATTTTCTCTCACAGTCGTACTTTTTTAAGACTCTTATTTAAATCATTTTTCATTTTAATTAAAATTTCAAAATGTTTTACAATTATTTTACCTATTTTGTGAATAAAAGTACTAAGCCAACAGGGGCGTCGCCATGGGGGGGGGGGGGGGGGTATGGGGGGAGCCTCCCCCCCAATATATGTGAAGTTGGGAAATTTGAGCTTAGAGTTGAGAAATTCTAGATTTTTGAAACATTTTCTTTTTTTAAATTAATATAGTAAAAAAATTAGGAAATTTTTATTGTTTTGGTGATTATGTTTCTGAGTACTGTAACAGTAAACAAGTTAAATTATCAAAAGAAATACAAATCGAAATTGGCCACACTCAACTTATCATTGTGTTTTTCAGTTATACAAAAATATTATACATCTACCAGTCCTAAATTTCTTTACTCCAGTCCATCAATAGTCTGACTATCCAGCTCCTGTATTTCCTCCAAAACTTTGTTCCTTTCTCAAAAATTTCCCCCTACCTCTCCTTCTCCTCCCAAAAGAGAATCCAGCTATTTTAATCCAAAAGGATTGTATCTTCTTTTGAAAATTGGAGATCACTTGTAGCACAACAGAAAGGAATGTAGTCACCTACTTGAAACACAGCTGGGCAAGAAGATTTGGTGAGTTTTCACAAATTGCACTAATTTTTTAACTAATTTCGCGATTTTTGGACAACATTTTACTCATTCTCGTGATTTTTTACCTCAAGAATTAGTTAACCCTTTGCAAGTTCGATCAAATTTCATGCAACAGTTTTTGAGAGATAACTATTACTAAAATCATGTAAAACGGGAAAATGCACCACAGCAGCGCCACCTTTTGGGCGATATACACCAAAAAACTAATCAGCATTAATTTTTATCAAGATATAACAAAATCTGAAGTTTTATTAAATCCCGCGGATTAGTTCTTAAGATAGAGCACCCACAAAATTTGTGTCACATACACACAGACAGACATTTTCTAAAAACAGTCAAATCGTGTTCAGTACCTGCATGTTTGTTTTTAGGGCTCCGTACTTGAAAAGTAAAAACGGAACCATTATAAGATCACTCCTGTGTCTGTCCGTCTGTCACAGCCATTTTACTCGTAAACTATGGAACGGGGAAAGTTCAAATTCGGGGAAGTAATAAAGATCATTGACCCACATATTTTCAGATCAATAAACATTCATAAATATATTTAGTAAAAACGTAGAGGGGCTAATTATGCTACTTGAAAAAAAAAAATGTTTTCTTTGTATGTCATGTGGGGTATCCTGTCAAAGCTTTTGTAACGCTGAACTCAAAAATACATTCCTTTTAATTTTAGGTATTATATTTTCAAAGATATTGTTGAAAATGTAACGCAAAAATATGTTCTCCCCATCTAATTCCAAATCTACTGAAACTAAAATTATGAAAAAATTAGAGGTAGTAGACGTAATATAAACCTTGCCAGAAAATTATAGCGATTACCCTAGGTCACATAGTTTTTGAGTAATTAGCATTTTTCTGTTATACACAAATTTCGATTTACGGGCATTCAGAAAAATTGTTGAGCATCGCTGAATATACCTATCGTTGCAGAAGAATAAAAGCATTATTGATAATGATTTTCGAAAAAAATCATCGGTAATTAGCCGAGATATTAACCCTTAAAGGTACGGTCAGTTTGGACATACACAAGGACAGGGGCGGCGTACTCTATACCTAGTTAACAACTTTTAATGATATATATGTGTAATGTAATGTCCAGTAATAGTATAAAAGCAATAAACGTCAAATAGTTAAAAACATACTAATTTAAGGGGTCTCGGAACTCAAAGTGGAAAAAATGAAAAAAAAGACCATTTTCAACATTTAATGTCTTAATATGTATATGATTTTAAAACACAATTTGAATTTGGATGAAAGATATAAGTATGTTCTTTCGTTTCAAGTATTACAAAAATTGCAAGATACCGAATTAGTATTTATAGGGGGCTCGAAACTGTTAGATATTTGTCGAACAAAAAATTGGCACAACAGTTTACGCGCAGGATTACAAAATAACTATTGCAACTAGAATGAAAATTGCGGTGCTTACTTATACTTCAGATTGTAATAATTTCCCTGAACTTAAATAAATTTGTATTTAAAGCATTTTTATATTTTTAATGCAATGTTGCATTTAGCTAATACAAAATTTTGAAAATTTCAACAGTAAAATCACATAAAAAATATTTTTTTGAACAATAAAAAGGAAATTTTAGGTTCAGTTTATACAGACTAACATGAAATATATATTTTGAAAATTTCATAAAAAAATATCCAGAAATTTTTGAGGTATCCTCCGCGTTATGCCCAAAAAATGCCATTTGGAAAATGACTTTAAAGTTTCGGAAACGCCGCTTCAGCTATTGAGCGGGTATAATTCTAAAAGCCAAAACTTCTGTTCTAATGGGAATTTCAAGGAAACAATTATATCAAAATATTAAGAAAAGATAGGAGTTTAACATCTAAAAAAATTAAAATTTCTTAAATTTTGAAGCTTTAAAGAGTCCTGCGACCACTTAATCCTTTCCGGCACGGAGTAATTCTATTTATAAATTTATGAAATAATGGACTGACACCAGAATTTATAAACGAATTTATTAGAAAATGCGAACTTGCTTATTTTCACGTACATGATTAAAGGAAAATTTTAATTAAATATTCTTGGTGCCGTTTGTCTGTTTTGGAATTAAAATTAGGTGTCCGTTTTTTAAGGGCATCGCCCTCGAAAGATTTAATTAGAATGAATCGCATAAATACTGTGGGATTCGCGATAGTGTGCATTGATTGTATCTCTCAATACGCCTCGAGTGACTTTAAAAGTTAATTAAACACCTATCTGGAATAACGCGGCACTGACCAAGACGGCGTTGCAACTTTGAGACCTCAATTCGAAGCGCGCTTAGCACAATGCCAAATTTAAACTTTGAACAAAGGTCTTGTTTTAGCTACACTGTAGAAATAAAGGATATTACTATGCTGAATTTAGTTTCATGAAATTCCAAATGGAGTTTAACTATGCACTGCTTTTATTGTCAGTACCGAATTAAGTTCATCATAAACAGATTAGGATAATATTAAAAAAAGAGTTATACGAATAGCTATATTTGATATTATTTAAGTTCCATATCTCTTTGAACTTTCATGGTATACCCATTTACACTTTTCTAATATATACAGTTACACCCAACCCTACGTTGTGTAGTTTTTTACAAAGTCTTAGTATTCTTTTAGCAACGGGTTTTTATTTTTTTAAATAATACAAATACAAATTCATACATTTATTCTACGGAACCCTCTGTGCGCGAGTAATGCGCGCACTTGACCGTTTATTTATTAAACAAATCAATAATTAGAATTTTTATGTTTCTAGTTTCAAAATATTTCTTTAGAAAGGAATTTTTTATGCATAAGTTTCATTATTATTATTATACACGTTGTGCATATCACTTCAGTTGAAAATTGAAGGAATTTGTTTCGAGTTGGGAAATTTTCGAATTCCCCCCCCCCCCCCCCCCCCCCCGGAAATAATATCTGTAGCTACGCCCCTGTAAGCCAACCAAAAAAAGTTTGTTATATGAAGGTAAAGTAAAAGAAAAGCAATTGAGCATTCTCACTAGCGAGTTCTTCCGGGTTAAAAATGAGCGTCATTGAATCACCTTCACGTTATTAGGTGTGGAAAATAAAGAATTTTTTGAACTCGCATCAGTTTATTTATAGCTGAGAGGAAGAAGGATAGACATTCAAAATTAAAATTCCTCGTCTTAATTGTATATATTTAACTATCAAGCACCTGTCATTTTTCTCGTTTTGTAGTGTGACCTTCCCGTCACTGTACAAGATGGTCTTGACCTTGGAAGCAGGATACAAACAACCTCTCTGTTTTACTTTCGATTCAGAGGTAAATTTATGTAAGGTTTATTACGGAAGGAAGTCCAAACCAAGCTTCTTGGTAATGAATGATACAGCATCGCGCTTGAAGCTTCCTGAATCTAAAACGCGCAGTTAACAATGTTATGTAAGAGCTAGGTGTAGCTGTCGATCTGTAAAGATTGGGTGTGCGCTCCATAAATTTTTCACGTGAGCTCGGAAATAGAAATTTTGTTGTTGTTAAATTTACAATCCAAATTTTAAAAGAAAATGTTTTTAGCGTTTTGTACATGAAAAGGGTAAAAACGGAACCCTTAAAATCTCGCTTTGGAAATCCCGATTACGGAAAATCTTGTATATAATAATCAATCTTGTATAAATAAATCAACATATAATAATTTATTTTCGGATTGTTTTCCCTTTCTGTCTGCTATTAGACCTTCCTTCGTGCCAAATTTCAAGATTCTAGGTCAAACGGAAGTACCCTATAGGTTTTACTCTCAAAACTTTACAGCACATGTACAGTAAAAATTCTAAAAATCATAAATTTATAAATCTATGTCGATTTATTATGTGACAAACTCGGTACTAACGCCAAATTAACGCATTGTAACGAAATTTTTTGTAGCGGTCAGCCTTGCCAAGAATCCTGATTTTCACATTTTCCCATACTCCTGATTTTTGACCTATTTCTCCTGATTTCTAACTTGTTTTTCAATGTTCTGTTTTTTACCCTCACTGTTGTTGAGGGATAAAGAACTGCAATACAGGTAAACCTTTTCCTTAGTGATTGATCAGCATATCATATGTGATAAGCTACACATGGATTAATTATAAGGGATGAGTCTTTAAAATTTTGTAGCTATCACTTTTTTTTATTATCAATATAATTTTTCTTCTTCATTAAGTCTTAAGAGTCATTGCATGAGCGAATCAGGCAAAAAAAGAAAGTTTCCATCACCATCTCAGAATTTCTTTATTTTTTTTTTTCTTGTGTTGCCTTGCCCAAGGAAAGAACAAATCTCAAACATTTTTGTTATACCACTTTTAGTTTTGAAGTTAGGGGTGGTCAAAGTTCCCTAGAATGTGGGGCGTAGAAAAATTTTGCTTCATTTTTGCCACTTTATTCTCTTAACTGTGACTGGCTTTGATGTGCTTCAGAGATTTTTTTTTGTTTTCTAACTGATACTATACCTTGAACATTAACATCTCAAATTGAAAATTCATTTGATGACGGTCAGAGCCCCCAAATACCCCTAATTTCGTAAAAAATCAGTTTTCAAGAAGGCTGTAAACCTTGGCTCTGATGTGATACAGAGAAAATTTTTGCACAATGTAGTTAGACATTTTCATACAAAGTGAATTTAAGGTTAATATTTTTTTAAGGTCCCCAGAGCCATTCGTTATAGGGGCCCAAACACGGACCTGAACGCTAAGTTATGTAAATTCAAAGCATTGGTGTAGCTGGCTCTGACCTCCTACATGAAAACTTTTTGCATGGAGTTGTAGCATCAACATAGTAGTTTCACATTATGAAAAAAAATATTTTGAAGGTACCACCATTTTCAAGAAAAATCCATTGAAGTACACATGTTTTGGTGGGGTAATTATGAGTTTGAAGCTCTTTTAAAAAAAAATATATATAACTATCAAGTATTAGCTTAGTATTAAAAAAGTACTTTTAAATGCTATTTGTTTGAAAATTACAATTTATATCTGAGATATTAATTTTTTTGTAGTTTTAATGCCATTTATGTAATACTGGCAACTGATAATATAAGCTCAATATCATAAACTATATGCTGTTTTTCACCAGTCTGTAAAGAAAATTATATTTCTAAAAAAGCTGAAAACAATGTAAAGTGTAAAAATGTTAAAACATTTTTTTTTTTTTAAATATCAGAACATACTAAAATATAGATTACCTCTATATGTTGGCAATGAGCATAAAAATCATCTCTTAGGGCTGAAAAAGCACATTCTTCACAATCTTCCTCCTCAGATTTCTCATCTTTATTTTTTTAAGCTTTACAGTGACTAAAGAATGCCACTATTCTTTCCTGAGTCAAGTATTCATCTGGACCAAAAAATTTCCTATTCTGTATGCCCTTTGTTCCCATCAGCTTGTGTACAGAATCTGCTGTTAACGTGCTCCCAGTCTTCTCACTAATGTCATAATATTCTTGAAGGAAGGTGTTTTTGTTTTTCAGTAAGTCAAATTGTTTTTTTTTCTCTTTTTAATAGCCCATCTGTTGCTATAAGTGTTTGTTTTGAAGAAATCTGCTGCAGATTGGTTTGTGCTTGCCTTAAAATTTCAACTAGTTTTGGAGCAACAAATGTTGTTTTCAAGCGTTTTACATAAGCATGCTTTATTTTATCAAGTCCTGTAGTTGGAGTAATTAGTGTATGGGTTCCACTAACAAGATGTCCCTGCAAATCTTGTTCATCATCAAAGACACATGTACAGCTATCTTCAGGACAGAGAAGTTGGACTCCTACTGCTTTTTTCTTTCTAGCTTTAGTAGTAATGGGAACAGTGTCTTCTTCAAAATCAGCTATTAGCATGAGACCGGATCGAAAAGACTGATATTTGTATTGTACTTCATGCCCTTTTCCTATTTCATATTACCTCTAAACAGTCATATGGTTTACATGATATTCAACGCTGTGGATGTTGTTAATCGCTGGTATATGTGTAGATATACCAGCTAATATGAAATATTATATGCAATCTTTCAGCTTTTTAATAGGAATTAAGTAAATGCAGACAAAATAAGTCACACAAATGTTCTTTAAAATACATTTTTATAGCAGACGATAATCTTGGCATAGCATGTATTTTAATAATTTTTTTTTTTTAGTTATGAGAAAATGGCAACAAAAAGGTATAGTAATCTACAATTTTCCCTTTACTTTCTACAGAAATGGAGAACATCAGATGCCAGCATTACAGAAATGGCATTCAAAACTACAAAAAATTAATATCTCAAAAATAAATTGATGTAATTTTCAAACAAATTGCATTTATAAGTACAATTTTCTTTACAGACTGGTGAAAAAGCATATGTAGTTGCTGATATTGAACTTATATTATCAGTTACCAGCATTACAGAAATAGCATTAAAACTACAAAAAAATTAATATCTCAAAAATAAATTGTAGTTTTCAAACAAATTGCATTTAAAAGTACTTTTTTAATACTAAGCTAATACTTGATAGTTATACAGTCGGACCTCTATTTAACGAACCTCTATTTTGAGAATTTCTCTATTTTGCGAACTTGTCCTTGGAACTAAGAACATTTTGCGAATTTCTTCGTAAAATAACCTCTAAATAGCGAAGTACATTCTCTACTTAACGAACTTTTTATTGTGATTTAATTTTTTTTTCTCCCTATTTCTCAAAATATTTCTGGACATTTCAAACTTATTCTTTCTTTTAACGCATTTTATGACGTTCAATGGCTTTGAACTGGTTTTACCAAGTACGGAGGACGAAGACGATAGTCCCTTAGAGTAACTTTAAAAAAATGTGAATACAGCTGAGAAAAAAAGAAGAAATTAACTATGATGTGCTGATTGATGATTGTATTTTATTTAATTCTGAAACTGAGACCTCGGAAACTTTAACTCAATTGGATATTTTCGACAGTGTGAAAAAAAAAAGCAATACGTAAATGAATTGCGATGAAAACGAATATGATGAAGATGGAAATGATCATGAGGTAGGAATTAACAAAACTTCCTATGATGAAATGCTAAAATCATTTGAAACAATCCGACGCGGATTATAGTTAAAAGAAGGGTTTTTGGTGAATTGCAAAGATGCGAAACGTATTATGAGAGAAAGCACTTTTTAAAACGAAAAACTCAGGTAAAATTAATAGAGTTTTTCAGAAATTAAATTTAAGGGCGCATGTGGTAATGTATGGTTAAAATTATTTGTTGTAATAATATTGAATACGATAATGTCATTAAAATTCGTTAATTTTAATGTAAAACTATTTATATTAAACTGAAAATACAATGTATTCCCGGACAATGTTTTGTTTTTCTCGCAGATTTCAAAGATTTAAACACAGAAAAAATGAATAAATGATAGGTATTGGTGGGTAAAATAAATAAAACAAATAGCTATAATTTATAAAAAAAAAAAAGTGTGATTAATTATTTTTATTAAAAATGTTTAGTGTTTATGAACTTAAAATCTGTTTTATGTAGATTAAATATTTTAAACGGTGAATCTCTATTTAACGAATTTTCCTTATAACGAACTTTTTTCCGGGATTTAGCGACTTCGTTAAATAGAGGTTCGACTGTATATATATTTTAAAAAGAGCTTCAAACGTATAATTACCCCACTAAAACCTGTGTACTTCATTGGATTTTTCTTAAAAATGGTGGTACCTTCAAAATATATTTTTTCATAATATGAAACTACTATGTTGATGCTACAACTCCATGCAAAAAGTTTTCATGTAGGAGGACAGAGCCAGCTACACCAATGCTTTGAAATTACATAACTTAGAGTTCAGGTCCGTATTTGGGCCCCCATACCGAATGGCTCTGGGGACCTTAAAAAAATATTAACCTTAAATTCACTTTGTATGACAATGTCTAACTACATTGTGCAAAAATTTTCTCTGTATCACATCAGAGCCAAGATTTAAAGCATTCTTAAAAACTGATTTTTTACGAAATTAAAGGTATTTGGGGGCACCCTATTTGGGGGCTCTGACCATCTTCAAATGAATTTTCAATTTGAGATGTTAATGTTCAAGGTATAGTATCAGTTAGAAAACAAAAAATCTCTGAAGCACATCAGAGCCAGTCACAGTTGAGAGAATAAGGTGGCAAAAATAACACAAAATTTTTCTATGGACCTCGTCTAGGGAAGTTTGACACCCCCTAACTCCAAAACTAAAAGAGATATAACAAAAATGTTTGAGATTTGTTCTTTCCTTGGGCAAGGCAACACAAGAAATAAAAATAAAGAAATTCTGAGATGGTGATGGAAACCCCCTGCCTGATATGCTCGTGCAATGAATCTTAATTCAAATATTCTACTATAGTTTTATATATTTATAGAGAAGCAAAAGATTCCCCCGTTATATGAAGTTAATTTCAAATTGTCAAACCATCCCAAATGTCAAATGTTTATTCTACGTGGAAGAAATATATATTTTTTATTTGCTCAAGACTGATATACTTTCTCCTGATTTCTGAAATGAAATTTCCTGATTTTTGGCTTTCGAGCTTGGCAAGTTGGAGCGGTAATAAAACAGATCGACGGAGACCTCAGGGTGCGAGTTCTGCCAGTACAGAACTCTTTTAATATTGTCGGTACTGGTAGTAGTAGAATTGGCTATAGTGGAGTTTGTGTTGGTTCTATTCTAATTTGTTCTGATTTTTTTTTCTTTGAACAAGACTTAGGAATACTTTTCATTAGAAAGTTCATACCCGAAGCCAAAGCAATGACTTTCAGTAAAAATGTGCCAGACACTGATATTTTCTAAAACCCTATAGTTTTTTTTCGTATCTCAAAAAATTATTTTTCTTGTTTTGGTATGCATACTCCAATAATTTTTTGTGCAATACTTACTATCATTCTAGGTCAAAACCTTATAGGGAATCGTTTTAAAGAAATATTCTTTTAAGTGAAAAAACTTCTAATCACATTTAAAATATAATTTAGTCGTTAGTATACCTTACAAATTAAATAGTGTCATTTATAAAGACATAAATTTATTTAGAAAAATGCATATTTTTATATGCTTTAAAAATTCAATTTACACGAAGTCTGAGAATCTCAACAAACAGAAAAAAATAGCTAAAAGTCTTAACTATTTATAAAGACTTGATTTTAAATATTGTACATATTGATGTTTAATAAGTTAAATATAAAAGGAGATTATAAATTTATAATCATAACATTTATTTTTAAAATTATTTCTATGTGTGTGCGTGAATTGCTCTGAGTAAAAATGTATTTTAATAAAATTAATACTTGAATTAGAATCACTTTTAGAATTTAAACTTTCTCAAGTTTCACATTGCAATGAAATTAAATTCCCAAATTTAATATTACAAATAAACTAGAAAGAAAAATCATACGTTAAGCATAAACTACGAAACGCTTTCCAATATTTCCTGTATAATGTAACGGAACTTTACCGTCTGAAAAGGTGAACGAAGCTATATACAGTGGCGATCAAAAGTTTCCGGCCAGTTAGTTTCTTTGATTTGTTTGACAGAACGTTTTAGCGAAGAAGCATAATTGCTCAAAAAGTTAGGAATAAGCAAATTACCTCTGACCGACAAAGTGATCATTTTGATTGGATACTGAGATACTTGATGCGAAGGGGGGGGGGGGGGGGGAATTCGAAATTCGCGTGTCAAAAGTTTCCGGCCATCGTTTACATTCGTTGGAAAAAAGTACTATTTTCCAATGAATTTCCATTCGTCATCCGTTAGTTTTTGTTATCGCTAAAGTGTTTTTTTGGCCGTGTTCGTTAATTGATCAACGTGAATAACGTATTTGAAATTCACAAATGAAAAGTTGAACAATATATTGTTCCTAAACGAGTGATTTATTTGTCGCTAAAGGGACGATCTTCTCGTGAGATTGCAGCAAAGTTGTCGATCGGAAAATTTGCTGTGAACGATATTTAAAAACCAAAAATAACCAAAAATATAAAGATTAACCAAAAATATAAAGATGGTCATGACCTTCAGAACTTATCACGGTCTGGGGGACCCTGATAAACGACTATTCTTGTGGACAGAATTATCAGGAGAAAAGCAGTTGATGACCCGCATAAAAATGCCGCTGCAATTCCCCGCGATTTACGGTGGTAATATATTGCTGAAATAAGTTGGTCTACCGTGTCAAAACGTTTACGTGACGTAGGACTTTATGGAAGTCGGTTTTAAAAAGCCTTTCATAAGTAAAAAAAAAAAAAAAAAATCAAAGGGCCCGACTGGCGTTTGCCGAGGAATACAAGATTGGTCAAGTGAAAACTGGAAAAAAGTACTATTTTCCAATGAATCGACGTTCAGTCTTTTGGGGAATGATAACAGACACTACAACCGACGACCTAAAAGCAAAATATAAGATTCGAGATATGTTTTTCCTACAATGAAGCATGGCGGAGGACACGTTATGCTGTGGGGAGCATTTTCTGGAAAATGTGCCTGTTCGTTATTTAAAATCCACGGCAAGATAAATAGTGCAATGCATAAGGATATCTTCCAAGATCATTTGCTGTCTTATTGGAGGAAAAATTGTGGTCGGAACTATGTTTAATCATGATAACGACCAAATGTATACATGCAAGCTCGTCAAGCAGCGGCTTTTCGCACAAAAAAATTCCGCTTTTGAAATGGACAAACCAATCTCCCAATCTGAATCTAATAGAAAATCTTTGAAACTAACTTGAAAATGTGTGTGGAATTATAAATATTCCAATTCAGCAGCATTTACACAAAAATTGCAAGAACCGTGGAAAAAAACTTAACACTGACGTTCTACAGCCGTTCATTGAATCGATGCCGCGTTGCTGCGCCGCAGTACTTATTGCTAAATGTATGAATGCAAAATACTAATTGTAAATGTTGTTGATCACTGTTATTTTCTGTTATAACACCACCTTTTTTCCAAACTTGCCAAGGTGGCCGGAAACTTTTGAGAACATGCGTTTTCTTTTGTAATTAATTTTTTCAATTAAATTTATTATTTATTTTTCATTCCATAAATAAGTTCTTAACTGTTATGTCATTAAAGTGTATCAGTATCACTTGAAGATTCCTCTTCATATGGGTATACTTACAAATTAAACAAAAATTTTATGCTGGCCAGAAATTTTTGACCGCCACTGTAAGTAAAGAACTTAGGAAAGACATAACTCATTTAAAAACCTTATTTCAGAAATTACCATCTATATAGCCAGCCTGAAAGGTACTATAATTCTTTTGTGCATCACCGTATGTATATGATGTATAAATCTTACCCTGCATAGTGAACTAAAATTTAGCTTGGTTACAATACGCATAACAAAGTCGAAAATACACCTTCAGCTGTTTTCACCAACGGTCAGAAATGCACTCAATTCACTTTGTACAACTCTGTATATTATCTGCAGATTTGTATACACGACTATTAAACTAAAATTTAATTCAGGGAAAGAAAACTCATAACACAACTGTAAACGTACTTTCAAAAAATTCCATTAACAAACTTTAATGTATTCAGTTGTTTGCGTAGCCCTGTATATGAATTTATTTTCTACAAACGTATCTCAAAATTGCGAATCGACTTGAACCAGCTACAGCGACCCCTTTGTCGCTCTTTTTGATGTGGTCAGTCTTCTGTAGTGCATCCACAGAAGGGAATCCCTGACACGTTTATCACCACCCCTTTCATTTGTTGATGACCACAAAGCCTTTAGAAAAGAAACCCCAATGAAATAATTTGACTTTTTGAAGCAAGTGTTATCTGAACGTAACCTTAGTATAGTTCAGCTGAAATATGCATAACTTAATGCCATATATATTATCTATGGGATTCATACATATCACGTAAGCACAAATAGAGTAAAACTTAAAAACTTACACTACAACCAAAAATGCACTTACATCATTTATCGCTCTTATGTAGCATTCTAACCAAAATATTTTGTGTGTCCCTGCAAACGAACCATAAGTAAATTAAAAGACTGTTACTTCTTGGAATTTCACATCACACATGTAATAAAAAGGTTCATTACTTACTTATATTATACACAAAAGGTAAAAACTTTCAAAACATGAAAATAAAATTTTAAAAGGCTAAAACCGACAAGTTTCAGCCTTTCTGTGGCCATCATCAGGGTCATACTTCAGTACCGAGAGTCACAAATATTTATAGTTTGTAAAAGTCAAAAGACTTTGAGACTTAAGTCTTTTGACTTTTACAAACTATAAATATTTGTCTCTCGGTACTGAAGTATGATCCTGATGTTGGCCAACGAGTGGCTGAAACTTGTCGGTTTTTAGACTTTCAAAACATGAAAATAAAATTTTAAAAGTTTCTACTTTTTGCGTATAATATACGTCTTTAAGTAAACCTAATTACATGTGTGATGTGAATCATAAGTGTTATGAATGTCGTATTATACAGTAAATATCTTGCAATATGCCTCAATAAAGTAGATAAGTTTCATTATGCTTTAAATAGTGTAACATCATTAAAATACGCTGCAAATAATTCCCTTCCCCCTAGACCCTTAAAATGAAATTCTTTTGTGTGACCCTGTAAATGAATGATAAATAATTTTGCACTCCATATTCTACAGAAAGCGTGTTTTAGTGCACCTTACAAATGCATATCAATTTAATTTGAAGTATTGTAACATGGTTGAAATACACCGCAAGCGATTTTGCTCTGTAGAACATAATGTAACGGGATTCTTTTAAGTGTCTCTGTAAACGAACTATAAATGCAACACTCCATTTTCAGTATCGAACATGCCATAGTAAACGTGGATAACACATCAATTACCAGGGGTCGATCCAAGCAAAATTTGGGGTCTATTTAATGAATAGGCCTTTTCACAAAAGTCTATTTAATGAAATAGGCCTTTTCACAAAAGTCTATTTAATGAAATAGGCCTTTTCACAAAAGTCTATTGAATGAAATAGGCCTTTTCACAAAAATCTATTTAATGAAATAGGCCTCTTCACAAAAATAAACTTAATAACACGGGCCCCTTCACAAAATTCCTTTTAATAACACAGGCCCCTTCTCAAAATTCCTTTTAATAACACAGGACCCTTCATAAAACTCCTTTTAACCCCTTGAAGGGCACCGGTATATTATATATACCACTTAATTTTAATTCCCAAATGCCACATTGGTACCTGAATAAAGTAATTATATTTTGCTTAATATAATGCACGCGAAGAAAAGCTTTTACTTAGTTTCATATAAATTTGTTCATAAAAACTGGTGTCATTCAACCATTTTAACATTTAGCAACAGAAGTACTTTGCCCCTGAAAGGGTTAATAAAATAGGCCCCTTCGTAAAGTGCCTTTTCATAAAAACTGTTTTAAAATGCGTAATTTGTCAATAAAACTAGGTCACAAAAAAAAAAAAAAAAAAAAAAAAAAAAAACTCTAGCTGGAGGATTTAAAGAAGTTTTTCTTAATAAATGCTTGGTTCGAATTTGAGTAAATGGATTTCAACTTTCGTTACAAAATGTTATTTTTCACAAAAATATAATAAGATTCGCAAAAATAACTTTTACTTTTCACAAAATGGGCCCCAAGAATAAAAACCTGTATCGACCCCGACCCCTGATTACATGACAATCATGTCATAATACGTAAGTTAGAGCACGGACTGACCGCCGGCAAACAGAAGTCATAAACACTTTTCAATTCTGTTGAAAGTATAAAAAAAAAAGAAAAAAAAAAAACGTTGACCAAAGCATAAATTGCATGGTGATTAAACACACTCTAAATATCTAGTGGACCATTAAAGATTAAGAAGTCAGATTGAAAATTTCTATCCATGTATACATTTTACTTGTTGCAATTTTGTACGTTTGGAAACGAAAACATTTTATGAATCGCCGTAATTACAGGGGAAAAAAGATATAAAGATGATACAATGTATCTAAAGATAAGATCTGAGAAATCATTGATTACGTCGACTTATGTAATCAATTCGTATTTTTAAATTCTTTTACTTCGTGCTCAGATTCTGTGTTTCACATGTTTTACATCCCACCCAAGAAAGATGCTACCGTGATTTTTGTTGGTTATCAAGAGTAATCGTTCAACAGATATGCATTTTCATATTTTTTTCAAGCGTTTGGTTCCTATTTCTTGCTTTCACGTGTCCTCGGCAAGCGCTATATAATACACCGAGGAAATTTTATTCAGTCACGTGCAAAATTGCGCGCGACTGTGAATGTTATGTTTATCGTGATTTTTACTGTAATTTTATCATTTTATGTATCTAGAATTTTACGATTGTAATGAAGGGCACTAATTTTAACTCAACAGCTTTTATCTCCCACTCCAACTGTTAAGAACCACTGTTCTCCAACTGTTCGTTGTGATATTAATGTTATGGTAAATTAACATTGTTTACATAGACGGATAATAATAATTAAATTTAAAAAATCAAAAAACCCGACTGCGTAAAAAGCGAACTAATTATTTCTCATCAATGTGAAACTATTTTTTTATATTACTTACCTATTTTTTTTATTTACTTGTATTGATGACTTTTAAGTTGTATTTAATTGTTAGTTCCTATCTATTAACACTGTTTTGATGAGGCCTATAGATGTCTATGATGGTTAGAGTTGCAGTAAAGCTAGAGATACTACCTACACAACTTCCAGGTTGCATAATATTTAAACAGAGCTTCAGACTGTAAAATAGTCAATGAAACATCGTCTTCATTTTGAAAGACCTATCCAGTGATATGCCACTCAATAGGGTGCGTAAAATTTTTTTCATCTCTACCGCCATTTTGTATTTTACGGCCGGCATTTTGAATTTATAAAAACAAAACCTAGCCTATAACCATCGGACGGTTAAGACGAATCGATAGAGACCTTATTCCTTAAAATCCATCCAGCCGTTGGGATGTTTCGAGGGTATAAAGAAATCCACATACCCAGATACGCGTGAAACACATAACCCTTCTTGGCAGTCGGATAATAAAAAGCGCGGAAAACATAAATAACAAAAATGAAATGTAAAATTCAAGGAATAGGGTATGTGAAACGGAGACCTGATTATCGTATGGGCCCGTGTGGCTTATGCTTTGGACACGAAATTTCTAAAGGGCACAAAGATTTTGTAGGACATTAATTACATGTATGGAAACAATCAGTGGCGCCCACCCAATAATTTGATCTCTCCGCCCACCCAATTTGTAATTTATTTTTTTTAATTATTTAATCGCTGAAATGAAATTTGGTTTTATTAACATTCTCAAAGTAATTTTTGTTTGAAAAATAGTAATGACATCCATTAGAACCCCTTCAGCGAATGTATTGTTTAATTTCTCACAAACAAATTTCCCATCTGTTTTGATGTCTTGAATTCTGTGACTAAAATGTATGCTTTTCTTGATATTTTGTTTTTTTGCACTTTCAATAGCTAGCAATTCCGATGTTGTTTAAAATAAATATTAATGTATTTATAAGGAAGAACTTATAAGAATATAATTTAATAAAATTATTTATATAATAATTAAATTATAATAATTTAAAAATTTGCTTAGGAAAAACATAAATGAATTTCGAATTATCTTTAGGGGAATTCCGTGCAGAGTCACACACACGTAACGCAGGCTTTAATTTTCACTTATTCAATTATTTATTTAATTTTAATTGTAGGTGGTATGGTAAATAAGTTATTACCATATTTTCTTAATTTAAATGTGTGGAAATAAAATTCACAGAAATATATCATTTAATTTCATTACTCAAAATTTGCTTTTTAACGTTTTTAAAAAACTATTTAAAAAATAACTATTATATCAAAATGATAGGTTTCTGCATAAAAGAATATGGTAAAGTGTACATTTTTGAAAGAACTTTTGTTTGGATTTTTAAATAAGAAATATATTGAAAAATCCCTGATTAATTAGAAATTTTTTTGTTCAAAATGTCATACACGTAACATGGAATGGCCCTTTAGTCATTCGCTCCTCCCTTTCTCTCTCCTCACACATACACACTAAAGAATTACATGTGTTATTTTACTCAAACTTTTGAGCCCACTCAATACTTTTGAAAAGTTGGCGCTACTGGAAACAATTTATTATTAAAAAAAGATTCTATTAAATCTAAGTTAGTTTATGAATACAGGGTTCTCATTAGTGTTGCCAGGCCCAGAATCACAAAAAACAGTACAGTGAGGCAAAAAAAAAAAAAAAAAAAAGTGGGACAAAGGCTTTTACATCTGGACTTAAAAATACAATAAACCCTATGAAAACGGAGCAATCGACTAGAAAGGAATCTTGCCTTAACCCTTCATGTCCCGAATTATAAATCAGAAATTGGCTTCTCTCCAATAATTATCCTCGTGAAAGTCTGAGGATATCCAAAACAACTTATATAATAATTTGACAGGGGTCGATCCAAGCAAAATTTAGGGCCTATTTTAGGGCCTCTTCACAAAAATCGATTTAATAAAACAGGCCCCTTCACAAAATTCCTTTTAATAAAACGGACCCCATCACAAATTTGTGAAAAGGCTTATTTTATTTTCATTTTTTAAATTCCTTTCCATAAAAACTTTGTTATTTATTATTTTTATTTTGTTAGGTTTTAGAATATGTGATTTGTAAATAAAACCAGTTCACCAGAAACGAAAACTTTAGCAAAATGGTTTAAAGTAGTTTTTGTTAATAAATGCTTCGTTCGAATTTGAGTAACTGGATTTCAACTTTTATTACAAAATGTTATTTTTCACAAAATTATAATAAAATTCACAAAAATAACTTTTACTTTTCACAAAATGGGCCCCAGGAAAAAAAACCTGCGTCGACCCCTGCTTGATTTTTAGATAGCTTTTAAATAAAACTGATTTAATAAATCGGTAGTTCGTTTTTCTTGTAAAATATTTCCAAGACTAATTAGATTAATTAACAAAAAAGTACTGTTATGGAAACCTCAACTCTTACAAGAACAGTGTAAAAAATGTATTGTGATTCTATCTGTAACTGAGAAGTGTTTTGTAGTTGCACATTTTTAATAGGGGGAAAAGCTAAATCCATATAAATGGTTGGGAAAATAACCCCATTAAAATATATTTAGCTTCGACTGTTTCCCTATGTTTAGTGAATGTGATCCAGCAAAGTAAAAAGTAACCATTTACTTTTATTAGTATAGACGAATTAAATTTTGTATTGAATTTTAATTTAATGGGACTTAAAAGTCCCGTCGTAACATAAAGGGTTAAACATAAAAATTATTTCAGTAAGTCTGTTTTATTTTGAAAATTGACCGTGGTTTTCAAATGAAGCCGATTTTTTTCTGATATTTTATTCTTACTAGCACCAGAGTGGTAATAAATGCATAAGGCATTTTCAACCCTAGGTGACTGTGGCAACTTTTTAAAGTTTGTCAAAATGCCAAAAAGTAACTATTTTCATGCCAAGGCACTTTTTTAAAAAAATCTCTCTTGAAATTTTCTTGCCCAGCACTGGAAAGGAAAATCCTTTCAAAAGTGACAGTTTTCGCCAATGACATTTCAACCTTGCTTTTAAAAGGAAGCTTTTTTTCAGCCAATTAAATGAAAATTTTACGCAGAAAAATGCTTTTATTTTTTTTTTTATATCTGTAATATTTCTAAATGTGTTACTGCGAAATGTTCTATTATTTTTGTAGGCTACTATTTAGTGACCCAAAGCTACTATTTAAGCAACTGTTTCAGTAAATTTAATACTACTATAAATAAATTATTTTTGCTGTACTTTTTGTGGCAGCCTTAACACATTCGTTTCCTAGTGCATCCACTAGTGGATACTACAAGTTCCCATAATAGCACATGTTACGTAGATTTATTCCATCTGCGAACGAAGGTGTTGATACACACACACAAAAGGAGAAAAAAAAATAGTGCATTTTTCTTCTTCATTGCTGTTTTTGTGTGGACTGCTATAACATGTTATATAGAGATTATGGAACTTTATATATAGGGTGTATCTGAAATGCTTCAACAAACTTAGGGGGATGATACTGTCTGGCTAACCCGGTAATTCTCCGTCAACTTCAACCTCGCGTTTCGAGCTTAACTCTCGGTTGAATGCGAAATCCAGTTCTCAGTTTATCCAACCTGACGAAATCCGAGGTAAATACTAATCTGGGGTTGACTTACTCAACCAAGCTCTGGTAGGTAGGTTAGTGAACCGCGCATGCCTAGTAGAAAGAAAGATGGCGGTCGTTTTAAATTTTGCGCTGATGCTTCTTTTTTTTTAAACAAAGCATTTTGGAATTTACTAATTAAACGAAGCATTAATTATTAAAGATGGTATTATAAAAGAATGTGTCACTTACTTTTCCCCCTTTTTTTGGATATTTTTGCTCTATGAATGCAAAATTATACTAATTTGTGTGTCGAAAACGAAGCTTCAAATTTTATTGATTTACAAAGTATTTTTTGGTGGCGCCATGTAACGAATCTAAATGGAAATATGTTCTTTCAATACCAATTTTGTAAAAATATATGATTCCAAACTCTTTCTTTCTCTCTTTTTTAATAATAATGAAAAAATAGAAAACAAATTTTCTTCCATTTGAGTCCCTCGTTCATAGTTGCTTAAAGCATGAATTTTCTACCGAATTGTGTATATGTGATCAATTGTTCATAATAGATAAATAATTATTTTTCTTATTACATACTTAGTAAGTTTGAAATAATGATTTTTGTTTTAAAGAAACATTTTTTCAGAAGATTTTTTTTTTAAATTTCGCAATACATCAAGAACATTAATACATGTTCTCGGCCTTCTTCTAAAGTTATTAAACCTGATCTCTAAAAAATGTGTAATAATCAACACAGGATTTTCTTTAAAAAGGCCTCTTTTTGCTACCGGCATGCTATTTTATCCAAGATATTTTAATTGAATCTGTACAGACATTTGTTAAATAAAATATATATGCATTTGAAATAATTATATGAAAATATCTTCATATCTAATATTCATTGTAAAAAATAAATAAATAAACCTATTGCATTATTTACTTTTATTCTACTTAATACTACTAGTTTGATCAGATAATTGTTTATTAAACTTACATTAAAGAAAATGATTTTTTTAATCAAGATTTTTTTTAATCAACTGCTTTTAAGAATTTTATTGAAACTTTTGTTCTGTAAACGAACAAAATCATGAAATCAAAATGGTAATTGCACATTTACTTATAAGAATTTTTTATTTAAAAATGAAACATAAGTATGCATTTCCAATTTCAATACTGCCTTTAGTTTCGTTATTGAAAAGAAACATATTAACATGGTGTCAAGGAAGGACAGAACTCGCAGAGATGATTACTAGGTCATGTGATTCCTTTGGCCCATCAACTACGCAGATTTCAGCCGAGAGTTGACTAACTCAGGTCGACTAATCGCGGCTTGAAAGTTATCGATGAATTCGAAATATTAACCGGAGGTTAGATTTGTCAACCGAAGGTTTCTCAACTGAGAGTTGAACCGCGAGTTAAAGGTTGGTGGAGAATCGACCGGTTAGACTAGAAAAGCCCTGGAACTGGTCTTGACTCTGTCCTGTTGCCAGGGTAACTGGTCAGTCGACTTTATTTTAGGGAAGTTCGGCATTTTCTTTTCTCCCGTTCAATCGGTCATTCCGAGAATTACCGTAACATTTTCTGCCTTTCCCCTCCTACGAACGAAGTTCCTTCCCTACAGGTTTTGGAACCTCCGAAAGCAGGAAATCTACTCAGGGTTTTTCTTGTCTCAGCCAGACAGTAGTACTCATCAAGACGAACAAAAAATGCAATGGAACATGGGATCGCAAACCACTTATTGAGTCACAAATACAGGGTGTTTCACACTAATAGAAGTCGGCTTGTCGGTAATAATTTTGTGAAAAAGTAAATATTGAAATAAAAATGTAAGGATATGTAACTTATTTTGTATGAAATGTGATAACATCACAAAAAAAAAAAGTGGTAGAAGTTTCCATTATAGTAGTATGCATTGGGCGCTCCCCATTTTGGACTGTGATTATCAGTTCATAAGATATCATCGATTGCGTGAGTATCCTGTCTTTCCAGAACTTTTTGTGATGTTATCATATTTCATGCAAAATAAGGTACACATCGTTACATTTTTATTGCAATATTTTAAATTTTGTGCAAAATTATTACCGACAAACAGACTTCAGTTAGGGTGAAACACTCTGTATTTGTGACTCAATAAGTGGTTGCGACCCCATGTTCCATTGCATTTTTTGTTCGCCTTGATGAGTACTATAATCCCCCTAAGTTTGTTGAAGCATTTCAGATACACCCTGTATAACATGCTTTATATAAAGATGAGAAATTTCCCATAAGAATCAAGAAGAGTAGGCAGAAGACAAAAGTTAAAAATATGAATTTTCAGGCGAAAAACTTTGAAAATACGAATGCATTCAAAGTTCATAGGTTTAATTTTAGAGAGGAGAATTTGACACCTGACTGACCTTAACCCCTTCAGGGGCGGTGGGATATATTATACCAAACATAATTTTAACTAAGATTTGCACCAGAAACTTTTAATTAAATTTTACAAAAAAAAAAAAAAATGTAAAATTGCTTTTCCTTATTTTTAAATAAAATATTTCGAAAATTCTAGCGTGAATTCACATTACAGAAACACAATTACTTGCACCTCCCCCCCCCCCCTTTTTTATGTAGTTACTTTCACGTTCGGAACCGGCTCTGAAGGTGAATGGTGGGATCGACCTCAGCTATCCAATGCCCCCTCCCCTCAAAAAGATTAAAATACCGAAATGCAAAGGAAATATTTGAAAAGAATCTTATCTCGGGAGTGTCTTCGCGTGACGGGACGGGAGCCATAATACTATCTTGCGTATGACTGTCGGCAGAAGCAAAGGTAATAAGAATTGCTGATATAATTTTAACAATTATTAATGTTTGTATATTGATCCAAGAGTGTACATAATTAACCCTTTAGTGGGCAGCTTTGCATATATGCAAACAACGCTGTTTTGAATTTAATAGATTTTTTTTAATTCACATATGCATAATTCACACCAGAAAATTAAAATAGAAATATTTGCTTTTATTAAAATGCAGACATTCCGTATTTAAATAAATCAAAATTAACCATTGAAACTTCCTAGTGTAAAATCAGATTATCTGAACTACGTAATTTCTAGAACGTATTATATTATGGGGATTAAAGGTTAAGTTTTATAAATAATTATATAAAATAAGGTATTTGGAGACATGCTTATTAAAGTATTTACTAATTTGCATTATTTTAGCGTAAAACAGCCACACGACAGTAGTTTTTACTTGTATTGCAGATGTGCAACAGAAGAAAAGATTGACGTATTATATGAAAAATCTATCTGATTTTTTTCATTATTTTTCCTGTGTTATGGACCTTTCAGAGTATCATATATGATTTTTTTGAAACAAAATAAAAAATCGCGCATTTAAGGGTTAAGATACTGGCATTCTTATAGTGGGTATTTTATAGTATTGCTCTGCTTGCAAACTTTGTAGCTAATTTAAAAGTAAATTTAACCGGTGTTAAAAGTTGTGACTGCATGCAGATCACCACTGTGTGATGATCAATGGTCATCGTGGGAAGCATAAAACAATCCACAAGTGGGTTTATTTTAATTGGCCTTTAAAAAATGTATTGCTGCAACTGTGCAATCTTGCCTTTGCGAGCTCTGTTGCATGCATGTTTTGAAACAATTATTTAAAATTTTATTAGTTTACTGTAGTAATCGCTGTGTCGTGCGCGTATCCTCGTAAAACATTGAAAGATATTTTTTTTTCAATAATAATGAAAGTGTGTTTTGAATATAGTTTCCTAATCGACTGTTATGGTCTGCTAAACTCTGTGATTACTCCGTTCTCATTCCCAGAGAAAGTACACTTCGTGTTGTGCTACAATACTTGTCTTTGCGTGGGAGCTTGTGATTGATACTTTTCTTTGTTCACGATTTATTCCGATTAGATAATTTAAAATTATTTTTTATCTTCTTATTTCTTTCCGATAAGAAGAATTCGCTTTTATGTTTATATGCTTTATTAATGAAACTTTGAATAAGGAAGACAATGACACGTTATGACTATGAGCATGTGATGAGTATTAACGAGAAAACTCTTGGAAGTCAATGTTAACCCTTTCAGGGACAGAAAAATTGTGTTCGTAAAATGATGAAATAATTGACACCACTATTTACAAACTTTTTTTTTTTTTTTAATAAAAACCTGCTTTTCTACTTTTTTGATATAAAGGAAAATCTATTAAAATATTCTTCGTGCCGTTTGTCAGTTTTTGAATCAAAATTAGGGGGTCAGGCCGCATGATCACCGCCCTTGAAAGGGTGAAACCAATGGTAACGTTCTTTTCAACTTGCTCGTTCCATTTCAATATTTTTTGTTAATTCTTTTTTGCATAGGGTATCTGAGGTCGATGTCTAATCGGGTACTTTTCGACTTTGATTGCAGTTTTTTTTTTCTTAAGATCGTCAGGAGGGGAAGAAATCTGCAACCAAAATCAAAATGGTACGAAAGTTCTCTGCTAGACGACGACTTAGGTTAAACAGCCTATGCCTCCCCCCCCCTCCCCCTCCCCAAAAAATTAAAAATGCCAAGGTTTTAACACAATATAAAACTAAGCGTATATTTTAGAAATAATTTGTCAACTAAAAAAGAAAGAGACATCCTTCAAGATGCAAAAAACAGAAGTTTAAAAATAATTTTTCGATGAGAAATTTTAAAAATACGAATGTATTCTAAACCGACAGGATTAACTTGGAAGAGGGAAATTCGACAACTGACTGACCAAGTCTTAAATGCTATTTTGCGTGTAACTCTCGGCAGAAGTAAAGGTAATTAGAATTACAGACATAATTTTAAAACTGTAGAAATTTGAAAAGGATGTTGCCATTTATTAAACACTAGTTTGCGAGTGTTTTCGCGTTGCTAGCATAGGCTCATTTATATGTATTCCGTCTTTTTGAATCGTCTAATCACATATACATTCCACATAGAGAGGAACAATTTTTGACCATCACTTTTTCCTAATAGGAATTAAAAGCTCGAAAATAATGGTGCTTAAAAATTAAAAATTGTGTACGGGGAATGCTCGTCGCGAAAGGTGTAATGATTAAGCCCGCAATTAGTATATGGTGACGCTATGAAATCGTTTAGAATTTTATCATTATTGCCTGAAATGAAAATATTTTTCTTAGAGAATAGCACTTTTTAAGGTAACAGAAAATACACTGCTTCACGAAATGTTCAAACATAGTAATGTATCAGCCATACTGATTTTAAATTCTCAATCGTTTATAGTTAAAATGTATCTATCAAAAGTATATCATAACGTGCATATATGCAATGCAAAATGCACTTACGGTACAGTTAAAAAGGCTGTTACGATATATGGAATCATTTCTCTTACAAGGGGAAGTTCCGAGGTCGAAAATAGATAATGCGGTGACCCTTTGTGTGTCGATAGATTATAGTCAATAATGAAAGCCTTAAAATGCGATAGCTAGGGGATTTAAAGAGAACAGGTGCAACATTTTTTTTCATTCATGCTTACGCATATAATCGGATAAAATACCTTCGTTTCTGAGCGGCTACTTAACACGGTTGGTAGCGCGCTGGACTTTGGAACGTAAGACTATTTTCGGTGCGAGCTCGATCGCCGAGCGTACTATCTCCAGGCAAAATAATAAATTTTTGAATATCAATAAAAAAAAAAAATGTACGTAATTATTTAAATTTGAGACACACAAAAAATATCCACCAGCTGAAAAGCATAATTAAAAAAAAAATGTAAATAAATATTCAAGATTATTTTTTTCTGCTTTCATTAATAAATTGTAAATTTTATTTTGAACGTTATCAGTAGTTGACGCTATAGTGATCGGGGAATTTACGAATTTCTTGTTATTATTATTTTTTTTTTCGTGCGCACGAAGCGTTCATGTATCGGGTATAATGATTGCGGCATTATCGAATTTCTTGTATTTGGGGTGATTCCAATACTAGTTTTCTGCATCCAGTGTTTTTTTTTTCTTCATGCGCGCGAAGCGCTCATACACGCGTATAGCGATCGAGGCATTAATGAATTGCATGTATTTTTGGGGTTTTGAATACAGCGAGGTCTTTGCATCTAGTGATGTATTTTTTGTTTGTTTTCATGTGCTTGAAGCGATCATACAGGCGTTATGGTGATCCGGACATTAACAAATCTGTATTTTTTCGACTTCGCAATGACCGTTAACTTTTTTTTTCTTTTTAAATATTGATGAAATCTGCATTTGAACGTTGTTTCTTAGTGCTCATATTAACTTTTTTTATACAGAGGGGTGAAAATTATTAGACTAATTGTGAAATTTACAATAAAATCTTGTTATATTAAAGAAATACATTATTTAAAAAATATTGATGCATTTAACATTTAGTGTGCATCCCCTTGTTTTTTTTTTTATTAAAGATTCGATACGTCTTGGCATACTTTGTATGAGTGTTTGACAATTAATTTGTATTTCGTTGCCATGGTGCCAAATTTGGATGAGTCTTTCTATCAGACCATTCTTGTTTGTGATGTTGCATTTCTTTAATTTTTAATTAAAGAAAACACTTCCATGGCCTGGAAACAGTCCAGATATGAACCCCATAGAGAATCTTTGGGCCATTGTAAAGAAAAAATTAAAGAAATGCAACATCACAAACAAGACTGGTCTGATAGAATGACTCATCCAAATTTGGCACCATGACAACGAAATACGAATTAATTGCCAAACACTCATACAAAGTATGCCAAGACGCATCAATATTTTTCAAGTAAAATATTATTTCTTTAATATAACAAGATTTTATTGTACATTTCACAATTATTCTAATATTTTTCACACCTGTATGTTTTTTATTAAATTTGTGAAATAAAATATATTTTATTCATAAAGGCAATATCTAAAAGAATAATAATATGTTTATGGTTTAATTTAATAACTCTACATTTAAATTCTTTCTTACTATTGAATTGATTCTTGTAATTATTTAAATTAATTCTTATTTAAATTCTTAAACTATTTCTTA
This sequence comes from Maratus speciosus, assembly GCA_963932465.1. Taxonomy (NCBI): domain Eukaryota; kingdom Metazoa; phylum Arthropoda; class Arachnida; order Araneae; family Salticidae; genus Maratus; species Maratus speciosus. The sequence goes on along the minus strand of OZ010796.1, from coordinate 545,118,731 downwards.
AAAGTGAAGCATTCTTTTGTCCAAAATCGTCTGAACTAAGAAAATTTTGCATCCGATATGTTAATACTCTCATGTAAAGGTATTTTCGGTGACATTTTTTTATCTCCAAATTCATTAATTTTCCTATCCGTAACTATTTAAAAATTTAGAATGGCAACATTCTTCCATTTGTTTAATATATATGACATTATAGTTTGGCGATATTTTTTTTCTTCTTTTTAATGGAAAGTGGATGGTTAAAAAATCAATTTTATTCCCTTATTAGCTGAAAACAACAAACTTCCTTAAAAATAATTTCTACTTCCAGTATGTATTTAATCTGGTCATATCCATTACTATACTACCATTTATGAGTACTGTGAAGTTAAAGCAATGCAAAATAAATACATTTTGAAAGTCTACTGTGTCCAATCTCCCCCTTAGTTCAGTAACTTGACCAGTTCTTCAGATTTGTTATCTAACATAAGTCTCACTGAGAATTTTTTTTATGACCAGGGCTCTCATAGGGAAAAGTCTCCCCCCTCCCCCCCGCACACACACGCGCGCGCGCGCTTTATTTAAATGCAGATTTTCTAAAAGCATAAAAGTTCTTTTTTTATAAGTTGATTGAAAAGGAATAATTAACCGTCTTCAACTCAGTTAATGAATTAATTTTAAAGAGTAATATAAACACTATTTTGGTCGCCAGTGGTGACCTGGCGACCGCATTTGTCGAGCCCTGTTTATGACCCAAGAAGAGTAGATCATTTAAATGATTGAGCAACGTTCTCTCGGCTAGACAATTGAATCTTTCTCACACGAGGTTAGCTAATCTTGAAAGTGCTGTAAGTTTTGGCCTCATTTTTCAAGAAGATGCTGTTATGAGCTATGGAGAAACCGAACAATTTCAAAAAGTGAAAATGAAGTAGAAATTATAGAGGCATTGGGATTTAAATGGAATGTTTATAGTGTGTCTGATCTCTGATGTGTCGACTATTGAATGTTAGCTGTGAAAAATTGATTTATTTTCTAATCTTGATTTTCGTTTTTTAAACATTCTGACATGAAAATGTATATAATTTTATCATTTTCGTAATCTTAAAAACGAGTCAATCAGCACCAAATAATATTTGATTCTTAAAACTCTAGCAAGTTATTAATGATAATTGTAAACACTTTAAATAAATAATAATAAAAAAAACCTTCAATTACTTGATTTTATATTAAATGGAAAAATTTTCCAGCGACTTTTCGCCCACCCTATATTAGCGTACAAATCCCCTCACCGTTAAAATATAGCTCTTCAAATGAAGCGAGTGTACTTCAGAAATCTTGGGTGAATTTTTAAATGCTTTACATTTTGTAAACTGACTGTGACTGTTTACATCATAAAAGTTTTTAACGATTGAATTCTAAAAAGTACTGAACCAGTTTTGCTGAAATTGAAATGGGATCAATTCGAGAGTATCCTCTTTTAGAAAATATTGTATATAGGGGGAGGGGGGGGGGGGTACATGTGAACAGTACATATTTCACTCGGTTAATTTCAAATAAAAAAAATTCAAAAAATTACCAATTGATGGTAGTACTGGTACCATCTTTTGGCTGAATTTTCAGAACAATAGGCCATTTTGATTTCTGGTAGTTGTAATTTGTTTGTTTTAGAAGGTGTGAAGTAAAAAAGTCTTTAAGTTATTGAAGTAAAAATCATTCAAGACATGTTTTAAAGAAGAATATCAGCATTGCATTCTATCGTGGCATTAATTAGGTATGTCTACAAAAAGTTTTGTTTCCTTATTTCAATTAAAAATATCTTTTTTTTTATAAGTTAGGCTGAAGTTGGTAGATGGGGCACTTGTGAACAGAACCTGTGGGGGCAGGTGTGAACAGTTCACAAGTGTATTTTTTAAGTCTGTGAATGCATTTTTTTTTTTTTTTTAGTTTAAAATTTAATTACCCTTGTCAAACATTGAACTATATAGTCAATTTTTTTAGGATTGTTTCACAGTTTTAATTTACTGGAAGTTAGATAACAATTAAGTGACTCAAAAGGAGTAGGCATATTAGTGTACAATTTTACGAATCATTTCTTGTATCTATGTTGAAACATTTATTGATTTATTCACACAATTAGAAAGAGGGCATCTAATTAGTTTTTATCACAGTTTTTGTTCACAAAAAATTATTCTTGTCTTATTTATGCATGTGTTCACATGTGCCCCAGCTATGTTCACAACTACCCCTCCACCGGGGGACATGTGTACAAATTTAGACAATTTTTAGAATGATTATATAAGTTAGAAATTCTTGATAAATGCATCCAAAAGTTTCACCAAAAGAACAAACAAATTCTAAATATTCATATAAATCAATTTTTGGTTCAATAGCTCATAACAATTTTGATAAACAGTCAAAAATGTAAAAATTGTTCACATATGCCCCCCTCTCTCTTATATGAGGACGTGAGTTTCAAAACTCGCCTTATCTAGAAAATCAAATTTTGGAAAATCGGGAAAAACTTCTGACTGCATCCATTGATTTTCATTGTAAACCAAGATTTTACACCACCAGAAATGCGCGATAATTTTTTTTTTTTTTTTTTCATATCCTAGTGTTTTTTTCGATGCAGGTTCACCAATAGAATAGATTGATACAGAACTCGATTTTTTAAAATTTTGGATAAGGCGAGTTTTGAAACTCACGTCTTAATATATTTTATTGGTTTTTGATGAATTACTAAAATATTGAATCAATAAAATTTAAATGGGAACATTTCGAGAGTATTAAAAAAAAAAAAAAAAAAAAAAACACATGAATCGGGCGCGTTGTTACGGAGTAATCGGCGACCATGCATTTACATAATTAAAAAAAAAAAAAAAAAAAAAAAAACGTGTCGAATGAACCTTCTCCGTTTTTAGCTCACAGGCTATCAAAGCCTGAGAGCTAATGTGCCCGCCCGTTCTGTATGTATGTATGTATGTACGTAACGCGATAACTCTTGATAGAAACATCCGATTTGCTTCAAAAAATTTTTTCTAGGTTCATTGTGATAAGGCGCTTCCCTGATTAGTTTTGGGAGTTCATTGGTTAAGGATAAAGGGGGGGAAACGGGGTTAGTCCACCCCCCTTAATTCAGATAAATGGGTTTTTCATGCAGAATCATTCGATTTGCTCCGAATTTGGTATACCGGTTTATTATGTTAAGGAACTTCCCTGATTAGTTTTGTGGGTTCACTGGTTAAAGATAAAGGGGGAAAAGGGAGGTTAGCCCGCCCCTCTTAATTTAGATAAATGCGTTTTTCATGCAGAATGATTCGATTTGCTCTGAAGTTGGTATACCGGTTTATTGTGTTAAGGAACTTCCCTGATTAGTTTTGGGGGTTCATTGGTTAAGGATAAAGGGGGAAGGGGGGCTAGTCCACCCCCCTTAATTTATATAAACGGGTTTTTTTATGCAGAATTATTCGCTTTGCTCCAAATTTGGTATGCCGGTTTATTATGTTAAGGAGCTTCCCTGATTCGTTTTGGGGATTCATTGGTTAAGAATAAAGGGGGGCTAGTCCACCCCCTTAATTTAGATAAATGGGTTTTTTTTGCAGGATTATTCGATTTGCTCCAAATTTGGTATGCCGGTTTATTATGAGAAGGAGCTTCCCTGATTAGATTTGGAGGTTCACTGGTTAAGTATAAAGGGGGAAACGGGGGATTTCCCTTCACTTATTTTTTGAGGGGCATTATTCTTTAAAATAAGAGTATAATATACAATTAGTGTGAATAGCCTGTGAGCTCAATGCCATCAGTTTAGCTGGGCACTTTTCTTTTTATTTATAAGTCTGTTTAAAACGATATTTCAATTTTATGTCAGTTGTTAATTGAACTCCCAACTAGAGGTCTTCAAGGGCCGGAATTTTCAGGCCAGGGACTGGCCTGGCCCGACTCAATTTCTACAAGAAATACCCTTTTTTCTCGACATACAATTAAGATTCTTTTAATGAATACTACATACACATTTATGGGAACATTTTACAGCATATTTTAGATTACTATGCGTGTTCGCAAAACAAAAAACACACAATAATAAGTAGTAACATTAATTATTACTTACAATCTTAGACGTTTCAAAATTCAAATAAGGATTCATTAAAAAATTAATGTAGTTTAGAATAAAGGATTAAAAACATGATTACTTTTAAAGCTCTATAATATAAAGTAGATTTGTGAAAATACACTGGCCTCCAAAAGTTAAGGTACAGGGACTGGATGCTTTCGATTGTACACGGTTTGTCGAATATCTACCAACATTATTGGCGAATTGTTCTTGAACTTCTGGGATGTAAAGAACATGTTTGATTTCATATTTCTCTGTGAAGATTTACCGGGGGTATAATTAGGTGGATAATAATAAATTTAATAATAAAATAATATTTGCGATCACCTATGTAGCAAAAAAGGCTGGAAATGGTTTGTCACTGTGGTAAATGACTATTTGGGTCCTGTTCAACGTTTGTATGCATTTGTGTAAGCATAGCACTCATATTCGTGAAGATGTTAACGTTTTTGTGAAAAACTCAAAAGTTTTTTGTTTATAGCATACAGAGTTTTCAACCAAATTTAACATAACTTTCCAAAAACCTGACAAAGAACAGTAGCAACAGTATACTGCAATGAAAACATGAATATACTGAATATTTGATGAGATATGGTACTTGTCTGAAATAATTTTTAATTGCGTATGCGTGTAAGATTTCAAAATTTTTATTTCATAATTTGGTAGCCAGCTATTTTGGGTAACTTCTGTAAAAAGTCCAGTCAAATATTGTGAAAACTCAGAAAGATATAGTGAGTTGATTGAAAAGTTGTGGAAAACCCTTATAATAAAACTATTTTAGAGAGCAACTCACTATATCGCTCCTATCTTTGTGAAATTTCTCGATATTTGACTGGACATTTTAGATAAGTAGCCCTAAATAGCTGACTACCAAATTATGAAATAAATTTTGAAATCTTCCACGCATGCGCAGTTAAAAATTATTTCATACAAGTGCCCCATATCTCATCAAATATTCAATATATTCATGTTTTAATTGAAGCGTACTGTTGCTACTGTTCTTTATCAGGTTTTCGGAAAGTTGTGTTAAATTTGGTTGAAAACTCTGTATGCTATAAACATAACTTTTGAATTTTTCACAAAAACGTTAGCATCTTTACGAATATGGGTGATATGCTTACACAAATGCACACAAACGTTGAACAGGATCCAAATAGTCATTTAACGCAGTGACAAACCATTTCCAGCATTTTCTGTTGCATAGCTGATAGCAAATATTATTTTATTATTAAATTTATTATTAGCCCCCTAATTGTTGGCTCGATTAAATCTTCATCGAGAAATAAATATGAAATCAAACATGTTCTTTACATCCCAGATGTTCAAGAACAATTCGTCAATAATGTTGGTAGATATTCGACAAACCGTGTGCAATCGAAAGCATCCAGTCCCTGTACCTTAACTTTTGGAGGCCAGTGTATTTCTCTGGCATTTTTAAAGGCTTTTCTCAAATCCAAAAGAGCTACATTCTGACACATTCCTGAATTTATTCCTTTTCGGAAACGCGTAAGACTGGCAGATATTCTTATTCAGGAACTATGGAAATGTCGTTTTTTTTTATTTAAATAAAAACAATACGTCTTTGAGAAAATATTACCCAAACTTAGCGTTTTGAATCGCACTTCCGGAAGCGATAACACGGGAAAGGAGAAACCAACAGTCACGTGACAATCTCTTATATCTCTAAGTAATTTATCAAAAATGAGTCAAATGTGTCGGAAATTTTCGCATCCTTGAGCAGTGAATTTCAGAACCACCTTAAGGTGTACTTCCAAAGATACTGTTAACAGAAGTTCGTTATCGCTATTAATACTTTTACAAAACATAATGCCTGCCCTACACATCCTGAGAACGATTAACACCAGTTCTGTCCCGGCATGACTATGTAGAAAAAAAATGCAAGCCTGATTTCGGACCGGCACGAGTTTGCTGAAAAAATTGGATCAGACACCATGTAACTGTCCAATGCCGATCTCTACGATAAAAATGTTATATTTCTGTATTGATGTTGTCAAACTCGCATAGGCTCGTGACGCAGATTAATACGTCTTCTCGCGAAAGTCATATTCATTGCAAATGGCTCCTGTTTTACCGGCTGTGTATACATTTTTATATCGGGCCGGTAGGCCCGCTTATTTTTTTTTTTATCGGCCCAGCCCTGCCGGCCCGTTGAAAAAAATCGTCCTAATTTTGCCGGCCCAGCCCGTTTGAAAGTTCGCCTTCATTCCGCGGGCCAAGCCCGGCCCCGTGCAGACCTCTACTCCCCCCATTTTTAAACTGCCAAGTATCATCAGAGAAATCTGCTACTTTTGTTTAACAAAGCCCAAAATGTGTTTGTAAAGTGAAGAAGTGCGACCAACTAAAACAGATGGTTTCTACGTTCGTCTGACCGTGTTAAAGAATTAAGTAAAACCCAGGTGCTATGAAACGAAATGTTTCAACCGTGTTAAATTAAAACCGTACAATTTTCGTGTTTGTCAATTGATCATTAGTGGAATTAAAATTTTAAGTAGTACTTTTAGATTTTTAATTACTGTTTATTATAAATAAAATAAAATATAAAATGTTAGGGTTTTACTGCGGAGTTAGCATTCCTATTTCGAAAACGGAAAGAGATAGGGGAAAAAAGTGATTTACAAAGTTGTAGAGCATCATCGATTTAGTACGAAAAGGCACCTTGTGGATATTAATGCGAAGAATAGAACGGTTAAAACGCGCATTTGTTTTTTCGTGATTTCCAGCCCTGTGCCGTCACGAAACTTGAACGGAAGGAGAAATGATTCTTTCGGACAAATGTGCATCCAAATGTGCATTGCAGCTGACGGTGAAGCTTGAACATCTCAAATAAAGGTATATTGTTATAACTAGTTCTTTTTTCTTTCTAAAATCTTTTTGTCACCTCAGTGTAGCTTCGTACTAAAATATTGATGCTCTACAACTTTGTAAATCCCCTCCCCCCCCCCCCTATCTCTTTCCGTTTTCGAGATAGGAATGTTAACTCCGCAGTTTACCACCAGGTGACGCCGTAGGCGGTTTCATTCAGTAGCGCATGGGTACTTTACTATACCTAAACCCCACTTTCATGACTAGAGCTCTTGCCGTTCAGAAATTATTAGGGTGACAACAGACTTTAGCGGGCACACTGTATATAAATATATGAGCGAACTGATTGCAGTTGATCAAATTCTAAATAAATCAATCTAAAATTTTTTAACGAGAGTTACCAGTTTGTATCTAATCATTAACTTTTTCTGCTTAATCAAATTTCTGGTATTAAATGGTAAAAAAAAAAAAAAAAAAATCAGCTATGATATGGTTAGGAAAATTCAGTGCAAATATTGTACTAGTCTTTAACCCATAATAATTGGCGACGAGATTGTCTTTGTTGTGCTTGTCTCATCAGGTATGCTTTACTTAATATTCTGGTCAAGTAGAAGCTAGTTACGCGATTCTTTCATCAAAAGTAAAAACTGAATGAGGGGGGAAAAGCTGCAGGAATATATTAAGATGTGTATGGAAATAGCAAATTTTGAAAAGCTCAACAACAGGCACTACTTTGATACTGGCCCACTCCTTTACTGACATTAATTAGCGTTGGGCATTTCAGATGGAATCGGAACTAAGTTTGCCATTTTAATTCTCAGATATCAAAGTTTGTTTTATCCTTGAAGGCAACTTTATATGTTATCAGTAGTTTATCTATTGCGATGACAGATTTTGATTAATATGAATGACAAGTTATGGCATTTCCTTTTCAAACTTTTTTTCTTATGTCAATATTAATTATTGTATTTCGCCGCATTGTTGAAAAAATCGCGAAGTATGTGGATTTTGAAAACATATTCCCCGTTCTTTGATATTGTTAGTTTTTCTTTCGATATTTTAGGCTGCATAAAAATGCCGTTATCATGTGGCGAGTTTTTATGAAGGAATAGCCCTGTTTACATTAAATGGCAAACTTACCTTCTTAAAAATGGGTAGTGTATGCATTTTCTGTTGCCAGATGAAGGAGGGAGGGGGGAGGGCTAACTTGCTTTTCGTTTTAACCAGGGCTCGAAAAATCACATGCCCGACATCTATGTTGCGACTTTTTTTTTTTAATTTGATTAGCACCATTTTTTTTGGAATAGCAAAATTCGCCTTAATTAATCTGCCATTAAATAAAGCGAATTTTACCATTCCAAAAAAGGGGTGGCAATCAAATTAAAAAAAATAGTAGCAACACTGATGTCAGGCATGTGATTTTTCTAGCCCTGGTTTTAACCGATTTCCAAGTAAAAGAAGTTATACAATTCGTTTTTTAGGGTTTCGTTCATCTGACGAAACCCTATTCGTCTCGCTCCTCTGTCTGTCCGTCACAGAGCCCGTTCTCAGAAACTGTACATGTTAGAGACTTGAAATTTTGGGTACTTATAGCTGAACACCTCACATCAAACAACAAATCATAAAATTTTGAAAAAGTTGGTAATTAACCTAATTACGGGCTAATTAAATTCTAAAATTAACCAATCAACCTTTTGAATGCAGGTGAAAATGCACGTTATCGAAATCCTCCCCAGTTTCTCCTAATGGTTGCCAGTAAACTCGGCGGATGCTCCGTCAAATCAGCCGGTGCAGGGTTACCACGAGTACTTTAAGCAATAAATGACCTTTAAAAAAATGGACCTTTAAAAAGCAAAATTGGATCTGCCGAAATATCGGTCGTACAAATTCGTAACAGGTGTAGAAATACGCGGAAAAAATTCTACTTTATTTTGGTATAAATTTCAAATTTCTGCGTAGGATAGAACGCAAAAAATCCACTAAAAATCGATCGATAAAAATTTAATTTCTGTGTTTTTAAAGACAATGAAAACAGATTTCCATTCACCGGAAGGCAGCTGTCGTCATTTCTCGACATATCGGCGCGGGAGAAATTTAGGGGGAGGAAAGTCTAATACGAAATTTAAACTTTTTAAATATTAAATTTTTCGATTAAATTTTTTGACATCCGAGTTGGAAATTTCTCGCAGATTCCATATATACCCGGTTCAAAGAGATTGCTTCATTACGAGCTGAGATATTAACTATTATTTTATTAATTCCTTTTATTTCCATCAAATGCCAGATTAAGATGGAGGCACGTGCTTTTTTAACGGAGATTTCATTTAAATTAGGAAATCTAACAATTTGCGTGGGGTGTTTCGACGGCGCGCTATGAGATAAGTATTAATTATTCAATATGAAAAAGTTTATAGGTTTATAAGTGTTCATCCCACTATTTCCGAATAGCAATTTCAGGAAATATCTTAAATTATTGTTTAAGACCGCCACTCGATGTGTTCGAAACTTTAAGATACTTTATAACACATAAGAAAAAGTGTAAAAAAGAATGGAGTGTGATATTTCGAAGAGTGGGGGGGGGGGGGGGGGGACTAGATTTATTTATTAAATCTTAGCGTTTGTTATCGCAGAAAATGTTTTAAATTGTTGGTTAAGACTGCACCGCCACCCTCCCGACCATGTATCTACGGAGAGATTGCGCAAAGGAGTTTCGTTCAGATATGCTTTTGTTAAGAATAGAGTGCGCTCCCTGGTGGTGGAATGCGGAACTAACAAAACGCGATTTTGTTAAAATTAGGAAATATAACAAGGCGATCCGTTTGCAACTTTAAGATACTTCATGACACATAATAAAAAGCTTATAAAATAATGGTGCATGCAATTTCCTGTGAAGGGAGGGCGGGGGAGGGGCGCTGGATTTCTTTTTTAAAAATTAGCGTTTACGACCTTTTTAGGTGTCGTTTTTTGAGCACTATGATATACTCAGACACGTGCTGCTTATGAAATATAAAAATGTCAAAATTTTAGTTACCACTATTTCCGAATAGTACTTTCAGCAAATTTCTTAATTTCTCGCTTAAGGCCGCCACCAACTCGAGTAACACATCCACTGATAGGTTGTTTAACAGAGTTTCGATCTGATACACTTTTGTTATGAATAGTGTGCGCTCCTTGGTGGTGGAATTTGCAACTAACATAACGCAATTTTGTTAAAATTATGAAATCTAACAAGTCGATCTGCTGGAAACTTTGATATAGTTCATAACACATAATAAAAAGCTTATAAAAGAATGTTCCGTGCAATTTCCTGGGGCGCCTACCTATCTCGGGTGCTATAGACCCGATCCCCTCGACTAATATACCTACGGATAGGTTGTAAAACGGAGTTTCCTTTGGATAGAGGTTTGTGTAGAATAGAGTGCGCCCCTGGTTGCGAAATGTGGAACTAACAGATTTCACAAAAGGATAAAGTGTTTTAAAGGAATATTAAACGAAACCCTCTGTGCGATCTGTGATCACACTTACCCACTTGTTCTTATTTGTTTGAGGGTTACGTACCTCAAAAGGAAAAAAAAAACTAAATCCTTATAGTCTCGCTTTGGAAATCCGATTATGGAAAATCACGTAATAACTGGACATACCATAAATTAATGGTTTTTGGATTTTTTCCTTTAGATGTGCTATAAGACCTTCCTTCGTGCCAAATTGAAATGTTCTGTCTCAATCGAAAGTACCCTATAGGTTTTGAGAATAAAACCTATGGAGTAATTCCGGTTGACCTGGAGGTCTTGTAGCACATGTAAAGGGAAAAAAAAATCAGAATCATTAATTTATAAATCCATGTCGATTTATTACGAGACAAATTCATCAATTTCCATAATCAGTACTAACACCAAATTGACACATTGTAACGGACTATTTTGTAACTAATATAACAACGGTACGGAATCCTCGCACTTGTTCTGGTTTTAAACATTTTCCAACAAAGTTGAAAAGTGTTTATGCATTCGGTTTGTCTGTCCGTCTTTCCACGCTCTAACTCCCGTAAATATACTCGGAAGCTGATAAAGGTTATTTAGGGTTACCAAAGCATGTTTGGTATTGTATATGAAGTATGTAGGATTAATCGTTCATTTACAGGGGCCCTCAAAAGTATTCCATTACATTATGGTATATGGGGAAAAATCATTTGCAGAGTATTTTAATGACATTATGCTATTTCAGATGTATTGAAACTGATATAAATCACTGAATTTCACTACGATCACGTTAGAACAGGGCATTCATATTATTTTTTATTCATTTACAGGGACACACAAAAGAAATCGGTTACAGTACAGTACTGTCTTTGAGTAATAATTGCTGGAGTGTACGGTTTAAAATTCGGTATGGCCTTTTAAATTTAATTTTTTGCATCTTACTCGTTATATATAAATTCTGTACCTCAAATACAGAGCTTCACAAAAGTATTCACGTACCGTTCTCCTTATTAGAGGAAATTGCTGAAGATAAATTTTCAACTGAAGTATATGTATCTCTTAAGTGAACTAAATTTTGGCATGCATGTAGTTAATAGATTCAAATCTATATATCATATACAGGGCTGCTAAAAAAATTGCATAATTTTCCAATTGTGGATGGGAACAGCTGAAATTGGGTTTTGAAATGTATTATGCGCTTTCATATGGTTGAATTAGACGTAATATTTTAATTTTTTAAACGGTGCAGTTTTGTTACATTATTCTGAATGTTTTGGAAAGTGTTTCATAATGTTGACGCATTATTTCTTCTTACTTGTTAATGTATGTCAACGCATAACGATTGGAGGATGCTCAGATTTTCATAATAGTTGTTGTAAAATAAAGGTGTCGTTCGGTAGTAGTTTCAAAAATATTATCAGAATCTAAAAAAAAAATGAGTTTCTTGCCCCCTTTTAGGTAGATTTCGTATGAAATACTACCTATTGGGATCGTTCCTATGTTGGAATTTCTGAAAAATTTTTGCAGATCTACACCGATCATGACCCCTAGAACCCAAAACCACCCTCAGTAAAAAACTATATCTATCTATCTGTCTATCTATATATATCACTTTCTTCTGGACGCGATAACTTTCGTAATTCTGCACCAATCTCTTCCAAACTGATACATAAAATCAATGGGCATAAATTCTCGGTCAAGTTCGTTAATGGGCAAAATCGGACCAGGGGGGGGGGGAATAGGGAGGGGTTTTGTGAAAACCGAAAACCCCCCATAACTTCTTAATTTTTGTACATATCAAATCAGTTTAAAGTTTTTATTACTTCTAAAAATAGGGCCAAAATTTTATGTATCACAGATTTTTGATAAAGTTAAAAATGGGCTCAAGGGGCGCAAAAAATAGGGTTTTGGGAGAAAAAAATTCATAACTTCGTCAATTCTCAAGATATCAATTCCAATTAATTTTATTATAAATCTCATTAATATTATCTACAACTTTTATATTCACAAGTTTTTGATAGGACTAATTCGTACCGCAAAAAAAAAATTAAAAACGAAAACAAAAAGGGGGTTTGAAGAAGTAAAAAATCCATTACTCCGTCAATTCAAAAGATATAAAATCCCCATGAATTTATCATATATCTTCTTAATATTGTCTACAACATCTATATAGACAAGTTTTGGATAGGACCAATTCTTACAGCAAAAACAAATTAAAAATACATAGCGGTTGAAGAAAAAAATCATCTTAGTAAGGGTGTATTCGAATCCAAACTGCTTATTTTCTGACTCATTTTACAATTCATTTTTGCTCTCAAAGGCTTCCAATTGGTACGTTTTCTTACCTAGAAACTATATAATGTACCGTAATTGTCAATTTCTTGATAGAGGCAGAATATATTTTTAAAAATGCTGTTAAAATGGGCATTTTGAACCGAATTTCCCGAAGCGGATTGTGTTGGAAAAATCATTGAATTAAGGATGCACTCAAATCCAAACTGCTTATTTTCTTATTCATTTTTAAATTCATTTTTGCTCTCAAACGCATTTAATTGGTAGGTTCGCTTATTCAGAAACTATATAATGTATCGCAATGATCGATTTTTTGATAGAAGCAGAATATATTTCAAAATATGATGTCAAAGTGGGCATTTTGAACGGAATTTCCCGAAGCAATTGTGTTATCAACTTTCTTCTGGACACGATAACTTCCACAATTCTGCACAAATCTCTTCCAAACTGATACATAAAATCAAGGGACATAAAATGTCGGTCAAGTTCGTTAATGGGCAAAAGCGGACAAAGGGGATAGAAATAGGGAGGGGTTTTGTGAAAACCGAAAAAAACCCATAACTTCTTAATTTTTGTACATATCAAATCAGTTTAAAGTTTTTATTACTTCTAAAAATAGCGCCAAAAATTCATGCATTACAGATTTTTGATAAAATTAAAAATAGGTTCAAAGGGCCCAAAAAATAGGGTTTTTAGGAGGAAAAAATTCCTTACTTCGTCAATTCTCAAGATATCAAATCCAATTAATTTTATTATACACCTCCTTAATATTATCTACAACTTTTATATTCACAAGTTTTTGATAGGACCAATTCGTACCGAAAAAAAAATTAAAAACGAAAACAAAAAAGGGGGGTTGAAGAAGAAAAATTTTCATAACTCCGTCAATTCACAAGATATAAAATCTCCATGAATTTATCATATATCTTCTTAATATTGTCTTCAACATTTATATAGACAAGTTTTTTATACGGAAAATTCTTACAGCAAAAACAAATTAAAAATACATTGTAGTTGAAGAAAAAAAATCATCTTATTAAGGGTGCATTCAAATCCAAACTGTTTATTTTCTTACTCATTTTTCAATTCATTTTTGCTCTCAAACGCATCCATTTGCTAGATTCTTTTATTCAGAAACTATATAATGTACAGTAATGATAGATTTTTTGATAGAGGCAGAATATATTTCAAATAATGATGTCAAAGTGGGCATTTTGAACAGAATTTCCCGAAGCGATTGTGTTAGAAACGAAAAATATTGCCCTACTGAGAAAATAATTGTTTATTAATCAAGTTTTAATTAATTGAAAGAAAAATAAAAACACAGGTCGCTTATAAATCTTTTCAAAAATCACGTCAGCATGTTTCATAATTTTTTCTTTTTTTAATTAAAAATGAATCTGAAAATGTGCCAGAAAATTTCGAGTTGTTGAGCATGGAAAATTTTTTTTAATATCGCCTTAACATGATTCTGATAAAACCAGCTATTTTATAAAAAGGAAATAAAAACTCGTCAAAAGCAGACAGATAAAACTGTTAAAGTGGATTTATATCTAATAATGATTTAATTTTTGTTGGTGAAATTAGTATACTTCGAAATCTACCTCTGCCTGTAGGCCGGGCCGGCAGGGATTTTTTTAGGCTTGACAAGAAAACCCCCCCCTTTTTTTTTGTTTAAATTATTATTTTTTTCTAAATCAGGTTTCTTCTCTTTAATACGTGCATATTTGTTGATAAAAGTAGTCAAGGTTGATGTGTACTATATACGTAATTAACATGTCACCGGAAAATAATTTAAGTTACATAATTACAGTCAGTTATATAGAAAATTCAAATCATTTACATGATCATAAAACATTAGTAACAGTTATATTGTTTTATGCGTTCAAAGAATAAATTGCTATACACAGTTGAATCGTGATATCTTGAACCACTTTATCAAGAATTCTTTGATATTTAAAAATATAAATATTCCCTGTACTTTCTTTCATCAATATAAATTATTTTTTCATAATTATCTCAAGATATTTTCCTTGAATTCCTTGTTAGCTGGTATGTCTGATTTTTTCGTTAGAAACTGAGTAAATATGATCTTTTCTAATTAAGTTCAAATATTCAAAAGAAAAGTCTCTAAGAATGCTTATCATAAGGAATTCATGGCTGCAGGATTTAACATTTAGCAGCTGAGTCGTTACACCTTCTTTCTAGAAGTTATTGTGTGTTGTAACTTGAGGTTTCTCCAAAAACGCCGGTTTGCTAAAAATAAAATAAAGCGACATTAAACGAAAGAGAAAAAAAATATTTGACAACTTTTAGGCTATCGAAAATATTGATTTTGAAATGTTTTATGGAAGCAGAGTGACTTTACAAAAAGTTACCATGCGGTAAAAGATTTAAACATCCATAGTTAACGAGCTTTTAACTAAGTTATGCTAAAATATTAATTTATTTTACATCACTAAATTAGACAGTGATATACTGAATATTTTTTGGAAATATTTTTATGAAACCTTGATTTTTCAAAGAAACTTTACCCCCCCCCCCCCCTCCTTTTTTTCCGTAAGATTAAAGATATAGAGTTCCGAGTGTCATATAAACGTATCTTAAGTTACTTGCTTTAGTTAAAACTATACAGGTAGTCTGAGAATGCATATCATAAGGCACTCAAGATTGGATGATTTAACATTTTGCAGTAGTCTTTACACCTTCTTTATAGAAGTTATTGTGTATTCTAACTTAAGGCTTCTTCTCCGAAAATTTCTTTACAACGAAATTTGTATTTAAAATTTTAGAAGTGAGCTTTACTGCTATTGCAAAATACCTAAAGATAAGTAGAAAACTGAATCCTTGTATTGGTTAAGCATTGAACATATTGGTGTTAATAATATACGCTACAGTGACTATTTAATGAATCACAATCAAGTACGTATTTTATTGTTTTGGCATGAATCATTTTAAAAACATTTTCAGCGGATGCAAAATTAATATTGTAAACATTTTTACAAATTTGCATAAGGTCTGCACTGGCGGAATTTATCAAAATGCAGGTCAAACCCCGCAAACAGAAGTTTCACTCTTTCTACGCACAACTTATCACAATTGTACATCTTTGTCGTGAAAATATATTTAGTTCACATTTAACGCGTAAAGTAAAGGCATTGCAGTCAGGGGTCAATGCAGATTTTTTTTTTTTTTCTTGGGGCCCATTTTGTGAAAAGCAAGTTATTTTTGTGAAAAATTACATTTTGTAACGAAAAATTAAATCCAGCTACTCAAATTCGAACCATGCATTTATTTATTAACTTCAAATCGTCTTTCTAAAGTTTTCCTTTTTGCTGAACTCATTTTGTTTGCAACTTACGCATTTTAAAACCTAACAAAATAAAAAGAATTAATAAAAAGTATATTTTATGGAACTGAATTTTGTGAAGGGGTCTAAAGAATTTTGTGAAGGCGCCTATTTTGTTAAGAATTTTGTGAAGGTGCCTATTTTGTTAAGAATTTTGTGAAGGCGCCTATTTTGTTAAGAATTTTGTGAAGGCGCTTATTTTATTAAGAATTTTGTGAAGGGGCCTGATTTATTAAGAATTTTGTGAAGGGGCCTGATTTATTAAGAATTTTGTGAAGGGGCCTGATTTATTAAGAATTTTGTGAAGGGGCCTGATTTATTAAGAATTTTGTGAAGGGGCCTGTTTTATTAAGAATTTTGTGAAGGGGCCTGTTTTATTAAGAATTTTGTGAAGGGGCCTGTTTTATTAAGAATTTTGTGAAGGGGCCTGTTTTATTAAGAATTTTGTGAAGGGCCCCGTTTTATTAAGAATTTTGTGAAGGAGACATTTTTATTAAGAATTTTGTGAAGGAGACCTTTTTATTAAGAGGATTTTTGTGAAGAGGCCCTAAATAGGTCCCAAATTGTGCTTGGATGATCGACCCCTGGCACCTTTTTTTTAGCTCATATACCATCGGGATGTTAATACGTTAAGCGCCACGTCAGCCACCGGTGACTGACACTGAAATTTCAGTTTAGAACCCGTCATTCACCGATGACTGACGGTCTAAAATATGATATAAAACTGTATATATATATATATATATATTGTTTTAAGTAATTACTTTAAATTTATTTAAAATTTACTTACCTTTTATTTATTACAGGATTATACTTTCTTAAATATTACTTAAAACATCGCAAAATTTTCAGCCTCAGTGTCAGTCACCGTGGCACTCAACTTGTTAATATTTTGAAGATTAAATCATTTTCATTCCTTAAAAAGAGTACACTGAAAATATTCTTTTCTGACGATTGTTTCCAGTGTATTATAAGGGACTGTGTTTTAGGTAAGATGTATCAGTGCGTTTTGGCCATAGCATTTACGAATTTTTGAAAAATTCCACTACAGAATGAGCGATTTCATCTTTACTGTAAAGTTTGAGTTCACTTCTAATCCAATCGAATTAATAAATGAAAGTTTGTAATCTTATCTTTATAACATTATTCATTTAATTGCTACTTTGAAAAAGAAATGCTGTTTATTATTTATTTCATTGAATAGATGCAAGAAACGGCTTGAATTTTGGATTGAAGTTAAAAAAAAAAAAAATTGCACTCTATATGCAACACGTGAACTCTGTTTCATGAATACCCCGTTACTTAATAACGCAATTCACTATTCTATTAGTTTTTCCTGGAAGGAAAACTCAGAAAAGCAAATATCGATTAGAGTTTTGATTAAGATTTCGGTAAAATACGCCACTATGGGCCGCGCACTATAAGAAAATGTGCCTGGTAGGGCTTAAACTTATTTATGGTCACTGTTCACCCAAAGTTAGGTCTGTAACTTTAAGTATTTGGAATGGTGCAAAACCGTATTTCTTCCTGATGAATATTTCAGTTACCACTTAGATTATTCTGTAGGGCTGTCCCACTAAACTACCACATTACATTAAAAAAAAGGGGGGGGGGGATTCCTTTAAGTTTAAGAATAAACTGATTCGAATATTTGCCAATCTCTTCCTGAAAAGTACTGTTTTTCTGTAAGAATGTAACAGCAAGGATGCCTCCTCCAAATATGAGAAATTTCCATTGTTAACCGAGACATTATTTTTGTAGCTTTTGTGAATAGTTAAGTAAAGAAAAGGTGTATAATTTCGTACACTTGGGCGCGTGCAAATACACTAAATTAATGAATAATAATTGTGCTGTTTTAGTTGAGAATAGCTTGAAATATTCGAGTCGTTGATTTTGAAAGTGGGGCAAGTGCATTTGAATGGGTTTTAACATATTTCTAAACAGTAATAGACTTACTATATATTTTTTTTGGTATTATTCCATGTTAATTTACCGTACATACTCGTGTATAAGTCGAAGAATTTTAGACAAAATTTGGGAGTTGAAAATGGGGCAGTCTATTTATATACTAGGTAGGAAAAAAAAAATAACGCAGATAGTCGGCGAATGGGGGAGTCTTTTAAGTAATCACATGAGAGATAAAAGCAGACTATGGTAATTTCCCTGTGATTAACAAAAAAAAAAAAAAAATCTCAACGATAATGCCCCTGTAATTGTTCTGCACCCATTTTCTTTTGAAACAGAATTCCGTTCAATACAGGGGCATTAATCCCCTTTTTAAAAAGAGTTCAACTTCAGAATGCTTCTAGATATCTCTCCTAAAAGTCCTACCATACAAAGAAGTACTATATTTTAGCAATCTAAGAAGTTTTTTACCCTTGTAAATTTGGCTTGAATAGATTTTTGATAGAATTTCTTCTTTTTAAGTATCATTGAATTGATGTGATTAGGTTTCAAAATAGTTTAAGCTTCTTTTGTTTTACATTATTATACAGTTTTAAAACGTTGAATTAAAAAAAAAAAAGTCTGTTTAGAAACATAAAGTTTATAAATTTAATGAATTTATTTTTATTTTTTTATCCTCGATTACAAATCATTTTTCAACATACTACCAGAAATGTGGTTCGACTTATACACGAAAATTACATTTTTTTCAAAATTTTGCTTAAAAATTGGCGGATCGACTTATACATGAGTATGCAATAATGGTTATTTGTGGTAGCCAAAAGAAAATCATGGTTTTCGTATGCCTCAATGAACTTGCATCACTTTCAGAAGCAAGTTGATTTGTTGAAAACGTTGATTTTCTTTGAATGGAATATAATTGTAATATATATATGAGGACGTGAATTTTAAAACTCGCCTTATCCAAAATTTAAAAAATCGAGTTTTTCCTACCAATCTATTCTATTGGTAAACCTGCACAGAAAAAACCCTATAATTTGTAAAAAAAAAAATATTTTTATCCTTTATTTTTGGGTTCTTAAAATAATGGTTTGGTTTCAAAACTCGCCTTATCCATTAGGGAGTTGGAAACAAAACTAGCTTTATCCCTCCGCATGCGTAAGACCAACGGACGGCTTGCTTATCAGCTACTATTACAGTAATTTTCCTTCATTTCTCTGCTACCTGTTGCTATTTTCGTTTAAAGATTTTACCTGTTTTATTCATAAAACTAATTAAATAAGTTTTACAGCATGTCTTATGCATAATGGGCAGTGAATAAACTCTTGCATTTTGTAGAGGAAGGGTGAAGAATATAAAGAAATACACTCTAAAATTGGCAGGAGTGAAAAGCTGACTCTTTGAAAGAGTGACAGGCATTTTTACTCTTTTTGGAGTGAATTTTATAAAAATACACTCCTTAAAGTGTGGAATTTTCCTCTCTCTAGAAAGGAGTGAAATGTCTCACTCCTGAAAGAGTGACTTACGTATGCATTGCTTATTAACCAATCAGAGCAGCAAGGCGACGACACCCTTAAAAGATAAGAAAATTATCACTTTTTCGTCCGCCATTTTACGATTAACAGATTCGGATATCATTAAAATTATTCTTTATGGAATACATAAAATAAAGGTAAGTCTTATTTAATTTTAAGCATTTATCCGTGTAGATATGTGAAACGTTAAGATTATTAGCTAAATAGTTGTATGTTGTATAGGAAAAGATTGATCGTTAGAGTGTTCAAAAGTGATTGTCTGTTATATTTCTTCATGTAGCGGTTTGGAAATATAATTGTTTTAACAATTGAATACGCACTAGAGATCTGCACGGACCGGCTCGGGCCGATTTTCACTCACGGAACTCGGGCTAGGCCCGGGCCACACTTATTTCTGAAGGCTCGGGCCGGGCCTAACTTATTTTTTCTGTACAAATCCGGGACTGGTTCATTGCGCGTCTTCACGGCCAAAATTTTCAGTCCTAATTTTGACCCAGCCCGTATGAAAATCATTGTGTCAGCGTGGCCTGGTCCATTCGAAAGTCAGTAAAATTAGGCCTGGCCCAAACATTTTTGCAAAAAATGCATACATTTTCAAATGGCCATTATTCTACACTTAAACATTAAAATTTATTATTTTTAAATCCACTAGATTTCTGCGCTTATTAAAATATAACTAAATTAAAACATAATAAAACGTGTGAAAAAGGACCTGCCTATGACGGAACCAGTTTTAAACTCACTAATGTTTCCATGCATAATTAATATACTAATACATAAGAAAAGAATATATAATACATTTACACTCGCTTAAGAAGGAAACTTGTCCATAAATGCATTTTTTTTCTTTTCTATGCAATTCCGTCTTACTGTATAGCATTTTTCAGATTTTTAATACTTCAAAGAAAAAAAAAAAAAAATCAATGTTTTGTTGAAATTCACTCGGGCCGTGCTTTTAACTTTTTTTTTCGTGCCGGGCAGGGCTCGGGTCAAACTTTTAAGTTTTTTACCGGTCCGGGTCGGGCCAATTTTTTTTCTACAGTTCAGGCCGAATTTTTCTATGAGTCAGGCCGGGCCCGGGCTTGGAAATTTCAGCACGTGCAGACCTCTAATACGCACAATGCTTAGCAAATCATTAGTTCGGGAAATGTGAATAAAAAAAATGAGTAAATATTTTATTCTTCTCTTTCAATGCTGTGTTGCAAATTTTTGCCAAGATCAAAACAAAAAAGTTTTCTTTCGTTTGAAAGGGTGACTCATAAGAAAAGAATATCTGGAAGTTTAAATTTCGTAGGAGACACATTCGAAAACATTAATTTGCCGTTACATGAGATTTTTTTTTTTTTCTTTTTACTGATTTCGGATTATATACAGTTAATAGTATTTATTATTTTTTCGGAGTTAAATATGATATTTGATGTTTATGCTATTACGAAAAGGTTGGTACAGTGAAACCCCACGGTGCGACCACCTCCCTGAACGATCATTTTTTCATGGAACGAAGTTTATTCCCACACTGTTAAAAATTTGCAGCATTCTGGCAGGTCATTTGACCGTTTTTTCCGGTCGAATGACCTGCCAGAATGCTGCATATTTTTAACAGTGCATAGGCTCAATACTAATTTTACCTCCATTCAGAGACCATCCCAGTTGAACACTCTCCATGAGAGATCAATTTCTTTGAAGAAAATGAAATAAATTCCGTTTTTTCCTGGTCGCTTGAAGAAGGTTTTATTAAAATAATTCCGGAGAGTGCATTATTCATCAAACTTCTAAACTAAGTTTAGATTTTCTTTTATCCCGGTAACTTTTAAGTGTTTTTAAGAGTTTTTAAATCCCTTTGTGCCTTTTTAGGCAATGAATTTAACTCTGATTACAAATTAAGAATGAGGGTCAATAAACTCCTCTGCCCTATTCTGTCGGAAAACTCTCATAGAAATAGATAAAGTAATGAAACCGTCATTATTTGTTCCCGTCCACAAAAAAAAATGCATTTATTTACCGATCATCGAAAGGACTTGGAGATAAAAATTATAAAATATAAAACTGTAAAATTAAAGCAAAGCTCACACACACAATGTATTCATTTTTAAAACTCTACCGTAATTAACTTATGCAAATTAACTTTTATTTTGATACTTAAATTTTTATATTTTTTCCAAATGTGAAAAATAAATTTTAGTAACTTTGTTACCATTTTTAAACAATTAAAATCTAGATTTAAACATGACCTCCATTAAGAGACCACCTCTCGGAATGACCCAATTTTATTGGAACGGTACGTGGTCGCCTTAGGGAGGTTTTACTGTATATTATTATTTTTTTTAATTGTATGTAAATATTTTTCTGCGGGTTATGATTTTAAAATTTCGAGACTGAGTAATATAAAAAAAATTTAATTATAGATATTCTGCATCAGTTATTAAATTTCTTTCTATTATAAAAACATTTTCTACATTTTTGATACACGTAATTTTTGACGCTAAACAATATAACATGATATTTAAGCATTGGAATAAAATGGTTTTTTTTTTTTTTTTAATGCCTGTTTTGAAGTTTATGAATAAGACTGCTTTAGTATATTTTTTTAAATGCTCATATTTGCTTACATAATACAGGACTGAATATATTTTTTTAAGAGATTAATAACCACTTTTTTACACTAAAATGTTTTAAAAACAATAAGAATATTTCTAATGAAGTCATTTACTTTATTTTTAAGTTTTTTTTTTTTCCGAGGTCAATCTTTTCCTATAAAACATATAAAATCTATTTTGCTCATAGTCACAAAATACAATATCTACGCGAATAAAAAATTTAAATTAAATGTGGCTTATCGTGGCTTATGGCAATAATGGACGAAAATTATCAATCATGATTAAGTTAAGGAATATGTTTAAAAGAAAAAAAATATACATATTCCAGAGAACTCAAAATTTAGACTTCATGTTCATACTAAATAAAACAAAAGCAAATCGCAGCGGATAAAAAAAAATTACACATTCTTAATATAAATCATGCTTAGAACTTATTTAAAAAAGAAGTGAATTTATAAGCATTGCGTTTAAATGGAAAGATTAAAAATATTTTAGAACAATAGCACTTTGCAAAAATAGCAATAATTTAAGGAAAAAGTACGGTTTTATATTTAAAACAAAAATTAAAATGAGATCAAACATATTGTTAAACATATAACATCCACCTATTAAAAAGTTATTAATAAAACTTTAAAAGTAATATCTTTATAGGGCATGCAATGAAAGCAAACACAAAGGATAAGATTCGAATAAAATATTTTAGTTTATTTCTGTCAGTAATCTAATTTAAATTCGTATGTAACTTTAACTGAATTTTTCCTTAAAAGTTCAATTAGTGTTATAAACTATGAATTAAATAAATATTGCTAATGAAGTATTTTATTACAATCTTTACCACGCTTGTATCTATTTCCATTGCATGCCGTAAAAGATGAGATTCTTTTAAAATGACCATAAAAGCAAAATAAAAAAAACACCCACTACAAAAAAAATTGAACATTCACTCTTATGAAAGAGTGACTATTCACTCCTACCACTGGTGAAAAACTCCACTTCTTTAGCAAGAGTGAATAGTCACTCCTCCGGAAGAGTGATTACCCACCCCTGTTTAGAGTGGATATTCACTTTCAAGGAGTGACTATTCACTCTTTCAGAGAGTCAAAAATTTCACTTTGGCTCAGAGTGAATAGTCACTCTAAAGAGGTCGGGTATATTTTGACTCTGCGATAGAGTGACTATTCACTCCTCCGGAGTGAATAGTCACTCTTTTTTATTTAGAGTGTACAAACACATGGGCCAGTACAAAATACACGCAAAAGAAGATTAAAATGTAAGTTCAAAATGGGGAATCGCTTTCTATATTTCTTACTGTCGGAAGATGTTAAAAGATTTAATTTTTATTCTCAGGCATAAACCTAAGGCATTTCCGGTCCTCTCAAAGTGCACTCACCAGAAAGAGAACCTCGAGTATTCAACTGTCTGAATGCAAGATGTATGACGCTTCTACCAAACTTTTTATTTTCAAGCAAAGACAAAATTGCATAAGATAACTTTATTTTGAACCTCCTTCAAGAAACCGTCCAAGTTCCTTTCCTTCCATGAAACATCCAGAAAAGTAAAATTTACTCATTGAAAGTTTTTTTAAGTGCATCTCAGCGCGCTTTCAAAGGCATTACGATAAGGTACTCTGAGCCAGAACAGAAGGAGATGGTGTATATATATATTATATGTTATATAGATTATATTACATTCTTTTTTTTAAATTATTTTAATTATAAGCTATTTATGATAAGTTTTATTTGATTATTGATAAGTTTGTTTTTTTACAATAAAACGTAGTACTAAATTTTAATCATACTTATTGCTCTCGTAAGGTTTATTTTTTAATCCGAAATATTATCATCCGATGACCAAAAATAGAAACTATTAATTTCTTTCAACAAGTATGATAGACGATTGGCAACAGAACTCTTCTTATCCCTAGGTTGGCAACAAAACTCTTCTTATCCGAAACTTTTTCCAATTAATTAAATGACATAAAGTAGATTTTCCAACGTAACACAATGATATCACAGAGCAACTAGCTATAAGTATACAAAAAATTGGAGGTATTCGATGCACGGGGTCGTAGTTACAGGTTTTTCGCGATTTCCCAAAATTTGATTTTTTGGATAAGGCGAGTTTTGAAACTCACGTCCTCATACATACATACATACATACTAGAGGTCTGCACGGGCCCGGGCTTGGCCCGAGGCCCGTACCCGGCCCGGCCCGCGGGCCGGGCCGGCGGAATGAAGGCGAAATTTCAAACGGGCCGGGCCGGCAGAATTAGGACAATTTTTTCAACGGGCCGGGCCGACAGACAAAATAAACGGGCCGAGCCGGGCCGGCAAAAAAATTAATCGGGCCTGTCGGCCCGATATAAGAATTTAAGCGAAGCAGATAAAATACGAGCCATTTTCAATGAATGATTTTCTCGTGAAGTATAAATGTGCGTCACGAGCCGATGCGAGTTTAACAACATCAATACAGAAATGTAACGTGTCCATCGTAGAGATCGGCATCGTACAGTTACAAGATGTCTGATTCCGAGTTTAATTTTTTTTCAGCAGACTCGTGCCTGGAAGGAAGTGGTCTTAATCGATCTCAGGATGTGTAGAACAGTCATTTTGTTTTGTAATATTAATAGTGATAATGAACTTCTCTTAACAGTATCTTTGGAAATATACCTTAAGGTGGTTCTCATATTCACTGCTCAACAATGCAAAGCTTTCAGACACATGTTTCTGACAAAAACTTTAACTATAAAGGCATAAAATTGACAGGCCTGCCTATTGAAGGCATTTGGAAACGAATAGCTTTTTCCATATTTAATAAATTACTTACAGAGATAACAGCGATTCCTGTCACGTGACTGTACGTTTTTCTCCTTTCCTGTGCTATCGCTTCCGGAAATTCGATTCAAAACGCTAACTTTGACAGTATTTTCAGAAAGATATATTACTTTTATCTATGAAAAAAAACGACATTTACATAGCTTTTGAATAAGAATACCTGCCAATCTTACACGTTTCCGAAAAGAAAAGACTTCATAAATGTGTCGAAATGTAGCTCCTTTGGATTTGAGAAAAGTCTTAAAAATGAGAGAAATATTTTCACAAATCTACTTTTTATTATACAGCTTCAAATGTTATCTTGTTTTTAATCCTTTATTCTGAACTACATTAATCTTTTAATGAATCTTTATTTCCATTTTGAAATGTCTGTAGACACGATGACTGTAAGTAATCGTTAATGTTTACTATTGTGCGTTTTCTGTTTTGCGAACATCATAGTAATGTAAAATATACTGTGAAATGTTCCCATAAATATGTATGTAGTATTCATTAAAAGAATCTTAATTGTATGTTGAGAAAAAAAGGATTTTTTTTTTTTTTTTTGTAGAAATTGTATCGGGCCGGGCCCGTTTTCACTGATTTTTGTACGGGCCGGGCCGGGCTCGGGCCGAACTTCCAATTTTTACAACGGGCCGGGCCGGGCTCGGGCCGAACTTCCAATTTTTACAACGGGCCGGGCCGGGCTCGGGCCGAACTTCCAATTTTTACACGGGCCGGGCCGGGCCAAGACAGCTTTCGTACGGGCCGGGCTGGGCCCGGGCCTGGAAATTCCGGCCCGTGCAGACCTCTAATACATACATACACACACACACATATATATATATATCTACACACACACACACACACATTTATTTTTTTACTTATTTATTTTATTTCAATATTTCGTTCTTCTTTAGAATAGCTACAATAAAACAAAAAATGAATTTCATTTTATATGAAAAAGGTGGGAAAAATAAGGAAACATATTCAGTAATAAGTTCTATATATATAATTATATTTCTTAATTTAGACGGTGAAGATTTTTAAAGTAGTCATGATGAAATTCTGATTGTGCTTGTTAATGTTATGCAACATAATAAATAATTCTATTCAAAGTGGACTTGCCTCGCTTTCAAAATCAACGCATTTGAAATATAGTTGACCCAATAAATAACCAGTAACAAATTTATACCGATAAATATATTTATTGTGAAATCATTAAAAACATATATTTTTTTTTTAAAGTTTGTAAATGTGACTTAGCTTTACTATTTTTTTTTTCTTTCACAAAATGGACTTACCCTACTTTCAAAATCAACTGCCCGTTTAATACTTTCTCTTAAGCTTGTGAAATATATACAAATCTTTTCTATAATTCGTAATGAATGACAACTTTATTTTCTCTATTGATTACGGGCATTTTTCTTTGATTAATGACCTATTATAAATACTTTTTCATTCAGAAAATTATTTAGAGCATATTCAAATAAGAAATTTCGAGTTCAGTAGATTTATATATCCTATGTGAACACAAATGACGTGTTTTTTATTATTTTCAGTATCGTTTGAAATGCGCTAAAGCCATATCATAGACAAAATAAATTACTTTTTCAAAATTTCGTTTTCCTCTCCTAAAATCGCAATAAACTTGAACTAAAAGTAATGATCTTTAGTGCGCAGCTTTGCATATATGCAAACAGTGTATTGAATTAGGTTTTTGTTATTCGCATATTCCTAACTCACACCAGAAAATTGAAATAGTAATATTTGGTTTAAATAATAAGACTTACCGTATTTAAATAAAGCGAAATGAACCATTGAAACTCTCTGGTGTAAAGTCAGATTCTCTTGACTACATAATTTCTAGAACGTATTCTATCATGGGGATTAAAGGTTAAGTTTTATAAAATAATTATATAAAATAAGGTATTTGGAGACATAAATATTAAAATATGTACTAATTTGCAATATTTTAGCGTAAAACAGCCACGCGGCAGTTGTTTTAACTTGTATTGCAGATGTGAAACAGAAGAAAAGATTGACGCATTATATGAAAAATGTATCTCTGATTTTTTTCATTTTTCCTGTGTAATAAACCTTTCAGAGAATCGTATATAATTTTTTTTTTGAAACAAAATAAAATATCGCACATTTAAGGGTTAAAATATATGCATTGCATTGCAGTTATTTTCAATTTCTATTTTTTCCCCCCCTCCCTCTTTCATACTTTCAAATAGAAAAGTTTTTCTCAACATGTAGGTGGTAGTAACCTTGTTGGAAACAAGCTGACACCAATGATGATCTCTGAAAAGCTAATTCACTCATAGTAATAAGTCATCCTAAGCAAGTTTTTGCGTAAGGAAATTGACTAAATTATTATATGTGTATTATCTGGTGCAGACTGAATGGAGTTTGATTTCTAAACTCTCAATTTATTTTACCTGCTTTTTAGGTAGATTTCGTATGAAATACTACTTATTGGCATCGCTCCTATGTTGGAATTTCTGAAAAATTTTTGCAGATCTACACCGATCATGACCCCTAGAGCCCAAAACCACCCTCAGTAAAAAAACTTATATATACAGTCGAACCTCTATTTAACGAAGTCGCTAAATCCCGGGAAAAAGTTCGTTATATGGAAAATTCGTTAAATGGAGATTCACATTTTAAAATACTTCAAACTACATAAAACAGATTTTAAATTCATAAACACTAAATATTTTTACTAAAAGTAATTAATCACATTTTTTTTATAAATTATGTCGATTTGTTTTATTTATTTTACCTACCAATATCCATCATCAATTTATTTTTTCTATGTGTTTAAATCTTTGAAATCTGCAAGGAAAACAAAACATTGTCCAGGAATACACTGTATTTTCTGTTTAAAGTAAATAGTTTTACATTAAAATTAACGAATTTTAATTACATTACCGTATTTATTATTATTATAACAAATAATTTTAACCATAGAAGGACCATAAGGACATATGCGTCCTTAAATTTAATTTCTGAAAAACTCTGTTAATTTTGCCTGAGTTTTTCTTTTAAAAAGTGCTTTCTCTCATAATACGTCTCACATCTTTGCAATGCACCAAAACTCCCTTCATGCGTATTTTCTTCTATAATATTCCGCGTCCGATTGTTTCAAATGATTTTAGCATTTCATCATACGAAGTTTTGTTAATTTCTGCATCATGATCATTTCCATCATCATCATATTCGTCTTCATCGCAATTCATTGCTGTATTGTTTTTATTTTTCACACTGCCAAAAATATCCAATTCGGATAGTGTTTCCGTGGTCTCAATTTCAGAATTAAGTGAAATACAATTATCAATCAGCACATCATGGTTAATTTCTTCTTTTTTTCTCACATGTATCCACATTTTTTTAAGTTACTCTAGGATTATCGTCTTCGTCCTCCGTACTTACCGAATTCTCACTGCTGACAAAGAAGGCGCCTTTTAAAACCAGTTCAAGGCCATTGAACATCATAAAATGTGTTTAAAGAAAGAATAAGTTTGAAATGTCCAGAAATATTTTGAGAAATGGGGAGAAAAAAAAATTAGATCACAAGAAAAAGTTCGTTAAATAGAGAATGCACTTCGCTATTTGGAGGTTATTTTACGAAGAAATTCGCAAAATGTTCTTGGTTCCAAATCACAGATTTTTGATAAAGTTAAAAATGGGCTCAAGGGGCGCAAAAATAGGGTTTTCGGGAGAAAAAAATTCATAACTTTGTCAATTCTCAAGATATCGAATCTCCTTAACATTATCTACAACTTTTATATTCACAAGTTTTTGATAGGACCAATTCGTACCGCAAAAAAAATTAAAAACGAAAACAAAAAGGGCGTTTGAAGAAGAAAAAAATCCGTAACTCCGTCAATTAAAAGATAAAAAATCCCCATGAATTTATCATATATCTTCTTAATATTGTCTACAACATCTATATAGACAAGTTTTGGATAGGACCAATTCTTACAGCAAAAACAAATTAAAAATACATAGCGGTTGAAGAAAAAAATCATCTAAGTAAGGGTGTATTCAAATCCAAACTGCGTATTTTCTGACTCATTTTACAATTCATTTTTACTCTTAAAAGCTTCCAATTGGTACCTTTTAATACTCAGAAACTATATAATGTATTTGATAGAGGCAGAATATATTTTAAAACATGCTGTCAAAGTGGGCCTTTTGAACCGAATTTCCCGAAGCGGATTGTGTTGGAAAAATCATCGTATTAAGGGAGTATTCAAATCCAAACTGCTTATTTTCTGACTCATTTTTAAATTCATTTTTGCTCTCAAACGCATCCAATTGATAGATTCGCTTATTCAGAAACAATATAATGTACCGTGATGATCGATTTTTTGACAGAGGCAGAATATATTTCAAAAAATGATGTCAAAGTGGGCATTTTGAACGGAATTTCCCGAAGCGATTGTGTTAGAAACGAAAAATATTGTCTTACTGAGAAAGTAATTGTTTATATATCAAGTTTTAATTAATTTAACGAAAATTAAAAACACAGGTCGCTTATACATCTCTTCAAAAATCACGTCAACAAGTTTCATGTTTTTCCTATTAAAAATGAATCTGGAGTTATGCCAGAAAATTTCAAGTTGAGCATGGAAAAGTATTTTTTTTAATACCGCCCTAACATGATTCTGATAAAACCAGTTATTATATAACAATGAAATAAAAACTCGTCAAAAGCGGCCAGATAAAATTGTTAAAGTAGGTTTATCTCTAATCATGATTTGGGTTTTTTTTGTGAAATTAGTATACTTCGAAATTTACCTCCGCCTGTAGGCCGGGCCGGCAGGGATTTTTTTATTTATCATGCAGCCATGAACAAACGAGGACTTTTGATTATCACTGGTTGGCACCAAAATCCTCTTTGTAATAAACTATTAAATTAAAAAAAAATAAAAAAACTCGACTGAGTAAAAAGCGAACTAATTAATTATTTTTCATCAATGTGAAACTACTTTTTTTTTCAATTCCTACTATTAGCTCACACTCTCGCTATTTCAAATCTCGCTTGTTCAAATTTTCAATCGTTAATAAAATACTTATTATTCATCCAATCAAGCCCAAATAATTTTTTTTAACTTTTAGTGGATGACACTTGATGTTAATCCAGTTTTTTTTTTTAAATATTCATTCATTAATTAAATTAATTAATTTTCAGTAATCGAGAGAGCCCTCTTCTTGATCAAGGCATTTTAAGTGCCACTCAACAGGAATGGACGAAAAAAAGTTCTCTTATTGACCTAAGTAGGAATTGACTTAAAATATTTTTTTTTTATATTACTTGTTTATATTACTTACCTATTTTTTTTATTTACTTGTATTGATGACTTTTAAGTTGTGTTTAATTGTTAGTTCCTATCTATAAACATTGTTTTGATGAAGTCTATAGATGTCAATGATAGTTAGAGTTGCAGTAAAGCTAGAGATCCACAATACATGCACAACTTCCAGGTTGTATAATATTTTAACGGAGCTTCTGACTGTAAAATAGTCAATGAAACATCGTCTTCATTTTGAAAGACCTATCCAATAATATGCCACTCAATAGGGTGCGTAATTTTTTTTTTCGTCTCTACCACCATTTTGTATTTTATGGCCGCCATTTTGAATTTATAAAAACAAAACCTAGCCTATAACCATCGGGCCGTTAAGACGAATCGATAGAGACCTCATTCATTAAAATCCATCCAGTCGTTGGGATGTTTCGAGGGTGTAAAGAAATCCACATGCACAGAGATACGCGTGAAACACACAACCCTTCTTTTCAGTCGGGTAAAAATAATAGTTGATCCTTTAGATTTTAGCTCACTAATTCAAAATATGGCAGTGAAATTACTGTATCGCGTACGAATTTTTAGGTGGGGAGGATTGTTTGTAAAATTAAAGTAATTTATGTCTGACTAAAACGAAGTGGAAATTGGGTAAACAAATTTATGTTAATATGTAAATAACCTATTAGTATAAATGAATATAAACGTTAGCAAAGATACAGTGGCAAAAGGAATCAAAATATGTTAGTGGATACTACTGGATACGAAAGAAGGAGAGACACCAAAAGAACAATGCACGAGACAAATATAAAAAAATATATATATACTCCCTGGCTCGGACAAGAAAAACCTTGGAACTGGTCTTGAGTCGGTCCTGTTGCCAGGGTAACTGGTCAGTCGACTTTATTTTAGGGAAGTACAACATTTTCTTTTCTCCCGTTCAATACATCATTCCGAGAAATATCGTAGCTTTTTTTGCCCTTCCCCTCCTACGGACGAAGCTCCTTCCCTACAAGCTTTGGAACATCCGAAAGCAGAAAATCTACTCAGGGTTTTTCTTGTCTGAGCCAAACAGTATTTTACTGGCTTGTTATCTAAGACAGTGAAAATACATTTTTCATGTTTCAATTTTTTATTTACACTGTCAGAAAAATTCGTCTTTATACACTAAATTATTCGTCCTTTTTAAACAAATAAATTCTGTAGTCCTAGAAAACATGCTTTTTTCGTTAATTTTTCCATGAAGTCTGAAACAGAGGGGATAATTCCGTTTATTCCTTGCACGGATGCGTATTGGCTGTATTAATACCAGAGTTCTAACTTATTTTTAAAATGAAAAACCGAAAATTTAATAAATTAAAATTTCTAATTTATTTAAAAACAAACAAAACAAAATGTAATGCTTTCGAATTTAATAAAGTAGCAATTTTTCTCATTCTTTAAAACTTTTTCACCATTTAATTTTAGAATATTGAAAAAAATATTCTCATGTAAAGTATATTCTAAAGTAGGGGTGCACAACCTTTTTGAGAGAAGGGCCACTTACAAAAATGTTTGGGTTGTCGAGGGCCACATCAGTAACGCAGACAGGATTCTATATCGGGAGGTTGGGGGGGGGGGGGATAATAACTCTTTATTCTTGAAGAATAATGATTTTTTGTATATAAAAAATAAATAAATAGAAATAAGTAATTGTATGCAGGGCTTCTTCACATCTGTATTTATATCCATCTGTAACCATACAACACTTTATGAAGACTAACTGTTCTTTCTTGACAAATGGAAAATTTTGACAAAATTCACAATTTTTTTTCCACGAGTGATGGACGAATTTCGCGATATTTTAGTAATCAATTGACAAAAGCTTCCATCAGTTGTCGAAATACGTGATTTTTTTTACCGGGACAGAGTGACAAAATTTTCCATTTTTTCTCGCGATAAATTGACGAAACTCGCGATTTTTCCGCAGCCGATCACCGAAATTTTAAATTCTTCCACACCTGATTGGCAAATTTCGCGATTTTTTCGCCCCGATCAACGAAATTCGTGATTCTTAACTGACTGACGAAATTTGTAACTTTTTTCCCGCAGAAAATTGACGAAATCAACGATTTTTTTCTCGCGATAAATTGACGAAACTCGCGATTTTTCCGCAGCCGATCACCGAAATTTTAAATTCTTCCGCGCCTGATTGGCAAATTTCGCGATTTTTTTCGCCCCGATCAACAAAATTCGTGATTCTTAACTGACTGACGAAATTCGTAGCTTTTTTCTCGCGGAAAATTGACGAAATCAACGATTTTTTTCTCGCGATAAACTGACAAAACTCGCAATTTTTCCGCGGCCAATCAACGAAATTTGCAATTTTCCGCGCCTCATCGACAAAATTCGCGATTTTTCTGTACCCGATTAGCGAAATTTGTGACTTTTCCGCACCAGATCTGCAAAATTCGGGATTTTCCCGCACTCGATAAACGAAATTAGAGATTTTTGTGCGCCCGATCAACGAAATTCGCGATTCTTAACTGACTATGACGAAATTTGTCCTTTTTTCCGCGGTAAATTGACGAAACTCGTGATTTTTTCGCAGACGGTCAACGAAATTTGAGATTTTTTTCACACATGATCGAGAAAATTCGTGATTTTTTCGAACCCGATCAACGAAATTCGTGATTCTTAACTGGCTGACGAAATTTGTAATTTTTCCCTGCGGAAAATTGGCGAAATTCGCGGTTTTTTCTCGTGATAAAACGCCGAAACTTGTTATTTTTCCGAATCCGATCAACGAAATTTGGAATTTTTGAGCACCTCATCAAAATTCGCGATTTTTCCGCATTCGATCTGCGAAATTCGCGATTTTTCTGCACCTGATCAATGAAATTCGCAATTCTTATCTGACTCTGACGAAATTTGTAATCTTTCCCGCGGCAATTTGAAGAAATTTGCGATAAACTGACGAAACTCGCGATTTTTCCGGATCTGATGAACGAAATTTGCAATGTTTTCCAGCGAGAAATTGACAAAATTACCGATTTTTCCCAGCAACATATGGACAAAAACTGCGATTTTTCCCAGTTATAAATTTTCGAAATTCGCGGGCCACGAGTTATCCCATCGCGGGCCACTTTTGGCCCGCGGGCCACAGGTTGTGCATCCCTATTCTAAAGGAACACGCCCCACCAGTGGCTGAGAGGTTCTGCTCTCGAAGCTGCTAGACGGGAGGTGCTGGGTTCGAACCCAATCGTGCCCGTCGGCCTAATCATTCGGAGTTTTCGTGGTTTTCTTCGAACCTTGGATTTCCAAGCGTTATTACGAGTTAGGTTCCCTTAGAAAGACACCCACAAAGGGCACTCCCCTCTGGGCCTATATCCCTAGTGCAGATAATTGGCCGTCATAAATACAATCAACCAACCAAATCTAAAGGAACACATTTAAAAAATATAATAGTAGTTCAGTCAAGTAAAAAAATCGATTTTAATCAATAAAGCGAACACTTCTATCCAGTCATCAGAATGTCACGAAAGTGACGCCGCGCCATTTGAAGTAAAGAGCTGTTATAAAAGCATATTAACACGTAATTTTAACATTTAAAAGATAATACCCATCTCTCAGGAGAACATTTGCATTGTAACTACTTAAGATGAATCAAGATAATACAGATGTGTTAATGCATGAAGAAAATAATAACAAACAATTTATTGAAAATAAATAAAAATTTAGTCTTGATTAATTAAGTTGTCCCTAGAGAGCTGAGTTACAAAAGGGAATTTAATGAGAAAAGTTCCGTAAGAAAACAAAAGTTATACAATCTTCTAGAGGTGTGTTCACAAGGTGGTAAAAATGAATAATCACCGATGACGAGAGAATCAAGCGCTCCTCGATAAATTAGTGTCCGTACCTCTTGGTGATAGAGATCGGGCTGTAAAATATAGCAATCTGTGAACAAGACCGCTCCAAAATTTATCTCCCGAAGGTGACTAGTCAACCTCTGCTAATCTGAATCAAAATCACTGATTAAAATATCTGAGTTTGTTCTTCAACTTTTCAACTGACTTTTGGAGGTACAAACCTCTCCACCCGCTTCTATTGTATTTAGGGGTCCAGAGATCTGTTTTTTAAACTGCTTTCCCGCTTGGTTTTGAGTTCGGCGCCAGTCTAAGAAGTTTACCACCTTTTAGGCATAAAAAATAATCCAGCCTTTTTCCAACTGGCATGGCAAGTACGTGGTGTGCGGCAACAATCATAGTTTTGCAAAGTGCAATAAACAACCTAGACTCATCCACTTAGCTTAATATAGTCGGCCCGGGGGCTTGCTGGTGTGGTCACCGCGGTGTGGTCAGACGCCTGCGGCGATCTGGCGTATGTACTCACAATGCATCGCCCTACTTTCCAGGCAATTACAAACCCGTTCAGCTGGGTTAACCCCGGTAGGTAGGGGCCTGGTCAGTGGTCTCGGAGTTCGGCGCCAAAATTTCATTCCCACGTCTGAGTGGGATCCCGCCCCTGCGTTCCTCTGCATCTACAGCCATCATGAACAGTACAACATGTCACATGTCGAAGTCCATTAGATCTTTTTTTCAATTTATGTTTTAAAAAATAAGTTAAAGGGGGGGGGGGGGGTCATCTTCATACAGAAATTATACCAAACTTGAAGTTTTTCAATAGATCACCCAATTTTGACATCATAGTTTTTTCCTTTTTTTCGTAAATTTACCACTGAATATGAAACGGAACGTCATACAATCAAGTACATCCATGCTCATGAATTAAGGATAACGACCGAACACTTTCGATTTTAGAAGATATCTACAGAATTGCTTCTCGAAATCATCTATGAACTTCGAGGATATAAAGAACATGTTTGACCTCAAATTGGTCCTCAAGGCATCAAATTGGTTGGGCTGACTATTGTAGCGATTTGGAATCGAAAATAAGTTTTCCAT
Source organism: Maratus speciosus (assembly GCA_963932465.1). Taxonomy (NCBI): domain Eukaryota; kingdom Metazoa; phylum Arthropoda; class Arachnida; order Araneae; family Salticidae; genus Maratus; species Maratus speciosus. The sequence continues at coordinate 545,083,593 of OZ010796.1, read as the reverse complement.
TTTTTTGATAAATTACTTTTCAAGTTATAACGATTTTGGGTCACGTGACGACCTGCTTTTCTCCTTTCTCGCGTTCAAAATTTGGAAGTTCTGTTTTTGACAGCATTTTCTGAACGATATTTTGCGTTTACGAAAAAACGGAAAACTTTTTTCGATTGCATAGTTTCCAAATAACGCATGTTAATTTCATTAGTTTCCGAACAAAAATGAATTAAAGAGTATGTCAGAATGCAGTCCATTTGGATTTCATAACAGCCTTAAGCGTGTGAGAGTAGCAACAAAGATTACAACAATGCAATTAAATTTGCGAGAAACCAAATTTGCTGAAACTCATAAACTAAACCCGATTATGAAAAAAAACTTTTGTTTCAAAATGGCTCATCCCAGAATTTCAAATTCCTATACATCAGCCGTTTTTTAGGATAGAAGGGAGTATCAAGGCCTTGGGCAACAGATAAATTTGAATTTCTAATCTTTTTGCATGTTTTTTTTTTTTTTTAGTTTGAAATCTGTAAGGGGTCGCCATTTTAAAACAAGATGACTGATCAAGCAAAGCAACGAACACGGTCGAGATCTTAAAAAGAAAAGGAAAAACCCTTTAACATACTCTCACATTGTCTTTTTTATTTCTTTTTCTACCTTATATAGTATGGAGCTTGGGTTAAAAAATATTTTGTTAATCCCGTGTCATTGTTCTTTATCACATACGAAAAACCTAATTTCAAAGACTTAAAACAATCATAAAGTTAGTACAGCTGCTAAAACATTCTTAACTCTGAGTATTATCCATCGTCATATCACCGCCTATAATACCGATAAAATACTGTCATATCACCGCAAACATAAGTAATGTTTAAGATAATCTTGAAATTCAAATGATCGTTAAGTACTGTACTACTCTATCATGAATTCGTAGCTGCCAAACCTTTCGATTTTCCAGCGCTAGGTCCGTTTCTGAATAAAAAATATCGGCTTTATTTAATGACAGAAATTTGCTGCTAAGTAAGACTAATATTTCTATTCGGAAATCGTGGTACTTAAAAATCTGAAGGGTTGATTGCTAATGGGAATTACTTTGAGGACCTATAAGTTTATCACGTATGTTGAATTACTGTCGGATTTTTTTCCATATACAGTCAAACCTCGTTAACATGAACCTCAAGGGGAATGAAATTTTTGTTCATGCTATCAGTAACAAAAATTCCTGATTAAAAAAAAAAAAAAAAAAGAGAAAAATACATATACGGGAGACTGGGGGCTAATGGGACATGGGAGCTAACGGGACAGCAGGGTTTTCTCGTAAAATATAACAGTCAAAATTTATCAGTAAATGTCATTTCTATAATATTTTACAAGAACATGCATTAAACAATTTTTTTTTTCATTGGCTATTTGAAAAGCATAGGAAACAAGATATAATTTAAGCATCAAGATGAGTTTTTTTTTTATATTTAATAAGTATTTGTTTTGATCAACGATTAAATCAGTTTTTAATAATACCTTTTATAATGAAGCTTTTATACAATGTTCATTTTTAATCATATTTCGTACCAGAGATAAACAGTTAATTTACAATAAGCTTAATTGCAGTGGTAAAGGATTCATGGACAAATGTGGATTTCACATAGGGTCTAATGGGAGAAAACTTTGTTTTAGAATTGAGACTTATTTCTATTTTAATAATTAAACTATTATATTTTTTTATTCATTAATAGAACACATGCTACATTTCATATGAAAGTTGCAATACTAAACTGTAAATCTTCCACGTGGGTGGGAAGAAAGAAACAATACATAAAAATACTCCCTTTAGGTAGCAACTTTCCCTGATACTGGTGACACGTATTGTATTGTCCAAAATTGAGAAAATTCTAATCGCAATAGAACGCGTTTCTATTGTTCTAAAGAATAATCCTTTTCATGAAGCTCTAAAGTATAACCCATGTTCCCCTGGGAAAAGGAAGCTTTCACACTTTTCTAGGAATTTTCGTTCACGTTAAGCGTCAAAATCTGTCATGGGGACATCGAGAATTGTTCATATTAAGCGAAATTTCACGTTAACAGTGTTCATCTTAAAAGGAGAAAAAACACTAGAATCCGTATTCATTTTGACGGGGACAGCGGGAACTGTTCATGTTAAAAGTAATTCACGTTAAGCGTGTTCACGTTAACGAGGCTCGACTGTATCATGTATTTAGCGAATTGCATCAAATTTTAATTGCAAAATTGTAGCTTACGAGACTCAGGACTTTCTTTTGATAGATCTATAATAGCTTGAAATTAGCTTGCTTATATCTACAAAGCTGTCTGATATTCATGGTCTCTATCTTGGGTTGTCTGCGTCAAAGTTACTATATCTATTTGTGTACTACTAGTATGTATATTATCTCTGTCTGTGTGGCATTATTCTTGGCTTTTCATGAGTATGAGGAAAACTTGGATCGCTATTCGCTGCTTCGTTGTAAGAATCTCTATAGATTTTTCTATCCTGATAATATGGTGAATGTCTGTTAAAAGCGTTTCGCCTAGTCTCCGTCAACACTTTGCGTGGTACAGATTAGGGCACAATTTTTAGCAACATTTTTTTTTTTTTTTTTTAAACTTTTTATCTACTGAGGGTACTTATAAGTACCATTAAAATAAATTGTTATAAAATTCATTTAATACATCGATTAGTTGCAATACCATTTAGAATGAGTTGCATATACATTACTTTATCGTGTCCCAAAAGCATTATTGGTTACACAAAACAAAAATGTTTTTAAAAGGACGATTTCTTTTGCCTTTGCGTCTTTTCAGCTTTCTAGCGCTGAGGGGGAGAGGGGTGGAGTTTTTCAATTCGGAAGTATTTCTATATTTCTGTGTAAGAACATTATATTTGTTCATTTCTTAATTCTACAAAATACTAAGAAAAATATTTAAAATAAAAGATTTGAGCAGGGTTATAAATATTGCACAAAATCCCTATAAATTAAAATTTAATCCTTCTAAATCCATCAATATTTCTAAAATCCTTCTAAAATCCTTCTAAAATTTATTAAATGATTATGTAAATCTTCTAATTTTGTTTAAACAATTCACGAAAAATGCTTTAGAAGATAAAATTTTCATGAATTCATAATTCAGTAGATAAAGGGTAAGGGTAGGTTCTATTTCTGTGGCCTGAAATTTGCGTGGTTTTTACGATTTTTTCATTTACAAAGAAAAGATATATAGACGTTTTGCATTATATTTATTGACAGTTCACTTATATATTTAAAATTTTGTGCGTAGAAAAAATTAATAATACGCCTTGTGCGACGGGGTGTATATCTGCAGATGCGCTCTGTGAACTTCCAGTCGGAAGACCGTGTTTCTCCGGCCACAAGCATCTGAAACAAATTTCTTCGCCAAATTTTGAAAAGGCATTAAATTCTCTGGCGTTGATACCCATCACAGTGTAAAGATCTGAACTATATCAGATTCGCCATATAGAAAGAACTAATGCATTTCTAAAACAGAGTAAAAATATGTTAAAGTCCACTAAAACGCACGGCAAGATGAAGTAAAATACTCAGTCACCATCGCTCTTGGACATTTGACAATCGGTGACAGTTTGCTAATGCTAAGGAGCAGCCGGTATTCTTTTGATCTTTGAGCGTGGGAAGAGAACTCACATACTTTCTCACGAGAGCATATGATCGCAGGATCCGCTTGCAAAAAAGAGGAGTTTCTTAAGGTGTCCATTCAGAGGATAGCGGAAAAGATCCCTGGGAGGTTCTTGAAAAGAACGGACAGTTAGTGGCTGAGAAACTCACTATTGTTTTTAAGAGGGAGATAATTGAGATACATATACGAGAGGAGGATGCAGAGGAGAGATTAGATTTTGGCTGGAGTTGGAAGAGCGACTTTTGGAGTGGAAGAGTTTGAAGGCCGAAAGGGCCGGACTTTACGATCCCTAGTACCGGGGAATGATACCCGAATCAGCGGCGACAGGGCACCAGGGTGCCGTCGCGGAAAAGGAGATCTTAATCTCTGAGACTAGACAAGCGTTTTCCGTTCAAGTAATGCAATGCCTGTGGACTTAATAGACTAGCTACCACCTTCTCATAGACACCATTTCTGATACATACACTTTGGTTCAACAAAATTTACATTGTTGTGTACATAGCGACTTATCATTACTCCAGAATATCTTTTATTGTATAAAATAAATTTCATGTTATCATATTCTAAGAGAATATAAATTGCTAAGCCTTCGAAGTTAACACCCTCGACCATCGCTACCGCCTTCTTAGGACACGGCACAATAGTTTAAAGCGCTGATTTTTAACAAAATGGCGGTCATTTGAACAAAAGTAATTTTTTCGCTCCTTTTTACCTTTTGCGAGCTCGAAAAAATAATCAATGAAAATTGTATCTTTCGATGGTATAAGCTCCAGTAAAAACTATAGCTTTCTTTTAAATAAGAAAAGATAGGAAGTCGGTCGAATAGTTCTCGAGAGAAACGGTATCCTAGTTTTAAAAACAGGGTTTCGAGAAAAAGAGTAGCGTTACGTTATACGAGCGCAGCTTTACATTCACTGAGCAAAAAATATTATAAGAAATTGGAGTATCACGAAACCGCTTTAGGACAACAATCTACGTACATAAGGGATACCCCCCCCCCCCCAAACATAGATATAACAAAAATTTTGACCCATAGAAGTAGAACCTACCCGTAAAAAAGATTTGATCTGCGGATTATACGCCAGAAATTAGGGTACTCATATAGTTCTTTCACTTTAAAATAAGTATTTTTATTTTATTGTGTTCGCCACCATCTTTGCCAGTGGCTATGACACTGGGTAATAGTCCGAGAGGTGTAAGGCAAGTCCCTGTTTTGGTTTGGTTGCTGGCTAAATCTTTCAAAGTCTAATCTACAGGTGTTATATTAAAAAAAGTGATACATTTTGCTTATTATGCAAATTAAGCCTAGACTGGACAATTGGGTGATTCAGTATAATTTTTTTCAACAGCTACCGCGCCCGTCCCAAAAATCGAATGAAATTCGCTATGCTGCGCCACCTTATGCCCGATTTTCTCCAAAATTATATACAAACTTCGGCCTATTACATTACATCCAGATGTAAAATTTCGTAGAAAAATATTCATAAAATCTTCCTTTACGCTGCAAGAAAATGGCACAAAAATCGCTATCATCTCTTCTGTAGGAACATCCACATTTTCAACAGGGACCAGGCGTGCATAGTCAAAAACACGGAGACTCGGAGCCGAACAATTTTTGATGTTCCAGCTCCGCTCCTAAATAAAATACTGTGGCTCCGGCTCAGGGCCGTAGCAAGGTCTTCAGAGGCCCCCCCTCCAAACATATTTTTCGGGGCCCCCCTCTAAAATTTTAGAGAAATATCTATATTTAATTTTCCACCCGAGTTCCATTTTATAACAATACCAGCTCAGTATCGCTGGTCGAATTTTCCAAAACGAACTTCAAACTGAACGAATTTGTAGTTGGGCTGCACAGCTTTCGGCAGCGTACACCCATAGGGGCTATGTCCGCTCCGATCTTGAATCATACGAACCTTGAATCATTGTAATTTTTTTATTTAGATCCAGATTAAATTCAAATTTTCAACATTTCGTTCACGTTGCTACAGGAACAGATTTGATATTCTTACAACGTGAATTTAATCAAAGGACTTGCAAAATTTAACTGAGAATTCTTTCATTTAGGAAAAAAAATGTCAAAAAAATCGCCGAAGAACGCGAAAGAACGCCAAAAATTGCATAAAAATTTTCAAAGTTCATAGAAATCAAACTTTACTTATATTGGGCTAAAAGATTGAAACCGGGTTTATTTATTTTTTTTTTTACGAATATTAAAAAAACTACCAGAAAAGTGAAAAAGCTAAAAATCACATAAAAATTCTCGAAAATTTTAAAAACAGCAGAGGACAAAATTTGGCAAAAAAGTTTGAAACTGAATTCCTTTTACAAATGTTATAAATTGCTAAGTATTGCTCATAAACAAAATAAATAAATAAAAAATATGGAAGTCGTTTTCGTATTTTCAATTTTCTCTTCAGTTTGACAATGCCATCCGCGTGGCCCAGAAAGATTTTTTTTTAAGCAGAAAATATTCACTTATAACAATTTTTTTCCCGCTCGGATTGGTGCCTTTTATTAAATACATATATATGTACGGATTTACTAATTTAAAAAAAAATACTTTTGGGATGTTGTTTTCATACATTCCGGTTTTCTCCAGTTTAAAATTGTCACCCAAGTTGAAATCTAAGAAGAAAAAAAATACCTTCGGATAGAAAGTATACCTTTCTTTGGGCATGGTTGACGGGTTTCCTAGTAGCTAATAATAAAGACAGACGTTTGTCTGTCCAGAGTTTTTCTTTGTCTGACCAGATGTTTTTCTGTTCCGTAGAAAATTTGACAGAAAGGTTACCTATATGCCTAAGTTGCTCGAAGCAGGTTTTTAAATTTTTTGATTCGAATTTTTTTCATTTAATTTTTTACGATATTTTTTTTATTTTTTCGAGTTTCGTGCTTTTTCCCCCACATTCATAAAAAGAATCTATTTTCAATCCATCTTTTCATTTTAGCCGAATATAATAAAGTAGTCTTCTTCGATTTTTAAATATTTCGCGAATTTTTTATGTGATTTTTAACTTTTTTTCGCGTATTTTTTTACATTAGTAAAAGAATCAGGTTTCAATCTTTTAGCCCGATGTACTAAATTTCGTCCTTTTTGCGATTTTTGAATTTTTCACGAACGTTTTTTTTTTTTTCCTTTTTAAGACCCCTGCGATTAGAAGAGATTTTATCTCACATTTGAAGAAACTTTCGTCTTTAGAAAGGAAAATTTCTAGAAATTTTGATGTTTGATTCGCGACTTCTTCGTGTTATGAAGGAAAAAAGTCATACGTTCAGTTTCTAATCATCAAGTTCAGTTTCTAATAGGGAAAAGAACAATGCAGAAAAGTTGGCGGAACACTCCTGTGATTTGATTTGGCAAAAATGCATCTTCATATTTAGTAAGGATGTTAGGTAATTTTTATGTTAGATTGGTGAGTTTTCTATATTTTCGCGGAAAATGAGAAGATCAAATCAAAGTTTTTTTTGTGTGTGTGTGTGTTTGAATGAAAGAAAAAGTTACAATCTTTTGGCTCGATATAATCAAATTTCTCTCAACGATTTTTGAATTTTTGCCCATTTTTTTATAAGATTTTTACACCTTTTTTTTCGCGTTTTGCGGAGTTTTCTTGACATTTTTTTTTTCTGAAACCGAAGAATTATCCAGTAGATTTTGCTGCTGTCATAATTAAGCTGAAGTGGAAAAATAACAAATTTGTTCCTGTAGCAACGTAAGCTACGATGCTGGAAAATTTTACTTTTATCTGGACACTATCACTTTTATCAAAAAAAATCATCAAAATTCGAAAAATTCAATGATTGTTTGATTCAAGATCGGAGCGGGAATATCCGGAACAGGTTTACGCTGCGGAAGGCAGTGAAAGCCCCCCAATGGAGAAATTCCAAAAAATAGGTTATTTTTTTAAAAAAGCAATTAGCGAAGCTCTGCTAGTAGATTAAATAAATACACAATGTAATTTATGTATAGTTAACATAAGTAATTTATCGAGACAAGAGAAATGGAATGTTCAAAACGAAACAGGTCGAATATAAGGGGATAGGCGGCATATGCAATGCACATAGATGCCCGCTTATTGGGGTCCCCAGCGAGATTAAGAAGCATATATTTTTTGAACATTTGAAAAAAGAAATGAGGCTTAAAAGTTTTGAATCTTGAGTTCCGAATTTTGCTCACTTTTAAGAGCGGCCCCAAAAAAGAAAATTTATAACCTATTTAGAGTATTCAAAACTTCTTTCATCTGGGCACCTTTAAAAAGAATGGTAGCTATAGAAAAAAAGGGCATGTCTGTTTTGGTTAAAAGAAGTAATAGTATTAAGAAAGTTTTTAACCTTATTGGGGCCCCAACAAGATTAAAAAGCATATTTTTAAAACATTTGAATAATAAAAATTGGGCCTAAAAGTTTTGAATCTTGAGTTCCAACTTTTCCTCACTTTTATAGGCCGCCCCAAAAAAGTCAATTAAAAAAGTATTTAGAGCCTGCAAAATTTCTTTCATCTGGGCACCTTTAAAAAGGATCGTGACTGTAGAAAGAAAGCACATATCTGTTTTGGTCAAAAGAAGTAATAGTATTAAGGAAGCTTTGAACCTTATTGGGGCCCTCAACGAGATTAAAAAGCATATTTTTAAAACATTTGAATAATAAAAATGGGGTCTAAAAGTTTTCAATCTTGGGCTCCAACTTTTCCTCCCGTTTATAGGGGGCCTTAAAAAAGACAATTCAAAACAATTTAGAGCCTGTAAAATTTCTTTCATCTGGGAACCTTTAAAAAGAATGGTAGCTATAGAAAAAAAGGGCATGTCTGTTTTGGTCAAAGGAAGTAATAGTATTAAGAAAGCTTTGAACCTTGATGGAGCCCCCAACGATATTAAAAAGCACATTTTTAAAACATTTGAATAATAAAAATTGGGCCTAAAAGTTTTGAATCTTGAGTTCCAACTTTTCCTCACTTTTATAGGGGGCTCCAAAAAAGTTAATTAAAAAAGTATTTAGAGCCTGCAAAATTTCTTTCATCTGGGCACCTTTAAAGAGACTGCTGGCTATAGAAAGAAAACACATATCTGTTTTGGTCAAAAGAAGTAATAGTATTAAGGAAGCTTTGAACCTTATTGGGGCCGCCCAACGAGATTAAAAAGCATATTTTTAAAACATTTGAATAAAAAGATGGGGTCTAAAAGTTTTGAATTTTTGCCTGCAGATTTTTCCCACCTTTATAGGGGGGCCCTAAAAAAGACAAAAAAGAATTTAGAGCCTGCAAAATTTCTTTCATCTGGGAACCTTTAAAGAGAATGTTGGTTATAGAAAGAAAGCACATTTGTTTGAAGGAACTGATAGTATTAAGGAAGTTTTGAAACTTATTGGGACTCCCAACGAGTTTAAAAAGCATGTTTTTTAAGCATTTGAATAAAAAAGTGAGGCCTAAAAGTTTTTAATCTTGGGCTCCAACTTTTCCTCCCGTTTATAGGGGGCCCTAAAAAAGACAATTAAAAAAGAAATTAGAGCCTTCAAAATTTCTTTCATCTGGGAACCTTTAAAGAGAATACTGGCTATGGAAAGAAAGCGCATGTCTGTTTTGGTCAAAAGAAGTAATAGTATTAAGAAAGTTTTGAAGCTTGTTGGGGTCCCCAATGATATTAAGAAGCATATTTTTTAAACATTTGAATAATAAAAATGGGGCCTAAAAGTTTTGAATCTTGAGTTCCAACTTTCCCTCACTTTTATTGGGGGCCCCCAAAAAGACAATTTAAAAAGTATTAACAGCGTGCAAAATTTCTTTCATCTGGGCACCTTTAAAAAGAATAATGACTATAGAAAGGAAGCACATTTGGTTGAAGGAAGTAATAGTATAACGAAGTTTTGAAACTTATTGGATTCCTAAGTGAGATTAAAAAGGATATTTTTTAAAAATTTGAATAAAAAAATGGGCTTAAAAGTTTTGAATCTTGAGTTCCAACTTTTTCGCTCTTATATAGGGGGCCCTAAAAAAGACAATTCAAAAAGAATCTAGATCCTGCAAAATTTCTTTCATCTGGGCCCCTTTAAAAAAAATGGTTCCTGTAGAAAAAAAAGCGCGTATCTGTTTTGTTTGATGGAAGTAATAGTATTAAAGAAGTTTTGAACCTTTGGTTTCACCTTTTTCGCCCATTGATAGGTGCACCCCAAAAATACTAAAATGCCATTTACTTTTTAAGTAGAACTTACAGCCTTCAAAAACTTTTATAAAGAATGGTAGATATAGAAGAAAAGCACATATCTGTTTTCTATTTCTAAATCTGATCAAGATCTTTGACAAAAAAAAAAAAAAAAATGAATTTCGATAAAACAAAATAAAATGTTATTAAAAATACATAAAAAAAATTATTTAAAAAGTAAAAAAAAAAAAAAAAAAAAAAACACATTCGGTTGAAAGATACAATAGCTCACTACTGGGCCCCTGACTTTGCTCAGGCCCCCCCCCCAAGTGGGGGGTATGGGGGGCGGTCGCTACGGCCCTGCTCCGGCTCCAGCAACCGCTCCAACTCGGCTCCGACTTCGCGCTTTTGAGTTGCGAATTTTAATTTACACATTTAATTTTTTGCTCACAAATTCTTTCTTCCTTTACCTTCATTAAAGATCTGACAAAATGCATTTTTCTTCTCATCAAACTTGAAATGCTTGTTCAGAAAATGACATCTTTTAGATTTTACCTTTAAAATAGAAAGTTTGGTGGAATTTTAAACACAAAAATCTGAAATTTCTTCCACACTTTTCAAACAACCAAAATTGTACAACTACACATGTAAACAACAGGTGGCGATATTTGTTTTCAAATAGTGTTGTCACTTAGCTCAAGTAGAAAGTAGAAGTGAGGTAGTGTTACCATGTTTTTGTGAGAAGTTTTCCATCTCTAATAAAAAAAAATCTAAAAAATGATACAATTAAAATACTGAATAATGATGTAATTAAAATATTTTAAGCCTGGAAATTTAAGACTGAAAAAAAAAATTTAAAAGAATATTAAAAACTAAAGGAGCCCTGGAGCAGGGGAAAATTTAGAGCTCCAGCTCCGGCTCTTGCTCCGGGTCTCTGCAAAAACATACATGAAGTTTGGTTCAATTCTATACATAAATTCGTACATTTTCCGATGATGTGCAATAAGGAAAATGGCATAAAAATCGCTATAACAGCGCGCCCCCTCTCGGCGGAATATCCCCCAGTTTCGACTGGGATTTGCTGGTCATAGCCAAAAACATATATATGAAGTTTGGTTCAATTCTATGCATAACTTCATAACTTTTCCATGATACAAGGAGACATGGACATGATACATGGACAGTCAGACATTTTGTAAAAACGTGTTTTTTGGAATCTCTGATCCTTAAAACGTGTAAATCCGTCAAAAATATTTTTGATTACAATACCTTCTTGTAATATAGACAGAAGAAAAAAAAATTATTCAGCATATATTAAGCCTTTTTTTTTAAAAATGAAATTTTGAAAACTTCTGAAACAAAATCAATATTTTCCCACTATTTCCACTTTTCTGAAGACCTTTATATAAAAAAAAAAGACCCTTTCATAATTTTATGAATTTTTAAATAGTTGATCTAGTTTTAAAATTTGGGAGGGGCTTCAGCCCCCTAGGCTGCGTCACTGCTCCGGAGTATATTATTGCGGACAATTAACTTTAACCCATTCGCATCAGTTTTGATTCAATTTCGGTTACTTTTTTTCCCTGTATTGCATATGAGGCATTTTCGCCAATTCACTCCAATGGGCTACTCCACTCGCACGAAAATATCTGCTCGCTAATGTTAATCCTACTGGAGAAAATTTTAAAAATATGTCGTTTGCATTTCCATATTTTTAAATGATTTTTTTTTCATTGGATAGCTGAGCTCTGCAAACGCTGTTTTTTTAATTTTTCGATTTTGTTTGCAGGTTTTTTTTTTATTAAGGTACTTTCACTTTCAAACCCGGTTCCGAAAGTGAAAGTATCCTAATAAAAAAAAAACAAAAAAAAAAAAAACCCTCCAAACAAAATTGAAAAAAAAAAAAAAAAGCCTTTGTAGCGATCGACCTCAGCTATCCAATGAAATATATATATATATATATGGAAATACAAACGAGATATTTTTAAAAAATTGAAAAATGCATTCACCTGCTTTTCCTTTTATTCTATCTATATCAGCAATATTCTCTAGCCATTTTATGTTACTTTTTTCTTCTTAATTACTTTTAATATATAGGTCGTTTTTGATTAATCTTTCCTATGTAGGAAACTATTTCCACTATCTCTTTAATGACAGCTTTCTAACGTAATCGATTCTTTGAACGAACACTAACGAAACTGCATATTTCATTAAGCTGTCGTTAAGAACTACGCATCCATTTCATGCCTTAATAATTAACTCTGGATTTAATTAGCGTTATTTATCTATTTTTATCAGTTTTCGCCCTTTTTTACTGTTGCTGAATTTCGCGCAGTTGTTTACTAAGATATAGGTCGGCGAATATTTAGGTCGGGGGTTAAGGCATTTATTTCCTAGCAGCCAAGCTAGTAATCATCCCGCACGTTATTACTTCACTAAAAAACCAGTTCCCCCGAACTAATTCCAAAGTGCGACCTATTCAAGGGGGCGGCCAAGAAAAACGTGCAATTTTTCAGTGTCCACTCAGCTTGGCATCGGGACTCTATTATTGATAGAGTTTAAATGGTTTCCACCCAAAACTTGAACTTTCAATAGCTTTTTAATCCGCCTAAAACATGGCCCTGTTGAGATTATAATATTTTATTAGTTTGCTTTATTTACTCTTATCCACGATCGCTAATTGGAATTTTCAGTTCGTGAAATTTTTGTTATTTTAAGACAAATTACTTTTTATTTATTTATAAGTTGGACTGATACTAAAAATATTTATAGTTCCTAACCGTTTACTTACCGTGAAACTTGCATAACAAAATTACACTAATTGTATTTAAATAATTAATGTGACAAAATATCCAATCCTAAATTTCCAATATGCCATTTTCATTCAATAATAGATCATACATATTTTTAGCTCACAGGCTATCAAAGCCTGAGAGCTAATGTGCCCGCAGGTTCTGTATTTACGTATGTACGTAACGTGATAACTCTTGATAGAAATGTCCGATTTGCTTCAAATTTTTTTTTCTAGGTTCATTCTGATAAGGCGCTTCCCTGATTAGTTTTGGGGGTTCATTGGTTAAGTATAAAGGGGGGATACGGGGGGGAGGGGCTAATCCCCTTAACTTAGATAAAAAAAAATTGTGCAGAATTATCAGATTTGCTTTAAATTTAGTATGCCAGTTAATTCTGATAAGGCGGTTTCCTGTTTAGATTTGGAGGTTCATTGTTTAAGTATAAAGGGGGGCTAATACCCTCCCCTTAATTTAGATAAATGAGTTTTTCTAACCGATTGGGTCAGATTTGCTTCAAATTTGGTATACCGGTTAATTATGATAAGGCGCTTCCCTGATTAGATTTAGAGGTTCATTGTTTAAGTATAAAGGGGGAACTGGAGGCTAATATCCCCTTAATTTAGATAAAGGGGTTTTTCCTATCTGATTTGCTTCAAATTTGGTATACCGGTTTATTTTGATAAGGCGTTTCCCTGATGAGATTTGGAGGTTCATTGGTTAAGTGTAAAGATGTGAAACAAGGCTGTGTGTGGGGGGGGGGGGGGGAGAGGTAATCTCCTCCCCTTAATTTACTTTTCCAGGGGCATGATTCTTTGAAATAAGAGTATAATATATAATTAGCGTGATTAGCCTGTGATCTCAATGCCATCAGTTTAACGAGGCACTTTTCTTTTTCATAAATTTCTTATACAACGGTACCAAAACAGAAACAATTGTACGCACACGCGAAGTTGAAGAAAGTGGGAGTAGAGAGAGAAAGATTGCAGTGCCAAAGGCGTCTTAATAAGGTAACCCGAAAACAATTACTAGGTACCGAAAAGTACAAATGGTTGCGAACTGCATTTAATAAAAATTGTACTTATTAATGATTTTCATAGAAATGTTATTTCTCGCACTTATTTGGCAGGAATCCCATTCACGTAAGGGTTACTTTAATCATACAGGGGAGTCGCTCCATGCAGATCCGGCGCAACGTCACGCGGGGCTCTGGCAAAACTGTTTGTCGAGCCCAACATTTACGGCAATACTGGACTATTTTTAAATTTTATATATCATGGAATAATATATAATACAGATAATAAAATGAATGAAAATTATCACTGCTTTCACTTTTAATGTGCATTGTTTGTAGTTTTTTGTATATTCTGATGATGACTCAATGAAAAAGTCGAAACATGTAAATTTTTAATATTTTTAATGTGTTTTTATTGAAATGACGCCTTTTAAGCAAATAATTGTACTTTAATATATATTTTAGCATTTATTTGGAATATATATATTATTATGGTATAGTTAATAGTGGACGTAATTATGACTATTTTACTTATATTTATATTTGTGCATAATTTCTTTTAATTTCGCAAAATCTTTTGTTCTTTACGATATTTTAACTTTTTATTTACTTACGTTCACGGTCATTTACAGGATCATCATTTCTATAGAGTTTCCGAAAATTATATCAACTTTACCTGTAAGAAATAAAGTTAATATTCATTTTTTTTTTCTCAAGAAGAAACTTTTAAAAACAAATCTAGAGCAAAAATATATTTTATACAGGGGAACTAGCTCTTTCTAAGAGTCGTTTTCTAAAGAAATTTCAATTTGAGCCTTGCACGTTTTTATGTGAATGAGATATCACGACTATTTTTCCATTATTTCTCGAATGTTTAAGGGACGCTTCAGTGATTTTCGTTGATCGCTAAATACAATCTTAAGGCTGCTCGTCACTCAGTTTCCGAATTCCCCTCGGTAATGTTAAGTCTATGGGCATTTGATGCTTTCTTATATTTAAAATACGGTGAAACTTCTTTTAAAGGCCGCCCCTAATCAAGGACCACCTCTATTAAAGGCCAATATTTTTAGGAACGAAAATTTTTTTTCATAGACATAATGTTAAATTTACTCCTATTAGGTGCCGCACCTACCCCTCATAAAGGCTATTTTTTTCACATGTGCCATAAATCCTAAACATGCGTATTGAATTCCTGAACCAACAGATAAGAATTCAGCAAACAACTGAACTTGCAACAAAGAAGGGAGGGGAGATGGGGAGGATTTAGTAACACAATGAAGGACCACAAACTTTTCCACAAGTGAGACAAACAGGTGTGCTCCTCACACCTTGTTTGGCCTTTCAACCTGTAGGGGTTGGGTTGGAGGGGAAACTTGACCCTTTGTTGTGGGTACACAAAGGATAACAGGTTATCTAGAAAAACTGATTCCACATTCACTAAAACTGTGAATGCATATTGAAGCACACTTTTTACACTTGTCAGGAAACGCTGACACAAATAAACTAATATCTCATTCTAAAACATTAATAAATGATGCAAATGCAAGTAATTTGTTCCGTAAAGTAAAAGAATCATTAGAAACCAAAATTGTCTGCGAAAAAATTATGAAAAGTAAATAAACTTCAATCGAAAACTTTTTCAATCGTGTATAGTTTGAAAATGTTAATACAGTTTTTTCACCTGTATAGGTTTTGATTTCCTTATTTTAGTAGTTTTTTCTTTTTAGGTGCGTTCGTAATTATATAAATACGTAGCACCTATAGTCGTCGTTCCGTCCGTCTGTCCGTCCGCATATAACAGAGCAAAAACTACCCAACCGAATGGTCTGAAATTTTAAATATATGATTGTTGCAAAATTTTGTCGAGCCATTTTAAATTTTATGAAAATCGGATGTATAGTTTAATTACAGGGACATTCAAAAGTTTTTCTTTACATTACGGCCGATGGGGAAAAATTATTGCAAGTGCATTTTAATGATGTTACAGTCTTCCGAATGGTCTGAAATTTTAAATATATAATTTTTGCAAAATTTTGTCGAGCCATTTCAGATTTTATGAAAATTGGATGTATAGTTTAATTACAGGGACAGTCAAAAGTCTTTCGTTACATTACGGGCAATGGGAAAAAAATTATTGCAAGCGCATTTTAATGATGTTACAGTCTATGCACTTATGAAGTGCAAAAAAATATACATTCAGTACAATATGGGGTGCAAAAAATATTTATAAAACTACTTATAATACGAACGCACCTCATTTGCCACGTTTGACGAGCAATTTCCTACTTGTTGTTTTTTTTTTTGTCACCCCTATTCAAGGGCCACCCCTCATAAGGGCCAATTTTCAATGGAACGGCAGGTGAGATGGAACTCACCTGGAACCCCTTACTGAGAGATTTCACTGTATATCATCGGGAAATTAATATTTTTAACTTTTTTCTGTGTATTCTTCTTAAAGGCAGTGGTGTAGTCGAGGGGGGACGCGGGCGGACGATTTCCCTCACTTTTTTATTTTATCTCAAACGTCCCCTTACTTTTTATTTTCAAGGGGGACGCTAGGAACCTGGAGGACGCAGATTTCCCAAACCTGTAATAATTTTTAAAGGATAAGCTCTCTAATAAATTAACAATTTTAAGAATAAAAGCATTGAATTTTTATATCTTCCAACAAAATTGAAAACTTTAATAAATTATAACGTGTTAAATATATCGAAAATGGCGTGTGATATTGAGAATCGTTGCTTGAGTTCGTTGAGTTCTTTGCTAGAATACTTCAACTAAAATCATGATGGAACCGTGATTTTAGAACTTTTTTTTTTATTTCACCTCTGTAGAATTCGAATCTTTAAAAAACAATCGCATATTGCGCTTGCATGTTAGACGTAATCTACTTACTAGACTTTCTAGCCTAAATATTTCTAGAAAAACATGATAAAATGCGATTTTTGGAAGTTTAAATTTAATCTAAACTATGTTTAATTTTTTAATTACTTTTCTCGGCAATTCAAGATGGAAGACAAAATTTAAAAACAAGTTTGACCCATGTGATACGGACCTTATGGTTCAGGACTACAAGCGTCCCCCCACTTTATTTTCCAGGACTACACCACTATGCTTAAAGGATGTTTCTTTTATTCTGAGTTTTCAAAATATTTCTAAAATCTATGCTTAATTTTTTACATAAGTGTTAAAAATTTTTCTCCTCCCAGTTCGTCCGCTTTTAACACATAAAATATTAAATTAAGCATAGATTTTATAAATATTTTGACAACTAAGAAAAAAAGAGACATCCTTTAAGAAGAGCACACAAAAAACAGAAATAAAAAAATATTATCCTGAGGCGATATTTTAAATATAAGAATGCATCAAACGCCCATAGACTTAGCATTACTGAGTTAAATTAGGAAACTGAGTGGCGAGCAGCCTTAACCTATGGGAAAATATAAACAGATGATTACTCGTTACCTGGCTCAATCGTCGAAATTTGGTTTTCAGCATCAGAAAGTTTACATTCGATAAATTTTAAGCATTTCAAAAACCATCAAATTATTTTTTTTACCTAAGTATAAATTCAAAAAAATGTTTTTAAAAAATATTAAAAATTTATGGAGACAATTATAAAAAAAAAAAAAAAAAAAAAAAAAAAAGTTGTGTATATACATATCGAATGTTACACATTTGATGGTGAGAATCAGAAAGTTGATGAAAGTCAGATGGTAAAAATTGTATTAAATAATAAGTAATCATTTGTTTAAAATTTTCCGTGGAATTTTGCAATCGGCGAAGGAACGCTAGTTGCTCTTGAGCGTCCCCTTTACCGATTTTTTCAATTCAATAATATTTTTGTTTATCCGTCTGTCATGCCATCTCTAGGCTTATCTGACTTTGCATGTTAGGAAAAAATGGATTTTTAACCATACATAATTTAATGACTTGGATAGGAGTTGAAAATAGCTTTAAAATTTCAAATTTCCTATTGTTAAATTATCTCTTAAGTTTTTTTAATGACTTCTTATCTTCTGTATTAAAAGTTACATAAGCGGGTATGAAGTTGTTTTTCTTGTTTTGCTTCAGAAAACGAATGTTGAATATGAAAGACCCCCACCCCTTTTTCTAAATGTTTTATATGTTTTGAATGCTTTGTTCATAGAAATATTTCATAGTTAATATAAAGAAATATTTCGTTTTTTAATTCCCAATTACAAAATGAGTTTGAATCTGTTTAATGCTTCATTTCTGTTACCCGGTGTTCCGAGAATTTTTTAAACAGAATTTTGGTGTCATAGAATGATTGTATGATTATTAAAAGAAGTTGTATGAACTGATTGTATGTAAAGTTGTATGAACTGAGGTTATAGTAAATAATTTAGGAAATAAAATTCTGCTGTACTGACATTCTCTTTATATTTTACTAATTTTTTATTTTTTTATTGGGTCATTCCATGTCAAATCAACCAAAAAATTTCAATTTTCAACCTGACCATTTCAGATTTCAATGAAACTGCCAGGGATCATTCTCTCCGGTGATACGAATGAGAATACATTTTTATAATTTTTTTATCACGTTAAATTTTTATACAATTAATTATTTAAATTTTGAAAACTCGTCATTTCTTGGGTTGCATAAATTTTTCAATTTTGAATTTCTCAAGTTCTATCAGGCATACAGAATTTTATGACCCCTCATTTTAAAGAGAATTTTATAAGTTTTAATTTGATACCTAAAATAATTATGCTCACTTAAAAACATTTATTTCAAAAATTTTTTTAATTTAAAATTAAAAGAAATTTCAGATAGTGTTTTTTAAAAATTTTGAAAAAAATGTATGTTTGTTGTAATATTATAAGCTAAAATTTCTGAAATTTTTAGAGTGGGATCTCAATGGGATCAAGAGTTTATGAAATAAAAACTGAAAATTACCATTCAAATAATACATAAATAACAAAATAGCTAGAATTAGATTGTTATTTGGATGGTAATTTTCAGTTTTTATTTCATAACTCTTGACCCCATTGAGATCCCACTCTAAAATTTTCAGAAATTTAAGCTTATAATATTACAACAAACATACATTTTTTTTCAAAATTTTTAAAAAACACTATCTAAAAAAATTTTTAATTTAAAATTTAATTTTTTTTTTTATTTTTTTTTTAACTGAGCATAATAAACTTGGGTATCAAATTAAACCCTATAAATTTCTCTTTAAAATGAGGGGTCATAAAATTCTGTATGCCTGATAAAACTTGAGAAATTCAAAATTAAAAAATTTATGCAACCCAAAAAATGATGATTTTTCGAAATTTAAGTAATTAATTGTATGAAAATTTAATGTGATAAGAAAATTATAAAAATATATTGTCATTTATATCATCAGGGAGAATGATTCCTGAGAGTTTCATTGAAATCTGAAATGGTCAGGTTGAGTCACTGGTTGATTTGACATGGAAATGACCCTATTCTGTGCATATTTTAATTTTCAAATTATCTATATAAAGTGTTCCCCTTTTCCCTAACATGCATTGTAATACTCAGGATAATGTGCTGAGTTACATATTTTTGAAGTGTTGCATATGCAATCGGATAGATATTATTTATACTGAAAATTCTGAAAAATAATGTATCCAATTTTCAGTATTTTTTTTTACATTTTCTAGTGTTTACATAAATTTGGTTTGTCCGTGCTCTATTTCATGTAAATATACTCGGATTGCCCTGTAATAGATAAATGTTATTGAGATTTACTATGGCATGTTTGATATTCAAAATGAAGTATATAGCATTTATAGTTCGTTTACAGGGACTCTCAAAAGAATTCCATCACATTATGGTCTATGGGGGAAAAATCGTTTGCAATTTATTTTAATGAGGTTACTATTTCAAACATAATAAAACTAATATACATTATTAAGCTGCACTACAAGTTGTTTACTGTATTATATGGCATGCATATTGATTATTGTTCATTTATACAGTGACACACTAAAGAATTCGGTTACAGAACTGTATATGAGCGATAATTTTTGGAAGTGTGTTTTCAGTTATGGTGTGTGTTTTTAAATTTTACTATTTTTTGCATGTTATTTAGTGTGTGTAAATTCTATAGACTCTATACTAGGCTGCACAAAATAATTAGAATACCTTTCCGTGTGACGAAAATTGCTGAAATAGAATTTTCAACTGCGTTATGTCTCAACCTCTTAACTGAGCTAAATTTTAGCATACTTTGTAGTATATAGTATAACTTAAAAAATCCGGCATCATCGGACTATGCCGGATTTTTGAAGGAATATCAAAAGTATATTTTTAATTGTGCCTTTAGCCATAAGTTAATTCATTATTAAGTGATAATTATGTAGGAAAAAGAGAAAAATAAATATGGAAAAAAATTACTTTATATGATATTTCCTATGTTACAGAAAAAAAATCTAATAAAGAGAGAAATTATTTCTTCTCTTGTAATTTCGGAATCATCGATGTCAACTTTGTTTGCTTCAATTTTTTTGGCCGTTCTTTAACAAGTTTTTTGTATTTTATACAAATAAAGAATGTCTATTTTGGAAATACAGTCTTGTTTCTCTAAAGCATATACAAGTACCCCGGTCAAATTTATGCATTTTTCTAGTGACACCTTTTCTTCTGCCGGTTGTCCGTCCTCGTCTTCTGAGCTGCTACTAGCATTATCGGCGGTTCTATTTAGCACAGCGTCAGTTCTCGCTGTCCGTTAAATTGTTTGTTGTTGATGCATTTTCGTCGATGCTTAGCCAATCTTCTGTATCTCTTTTTTTGACACTTAATGCATTTTCAGATTTTGCATGTTCAATCAGCTCTTAAATTGCAGCCTTTTCACGGCAAATTTGAAAGCCTGAAAATTTTTCTTCATCATTGATGTCGCCGTTGCCGAAAATTCGTTTCAGCGATATATAGTGCCATGCATTCGCCAAAGTTGTCCCCAAAGTTGTTCCCGTTGCTAAGCAACAGTGCAGCTTTTAGAAAATAATCGCCTCTGACAAATGTTTAAAAAAAGGTCAAATATTCTTTTTTTTGCATTTTTACTTTGAATC
This sequence comes from Maratus speciosus, assembly GCA_963932465.1. NCBI lineage: Eukaryota > Metazoa > Arthropoda > Arachnida > Araneae > Salticidae > Maratus > Maratus speciosus. The sequence goes on along the minus strand of OZ010796.1, from coordinate 545,062,948 downwards.
TTGAAGTTTTTAATTCACAAAGAATTGTTGTTTTTCTTCTCCCATAACTTGAAAATGTAAAAGAAAAAGGAAGGGAAAAGATGGTTTTCATGCCGGATTTCTGAATGCCAGATTTTTGAAGTCACACTGTATACACAAATCTATTTATCTTATGTACTCATCTGTACATTAGAATTCGATACTTTTTCGACTATATATGGTAAATGCTGAAATTGGGTTTTAAATGTATTATGAGTTTTCCCATAGATATTATCTTTCACCTTATTAAACGGTGAAGTTTTGTTACAGTATTCTGAATGTCACTAGATTAAATTTAGCACAATTATTCTAATTGGTAAATAAATCATATTAGATGTAAATTTCCAGCTGGGCGAAAAATATCCGGACCAGGATTCGAACCAGGGATCTCCTGACTGAAACCGCCAGTGCTCTACCATCTGAGCTATCCCAGACGAATCTGGAACTTTTTCACCCAGCTAACCTTAATGATTATAGCATCTGGTCTGAAACCTGGTTCAGCTCAACAGAATAAATCTCAGGTAATGGAACTCCAGAAATCGCTGGAGTTCCATTGACCCAGTTGGAAATTTACATCTAATATGATTTATTTACCAATTAAAATAATTGTGTTAAATTTAATCTAGTGTAATTTCGTATCCAGCGATTTCTGGAGTTCCATTACCTGAGATTTATTCTGTTGAGCTGAACCAGGTTTCAGACCAGATGCTGTAATCATTAAGGTTAGCTGGGTGCAAAAGTTCCACCAGATTCGTCCGGGATAGCTCAGATGGTAGAGCACTGGTGGCTTCAGCCAGGAGATCCCTGGTACGAATCTTGGTCCGGACATTTTTCGCCCAGTTGGAAATTTACATCTAATATTCTGAATGTGCTGAAAAATGTTCTAATCTATGCTTGACTCATTTTTCTTTCTTGTTTAATTCTTAAATTGTTAGCTTAATTATAATCTTATATTCAAATTTTATACCTCTTTTTGCATATTTTTTTCCCCATGAATAAAAACATTAAAAAAAGTTTTAAATATGCATTTTTCAAGTTTTTTCCTATCTAATGAGTGGTGAGTAGTGGGAAAAGGGGGGTGGGGGTTCCGGTTCAGCCGGTGGCGGGACCGTCCCACCTTCTGTCTCTCTTCCTGTCCTTCCGCCGCCAACCACTCCTACACTGCCTCCCACTCCTCCACTGTTGTCCCTCCTCATCCCCTGGAAACAGATTTGAACGCTCCCTAGCAGAAAAATTTTAAGTTTTTCAGATAAAATGGAAATTTTTTGTACTGTAAGATGAAGGGTGAGCATTAGAACGACTAGATTGTTATACTATAACATAAAGATTGAATTTATATTTGAATTTTGGATGGTGAACACCTTAATGATTATTAATAATTAAGAAAAACAATTGAAAATATAAATTTTTAAGGGAAAATGCTGATTTTTTTTTCAACTGTAAGATTATGACTAAATTCTTATTTGAATTTTGAATAATCAACACCCTAATGAATATTATTAAGGGCATTTTGAAGCCCCTATACCTACCATGTTAAATTAATGTACCTTTTCTCAAAAACTACCGAAGATATTCATTTGAAATTTTTTATATACATAATATGAATAATACCTAATAAAGTGAAGTCAACTTTAAAAACTGATATTCTTTAGTTTTTTTTTTTAAATCTGGAATAAAAACCACTTTTAAATAACAAAAAACTTCCATTTTTCCAAAGAAAGTTTTTTTTATAAAAAAATTTGTACAAATGTTTGTAACAAAAGTGCACTTCAGATTGATCAAGGATATGTGTGAAGTATTCTGGAGTGATTGTGAACAATAATATGTAGTAGTTTCTATAAAAAGGTACATCGAAGTTCAAAAAGCAACATTTTGAGAAAATTCAGTTTAAAGTTTACGTGTGTAATGTTTATGTATGATGTAAACAAACTGAATTACTTAAATTTTTTTAACTTCTTGTTGTCATAGAAACAAAAGTAATATACCTTTCAAAAAGGGGAAAATAAAATATTCAAAATATATAAAAAAAACTTTTTTCACGAATTTGACTTTCAACTGCCCTTAAGCAAAACAATGGAAAATATCAATTTTTAAGGAAAAAGGCGGATTTCTTATATTTTTTTCAACTATAAGATGAGAATATCAACTTGAACGAGAAAATGTAAACATATGTTAGTTTTTGAACAGCGATTATCTTAATGAATATTAATAATTATGCAAAACAATGGAAAATAAATATTTTTGAAAGATGATTTATTTTTTAATTTCTCTTTTAAGTTGAAATCCTCATCTATTAGTTCAAAAATTCATTTAAATTCAGCCCTTTTCATTAAAAATTGATATTTTCCATTGTTTTCCTTAATTATTAATATTCATTAAGGTAATGGTTGTTCGAAAACTAAAATTATGTTTAAATTTCCCTTTTAGGTTGAAATCCTCTTCTTGTAGTTGAAAAAGTATAAAGAAATCGGTTTTTTTCCTTAAAAATTGATATTTTCCATTGTTTTGCTTAATTAATAATACTCATTAAGTTGATTAATCAAAATTCAAATAAAAATTTAATAATCTTATAGTTGAAAAAAAATTAAAGAAATCGGCTTTTTTTCCCCCTTAAAAATTGATAGTTTCCCTTGTTTTCCTTAATTATTAATATTCATTAAGGTGTTGATCATTCAAAATTGAAATATAAATTCAACCTTCATCTTATAGTTTAATAATCTAGTCGTTCTAATGCTCACCCCTTATCTTACAGTGCAAAAAATATTCCATTTTATCTGCTAGGAAGCGTTCGAATTGGTTTCCAGGGTGTGAGGAGGGACAGTAGAAAAAGGGTGGGAGGCAGCGGAGGGATCCCACTGCCCTGTCACCGGCTGAACCAGAACTCTCCTTTTCTCACTACTGTGGTGGTATTGTTTAGACTTTCCAAAAAAAGTTTCTGTGTATTATATATCGAATGTAGTAGTGTATTAATGCAGTGTCATTATCCTAAATTTTCTTAACAAATGGTATCTTTTTTTTTTCCAGGGAGATCTGGCAAAAAAGAAGATATATCCAACATTATGGTAAGATTTCTTATATTGTATAATTTTTGTAGTTTATCATTCTATTCTAATATGCTTGCATTAAAAAAAAAATTAGTATCCCAATTTAGAATGAATTCTTTGTTAGAAGTTAGTTTTCAAGATGTTTGAAATGTGTTTTAAAGAGCAGTTTATTTTGATTTTTTTAATTTTAATAATATAAGCAATTTGGAACGGGGATTACTTTGCTTGTTACAATAGTTTTGAAATGAATTTGTTTATAAGTACCTGAATATTTTCCATTTCAAATAGAACAATTTACACCATTTGCTCAGTACTTTCAACAGTGACCTTCTGAGAGCATATTGTGCTGTTGGCCTATGTACTATATGCCATTTAATTATTACCATGTATGTATGCACATAAAATCTATGATTTGGCAAGTCCTCTCATCAGGTACTTGTTAGTTGAAGAGGGACCCCAGGAGGTTTCTCCTTTGATGTAACAAGCAAAATTTCAGGCCTCACTCCTATATTTTCTTTAATTCCTATAAATTTCAAAAAGTTCCTCTTTTTCCTATATCTTCCAACCCTCTACCCTCGCGATTATTTTTTATTTAGGCCGGGAAATTCCGCGATCCGTATGCGATTTTTCCGAAAATATATTTTAATTTTTTTCCAAATTCAGCGAATCATTCTTTTTTCCCCTTAAAAAAAATCTCGAATTTCGTCAATCACCCATGTAAAGAAATCCCTTATTTCGTCAATCCTACGCAAAATAATCGTAAATTTCTTTGCTTTGTCGCCGTATTTGAAGCTTTGTCATTTTATTGCGAAAAGTAATCGCGAATTTCGTCAGTGTATTTTAGAAGAAAAATTGTGAATTTCGCCTATTGGTCGTAAAAAAAAGTAGTGTATTGCTTCAATCGGTCACTGAAAAAACCTACAAATTTTGTTAATAGGTCGCTGATAAAAATCGAGAACCTAGTCTGTCAAGTGTGGCAAAAAATATGAATTTCTTCAGTCAATCGCGGCAAAAAATCGCGAGTTTCTTCAGTTAGTCGTGTAAATTCGCTGATTCCGTCAATCATGTCGTTCATAAAAATAGTAAATTTTGACAATCACTCACGGCAAAAAAACGCCGATTTCGTCCGTTGGTCGTTGAAATATATCTCGAAATTTGTCGGCCATCCGCTGATAAATTTCGTAATTTTCGGCAGTCACTTGCGGTAATAAAAAAATCCTAGATTTCACCAATTAGTCCCATTAAAATTTGTTGATTTCGCCATTAGGTTGTTGAAATGCATCACGAAATTTGTCGATCGTTCATTGATAGAAATAATAAGCTTCAGCAGTCGCTCGCTGTACGAAATCGCGGGTTTCGCCAATCAATCGCGTCACAATATCACGAATGCCTTCAGTCAGTCGCGGCAAAAAATCGCCGATTTCGTCAGTCGGTCGTTGAAATATATTGCGAAATTTGTGGATCGCTCTTTGATAAAAATCGTAAATTTAGGCAGTCACTCGTGGTAAAAATTAAAAAAAATCGCAGATTTTATCTATCAGTCGTGGAAAAAAATCGTGAATTTGTCAATTTGTCGCTTTAAAAAATTCGACATTGAGAGCTTCATCAATCAGATGCGAAAAAGAAAAAAGCCGTAGAAAAAAAAATCGTGAATTTCGTCAATGTGTCTCAGAAGAAAGTCAATCAGTCATCGAAATAAAGAAAAAGCAAATTTTGCCTATTGGTTGTTTAAAAAAATAAAAATAATCACGAATTTCTTTACTCAGTCGTGGCCAAAAAAAAAAAAAAAAAAAAAAAAAAACTATCTCGATTGGTCGTTAATAAAAATCTCAAATTTTTTCAATTGATCGCAAGAAAAAAAAATCTCATAATTAGTCAGTCGGTCTCATAATTTCACACAATTATATCGATCACGAATTTTTTGCTCTATTGGGATAAAAAAAGGCAATTCATTTTATTAACACTTTCCAACAAAGTTAAAGTGTTTATGCATTCGGTTTGTCGGTCCGTCTGTCCATGCTCTAACTCCCGTAAATATACTTGGATTTTCATGAAATTGATAAAGGTTTATTTAGGGTCACCAAAGCATGTTTGTTATTGTATATGAAGTATGTAGGATTAATTGTTCATTTACAGGGGCACTCAAAAGTATTCCATTACATTATGGTATATGGGGAATAACTCCCGTAAATATACTGGGATTTTCATGAAATTGATAAAGGTTATTTAGGGTCACCAAAGCATGTTTGGTATTGTATTTAATTGTTCATTTATAGGGCACTCAAAAGTATTCCATTATATTATGGTATATGGAGAATAACTCCCCGTAAATATACTCGGATTTTCATGAAATTGATAAAAGCTGTTTAGAGTGACCAAAGCATGTTTTGTATTGTATATGAAGTATGTAGTATTAATCGTTCATTTACAGGGGCACTCAAAAGTATTCCATTACATTACGGTATATGGGGAAAAATAGTTTGCAGAGTATTTTAATGACATTATACTATTTCAAATGTATTGAAACTGATATAAATCACTGAATTTCACTACAATTATGTTAGAACAGGACATTCATAGCATTTTTTATTTATTTACAGGGACACACAAAAGAAATCGGTTACAGTACAGTACTGTCTTTGAGCAATAATTGCTGGAGTGCACAGTTTAAAATTCAGTATGCGCTGTTAAACTTAATTTTTTGCATCTTACTCATTATATATAAATTCCATACCTTAAATAAAGGGCTGCACAAAAGTATTCATCTACCGTTCTCCTTATTAGAGGAAATTGCTGAAGGTAAATTTTCAACTGAAGTATATGTATCTCTTAAGTGAACTAAATTTTGGCTTGCATGTGGCTAATAGATTAAAATCTATAAATCATATACAGGACTGCTGAAAAAATTCACATAATTTTCCAATTGTGGATGGGAACAGCTGAAATTGGGTTTTGAAATGTATGTGTTTCCATATGGTTGAATTACACGTAATATTTTAATTTTTTAAACAGTGCAGATTTGTTACATTATTCTGAATGTGTTGGAAAGTGTTTGATAATCTATGCTTGATGCATGATTTTTTCTTACTTGTATAAATTTATTACAGAAAAATCATATATACTTAAAAAATAAAAGTAAATTAAGTAACCCTTATTTTCAATTATGTTATTATTGATAAATTCAAATGCTATAAGGGGTGATCATTCAGAAAATAATTATAAAAAATATTTAAAAGTATAGCTTAAAAAAAAAAAAAAAAAAAAAAAAAAAATGAGTAATCTCCTCAAACGCTAATATTTTATTCCTGAAGAGTGTTCGAAATTCCTGAAATAGTCAGAAGTGAACTTCAAATATTTTACTATGTCTATATTATGTTTTAAAACATGTTATATTGCAACTTTTATTATTTTGCAGAAAAATAAGTAAAATGTTTATTAAAATTCATATTTTCCCTTGAAAATTTATGCTAAAATATTTGTATCAATTATATGAAATTTTAAGTTTAGTACAGTTATAGATTTAATGTTATGAAATACCACTTTTACGTAGATAATCCGTTATGATTAGTAAAGAGAATTTCAATTATGGATTAAATTTTACTGTATTTGAATACCAAGTGTAAGTGTTGGATATTCCATTATTGCATTCCTATATTAGCACCCGGTATGGTATGCTATTTCTTTCTCCCAGCTTATTTTGTGGCATCTCCAAAAAATAACATTACCTTACAGAAGCCAGCTGTAAAACAAAGCAGTACAATTAAATAGTTAATAGCAATTTTTTAAACTTCTAAGCATTACACATTTTCAATTTTTATACCGTCGTATTGGAAAAAAAAGTACTTTTAAATGCAATTTGTTTGAAAACTGCATCTCCATTTGTTTTTGAAATATTATTTTTTTTGTAGTTTTTGGAGCCATTTGCTTAATATTGGCAATGGAAGTACTCCATTTCTGTAGAAAGCAAAGGAAAAATAGTTGTAAAATATTAATTATATATTTTTGTTGCCATTTTTTCATAACAGCCGAAAGAAAATGTAATTGAAATATGTGCTATTTTGAAAAAATATAAATTTATGATTTCTGTTAAAACATGGAGCTATTATAAACTATATTTAATTTTAAGTGTTTATATTAATGTTACAAACAAATGAAGGCCTATGAATCATTAAGACAGCCGTCTTTTTTTGTTGAGTCCCTTTAATGATGGCATCTTTTTGCTGCATTTGTGTATTATTTTGCGATAGGGACGTCCTATGCATACTTTACTGTAGATGTTTAAGAGTGAATGGGATGTGGAATTCTTAAGCGGATGCGAATGACGTAATTTTACATAAAATAAAAGCGTGTGTTGTAAGTCTTAAAATTGAAATATGTTTTGTACTATTTGTATGTACATATATTTTTTTTCATCGGGGGCAACACTAAATTCTGAAAAAGCAGAATTCCTGTTTTCTAGTTTCTACTGTTTTTGCAATATTAAGTAATTTACCTTCATGATGGTAGATTTAATGTCATATTTAAAAATTGGTAATATGTTTTTGTTTACATCTGTGTGGCAACATTTTAAAAAGCTTTTGTTTTTTAATATTTTTTGACGTGGTTGTTCATTTTGATTCTCTTATGTACATATATACCTATACCTGTATTTAGAGATATACATCACGGACGTCAGATTTTCTATCACAAAATTTTAATTGCTCGGTTAAATGGTGCCTGATTTATGAACTACTCAAATAACTCTTCATGTTTATATAATGGCTAAATGCACAATTATATCCCTAAATACCAGTATTTATGTACAGTCGGGGAAAAAAATTTAAACACCCCCTACTAACTGTGCAACAAATAATCGTAGAAGAAAGTTACTAGCACCAAACGATTGGAAATTAAGTCTATTTTTAAATGATGTATATAAAATTGGTTTAGAGGGCCACCTACAAATTAAAACAAGCCCAAAATTTGTTTTTTTCAATGGCAACACTCAATTTTGACAAGATATTTTAAATCTTCGGTTCAAACTATGCTTAAAAACGAAATTTCATGTTATTTGTACAATGCGTTTTTGACTTATAAACATTCAAAATTTAGAGCTTCTAATGTTAATTTCCATTTCCATATTTTTATTAATATCTCCTGAAATTATAATCCTAATGTGAAATTTTTTTAATGTGGTTATAGTACTAAAAACCCCAAACATAAATACATTGAGTTTTTAATTTTAAAAATATGAATTTTGAAATGAATATTCGAAAAAAATATTAATTGCTGCCTATAATTTATTTGATGAATTTATATTTATGTCCTTCTTTATGCAAATCCAAAATTAAAAATTTTCTTCCAAGTAGTTTTCAAGTTATGCTTAAAAAACTTCAAAATGTGTCTATGATGTGCAGAAAAGCATACTTTGAAAAAAAAAAAAAAATTTTACTCATGTTACTGACAGGGCTGCGGAGTCGGAGTCGAGCCCATTTTTGAGTGAAAGAGATCTGTTAAAATTCCCGGAGTCGGAGTCATCCATTTTACCCACTGACTCTGCAGCCCCGGTTATTGAAGCATATGAGCTGGGATTACAGAGCCTCACTTAAGATCAACTTCTCTTCTAAATCTAAGCAAAACATGTGGCCTTTTTTGTGTGTGTGTGTGTGGGGGGGGGGGGGGGGGGGGGGGGAAATTTTCGCCCTCTCATTTTTTATGTGCTTAATTTAACCATAATTTTCTGCTCTTCCTTTGTTAAAGTTCTATCACACAAAATAATTTTTCTTATTCCGCATAATATTTTTTTATTTAGATAAATTTCAGTATTTTTAAATTTTTGTGAGCAGGTTGCTGCAACTATTGCTTTTTAAGTTTCATTATGTGGACTAGTTTGGCCTTGTATACATGTTTGAGTTTGGTTGATGTTTAATTTTAATGAAAGAAACTGTGATTACAACATTAACATGAAATTTCACAGAAAAAAGCTTAATTGGTAGCGTAAATACGAAATTATTCATTTCAATGCTTTGCACAAAATGAAAGAACATGTGAAATAATTTTTTTCTTTTTAAATAGATGCCGATGTATTTATGGCAAATGATTAATCTAATTCTAGTATTTGATATCTACAAAAGTTTAATCAAAAAGATTTTACATCATTTAAACCATTATTATATCCATAATGAAGTCATTGAGATATTTATACTTATTAATTTAATTTACTCAAATCTTGTTAAATTGTTCCCTGTATTACACTGAGTATCTATTAGATAAAATATTCTCACGAAAGTATTTTGTTATTTAAAACTGGTAATTTAGTCTTTTACTAACTTTTGTATATCAATCAAAAATTGTAATCTTTACATATAAGTTTTTAACCTATTAAAAAAAAGAGCTTTAAGTAATTAAATCTTTTCTTCCATAGCTTGAAATTTAGATCTATTCAAGTACACAGGCTAATTGAAAAACATTTTTAAAATTATTTTTATGACTTTCAAATAGACAAGTTTTCTTGACAATCGGAAGTAGTGTGCAAAAAAATCTAAAATATGAAGAAAAAGAAATTTCGAATAGCAAGTTTTTTTGCCAGCCAGTATTCATGAGTTAATTGCAAAATTTCAAATGTGAAATAGCAGAATAAGTTTAATCATATAATTATTAACCCTTTTTTAAATGAGAAAAATGAACGAGAAATGAATGAATAAATGAGAAATGAAAGTTATTCTGATGTCTTTTTAAAGTAGATTTAATTTTAGTTCAAATAAATCTGAATATAAACCATGTGAATATATCTATACTATTTTTTATTCTAAATTTTGCATTGGCCGATATTCTTTACATTCCTGCCAAAAAATAATAATTAAAAAAAAAAAAAATCTGAGTTAAATAAATTCAAAATATGAGAAAAAGCATTATAAAAACACTTATAAAATTCCAATCACAGTCACATATTCAAAAACTATTATAATTACAGATATCTTTATGTATTTATTTAATCGGATAATTCAACACTTGTAAACAGGGTTCGTAAATATCATGATATTTTTGAAAATATAAAAAACTAGCAGAACTACCCATCTTCGCCCGTGTCAATTATAAGAGACCTTCCATGTAAAAAAAATAAATTAAAATGAACTACTATAGTAATCACAATAACTGAGATTTGTGCATTCCCATCCACAAATCATTAAAATGACAATTAGAAAACATACGTTATTGTCTCGCCACCATAATAAAATGTCTGAGCTTTAATATCACAATGCCCGTTTTCTTCGGCTGGTGTAACAGAAAAATTTGTAATTTTCTGACAATACGAAAAACAAATCCACCAAATGGCATATCATATAGTCAAATTCTCATTTGTATGGCATATATCTACATTATAAAGTAAAAATATGTCAGTGAGTAACGCTGACATCATACTGTTGATGGCAACAACCTAACAGACAAATTATTCCTCTACAGCAATTTTTCTTAACTTCTAAACAGCTCACAATTTAATTTTTTAAGCTGTCGAATAGACGAAAATTCCTTTCAAATGAAATTTATTTGAAAATTGTATCTGTTTTTTTATTTTAATGGGTTTGAAAGTAATTTTCAAACATGGATATTTTTAAATGTGCGTGCAGCCCAACGTAACCATTACGAAAGATGAACCTGTTTGCTCTTAATGCAATATTATGAAGATGTGTAACTTTGTCATCATATTATTGGTGACAACAACCTAATCTATCCACAAATTTTGATTTTACTACAATTTAACTTTTAAACATCGCACATTCGATTGTTCCAACGTCTAATAGGGGAAAAATAAAAACTTTCAATAATATTTGTTTGAAAAGTTTGTCACGTTATAGATTTTAATGTGATTCTCCAGCATGAATATTTTTTAAACGTGCGTGCAATTACAAAAGATTATTCAATTGCTCAAAAACGGTGCAAATAATTCAGTACTTGATTATTTTTGTGTAATATTTCATAACTAAGTTGGTAAACAAAATTAAAACTCAAAAATAAAACACGAATTTAACAGATATCAAATTGAACTACGTAAAATAATCTATTATGTATAGAAAATGCAAATGGGAATTTTGTTCCGGCTGCTTACAACTTGAGTTCTTCTGAATGGATTTCAATGCGACTATCAGTTTCTCAGGAAAGGTTTTAGTGTATAACATATTGTTTTATGTTGCTTTGTCATAGAATTATAGGGAAAAGTTTTATAATCATGTGAACCCGATTATGAAAGATTAGTATTTTAAAAAAGATTTTTATTAATGGACTTCCTTGGAACTTCCATCGTTTCTTGGATAATTTTACATGGATGGTTTTAGTATATTGCATTTATGTCAGGCAGTTATATATAAAATTATGGAAGAAAGTTCAATAATCAGATGAGGTCGATCATAAAAGATTAGCCTTTTTAAAAAGTTCTACTGGACAGATTTTGATGGAATTTGCACTATTACTATGCATGCATTTTTCTATAATGGTTTTAGTATATCCCATTTTGCTCTACATATTTTATTATAGAGTTATCTGAAAAGTTACTAATCAGTTGAACCCCATTCTGAATGATTAGCCTTTTAAAATGTTAGATAATTTTTCAGGGATAGTTTTAGTATATTCCATATCGGTCTATCATTCTTAAACCAAGTTCTACTGTAAATCATCAACTAAAAAATTTTGCCCTTAACAACCGAAGTTTTGTCTTAAACATTAGAAATTATAATAGCACAGTGGCATTAGTAACGTTTTCATCTACACAGAAGGACGTTTCAGATAAAGACCCATATTGCATTAAAATGGCGGATCAAATTCACCGATATTTCATTTAATCCAAAATTCGTTTGGAGAAACCGACCAGCACAGCGAGCGTAATGTGCTACTCAGATTATAAGGGAATTATAGTGAAAATATTCACAATTAACTGCTCGCTGTAATACGAAAGTACCAAAAACGCTTTTCATGTAGTTTTTGAGAAATCTAAAAAATACACTAAATATATTAGTGTTTCAAATTAAAAAAGATTTTTATTTATGTTCTGTTAATGCACAGTGTATCAGATACCTTTAAACACGGGTATCCTAAGATTCATTGCCTATAATTTTAAAACGGAGATTAACATGAAAATGACGTCAATCTATGAAGCTTTGTTTAAAATGAGAAAGCTAACTCTAAAAAAAAATAGTTGTTATGTTTTAATTTCAATTTAATATAAATCTTATAAAAGTAGATTTTACATTATGGTATTTGATGTAAATCGTAGAATGTTATCACTGCATTTAAAATATTAAAACATTTACCTAAATGGTATAATTAATGAAACAACATTATAACGAAATAGGAAATAAATCATAGCAACTGGTTTTTAGATCCAGTTTGAGACCATATTCATCAAAACTGACGTCATAAGTTATTGAAAGTGGCGCCGTATATAGGGATTTGTGTCTCTGATCCTTTTTCTTGGAATAGAAAAGCCTGTATTTTAGTGAAATTGTAATTTCAAATATATTAAATGGTGGTTTTAAGTTTTCTCAAAGCCTTGAAGTTTTTATTTAAAATATGAGAAATATGCATTTTCAGCTTAGAGAGACATCAATTTAAAAAATGTAACAATATATGTAGAGAGACTGAATTTGTATTGGTTTATGAAAAGAAAATACACGTGTTTGCTTTTTTAAAAAATTATTTGGGCCATTTTTAAGGTGTGGCAACACAATAAAATAATTCGGATTCTCTCGCTGTATTTTTGCATTTTTGAAATCAACGTCATTCTAAACAAAAAATGCACATTTTTCATATATATGTAAAAACTTCAGAATAAAACATCATTTTACAAGCAGTCATTTAATCAGAAATGGACGTTATATCTAGCAAATGATTTTTATTATCTTTTCCTGAATTTATTTTCTTGATATTGAAACGCCCGTATTAAAATAGATTTTTTAGCTTCAAACACATTCAAATGAAGGTATACTACGTCATTTGAACACACATTTAGTTGAAGTTTTTATTTTATATGGGGAAAATGTGCATTTCTTGATTAGAATGACAACAATTTCGAAAATGCAAAATATAGCGACTGAGTCTGAATTTTTATTAGCTTATAAAAAGAAAGTACGTGTGTTATCATTTTTTTTTAATTATTGCACCATTTTTTAAGTTGTGGCAACAGGAAAGAAATGATTGAATTATAAAATTAAGTAAAAGAGATATTTCTATAATGTTAAATTATGAAAAGTAGTAGAAAAAAGGGATAAATATTGGTCTGATGATTTTTTAAAGTAGACAGTGATCTTTTCCACGGTCTAAAACGTATGTACATGACGTTTCGTGCAAATCAGCCAAAAATTGAAGATTTGTATAAAGGACATACACACAAAGAATGGCTTATATATATATAGATATCTTAAATTTTGAGATATATCCGATATTTTCAAAATAGTCAACTTATTGATAATTATAAATATTTTCAGACTTATTATAAATTTGAAACTAAAACATATTCCATTTAGCACAAAAACTTAAAACAATATCCTAAATGTGTTTTTTCCCACTTATGTAACAAAATTGAATGTAAACTAATTGAAAACAGATAAAATTTGCTTTTACATTCTCAAAAAACAAAATTATGGGATTAATTATCAAGTTTCTAGAAATGTTTGTTTTATACAACAAAATTATATATAAAATACTTTATTTTTATGGAAAATCTCTATCCAGTTTTGTAGTTTTAACTAAAGAGATCCAAAACCATAAAAGATTCTAATGAAGCAGTAAATAACTTCTCTAAATTGACAGTATATCATTCAGTAGCTGTTTTAAGTAAATATTTATTGGCTCTACATTTTACTTTTAAAAATTCAGCTTCAAATGTAAAATTGGGAAAATATTGTTTTATGGAGGGGGGGGGGGGCGTTTGGGAAGCTAAAAATGGCCAGCCAAAGCAAACAATCTTATCTACAAAATGACAAAATCAATAACAGTTTAAAAATTTATTTACACTAGTTTGGACTGAAAATATCAAAATATCATACACAATATTTTGAAAATAAATATTGGATATATATCATGGTATATATCAAGATATATATCCATTGATATATATCACCAAACCCTGCTCGTAAGATCTATAAGATGAGTATTGAAGAGGATTTTTCAGTATATAACAATAGCCGAAGTATACTAAGGGAGCAAAATGGTCATATTGGCAAAAAATAATACATTAGTAGAAGTGACTTAGTCAATCTGCAGCATTTCAACGACCTTTGTATACCGAACTTCAATATGGATTCAACCCCTAAAATAATTCCCTGTTAAAAATAATTCCCTGTAAACTAATTGTACAAATTTCATGCAAATTTATATTTAGGCTAATTGAAGGGTGCAGAATTTATTTATGGTGTCAAAATTGGGTCTTGCCATTGAAAAAAATACAGTTTCAGTTTGTTTTGATATGTAGATGCTGCCCTAAGCAAATTTTATATACATCATTTAAAAGTAGACTTTATTTCTAATTGTTTGGCACCAGTAACTTTATTGTACGATAATTTGTTGCAGAGTTAGTAGGGGGTGTTTACTTTTTTTTCCACAACTGTACATAAGAGAAAAAGAATCTGTCACAATCAAAATGAACAGCTACACCAAAAAAAAAAAAAAAAAAAAATTAAAAAGAAACTTTTAAAAAACGTTGCCACACAGATTTAAACAAACATATTGCCAATTTTTAAATGTGATTTTAAATCAATCACCATGGAGGTAAAATATTTATTATTGAAAAAAAAAGTAAGAAAATAGGAATGTATTAATGAAATATCCACCATACTCCCACCTTGTAATGTCAACTTACAAATATAACATTGCAACAAAATATAAAAGAATTTTACTTATATGTTTAAGTGATACAGATACAGTTAAACCTATGACAGGTTTAACTAAGAAAAGAGAACACTAAGAAAAAGAGAATTAAGAAAATAATTTTATAAGTCCTGGTGATCAGGTATTTTAATTTACCTCCCAGCTCTAGTTATTATTAAAGAAGTCAATGCATTTTGAGTGGAAACACATTTTGTCTAAGTGAGATAGCTCAGAAATTTCTAAAGTGAAAGCATTAGCTCCTACAGGCAGTTTTGTAAGTCTTTTTCAAAACTTCTACATCAGTCCTTTAATATTTCTAATGGATAAAGCCTCAGAAAGGACATATTCTTTATCCTATAGATGTTTTGAATTTTGCTACTCTTGAGATTAAATCTTGCCCAGACTCTGACATAATTCCAAGTAGTCATCACTTTGTTCCATTGCTGTCTATCAGCACTATATCTTTAACTCTCAACTTATCATTTTTTTTACACTCTTGGTGAATCAGGAGTAATAAATATTCACTTTTGAATCCCTGTCTTAATCTTCCCAATTTTTTTTGCATATCTAGACTCTATAATTAGAAAACATGATTTATGGTATCTAGATCTGAGGTCTCACTGGTGATACTTCCATGAATAAACATTTCTGGTGTCAATTGCATCTAATCATTAGTGTAAGATAATTAAGCAAAAAATTGCTTTTTAATATTCCTGAATTATAAAAGATATAATTCATTCACCACAGAAATGCAACCCTTCATTAAAATAATGAGACACTTATGAGTTCTATCTATTCAAAGTAGTAAAAATGCATTGGAGTTTTAAAGTTCAATCACGCCATGCCATTTAAAAAAATAAATATATAAACAGTTTCTTGACGACATGCCTTTCAACTCCTCCTTCAGCCTCTAATAACCATCTTTCAGCAATCATCATTCGACAATCATCCTGCTTTCAGTCACTTTAGTCATGATGTTTTCTGAAATCGCTTGTGTACCATCTGAGGTGTTTGAAGTTTTAGTGTTCATCAAACAAGTCCCATATGTACACAGCCCCGTGAACAAGATGAGTATCATCTTAAGAAATAGGGGGGGGGGGGGGGGATCATAGCATTTTCATAAAGATGTTGAATGAAGAGTAATAACTCTCTGATCACTGAGAATGTTCAAATAAACACCCTGTTTTATGTTAATGATCAGCTCAA
Organism: Maratus speciosus; assembly: GCA_963932465.1. NCBI lineage: Eukaryota > Metazoa > Arthropoda > Arachnida > Araneae > Salticidae > Maratus > Maratus speciosus. Next base: position 545,046,842 of record OZ010796.1, on the reverse strand, counting down.
TCAGTGGCCCAAGTCATAGAATGATAAACACCCTGAAACATCTGAGAACCATCCAGGCAACGATGTAGAGGAGGTTATACAATACAGAACCATTTTATCCAGAATGGTTACAGTCAAATGTGTTCTGGATAACTGGTTGGGCATTAAAGCAACATCCATTTGACAAGTTTTGTGGATGTATGTGGTTGTGGTATTATTTATGATTTAAAATTAACTATTAGATTACCCAGATTAAGAGCCAGATCCAAACAACCAAAGATTAATGGACCTTATGCACATGACCTGAGGTCAAGGCTAAAGTTTGTCGACTGGCGGTATTTAGCATAGCAGCCTATGGAGTGCAAGTTATTAATGCTTGTTTGTTAAAAATACCATGAAAAAATTCTTTGCTCTAGCAGCATATACTTAATATATCATAATATAAATTCAAAATGTTGTTCTGTATGCGAGAAAATCCCTAAGTTTGCAAATTTTCTGTTAAAATGTATGCACTCAACCTGGGTCAAGGCTAAAGTCATCTGCTAGCTGTGTTTATGCCTGCACATACTGGCATTCTGGCGGTGCAGTGACAAGAATAACAGATCAACATACTGTCAGCTCTGGCGTCTGACGTCACCTGCATAAGGTCCATTAGACTTTGAAAGAAGGTAATTTATAGGATTCCCTTGGAAACAAAAATCCTGTTTCCTCTGCATCTGCATAAAATTCAAAACATCTAATTAAATATGTTTCCATTTCAAATCCTAGATGCTGACATCAAGTTATATCATGCATTTTGCAATGTTTCAAGCAATGCATATGTCAAACTTGCAGTGTATGGCACTCTTTTCTGCAAAGATTCTGAAATCAGTCTATTAGAAATTTCATTCCGGATAACTGGTTTTCTACTTAACTGGTTTCCGGATAAATGGTTCCATACTGTATTATAGTATATGCCATATACCTTCTGAATAACTCTATATAACCTCCATAGCTATAGCTTATACTCTTTGATGTATACCCCTGCCTACAGCATATATCTTCTGGGTTTTTTATAGCATTGTACACAGGGATGTAGTGGAGCGTATATACTTTCTGGATTTTTTAAGGAACTGTTTTTCAAATAAAGCTATACCATATACTCTCTGCTTACAGGGTATATATCCTCATGTTTTTTTATGACTACACATCTGGAACTATAGCTGATGCTTGAATGCCTTTTCCTGTTGGTGTGCTTAAAAATTTAGTGTCATTCACAAAAAAAGGCAAATTTGGGACTTGTTAGACCATACTGCATGTCTCCACTTAGCTACCATATCCATGTTTGGTATGTTTTGGCCCATTATAGATGTGCAACTTACGTGCTACTCTGAGAAATTGCCTCTTATGCAGTACTGTGCTCTTTGTTTGCACAGTTTTGATGCTGTATTTCAGGGTCACAAAGGTTACACCATTCCTTGTAGACATGCTGGTCAGTCTGCTTCGATATACAAAGGAATCTGGCAATTTCACTTACTATGTGGGCATTGACATGCCCAAAAATCATGGCACCTTTTTGACACTCTGACACTTTCCTGTATTTACCCCTCTTAACACACAATTCCCCTATATCAAAATAACTTACCCAGTCCATGTTACTGCTATCATTATGGAGCAGCAGTCCAGACCCTGACATCATGATACTTCTACAACGTCATCTGTGTAAGTAAAACCAAACCATTGAGCTTCCATTAAAAAGTGATTAATTTTTTGTCCAATGTGCTTATATCAAGGCAAATGTTTGAAGATCAAGAGAGTTGGAAGCTTTTTAGAATTTCAAATTATGAATAGCTATAGAATAAAGTGTCATCTTCTTCAAATGCACATACTTTATACCAGTTGTATTAAAATAAGTGTTTAACACTAGAATGGCCATAGCAGTCATTTTGACCAGTACCAAATAAAAACATTTTCATTCAAACTAGAATTTTTTTCAGAAAACAAGTCTAAAATATAAAACACAGAAATAAGTGATAGTTTCAATTAAAAATTCTGGTGTAAAATATTTTTATGAAACATCAGTAAAATTTCTGGTCATTTTAATGTCGAGTTTTTTTAATACTTGTTTCCTAAAAATATTTTTCTGTATATTTAAAACATGCTAATTTGCAGGGCTTTGTATCATGATGATTTACTTCCAAAAAAGACCCAATTTGTCGGGTATGCTCGGAGTAACCTAACAGTTGATGATATTAGAAAAAGAGCTGAACCATATATTCAGGTATTTTTTTCCCTTTAAAGAATTTATCATAACATGCAGTGTTTGAGTATGTTTTTATATAAATTACTATTTTCTGGAAGTATACAGTTTCTTGTAAACTATGGAATGTTTACTGTCTGTCTTTTATGTCACCAAATATTGCTTGGCTTTGTCTTTTAAGGGGACCAGAAAAGCCCTATCTCCCCCATGTTAAATTCACAAACTTTATGTATACCTAAATTATTTGAAAACAATGTTTAAACACACAATAAAATATGTTGATTTGATCAAACGTATGCGTTTCGTGAGTACTAGGACTCACATCCTCAGTGTAAAAAACTTTAAAAACAATATCGCCCCAACTACATGTACGGTGAAAAACCTTTTTTACACTGAGGATGTGAGTCCTAGTACTCACGAAATGTATACGTCTGATCAAATCAACTTATTTTATTGTGTGTTTAAACGTTGTTTTCAAATAATTTATATTTCCACACAAGTTCTGTACTTACTTTATGTATACCTTTTTCTCAGAAATGGTGAAAGATAGAAGTCTAGATTTTTTAGAGTAGTTAGAATAACATGTTTTATGTATTTTAACGGGCCATTTTATTTCTAAGTGAAACTGAAAATTATTAATTATTTATTGAAAGTCATTTTTAAATTAGCATTTTTCGTAAAATTTCACTGCCCAAAATAAATAATTCTCAACAAATCATTAAATACCTGTGTTAAAGTATACAATATAACATAAGTAAAAAAAAAAAAATCTGAGTTCATAAGTTTAATAGATATTGAAAAAAAGGAACACAAACATGAAAAATTCAAGTTTTTGAGAAAAGTCAGTTAAAGATTTAAATGGCCATTAAGCTGTGAAGTACTCTTAGAAAGAATGAATAATTCCAACACTTCTTTTTTTTATATAAATAAACATGTGTGACACATCGTTGGAAAGATAAATTTAAATTATTTAATGATATAAAGAAGTAAAAATCTATTTTTTCCCCCCAAATTTCGCTTATCTGGTCCCCTTAAGATTTTCAATAAAAACTCATAGCAATGTCTATTCTAAATAGGAAGCATTACTGTAAGATAAAATGTTTATGTATGCTTTTTTCCCCCTTAATTACATCACCTGCATTTTTCTTTTTTTTTTTCTCGTAAGTTTTCAAAAAGTGAAGCTAAGGTTCTTAGGAATGTATTATACAGTCGGACCTCTATTTTGCAAACTTTTCCTTGGAACCAAGGACATCTTGCGAATTTCTTCATAAAATAACCTCCAAATAGATGATTGTATTTCACTTAATTCTGAAATTGAAACCTCAGAAACACTATCCGAATTGGATATTTTCGACAGTGTGTAAAATAAAAACAACACAGCAATGAATTGCGATGAATATGATTGTGATGGAAATGATCATTATGCAGGAATTAACAAAACTTCGTATGATGAAATGCTAAAATCATTTGAAACAATCCGACACGGATTATAGTTAGAAGAAAATACGCATGAAGGGATTTTTGGTGCATTGCAAAGATGCAAGACGTATTATGAGAGAAAGCACTTCTTTAAATAAAATACTCAGGCAAAATTAACAGTTTTTCAGAAATTAAATTTAAGGTCACATGTGTTAATGTATGGTAAAAATTATTTGTTATAATAATAATAAATACAATAATGTCATTAAAATTCGTTAATTTTAATGTATAACTATTTACTTTAAACAGAAAATACAGTGTATTCCCGGACAATGTTTTGTTTGCAGATTTCAAAGATTTAAACACATAGAAAAAATGAATTGATGATGGATATTGGTGGGTAAAATAAATAAAATAAATCGATATAATTTATTTAAAAAAAAGTGATTATTTTTAGTAAAAATATTTAGTGTTTATGAATTTAAAATCTCTTTTATGTACTTTAAAGTATTTTAAAAGATGAATCGCTATTTAACAAATTTTCCATATAATGAACTTTTTTCCGGGATTTAGTGACTTTGTTAAATAAAGGTTCGATTGTATTTCATTTCTGCATTACTACTTACTTCTTATTATTTCATTACTGTATTACTAAAAACAATACTGTAAAAATCGTTATTCTTTTAACTTATGCCATTTATGTGCAATGTACACTTCGTTAAAATGATGCAGAGTTTGTATGGTTCTTGAATTTGAGTACCTCTGTTTCCTAATCTAATAGTATTATTTTGCTTATTTGATGGCAGAAATTCTGCAGTTAAATAATTCTAAGTTTATTATTAACAAATAGTTGTACTCAAAAGTAAAATCTGTCTGAACCCATCTATATTGAAAGTGCTATAGTCAAGGCATTAATTTATTTGTGTTTATCTCTTGCATATTAGACAGTAACTGTTCTGTAAGTAAGCATAGGTTAAGTTCATAGCACAAACATAACTAATATTTTCTTTTAAAATACACTACCGCAATTTGGTGTTATTTGGACCTAAATAGTGTTTAAAATTTATTCTGGGTGTTGAACTGTGTTACTAGTTAATGCTCTTATCTGTAGAGTATTGATGAATTGCATTGATACTCTCAACAGTGTAGATCCAGAAAGGATTTAACACTGTTTTAGGTCAAAGTAGCATCCCTATTTGCAGCATATCTATAAATAGTGTAACTAGTAGTATTTTTATCCTGAAGTTATGTGCACCTATATTGAATCGCATATTTAGCAATGAAATAGTTGGAAACATGAAATTTTATTGAATGTTAAATATTTGAGTGGAATTTCTTTTTTATTGTAGTTTAAATTATCTGCTCAAACTCAACTTTTTTTTTTTTTTTTATTTACTGAATATACTTTTAATATCTTTAAACTAACTCTTAAAATATCAATAAGTAGTCCTTAAACCCTTTGCAGCGGGCATCATGTGATCTTGACGCATAATGTGCTCAGAATTGTTGCTTTTTCTACCAGTAACTTTTAACTGAATTTTGTATTTTATCAAAGCATATTTGTGATTCAAGTATGCAAAAAGCTCTATTTTTTAAGTCTGGGGACATAATATTAATAATTCTATAAAAGGATGCTTGTTGCAAAGGGGTTAAACTGAATTTTTTTTTTTTTTTTTTTACTTGAATGACATTGTCGAAAGTGCGATAAAATCAGATACCTTATTGCTAGTTGTTTCTTAAAGCCAGAACTTCCAACAGAATTTACTGAAACGTTGTGCAAATATTTTACATTTATGCTTGTATAGTAATATCAATATAAATGTATGATTTCTTCATCACATTTCTATTAATGCTTTTTTAGAAAAAGGAAATTCATCCAATCTTACCTTGCCAGTAAGGCTGCATAGATATTAAGGCTCCTGTCCCTGCCTGCAAAGGCAGGCACGAGCTAATTCTAATCCTATGGGGAGGGATTTTTCCGATATCTCGTTGGCATTTCAACATTTTTTGCATTAGATAGCCGAGATCCATCTCTACATCACACCTTTTTTACTTTTTTTTTTATTTCGGTTGCCGATATTTTTTAGAATGACACTTTCATTTTCAGAACTGGTTTTGAAAGTGAAATTAACTTCATAAAAAATATCTGCAACCAAAATCGAAAAAGTAAAAAAGGTGCGATGTAGAGATGGACCTCGGCTAACCAATGCAAAAAAAAAAATTTAAAAATTTCAAAATGCAAACTAGATATTAGATAAATCACTCCACATAGGATTAGCATTAGCTTGTGAGTGTCTTTACTGGCAGGGACAGGAGTCTTAATCTTATAGGGAATGAGTTTAGACTTCCTTTTGAAAAAGAACAAAGTATTTTATTTTATAACATTAATTAAGGAGCTTAACTAAAAATATTTAAATTACAAATATAGTGATTTAATATTTAATGATAGAAAGAGAAGTTTTCATTATAATTAGACAAATCACAACTTTTGTGTATTTAGTTTTAACTTCCATTTCTTCATACAGTTTTTACCAGCTTTTAAAAGCATTGTTTTCCTGCATATGGTTGTATCCAAAATAGGATATCCAGTCTTGCTCCAAGAGAATGAGCATTGAAAAGCAAGTCATAAAACTGCAGCTATAATTGCTAGCAACAGTTACATTGGAGTAAATAATTCCTTAAGTATGTTACACACAATAATATTAAGTTTTATCGTAAATCATGACAGTTACCATCAAAATTTAGATTTTTCTAGATAAATTGAAGATAAATCAGTCTAAACTAAAATTTATATCGTATTCTTGCATGTTAAATAAAGACATTGATTAAAATTTATTTTTTGATTTCAAAAATACTTTTACTGTTGTTTGATATATCAGTATTTCACTTAAGTTAGCATCATAATTATCATTTTTTTTCCTTAAGGGAGAAAAAATGTTGTGTAAGCTGGATTTTTAAGAGACTATTTTTGCAAATACAATGTATCACTATTCTGCACAGCTTCGTTCCAAGCATTTTGCAGATTTTAAGGCTTTTTGTATCGATTACAGGTCATATCTATTTAATCTTTAAGAAAAATTATTCATATAAATAAAATAAGAATTATTTTTAAAAATATATTAATTTTTATAATTTTGAAATATTGTATCAGTAGTTGTTTTGTATTAAAATATGTGGTTTATGATTCTATATCCCATTTTGCAGTCTATAAATAGCAATTGTTGTCTGATGAGCCACAAATTTAATTTAATTTAAATAAATTGGAATATCTTTGTGTTTAATATTGTAAATATGTATGTAAGAATTTATTGATTTTTGTATTTATTAACATTTTATGAGATTGTTTGATTTCTTAGTAGTTTTATTTTGTCCTATTAATTGTAATTATTTCTACATGAGAGATTAAATACATTGTCTAAGCAATCGTATTTCATTATAGCCTTTAAAAGAATATCTATTTTTTAAATTTACCATATGAATGATTAAATAAATAAAATATTTTTATATTGTAGTTTGTGTACATTGTAAAGAAGAGTGTCAAATGATATAATACGATATATCAGAAATAAGATCAAAGCTAGGAGAAAATTTTAAAAAAATACATCATTGGGATTTTTTTAAGAATTAATTTCTTTGTTTACATTCACATGTAGTGCAGATTAGACAATTGCAAATTAAAAACTTTATGGATCAACAGTACTCTACTAAAATATAAAAATGAAACCTCTACCATATTAATTTCTACTATAAATTGCATCATAAAATACAAAGGAAATATAATATTCATTAAATTTTATTGATATTTTAAAGATATAAATTTTATTTGAATCCATTTCTTTAATTTGATTGATGAAAGTAGAATACTATTGTTATAAATATTGGCATGTGAGCATTGCTTCAACTTTATAGGTTAAAGATGGCCAGCAAGAGGAGTTTGATAATTTTTTCAAATTGAATCACTATGTCTCTGGAACATATGAAAATGCTGAAGATTTTGCTAAGTTAAATCAGCAAATCCAATCTTTAGAAAAGTCAACAACTTCTAACAGATTATTTTACCTGGCTTTGCCCCCTACAGTATTTCCTATTGTAACGAAAAATATTAAATTGAAATGCATGTCTTCAAAGTAAGTAAAATATATGGTCTTGATGTTTCTATGATTTATTTTATAATCACATATATTATTTCTGATGTCAACATCTTTTTCTATCCACATAAAAAATGCACACAATGAATGAGGTGTCCCTTCAAAAGTTTTGAATACGTTTTTAACATAGCACACTCATGTTTCATTAAAACACATTCTGTCATTAAAAATTGAAGTTAATTAGAAATTAACAAATGTCTTCAAATCTCAAATATTGCAATGTGAAAACCTGGTACAGATCTATTGGTTTGGAATTAAGTCTCTACTCAAATCTAAACAGGCTACTTTCTGACAACAATTTGACTTATTGCCAATAAAGGATAAGCATGATGTTAAAACATATTTATAAGATGGTTCTTTGGTTTTATGTAATTCAGATTAATTTTCCAAGAGCCAATTTTTAAAGGTTTCAGAAAGATATGTGAATATTAAAAATCTGTCACCTAATAGTTCGATTTCAGGCTGTTCTTAAATCCAATTTCATAAATATGGTTTAATGAAGTACCGCCCTATAATAAGTCAGTTGTAACTTGAATAGACTATAAACCTGTTTAATTCTTCAACAAATTATAGACATTTATGTTGTAATGTGAAATTCTAAAACTATAGTATAAGCATTGCAAAAGTTGTTTGTAATGCAAGTAGCTAGTTGATTTAGTCTGCCCCTCAGGATTGCACTATCACTCTAAAGTGTAACCTGAGTTCCCCAGGTGGTTATCTCTGTCATCCTCTGAATATTTTCTGACACATTTTTTATATCATTATTGTTCACACATGTATGAAATAGGCAGGTAATCTTATGAAACTATGTAATTGAACCATTTCCCTTTTTTGATAAAGGTGGGATCTTTCAGAATATGTTGTCATAATTGAGATTTGAATTTCCGGACATGACAGTGCAGGAAAGGAAAACCTGCTGTTTTGAGTCAATAATCTCTTTTAACTCATGTTGTAATTCATTTATTGGAAAAAAAAAAAGAAACTGTTTGATTACAATCCCTTCAATAATCATGCCTACAGGTATCATGCTTTTATGTTTAAAAATGTTCCAGCAAGTGTCTCAAAGTTTTGCCTTGTTGAGCATGGAGAATAAATTTTGAGAATGGCCTGAAATCATTACGTTACTTATTTATATATTCCAAAAAACATCAGCTCCCATTGTAAATTTGAAAACTATATCACCCCCCCCCCCCCCCCCCCTTCACAGTGCTCTTATGCCTCAGGCACATCTGAAAAATTGTTCTTATCTTGAAATCTCAGGGAAAAGTTAACAATTCCACCCAAAACCAGGAAATACTGTTTAAAAATTGATAAGATTTTTTTTTTTTCAAAATATATAAAGTTCATATTAACCAGCAGTCACTGCTATTTACCATGCATCATTGATTGTTATTATCTTTATGGAAATATGATCATATTTACACACACCCTACTTTAGATAGAGTAAAATGAAAAAAAAAATGTTTAATGTGCACCATGCTTTTTTAATGGCATGAAATCCAGGGATTTGAAAAAAATATATATACAATATCCTATCTTATTTTTTTTTTCTTTGAAAATTAATTTTCATGTTTACTAACATATTTCATCCCCTTACATAAATACCACAAAATTAAAGTTTCTTCTATGTGTGATTTTCTTTCATTTTTATATTTTTTTAATGTATTTATTGACACTGGAAATATTTACTCAAAATACACAAACTATAACATGCAAAAGTACACTGCTCAAAAAAATTAGGGGAGCTAGCAAAAAAGTAAAGAAAACAGTGCAAAACAGCAATGTATGGGCATAAAATGGATAGTACACGTGTAGCAATGCACAATACATAAAAAAAGATGCAAAAAAATTGTAAGGGAGCTTTTATTTTTTGAAAAAGATGCTTTAGGGCAACAATTTGGTTTCATGAAAATCATAAAAAAAAGTATTGTTTAGAAATGATGCAAGATTTTTAATATGGCGTGTGGTCTCCTCGAACAGCTAAGACTCTACACACAGGTTTTCCATGGATGCAATGAGATTATTGATAAGACTTGGGGAATACTGTCCCACTGCTCAAAAATTACAATCGCCATGTCCCAGACAGTAAAAGAAGGCCTCGGTCTCGCAGCAGTGCGTTGTTTGAGTATGTCCCAAACATGCTCGATCAGATTTAGGTCAGGAGAACATGCTGGTCATTCCATATGCTGTATTGTTTTAGCTTCAAGCATGTTTCCCACAAGATGAACTGTATAAAGTCTGGCATTATCATGCATGGAAAAAAAGAAATCGCTAATTACAGCAACATAAAATACATGAGCTCTCGGTATTACTCCGGACCATCAAAGTGTCATTCAGAATGATATGCAGGCCCGTACGTTCACCTATGCTGATTTCAGCCAAGAGAATCAACCCACCTTGTCTATAATGTGATCTTTCACAAACAAATGTGGGATTATTTTAAGTGCCTCTTTCTCTCCATGCCAAAACACATCAGATGTCACATCCAGACTGAATTGGGACTCATCTGTAAACAGAATTTCACTCCAACAATGTTGCCTCCAAACTCGATGTTCAGTTCCCCACCTTCTTTGGTTTGGGCCGCACAGTGGCTTGAGGTCAACAGAATACAGTCCATTGGCTTACGTGCATAGAGACCACCCTGATGAAGCCTATTTTGGACTGTTTGGCTGGACACCCTTCGTCCTTTGGCCAAAAACAACTATGTTTGCAGCTGAGTAGCATTGCCCGTTCTGTCTCGATGGGCTGTTAACAAGATATATTGGTCATCAGTTTCTGTGTTAGCACATTTTTGATCTTGCACTTGTCGATGGCTACTATTCCATGTGTCTTGGAATCGATTCCACAGCCTTTCATGGATACTTCTTGCGACTCCAACAGCGTCCACTACACTTTGTTGTGTTTCCCCAAATTCAACGTCCTGATAACACGCCAAGCCATGGATTGCAGTAAATCATGTTGTTGTGACATTTTCAAGCCACCTTTTCTCAAAACACAAGCTGATCAATTGAATTTTACAACTGAGGCAGTGAAACAGATGTTTCTGCAAAATCCTGATTTCTGTACTTATCACCTTTTTCCAGTTTTTGACGTCATAAACTTTAATTTACGTGTGAAGTTTTCTACAGCACTTTAAATTATGGATATTTTATTTTACGTTACTTATCTGTGTAAATATTTGCGTAATTTTGTTAAAACCATGTGCTCCCTTAATTGTTTTGAGCAGTGTAGTTATTTCTTTTATTTACTTATTACACCTATATTCATATTATTTTTTTCACAATGTCTACCATTGTACTCAGTGGCTTTATGAAATCAAGCATGCTTTCATACAGCTGATAAAATATTCATGTATTTTGAGGATAAAATTTTGAAAGAAAAATAAGTGTGCATAAGAGTAAATATCATAATTTTGGAGTACTTGGGAGTTTCCTTTTTTTTTCTTCTGTTGTGATAACAAGCATAAATCCTGCTTCAATTTTTTAAGTTAATTTTGGATATATATATATATATATATATATTAGTCTATGTACATTAATTTCTCCAAACCCTTGCTTTAAAAAACTTTTTGAATGTATTTATTGTATTTAAATATTTATAAAATTAATTTGCAGTAGTTTTAACATTGCTTAAAGATCTTCAATCATTAGTTAGCCTTCTTTAAAGCACTAAACTAATCCATATGATAAAGCAAAACATTCCCATTATTAATGCTGGTGTCATTGATGATTGCAACACCTGACCAATAAATTTTGCGTTTACTACATATTTTTAAACATCTAAACATTGTATAATTTGAATTTTTACACCACAATATAGGAAAAAAGGGGTCTTTTAAATGCAATTTGTTCAATTTACTGATTTTTTGTTTTAAAAATAGCTTTCAAGCATGAATTTTTTATAAATGAAGAGCTCAGATGATAAAGGTGATAAATGACATAATCATCATTTTGAGAAAATGAGCTGTAAAGCTCCAGATATCTATTTGTGTTTATTGTCAAATGCCTCCTTTATCAATTAAAATCTCTGACTAATAGGGGTTTTTTTTCAAATTGAAATTTAACAGAGGGTAGAGGACTATGGATTATCTTCAATAATATGATTTTAACTCAAAAATTTTTTTTATCTTGTCACATACTACCTTTATCATCTGAGCTCTTCAAATCTTTCTCTACCACATTCTGCCTGATTATGAAAGATTAACACGTTTGCACTTAAAACAATACACATAGTTCAGCATTTGTTTCTGGCTATTAGTCATTAATGAAATTCAAACTTCAAAAATAAACAAAATAATATAAAATAAAAGAAACATAAATTTAAAAGTCATGTAATTGAACTATGTGCTTAAACTACTTAAATTATCATAAACAAAATAGCTGCTGTAAGTAATAAAATCCTTGATGATTTCTTCGGCTATTAACTACTGCCATGCAGCTAATGTAAAAGTATCACAATAAAATTACAAAACTTAATTTGAATCGTAATTTATATTTTTTATATGAAAAGGTTTTTTGATGTTATTAGTCTGCAATCTAAGAAATATATTAAACATAAAAAGCTATTGGTTTTCAATAAAAATATGATTTGTACCTATATTCTGCAACCCAGGAAGCCTGGGTTAGATCCCCTAGCATGTATAAATCTATGATGCTGTTTAATTTTGCTTAAATTTGTTTTTAGAGGTTGGACTCGTATAATTATTGAAAAACCATTTGGGAGAGATAGTGCTACTTCTGCTGAACTTTCTGAGCATCTGTCATCTTTGTTTAAAGAAGAAGAGATCTATCGTATCGATCATTACCTTGGAAAAGAAATGGTTCAGAATTTAATGGCTTTAAGGTAAATTTATTTTTATTAAGTTATTTTATTTTGATATAGAACTACTATAGAAAATAAATTCTACTGTAGAAAAAAAAAATGAAATGAGCAGAAAAAAGTCGTTTTAGTCTTTGTAGAATCTATTAAGGAAACCTGGGAAAAAAACCCTACATTATTTGTAATTCTATATAACCTGTAGCATAACTGTGTGTCTTATGAGTTTCAATATCTTTTTTTTTTTTTTTTTTTCCCCACAAAAGAATAATTTTTAATCTCATAATTATTTTTATGGGTTAAGTTTGACAGTAACAATAAATCTCCTTCAAATTCTAGGTATTTTTTAAAACAGTTATTAGTTTCAAGGGATCAATTTAATGTTTTTATCAAGCAAGTGATCAGAATGATCCATAAATTATGTACTTGGTTCTTTTATTAATAAAAAAAGAAGTTAAAAATTCTTCGCTTAGTAAAATAAAAGTGAACCTATAAATAGCATACTGTTTTCCAGACCTGTTTCAAATATAAAGACGTGCCTAAAAAATTATTGGCTGTAAGGGAAGCTTTCATTCATTATTGTTGAATTAAAAATTTGTTAATTGAGGCATTGTAAAATGTTGATTTCATTGTTGCTTCATTAGTTTTGGTACTGAGCTATTTTTATCTATTAGTAGTGTTTATATTTCTTAAAGAGAGATTTGAAGATTCATAGAACTTTCATTAGTGATAGATGAGCAGCAAATATACTGATTTGTGTATCATATAGATAGAGATAATTTACATTTTCATGGCTCATTAATATGGAATCATATATAGCTGTCTAGATAGCATTAAGGAAATAGCGCTTTCTTGTTTTTCCTGCATAGAAGGTTCACAAAATCAATCGTGCATTTTTGAAATGATAGGATGGATTTCAAAGCCTAAGTTGTTCAAAGCTCTGATATTTTTTTTATAGCATCTACTAGCTATCTTAACTCTTTGTATGACTCATGAATAATCTTTTCGAGTTCTGATATAGCTTTTAAGTGAATATTGACATTCTTTTATTCTCAAATCTTTTCTAAAGCTTTAAACAATGAATTAAATTATAGGTGTAAATTAGCGGTCGCCACTCGCCACGTGGCGATTAAAGTTGTAAAAGTGGCGATTAAAATATCGGCCATCGATCGCCACTATAGTCGCCACTCGCCAAGTGGCGATAAAAAATCTGTTATCGATCACCAACTGAAATACAACTTTTTTCATGGAAAATGCATCTCTACTTTGATTACATCTAATTAGCAAACTGATTAATTCTTTTTCCTACTGGATGCAAGCAGATTGCAGCGATTTAGCAGTATTTTCAATATTTCAGTTTTTCGCCATGCTCGCTCTTCAGTTGGATTATTTTTTCAAGAAATATAGTTTTATGTAAAATATATTCATCAGCTTTGATTCTACATGTATTTCAAATAATTTATTCCTTTTTTTTTTCACTGGATGCAAATACAAGTGGATTTTAACCCTTTAGGATCTGGTTTACTACTAATAGTACATGTCTTTTCATCAAGTATTATTATGTCTTAAAAATTACTTTTGTTACTATCTACACATAGTAATGATAGTATATGGCTATGCTTTTCTTATTATGAGTTCATTTATGTTTGGATATTTAGTAATTTATTTTATACATATATTTCACTCTTTAAATTTAAAATATAGGTTACTTTTCTGAACGAATCGTGTGGTAAAACACAAAAAACATTATAAAGTTGTAATATCTGTTAAACCCTCTTGTAATACGAGATTTTCCAAACGTCTCCAAAAACTCTTAACCTATTATCATATCAGTAAATCTATTTGGATAGCTACGATTAAAATTATTAAAATAAAAGTAATTTTGTTCTCAAAATTAAAAAAAAATTTGGACCCTAAAGGGTAAGGACATTACAATATCTTCAATGTGTTTGATCAGTTATATTATTTTTCTGCAAGAGATACTGTTTAATCCTGCGAAATACACTCACCAGCTTAGATTTCAAATGTATGTAATGTATATGGTATGTTAATAACACATTTAATTATTATATTGAATAAAATCGAAATAGCATTTTATTGTGTTTTGTTTGATTTTTTTTTTTTTTTTTTTGTATACACCTAGTTGTTGGAATTTTGATTTAGTTACTAACTTTTTATGTAAAGAAAGTAACAGCAATCTGATTGATAATTTTGTTTATGAACATTTACAAATAATCCTAAAATATATTTAAAAAAAAAATTAATATGATAACAATTTTGTAGTTTTAAAGTAATTTTCTTGAATTTCAACTGTGTCCCTATTCTTATCATGAATAGTTGGCTGGTATAAAACTCTGATTTATAGAAAATATGTATATATACAACGATTATAGTTTATCTAGATGCCAAGAAAGTTTGAAACATTATAGTGGCCACTAATGAAACTGAGTCTACCGGCCACTGGCTACTAACTCAATTTCCCAGTTTTCACCTATAAATTAAATGTATCTTCTGGACTTTATAGCAGTTTCTTTTTCATTTTTTAATGTGGAGTGAGGAAGTGTAATTTCTGAACTTCTGACAGTTTTTCATTATTTGTAACAATTTTATTTAACCCAATTTTAAGCTTCCAATCCTCATGCTTTCCACTGAATTGAAGAAGAGGAATTTCTGCTAATTTTACACAACTACTATTCAATTTTAATTGAACTTTTAGTTTCATTTTCATTAGAATGTAATAATTGATTGAGACTTACCTGTAGCTCTTGTATACATTCTTTTAATTCTATTTCTGTCATATCTTGATCCTCTCGATCTATTATACAATAATCTTTATGCAGAGAATCAACATTACTAGAAACTTTCTTAAGGGTCTTCAATTTTGTATTGATTTTTTAGTTCATGGAAGAGTGTTATCCTTTAGCAAGTTCTCGTCAGGTCATCTGAACTCTTATCAAGCCTCTGGTATGATTTAATGTCAGTAATGAAGTCATGTCAATTGAAAATAAAATTAACGAACTAAACTACAATACTAGTACTAACGAATTAAAAACAAAACTACTCCAATAGGGGGGCCAAATGTAAAATGATGCGAGTATAGTATGAATACTGATAGGTGCTGGTTCAATATGAAGTTGGCAAGTTCTTATTTGAAAAGGATTTATATATACAAAAGATTATATAAAGCTTTATATTTATATTGTTCAAAAAAATGTTGATCTAGCAAACACACCATAGGTTTGCATAAATTGTCGATAAACAAACTACTGATAACTGTTGCCAAATGTCAAAACCAAAGATACTCTAGAATGTGTCATGGAGGAGTGCATGACTGCCAATATCAAGGGAAACTATAACAATATCATTGTAAATTTTTTCTTAGATTCATGCCAAAAGTAAATCATGGCCTGTTTTTTGAAAAAAAAAAGTTTCACAAAGAATTCTATAAATGTTATTGTGATGTGTGTTATGTATGTATGTGTGTTTTGTGTGTGTATGTTGACAAAGAATTCTATGTTTCAGGTTTGGCAACAGAATATTTGGTCCTATTTGGAACAGAGAAAATATTGCTAGTGTAATAATTTCATTTAAAGAACCATTTGGAACTCAAGGAAGAGGAGGCTATTTTGATAACTTTGGAATTATCAGGTAGTTTCTTTTTAATTTTTTATGTTGTCATTACTTGAAAGAAATAATTAAAATCTTGAATAGGTTTTTTATGATTAATACATTTTCAAAAAGCTGCAACAAAGAATGGGGAAACTGTCCTTAGATAAACTTAATTCATATTTTATCTGTATCTTGCTTGTGATGTTAATTCTGACAATTTATTTCACATTGTATATTTTACTAAAATTCATTGACTTGTCTAAATACTCAAATGATTAGCATATATTTTTTTCCCCTTTTCAAAATTTATTTTTTCCATGTTTACTTAATTTATTAAAGTTATATGAAAATTTTATAGATTAAAAAAAAAAAGCCCTATGTTAGTTAATCACGACTTTTATGATTATTCAGCAAGGTCTGCATAAACCCAAAGTTATGGCAATTCCTGTTATCTTAAATAAGCCCTATGATTTTGACACATCTCCTGTAAACTCCTGCTTTCTTAACATAGGCCTCTATCCAGGGCCGAAACTAGGGGGGGGGGGCAGAGGGGGCATGTGCCCCGGGCGCCACTTTAACAGGAGGTGAAGGGGGCGCCAAAATGAAGATTTTGTTTGACGTTTGACACAAGAATGTATATATATATATTTATATATATATATTATGAAATTTGTATAAAAATGTCTCGCAACTGGAAAATTTAAAAGGAAAACTGAACCAAATGCATTAAACTTTACAAATAGATAAAAAGATTCATTACAATACAAAATTTCAAAGTATCATGCCTATGCGTTTGCTTTCTATCTTTTAAATCACTTCCTGTCAGGAGAATCCAACCGTTTTCCAAGACTGTCCAACTGACCATTTTCCAAGGTCAGTCTCTATTGTGGGACACCCTACTGTCCACTACGGATAACTATCAAAGGAGAAGTGACCCCTCAGTCTGATTTTTCTTCTAGATAAAAAAATTCCATGAAAGCTGTTTGTTTTTTTTCCGCTGAACAGTGTTGAGCTTCCTTTCTTTCTTTTTTTTTCCATCTTGCCATGGGCGCTGACTGCCCAGGACAGCAGGAAAGGGAATGCACAGAGTAAAATTCTTAGTAAAACCTTTCTTTTTTAGATATCGACCTCATTTAGACTATGCAAAAAAAAAAGTTTATAAAGATTAAAATGCAATTCTTTTCAATAACTTATCAAAGATTTTAAGGGATCTACAAATACATTAACACAAGAAAATTTTTGCTTATATTACAAATATGGAGAATAAACCTCGATTGGATAATTGCATGATTCAGTATATTTTCTTTTTTTCAACAGCTACTGCGCCCGTCCGAAAAAAAAATCGCAGCCCTTCGTTGAGGCCTATTTTCTCCACCATTTTGTACAAACCTTGGCCTAATACATTATCTCTAAATATAAAATTTTGTCGAAACATATTCATAAATCCTTCACTTACGCTGCTGAAAATTGAGAAAATTGCACAAAAATCACTATCACGGCGTCCCTTCAGGGGAATATCTCCATTTTCAACTTGAGCCTGACGTTCATTGTGGAAAACGTATATATAAGGTTTGGTTAAGTTCTATCCGTAACTTCATAGTTTGACAAATCTGATTACGTAGTTCAGTTTTATATATTTTAAATTTAAAAATAAGTTATCCGTTAGATATTTAGTAAAATTCTTTTTTGTAAATTTACTTTGTGGTGGAGGGGGGGCGCCAAAATCCATGTTTGCCCCGGGTGCCAAAGAGGCTAGTTTCGCCCCTGCCTCTATCGAAATTATTCCATACTTCTCAAAAATTGCCATTTCATGTTTTTTATGCATATTGCATGTTCTCTTGTATGAAATTAGCAATATCCTCCCACTCTTTACAACCAGACAAGGGTGCATTCACCATCCTTTCAGAGTACCTATGAATGTACCATGTATTTATGAATAGATAGTCACTTTTTCTCCAATCTATTGGAGATGCCACTTGAAATATTTTTGGTATATTTTTGCCATAGTTATTCTACCTCATACTGCATTTGCTAAGATAGCAGATCTCATGCTGATGAGCAGGACATGGTCATTGGACATCCTGCAGCACTTCGGGCCAATTTAGTTCTACTACTGAAGGTATGTAGATAAAATATGAAATATGCGAAATTTTACATAAGATTAATTAATATACTTATTGAAAATGTAAGTGATAATAAATAAATATTGTTGAAATTTGACCAAAACAGCTGATTTTCTATAATAAGTTCAAATTTCAGCTTTTAATAAATTCAATAATTTTAAATAAAAATAATTTTCAATTAATTTATATCTTTAAAATACTTATTTTTAATTAAATACTTTAACTTAATATTTTTTATTTCATTTTTAATCTCATTAACTTTAATTTAATAATTGTATTCCATTTATGATTTCTATGTTAAATATCACCCAGATAATATGCTTATGTATGTTTTGTAATGTTAGCTTTAGAAGCAAATCGGGTCCAATTTTCCATAGATGCTATACATGTTATAATAAATCTGAAGTTTAAGGTAAATTATAGTTTAATTAATCTGAATTACATAAGATAACTACACTGTTTACACTTTAAAATTAAGGGGGATTTGGGAAAATAAGACACCGGCCACAATTATAGAGATATTTGAACGGGCGTCCTTCCCATTCAAAAGCCAAAGCCTTTCTGTACTCTGTTGTCTCAAATTGTTCTCAGGCTAGCTCAGTGAAAGTTATATCTCAGTAAGTACTTGCACTTGGGTTGGCTTTACGTCATAAAGCCTTCCATGGTGTTAAAAATAAGAGGATCTGCATCTTAAAAAGGAGGGGGAAACTTAAAATAAGGGAACCTGAAAACAAGTACATAGCAACAGACAAAATTGAATATTAAATTACTGTCTAGATCTCATAGTGAAGTTATATCTGGATAATGTTGTGGACGCAATAACTGCCTAATTTTCCTGAGCAATAAACTGATTCAGTATTGACTAAAATTAATCTATAACATTTTCAATAAAAATAGAAAATTATATATTTAAATGCATATAGAAAACGACATAAATTTCTTTGACTAAAACATTTATTCAAATATGTATATCAGCAAACTATGGATTATACACTCACACTAAAATGTAAAAATATGAAGAGTATGCATACTGAAAATATAGACAAAATGCATTTTGTAATTACCTATATCACATTAAAAAAGATTTCTTTTAAAATAATTTAGCTGCATCTATTATCACCACGTGGACTGCAGCACGTGTTTTTGTACTCTTTTGTCTCATGAGAAATTGGGCACACTAAATGATGTTGACACTATTATTTGGCACTGAATGATCACACTTTGGATGCCCGATGAATGTTGAACTACTGTAGAAAATAGATCATAGACTGCATGCACAACGACTCTGGCATTATTTGGTGAAACACTGTTGAATTTTATAAGTGGAAAACAGGCGATTCATCTTTGGCACAGATCTTAAATGACTGTAAAATTTATGAGTAACTTTCATCGCCTTTAACACATCAGAATTTCATCAGCACCAATCTGATGCAATGGCACATTTTTAAATTAAAAAAAACTTGAAACAAATTCGGGCCAGCAATCTCCCAGAAGAGAAAAATCCCCCCTGAAGAGACACCAACCCCTTTTTCACCACCTTCTTAATCGGTAAATTCCCGCTTCTGAGAAAAGCTAGCGGGTTGCCACTGGAACGGGGAAACAGGATGAAAAGATTGACCTGAGAACTATCTCTAGTAGCCGGCTGCTACCTCCTGGGAGAATCTGTCTCATTCAGTTGTAACTACGAACTGTTGTTGTGCTTGCGAACAATCGAAGTCCGAGTAGAGGAGATGTTTGTTTAACATCACCCCCCACCAACAAGAAAAAAATTGCAGTCTGCATTTTGCCAAAAGTTAATGTTCTGAATTCCAGACGTTTGAATCTGAGTCCTTCAAATAGTCCCAAAGTGTTCAATATTTGATCACAATTTTGAAAGATGGACTTCTGCCCATCTGCATTCTGATTGAAGTTTAACACATTAAATACACATGATTTCCTTATATAATTATGAAAACATACACTAGCATTAAATTGCATATACATAAATACACACGAACTATGAACATAATCACCTACTAACTACACAGATACCTTGTTCACTATTTATATTTTACACTTATTTATTTAAATTGAACAATTTTTATCGATAAGATAAATTATTTACTGCATTGTAAAATCATCTTGGTTCTGCTTTGCAAAAACAAATTCTATTTCAGATTGAAATATGGCTTGTACCCTTTTACACACTAATTTATTATGAAATTGCATATGAAGAAATTATTCATCAAATCTTATATTTGTCTCAAAAACAAAATTAAAGATAATGGAAAAGTTATTAAAAAAAAAAATCAGTAAATGTTTTGCACCAGCAAAGTGATCAGTTTTGCCGCCAGTATAGTGAAAACAAATACTGAGATAGAAAAAAGAAAATTTAAAAAGGAATTTTGACCTGAGAACATTATATCTTGAATATCTCTATCATACACTATCATAGAATAAAATGAGTACCACTCCTTAACCTACTAACCCTCACCAACGCTGTTAATAAGATTGTTATTTAAAGGTACCTTAGGAAAAATTTTACTGACATGGACTTTCTTTATCGTTTCATGACCATTTTCATTAATTTTAATTAAATAATTATCATTTCTTAATTTTTTGTCAATTACATATGGACCATTGTATCTAGGTTGCAAAGCAGTATGATTACTAAAATCTACAAGGTAAACTTCATCACCCAATGTCTAGAGAAGGTTTATTTCTGCCCTTCACATATTGTTGGTGGTAATCGAAATACTTAGTTTCATTTTCCTTAACTAATTTTCTAGTTTCCTGAAAATGATTTCTCAATGTTTTTAGATAATTACTGTATTCTTCAGCTTCTTTAGGTTTGTCAAAAATATTTAAGGGAATATTAATCTCCCTACCAAAGAATAATTCGGCAGGAGAAAATTGAGTCACAGCATGCTTAGATGTATTATAATGTAGTTTGAAAAATAATAATCTGTCCGACCACTCAAAAACCTGTTCAGAAAGAGATGTAATGCTATTTTTCGTAGAGAGATGAATCCTTTCTAAAAGCCCGTTACTCTGTGGGTAGTAAATTGATGATTTGTGATGCTGAATATTAAGATTTTTAAGGTAATCTCTAAATTCATCCAATCGAAAACTAGGACCGTTGTCAGTTAACACCACTCTAGCAATCCCAAATTTCGAAAAATACATGTTTAATTGCTTAATTATTGTTGTAGAAGTAATATTACTTAAAGGAATAGCCTCAAGATATCTAGAATAGTGGTCCACTATTGTCAAAATAAAAAAATTGTTATCATGAGACCTAGGAAGCTTTCCTACAATATCGAGAGCCAGGAATTCACCTGGTTTTAACTCAGCCTTTGAAATCATATTAGTCACTGTATTTTTAGGTTTAGGTTTAGATTTTAGACATCTGTCACAATTATCACAAAAATTTTTAGTATCTATGAACATTCCTTTCCATGAATAAGTTTTATGAACAAAGTTATAAGTTTTTTGAGTGCCAAAATGAGGAGCATGAGCTACCTCTAAACAATCCTTAATTAAAGATTTGGGAACTAAAATTCTGCTGAGGAATTTATTTTTTGACATTTTTTTTGGAAAAATCTTTATCATAACCATCTTAGTTATGGGGTCGATAAAATATGTTTTCGTGGTTTCCCTGTCATTACTCTCTAACTTTTGAATAATTTCTTTAATAAATTCATCATTGAGTTGATTCTTTACAATATTGTCATGATCTAATTTATGATTACTTTGAAATATGTTTATGTTATTTACATGTAAAGTTTCAGCATCATGCACTCTGGATAAGAAATCAGCTGGATTGGTAAAGCCAGGTATATGCTGAATAGAAAAATCAAATTGATCTAAATATAACAGCCACCTAACCACAATTTCACGCTGTTTGTCCAGCTTCATATGATACGTCAAAGGTTTAGCATCCATTAGTATAATAAAGTGCTTCCCATACAATTCCTCATGAAAACGCAGCAAAAATAGCATACAATTCTCTTTGAATTGAGGGATATCTTGATTGAGCTGGATTAAACTGTTTTGAATAAAATTCAACAGGGTAAAACTTATCATTGTATTTTTGCATTAGAATTCCACAAAAAGCAGTCTCAGATGCATCTGTGACTAAATAAAAAGGAAGATCAGAATTAATGTTTTTAAGAATGGGCCTATTGAGAATTTTATCCTGCAGAGTATCAAAAGCTTCTTGACACTCTGAAGTCCAAACAAATGGAACATTTTTACGAGTTAAATTAATAATTGGTTTGGCAATTTCAGCATATTTATACACCATATGTCTAAAATAATTTAAACAACCAATATATTGTTGAACTTGTTTGACATTTTTTGGAATAGGAAATTTAGAAACTTTGTTGACATTTTCTCTGAGGGGGAAAAACCATGGCATTTACTGTAAATCCTAAATAGGTGATTTCTTCCTGACATATCTGAAGCTTTGCAGGATCCAAGGTTAAGTTAAATTGACTAAGCTTATCGAATACCTTCTGTAGCCAGGCTTTAATTTCAGATATGCTATCTGCTGCAACAATTATGTCATCCAGAAAATATTGTAAATTGGGACCCTTTAAATCAGAGAGACATTTAGATATAAGAGTATGAAAGTATGAAGTGCTGTTGCGACTGCCAAAAGGTAAAACTGTAGGTTGAAAATTACCAATCTCACAGCAAATGCTAATTTTTCCTTATCTTTTTCCTGCAATTTAATTTGAAAAAATGCCGATTTTAAATCGAGCACACAATAATATTTTTTACCAGCAGTACTATGCAAAATTTCTGAAATTTTGGGTAAACAAATAGTGAAAGATTCTGTGATACAGTTTAACAACCTGTAATCGATACACATACGAAATTTAATTTCTTCACGAGAAGTACCTGGAGTTGGTTTCTATTTTACAAATATAACAGGGAAATTATGAAGAATTTTCAATTAATCCTGCATCTAACAGTTTTTTAATCTCTTCTTGTGCAAACTGTCTAGCAATTTTGAGAATCGGATATGGTTTAGTCTGAATTGGAAAATAATGCATTAATTTAAATTCTGGTTTTACAGCATCAGTCGAACCAAGAGTTTTATAACTTTTAGAAAATACTTTGAAATTTTGCATAAGAATTTCCAAAATCTCCTTTCTGTCTTTTTCATTTAAATGATCAAGATTAAAATCAGATTCTGAAAGTTCTGCCTGCCTTAATTTACAAATTTCCTCAACACTTAGGCTATTTACTTGCAAGATTTTATTTTCAGTGGGTTTTATCTCCTCGTCTCTCTCAAATATCTCTACATTTCCCATTTTTTGACCCTTGCGTAAATATGATACCCTCTTAGATTTATTCTCAACAATTGTAAAAATATATTTATTGTTATCAATAGTATGTAAAGAATTTTCAGTATGATATCTATTAGAATATTTAAGGGGACTTAATATTACTTGTTTATGATTAGGAATTACCTGCGAAATTTCTAATTTTACAATTTCAAAAGAATTTGGTTTAACTTTTACATTATTAACAATTTTAGCAATTAAATTATTCTGAGTTTGTTGATTCCTGTCATCAGATTTATGCTTAGGCTGTGGAGAATCTTCCTCAAATTCAAAGTGTTTGTCTATAGATAGCCTTTTATTAAATGTATCAATCAGAATCTTATTCCTCTGGATGAAGTCATATCCTAAAATGATCTTATAATTACAATCCCAGTTACTCTGAGTGACAAAAAATATGTTATGGAACCAACTAGTCTTTATTTTAAACTTTGTTAACTGCTGATAAGTATGGAATTGCTGTGTTGTTAAGAGTTTTAATATTGACAGCTCTAGATATATGTTCAACCTTTGACTGTTCCTTAATCTCTGCTAAAATACTTGGTTGCACCAGAGTGAGATTTGCACCAGTATCTAGGAGTGTGGGAACTTCTAAGTTGCCAAATTTGAGCTTTATAATGGGAAGGTAATTGGATTTATTTTCCGAGTTGCAGGACATTACATGAAAGGTTTCTAAAATGTCACATTGATCAGTCTCTACTTCCTCATTAGATTTTTGCAAAACATTACTTGACTTATCATTTTCACTGTTTATTCTACCTTTATTACAATCCCTAACAATTTTGTGGTTACTGGTTCTTGCGACTTGGGATTTATTGCTCCAAGAACCATCTAAAAGTTTAAATTGTTGGAACGCCTGTATGGATGATTTCTGCAATTATCTCTGGACCCTCTAAAATTTCTCCGTCCCCGATTGCCACAATACTGAAAGTCTGAATTAGGATTTTCTTCACGATGATAAAAGTCTGAATTTTGGTTTTCTTCTCGATGATAAAAGCCTACATTGCGATTTGAAGTTTGTGCAAAATTCTTACCCTGGGGAAAATACCAACACTTTGTTGTTATGTGATTCTTGCCACATATCTGACACTGAATATTATCCCTGTGATTCTGTTGAAGAGGTCTGGAATTATTCTGTTACTTTTTCTAATTCTTCCCTCAATTCCTTTATTTGTTTATTCCCCTCTAGTTGGCTTTGCTGATTGAATTTAGTTCAAAATTCTGACCCACATTGTTGTTAACCATCATACCATGTGCATCCAGAGCTTTTTTCAACATTTTTAGCATATTTACAAGCTTCGGAAAAAAATTTTTAGGACCAAGTTTTAAGATTTCAATTTTGATTTCTGGCCTAACAGCTTCTAACAATCGATTTAATTTTATGGAATCAATAAACTCGTTAGAGTCCTGGGGTTTCATATTCAATTTTAGACAAATATTTCTCGGCATGAGAATTTTGTCATTTATAAGATTTACAATTGACTGGTTGGGCTTTTGTTTTATGCTGTTGAATTTTAATTGAATTTCCTCAAATGACTGATATTTTTTGAATTTCTCAATTAGTAGTAACAGTGCTAGATCCTCAAAATTCTGGGCGTTCTGAGCCTGTGGACACTCAATTAAAAATTTTGAGCAGCATCCCTGCAATTTAGTTTAAGAATTAAGATCCTTTTATTCTGTGGCCAATTTTCTAACACTGCAACATCTCTTACCTGACTTACAAAATATTCAATGTTTTCATCCATGTTACCACTAAATGTGGGGATAGCAGAAGCTAAACTCATGTCCATAATTGCTCTCCGAGCCATCTTAAATACTAAATTATGCAAATAGCTTATTTATTTATTTTTATTTTTTTGTAAGGGTGGAGAGGGGGGAGAAAATTAGGCACAATATTTAGAAAAAAAATTCTTTGCCTAAGACACACTGTGACCCAATCCTTCATCAAAGTTTAAAAAGTGTTTAAATTTTTCATCATATTTAAAATAAGTGTTAATAAAATCTTCAAAATAATATATAAAATACACAAGATAAAATCATAAATATTAATGAAATTTCTAGATCTTCATGCACACATTATTCAATCCTAAAACACAATGCACATTAATTGATCAATAAATCATATACTTAAAATTATATGTGTGCATTTATGCAAAAAAGGCTCAGGAAAATTTTTTGCCAACCAGATTCTCAACCTATTGATATTGCTTTTACCACGGCACCAATGTTAAAAATAAGGATCTGCATCTTAAAAAGGAGGGGGGAAACTTAAAATAAGGGAACCTGAAAACAAGTACATAGCAACAGACAAAATTGAATATTAAATTACTGTCTAGATCTCATAGTGAAGTTATATCTGGATAATGTTGTGGACGCAATAACTGCCTAATTTTCCTGAGCAATAAACTGATTCAGTATTGACTAAAATTAATCTATAACATTTTCAATAAAAATAGAAAATTATATATTTAAATGCATATAGAAAACGACATAAATTTCTTTGACTAAAACATTTATTCAAATATGTATATCAGCAAACTATGGATTATACACTCACACTAAAATGTAAAAATATGAAGAGTATGCATACTGAAAATATAGAGACAAAATGCATTTTGTAATTACCTATATCACATTAAAAAAGATTTCTTTTTAAATAATTTAGCTGCATCTATTATCACCACGTGGACTGCAGCACGTGTTTTTGTACTCTTTTATCTCATGAGAAATTGGGCACACTAAATGATGTTGACACTATTATTTGGCACTGAATGATCACACTTTGGATGCCCGATGAATGTTGAACTACTGTAGAAAATAGATCATAGACTGCATGCGCAACGACTCTGGCATTATTTGGTGAAACACTGTTGAATTTTATAAGTGGAATAATGGGCGATTCATCTTTGGCACAAATCTTGAATGACTGTAAAATGTATGAGTAACTTTCATCGCCTTTAACACATCAGAATTTCATTAGCACCAATCCGATGCAATGGGTCATTTTTAAATTTAAAAAAAACTTGAAACAAATTCGGGCCAGTGATCTCCCAGATGAGAAAAATCCCCCCTGAAGAGACGCCAACACCTTTTTCACCACCTTCTCAATCGGTAAATTCCCGCTTCCGAGAAAAACTAGCAGGTTGCCACTGGAACGGGGAAACAGGATGAAAAGATTGACCTGAGAACTATCTCTAGTAGCCGGCCGCTACCTCCTGGGAGAATCTGTCTCATTCAGTTGTAACTATGAACTGTTGTTGTGCTTGTGAACAATCGAAGTCCGAGTAGAGGAGATGTTTGTTTAACACATGGGAAATCGTTGAGGCATCTTGTTGCTAGCGCAAGTGTTTAACCACAACTCGCACTCGTCCATTCGACGTGTGAACGACCCCGCTTCACATCTGACCCAAAAGCAACAAGTATGCAAACAAACAAAACTAAAAGAAAGATTAAATTTTGGAAAAGAAGAGAGAAAAAAATTTAATCTACACGAAAAAAAAAAATTGTAGTATGCTGGCATGAAGTCGTCACTGGCTGTTAAAATCTAATGTCCCCCCAACCAATCAGGGATCTCTTTGCCTGGTGTGAACCCCACCAGAGTAAGATCGGCAAGCTCAGAGGTCAAAATAAGATGTCCAAACTACGCAGGAAGCCAAATGCTTGTTTGACGCGTTTTCCAATGTTTTGTGATCAACTCATAAAACTGCTACAGAAAGCGGCGGAGTGGCATATCTAGGCTTATCAGTTCAATGAAAGGGGGGGGGGGGGTGGGGGGGGGGATGATATAAAGAAAAACTTACTAAGACAAAATTGAAAAAAAAACAGGGGAATTTTCGTTTTAAGCAAGTTTTTGTCATAACAGGTATCGCAATTCTAATACAATGAAATCTGCTAAGACGGAATCACATGGGACCAAACGAATTCCGTTTTAGACAGATTCCGGTCTTACAATAAAGGTGCAGATTCCCAAAATCTCGAAGGACCCAGTGGCTTCTAAACCCAAGAAATCCAGTGACCACATTGTGAAACAAATGAATAAAAAAAATAGTGTTTATAGGGGGGGGGGGGGGGAGCTAAAAAAAAACCCCTCAGGAATTCAAAGTGAAAATATTGAAATTGGATGTATGACATGTAATGAGCTGACCGCCTATGAAAAAAAGAAAGGTAAACTTTTTTCTTTTTGATCTTAGTTCAGTTTATATATGTTTTTGCACTAAACATGTAACAATTTGTTCGCGTGACCTTAATTGATTTATGTACTTGAAACTATAGTATACGATTTAATAAATATTTCAACATTAAAACAAAAATTCAATATTTTAATTTTTAATATTTGATATAAAAAGGTTAATTCTAAATTAGAATCTAAAGTGTGTAATATGACTGAATGAATTTATTATTGCTGTTGCGATTCATTACTATGAATTTTCAAATTAATAAACAATAGTGCCAATTTTGACTAATATTTCAAATGAAAATATGACTATTTCGATAAGTGAAAAAGCTAATATATCAAAACTGGTGTTTTGAAGCAATTTTTCAGCACAGACAAAGCGAAAAAAAAAGGTCCCCATGAGACATTAATCACACATGACATAAGCCAAAATGAAATTGCAATGCATTTATCGAACAATAAAAAACGACATTCGATTCCAAAGTACAATATGCTAATTTCATGCTTTGTTTAAGAATGAGTTTGCAAATGTCAGAAAATTTGTCACTGTTAAATGAATTTTTTTAGGAAGGGGGGAAGGTATGTTTGGTTGGGTTGATTTTTGACGGCCGATTTATCTACTCGAGGGATGGGCCCGAGGGAGAGTGCCCTGTGTGGGAATCTTTCTAAGGGGGCCTAACCCGTATTTACGCTTGGAAATCCAAGGATCGATGAAAACCACGAAAACTCCGAACGATTAGGCCGACGTGCACGATTGAGTTCGAACCCAACATCCCCCGTCTACTAGCTTTGAGAGCAGAACCTCTTGGCCACTGGTGGGGTGGGGGGGGGGGGGAGATTAAGTATAATCTACTTTTAAGTATACTGTTGTACAGGGCTGGCCTTCACCTTAAAGTTAAAATAAAACGGAATTTAGATCTCGTTAGGTGCAGGGCATAGTGCAAACCTTTTTAAGACCCAATTTATTTAATTCTTTATTATGTTTTTCATGTAGAAAAAAACGTTTTTTAGTCTCATTGGAGGTCTCTATAATTGCGGGGCCAAGCTGCATTACACCTGCCACATCCCTTTGCTGGTGTCCCTTTTTTGTATTACAGAATATGTGAAAATATACCCGTAACAGTACGTGTTTACCTAAAAGTGTGAATTACATGAAAAAATATTTTTATATATTAAATACTCATAAGAATCGTTAAAACTTTTGCAATTCTGGATTTCGGGTAACCTTTTTCAAAAAAGCAATGAACACATTAATTTCAAAATTTTTATGCCTCCTGAAAATTCATCATAAAAGAATAATAAGCATCAAATACATATTAAAAATAAAGTAATATATATATTGTGGTGAATTTTGAAAATCATTGAAATATTTTTACGATTTATCTTCGCAATTTTCATGCTGTTCTAAAAAGATTTTTTATGTATAAAGAAACAAAATAAACTTAATAAGCATTAAAATTTTCAATCGGGAAAAGAATAAATAAAGGAAAATTTTCAAAATCCATACGATACAATACAGTGTTCACATATTCAAGATTAAAAAGATGACATTTAGTAATATTAGACATTAGCAGCAATAGTAAAAGGCAAGTTATGGGATATTTACTCATTGTTAATTTAAAATGCCTTATCACATATGAACAACTACTTTGAAATTTTCATTTAAGGATGTTCTCAAATCCAAATTTGTCTACTTTCTGACGCATTTTTTAATTCATTTTGTTCGCAAACGCATGAAATTGGCAGTTGCTCTTAGTCAAAAACTATGCAATCAAATAGTTTTTTTCCTTTTTTTAAAATGTATTTTTGATCATTTCCTAGCATGTCCAATTTCTATTTTTTCTATTTCATTACATTTTTCATTATTATTTAATTATTTATTTTTCAGACTGGAACAAAATTTATTTTACCAATGACCATCTGTTTTCGTTCTCTGACTGACACCCATAAATCCCAAATGACATGTTTTGCTCCATGTTTAACTTTTTGCCTTTTCAATTTGTAGTTATATTCATAGTATGATGAAATTATAAATATTAGTGTCTTTATTTAGAAAAATGCGCGAAAATATAACTTGATAAAATTACAACTTTATTAAAACGTGGTAACTTGACTTTGAGTTGTCATCTTTCACAATTTGTCCACCCGCCAAAGAAAAACAAACTGGCTGTGCCATTTTACTAAAATCGATTTGAGCCCACTCAATATTTTTGAAAAGTTGGAGCCACTGTTATGTGTGATTCATGTCTCATGGGGACCTTTTTTTCGCTTTGTCTGCGCTGAAAAATTGCTTTCAAAACACCAATTTTGATATATATATTTTTTAAAAATAGCCTTTGCACTTATCGAAATAGTCATATTTTTCATTTGAAATATTGCTCAAAATTCGCACTATTGTTTATTAATTTGAAGATTCATAGTAATGAATCGCAACAGCAATAATAAATTCATTCAGTCGCATGTCATTACGCACTTTAGATTTTAATTTAGAATTGACCTTTTTATATCAAATATTAAAAATTAAAATATTGAATTTTTGTTTTAATGTTGAAATATTTATTAAATTATATACAAATCAATTAAGGTCACGCGAACAAATTGTTACATGTTTAGTGCAAAAACCTATATAAACTGAACTAAGATCAAAAAGAAAAAAATTACATTTTTTTTTTTCATAGGAGGTCAGCTCATTACATGTTGATAAATATTCAAAAACTAGTAATCCTTTGTCTCATTTAATATCATTACCCATGTACATACATGTCATACATCCAATTTCAATATTTTCACTTTGAATTCCTGAGGGTTATTTTTTTTTTAGCTCCCCCCCCCCCCTCCCTCTTATAAACATTATTTTTTTTTATTCATTTGTTTCACAATGTGGTCACTGGATTTCTTGGGTTTAGAAGCTACTGGGTCCTTCGAGATTTTGGGAATCTGCACCTTTATTGTAAGACCGGAATCTGTCTAAAACGGAATTTGTTTGGTCCCATGTGATTCTTGTCTTAGCAGATTTCATTGTATTAGAATTGCGATACCTGTATGACAAAACCTGCTTAAAACGAAAATTCCCCTGGTTTTTTTTTTTCAATTTTGTCTTAGTAAGTTTTTTTTTTATATCCATCCTCCCCCCCCCCCCCTTTCATTGAGCTGATAAGCCTAGATATGCCACTCCGCTGCTTTCTGTAGCAGTTTATGAGTTGATCACAAAACATTGGAAAACGCGTCAAACAAGCATTTGGCTTCCTGCGTAGTTGGACATCTTATTCTGACCTCTTGAGCTTGCCGATCTTACTCTGGTGGGGTCACAGCAGGCAAAGAGATCCCTGATTGTTGGGGGGGACGTTAGATTTAACAGCCAGTGAAGTTGTCTGCTTCACGCATATCATTAAAAAAAAATTGCTAGAATTTTTCTCTCGTCTAAGTAAATTTGTCAGTTTTTGAAAAAAGGAAATCAATTAAGTTGCTTTTTGCCTTGTAGAGATTTATAAAAAAAAAAAAAAAAAAAATTAGCGACAGTAATTAATTATTGTAACTGATCATAATTATCCAAAATTTCTTTTAGCTTATTTTGATATTTATCATTTTTTTCGGTGAAAGGAAATCCTTTAAACTTCTGTAGATTTGCTCTATTTTCGCGATTCCTGTCACAACCAAATATTAGTTTATGCAATAGTTTTATCTTATCCGTCTTGGCCGATTTTAACTGGTTTTTGATAAAATCTATTTCTTGTAATTCCATTTTAAAAGAAAGAGAGAAAAAAACTTACTTTGAAGAAGTTATTCAATTAAACTATTTTCTCTGCTACTATATACATGTCTATCCAAATAATGATCAGGAAAAAAAATATATACTTGCAGCCAGAGATTCATTTCTTGCAACACTTAATGGTGACTATCTTGATGGCCCAATTAGATGAATCACATCAGCCAAAACACTCCAGTTGAGAAATCATCGGGATGGAAAAGCTGTTTGATTTTTGGAAGTACACTGGTTATCAAAAATCAAGGAAAAGTCACAAAATGCTAATTTTCAAATACGCGAACACTCAAAAGGAAATAATATAATTCAAGTAATTACTATCTCTACAACACAGCTAGCCCATATAACATCTCATTCATGTCACACATGGTCACAAGTGTCACAGTCACTACGATGAAGCAAAAAAATAGGAAATTCTATACATCACATTATGAGTCTCAAATGATCACTATATGGGACTCCACTGAGAAGTCAATGTGACTGCTGCTTTGTGACGAGTCACCAGGTGACTTTACAATGTAGTTAAATTGTGATTCTTGTGTGACTGTCATTTTTAGACTCAATTTCATAGTCATCATGAACGTTACATTATGATAAGTCACCAAATAATATATTATAGTCACATGGAGACTTTTCCCAAAAGAGCACAATGGTGACTTCACAATAGTCTCTCTGTCACCTGAAAGTCATCATGTGACTTTAATGTGACATTATTTGGTAACTTATCACAATGCAGCATTCAAGATGATTTTGAAATTGAGTCTACAAATGACAGTCACATGAGAGTCACAATATAACTACATTGTAAAGTCACATATAGTGATCATTTGAGACTCATAATGAGATGTATGGAATTTCTTATTTTTTTGCTTCACCGTAGTGACTGTGACACTTGTGACCATGTGTGACATGAATGAGATATTATATGGACTAGCTGTGTTGTAGAGATAGTAATTATTCGAATTATATTATTTCCTTTTGAGTGTTCGCGTATTTGAAAATTAGCATTTTGTGACTTTTCCTTAATTTTTGCACACCAGTGTAGATCGATGAGTCTAGGGGGTATTTTATTTTTTGTTTCAAATTTAATCGGCTGGCCTCCATGTTAGATAATAAATCTGAAGTTTAAGGTAAATTATAATTTAATTAATCTGGATTACATAAGATAACTACACTGTTTAAACTTTAAAATTAAGCGGGATTTGGGGAAATAACCAGCACTACAGCCGCAATTATCGAGAGATTTGAAGAGGGCGTCCTTCCCATTCAAAAGCCAAAGCCTTTCTCTACTCTGTCATCTCAAATTTTTCTCAGGCTAGCTTAGTGAAAGTTATATCTCAGCAAGTACTTACGCTTGGGTTGGGCTTTACATCATAAGGTCTTCCGTGGGAAATTGCTGAGGCATTTTGTTGCTAGCGCGAGTGTTTAACCACAACTCGCATACATATATAACATTTTCAATATTTTGCTTATTTTGGACCTTCTCCCCCCCCCCCCCCTCCCGATTATATCGTTATCAATGTCTAAAAATTATTTTATTTTTATATTCGTTATCTTTCTTTTTATATGCTTGCAATGGAATACGCATATGATTATACATTTATTAGTCGCATACTTTACGGATTCAAGAAGTCAATATAATATCAATACAAGAAAGAAACTTATATCAAATAACATCTAAAAGAGTTAGTTACTATTTAAAAGTATTTAATAATAGCTTATCGTTACATAATGCATTAAAAAATATCGTCTTCTTGCTCTTGTCCCATGCCCTGGGAGGTTAAAAGCAGAACTTATCAACAAAACAGTGGACAGCAATCTTCTTTTCTTTATTGGTAAACACAAGTATAATTTCCTATATATTATGCTCCTCATTTCTCTAACAGTGAATTATATGTGCATATGGCGGAAAAGCAGGTATGACAAACATTGGCGTATTCCAAATTTTGGAATGAAATTACTTTAATAATAGCTTTGTATTTTCATAAAAACACATAAAAATAATAATTTTAAAAAGGTAACAGGCCATTTGGATGTAAATAAAAAGTTACTGAAAAAAAGAAAATTTTGGTTGAATCAAAAATTATAACAATATCAAGAAGCAAACCTCCCACTCTCCCGGAAATATTTTACGATATCATGTGCCAAACCTCCTCCTCCCCCCCCAAATTGATAATGTTATATATGCACAGCTCCTTACCATCTTTTGTATACTGCATATGATATATTACTGTTTTCCATATAAAGTGTTCTTCAAAGCGAACTCTAACCATGAGCATTAAAAAAAGACTTCAAATCAAAATGAACGTATAAATTTATTGTTTTGATAAAGAATTCTTTTATTAAGCTCTCCTAGCTTTAATGTTTGAAGTTTAAAACCATATCAAAACCATTTTTATAAGCTGTATCAAATTAATTTTCTACCAGACTAAAGCAAACATTTCTATAATATTAAATGGAACTTTTGGTGAGGGCTTTTTTCCCTAGCTACCACCCCTTTTCTACACCACTGGTTGAAAGTTCTTTCTGAATAGAGCTAGGATTTCTAATTATCATCCTCAGACTTTTAATCTGGTAACATTACTGAAAAGTCTGAGGGCAATCATGTTTCTTATTATGGAAAATACTTTCTACAACATAGACTATTTAGCACCTGTGAATGTATTTTTCAAAATTAACTAAAATCTGAGAGAAAGAAAATTAATATGATTGTATACCATGTATTTTTTTTTTTTTTTTTTTTAAGTTTTTGACTTTTTAAACAAAAGCATTTATAAGAAGAAAAATGACATTTGCAATCAAATCACCAATGGACAATATTATTTAAAACCTTCTGAAAGTTTTGTTCAATTATCTAGATTGTTGCTTATAATAATATAACTGTGCAGATTTTTTAAACAAAAAAATCTTTTTTCTGAAAAATGCATTAAAGTGTTAAGTTATAAAAACACAGCAGACAGTGTTTTTAAAATGCTATATCTCTATTTTGAATAGATGTAAAAGTGAAAGAAAAAATGATTTTTGAAACAAAAGTTGGACTAACCAATTCTTTCATAAAAAAAAAAGACCAAATAATTAAAAGTAGATTTTTCGAATATATGTCAGCACCTTATAATGACTTAGCCTACCAAATTTGCTTAAGGCTGTTCTTAACTGCTCTGCTCAACAAGCGCAAAACGTTTGACACATTTACAAATTCATTTTTTAATGGAAAGGTATAAAATTGGAAAGTCTGGCCATAGAAGCGATTTGGAATTGAACTGTTTTTTCCATTTTTTGATCAATTACCTGTTGAGTTATAAGCGATATTGATCATGTGACAAACATGTTTTCGCCCGCTCTTGAGTGCTCTTTCTTCCTTCGTGCGGAAAATCGGTTCAAAACGCCTACTTTGACACTGTTTTCTGAAAGATCTGTTGCGTTTGCAAAAAGAAAAAAAAAATGGAAAAAACAGCTCAATGACATAGTTTTTGAACAACACCAGCTAGTTTCATGCATTTTCGAACAAAAATAAATTAAAACTTATGTCAGAAAGTTGCCTTTTTGGATTTGAGAACACCCTTAATGAGAAATTCTCAACATTTTGGATAACTAGATAAATTCACCAAAAGTATCTGATGTTCAAGAGATTGTTAGAATTAACATCACAATGTGTATACGCATTTCTACTACCTTGTGCATACATTTTCTATACTTGGGATTACATATTTTATATTGAATATCACTGCTTTAAAAGAATGAAATGTTAAGTTCATTAGAGTAGTTGGCTTCTTATAACATACCTTCCAACCTTCTGTTTTCTTTTAAATTAAAATAAACTCTGAAAAATTATTTAAAAAAATGTTTCTTGTTTCTATGTGTATGTTTCTATGTTCTTGATTTTATTTATTAAGTAAAATTTCTGGTTCAAAAACTTCCAAAAAGTGGAATCTTGGCAGCTATGTTATAACAATAATTATAAAACATTTAATTTTTTGACAAATTAGTTTCTTCATATCAAACATTATATTATCAGATCGAAACATATAAATAAAGCACAGTATTTTGAGTTATGTTTATATGGTGTTGTGATTACAAGAAATTACTAGTTTCATTTAAGTTATCATTGGGGAGGAAAAAAATAGGGACATTCAAAAATTTTGTAAGTAAATCAATCAGTAAATAACCTTACTTGATGAAATTTAAAAATATTATTGCAGGAAAAAGAAATCCATATATTTTTGTATCAAGTTGGGCTCTTATTTTGTGTTAATAAAAATAAGCGATATTTAAATCAGTTCATTTTATTATCATGATTATGTAATATCTTGAGGGTTTTTTTAAGTATATCATGGAAAGAATTGAAACATTTGTGTAATTTTTTTTACATTTTATTCATCTAGTTTAAAGGAATTTAGGAAAAAAAAGTCTCAAACAATGCATTTACAACTATGCTAATTCTAATTTTTGTCACATAACTGTTAAGTTTTCTTCCTTGATAGATTTTATTTTACAGCGTTAGCAAACTTTACTGAAAATTTATTTTTCTTTTTCCTTCAATAGAGATGTTATGCAAAATCATCTCCTTCAAATATTTTGTTTGGTTGCTATGGAAAAGCCTGTTACTACTTCAGCTGAAGATATTAGAGATGAGAAGGTATATATTTTTTTTTTGCCCTTCAATCTTAAGATGCTGCTTCAGTCACCTGGAAAGACTCTCTCACTAATGCTAATCCTATGGAAGAAATTTTTTAAGATATCACTGTTTGCATTTTAATATTTTTAAATGATTTTTTTTTTTTTTTGCATTAAATAACGGAGATTGATCTCTACATCTGCCCTTTTTCATTTTTGTGATTTTATTTGCAGAATATTTTCAAGAGGTTGCTTTCAATTTCCAAAAAAATGAAACTGTCCTAATTAAAAATATCTGTAAGCAAAATCGAAAAAGTAAAAAGCGCCCTTTGTACAGATCTATCTCAGCTAGCCAATGCAAAAGGAATTGTTTAAAAATATTGAAATGCAAACGAGATATCTTTAAAAATTTCCTCCATAGGATTAGCATTAGTGAGTGTGTCTTTTCAGGTGCCTAAAGTAGCCTCTTAACAACAGCACATTTTTTGCTGAAAGCTGAAACTAAAGTTTAATTTCTTTTATTTTTAAGGAAAATATTTTATGTTTAAAACAATTTCGAACTTGCATGTTCTATTGTCATGTCATAGCTTTCGTAGCATTTTAATGACTTTCTTCTGACAAACAATTAAAAAAACTTCTTTCACTGAATTTGTTCATGAACACTGTTGCCATTGAAACAACTACTTCATTATCAAAATATATAATAAAAATGTTCAGAAATGAGCCCTGAAAACCTAATGCATTAAGAAAAATTCTGACCTTCAGTGAGTGGCCTCATGGCAAAATTTTCTCCTTTGGCAAGGTCTCATGTTTGACTTACAGCATTATCTGTCAATACATGTGTAAGCTATGTTTTTTGAGTAATTATTCATGTATTCACAAATAGTAACGTGAAATAGCAGGAGTAGTAGGAAAACAACAGTACAGGGTCAGCCAGGTATGGGATTGCGGGACCGTCCCACACTCAATGCCACACCCTCTCCTGTGCACCCTCCAACACCCCACCCTCGTGCCCACACCACCCCCTAGTGGGAAAAATGACGTTTTTAGCAGGGGCGCCATTTGAGGGGGGGCTGGGGGGGCGATAGCCCCCCCCCTCCCCAAGGAATTTGATATTTCAGAAAATTTATCAATTATCAAATGTCAGACTGGAACAAAAATTAAAAAATTGCTCAAATGCTAAAAATTATTTATCAGATTTGATTGCAATAAAAACATATGCATTAAATAAATGTTTTATGCATGGAAATTAATAATTATGAAAAAAAATCCTAAAGCTTTACTATTCGAACTTTATGAAGGTGAGACATAGATCGTTAATGAGTTCTTTGGCTAATTTTAAAAATATTTGAGGGATTCTTTTATTATCAATTAGATCTCAGCTGTGTATAACTTGATCATAGGAAAACTCGTCCCCTCAGGGCTTGAATTTCACGGTGGAGTTTTTCAGATAGTTTTTATTTGGAGGGGGGGGGGGATATAATTCAAGTCCTTTATTATTTTTTTATACTTTTTTGAATTATTAGTGTCTCATTATATTAACTGCAATCATTTCAATGTTCTCAAATTATTTAATTGTTTGCTTTATTAAATCATATTATATATAGTACGCTCTCAAAATCCTTCTACGTCTAGGACTGGAGTCTAAGGGCACCTGACTAAACAATTTCTTCAACCTGAAAACAGACAGACTTCCACAAAAACCCATAGTAAAAAAAAAAAAGAAACTGCCATATTTTAACACATTTATAACAAAGTAGTCTATAATCTTATCCCATATGTACAAACATGAACACATGTACATCCATTAATAGCCAAATATATAGTTTTTCATTTGAAAAAACTTCAGGACTTTCTTTTGAAAAACCAGGTCATCCTGATTCCGACCGAAAGAGATACAGCACAATCCAAAAAACTTAGTTTACCCCATCCACAATGAAGAAAATACGTCAACCTATCCTGATGCAGGACTGTAATTTCATATAAATATGAAAACCGCTGAAAAGATTTCCGTTGAAAGGCAACCCAACCCGAAATTAAAGAAATTTAATCTATATTTTAATACAATTATTGTAAAAGAATTCTACTAATCTTTAATATAAATT
The DNA here is from genome assembly GCA_963932465.1 of Maratus speciosus. Taxonomy (NCBI): domain Eukaryota; kingdom Metazoa; phylum Arthropoda; class Arachnida; order Araneae; family Salticidae; genus Maratus; species Maratus speciosus. Next base: position 545,008,524 of record OZ010796.1, on the reverse strand, counting down.
TTATCTTTTATGTAGAAAAATGGAGGTATAGTGTTCATTAATGTTCAAATATGTAGCTTTTTCATCTGAAAAATATTCAGGATTTCTTTGAAAAATCAGATTAACATGAATCCACTTCAAAATATGGAAATCACAGCCTTCAGCAATTAACGCTTTACTTTACCTTTACTTGCACAAAATCAGTAACGAAAATTTTCTTTTCTTATCGCTATAGATCACAAGAAGTTGCAAATTTCGCAACCTATTCATGATGTTCGTGGGCTGATTATCGCATGACTGATGGAATTTCATGATTTTTTTCTCGCTATTATCGGATGAAATTTGCAATTTTTTCCGCGATCATTTCATGGAATTTGCGATTTTTTTCTGTAGTTGAGACAAAGACTATTTTTTTTTTCTCGTGACCATTTGTCAAAGTTCACAATATTTTTCCGCTAACAACTCATGAAATTCCATATTTGTTTTCGCGATCTTTTGATAAAATTCACGATTATTTTTTACGATCATTTGTTAAAATTCATGTTTATTTTTTTTTCTACTGGCGACTAATAATATTTGATTTTTTGCATGACAGACAAAATTTTTTGTTATTTCGTGATCGTTTGACGAAATTCTCCTCGATTTTACTGTGCAATTGGTCGACTAAATTGGTTGGTGCAGTCTTTTGACAAAATTTGTGATTTTTTTCGCATTCTTTTTATAAAATTTGTGATTTTATTTTGTACAATCATTTGACAAAATCTGCATTTTTTTCGCGATGTCTGATGAAATTAGCAATATTTTCCACAGTCGTTTGAAGAAATTATCAATTTTTTATGCAATGATTTGGGAACTTTTTTTTTTTTTTTCAAAATTTGCCAAATTTGAGATTTTTTTTCTGCGACCCATTCAAAAGAAAACAAAATCGTGGACTTTCACGAAAATTAAAAGATATCACTGAATAACCACATGCCTGTGAAAGACGTTAAGAAGAACAAAATCATGTAGAGCTTTTTTTATTGTGCAGGATTTTCCCATTTTCTGTGTGATGTGTTCAGTTCTGCACTCTGTGCAATTCTGCACATTCCCTGTTCCTCAAGGAAAATTTTAATGGCTCCCCTGTAGTAAAACCTGAAAAGAAAAAAGGGAGTCCCAAGGGACTAGAAAAAGATTCCATTTTAGACAGGTCTGTCTTAGCAAATATAATTGCATGATGTTTTTTCATCGAAATTTAATTTTTCTCCTATGAAAAAGAATTCTGTTTTAGACAGACTTCGTTTCACAAGTTTTACTGTAATACTTTTTAGAGCTATACTATAAAGTGGATGGTTTAACAGTCTTTGCGGATACCTGTAAAAATGGAAGCTGTCTGTAATAGAATCTTGTCTAAAAAGAAAATATTTCATAGTCAATATATTGAAACTTTACCTGCTAAGACAGAAACCTGTTTAAAACTAAATATTTCACCGGGTTTTTGCTGTTTTTGTAAGCATTATTCAGTTTACGATTCTGATTCGGGAGGGGGGTAGACTTCCGGATCCTACCCTTAACTATATAACTTTAATCAAAAAATTTTTGCTCCCACCCCCCCAAGAAAATTCTGAAATGGCACCCCTGGTTTTTAGAGTATTTTTTGTATTATAACATGAGAGTTGAACATTAGATCAACTAGATTATCATACTATAAGATGAAGATTAAATTTATATTTGAATTTTGAACAACCTTTACCTTAATGAGTATTATTAAGCAAAACAAAGGAAAATAACAATTTTTAAGGGAAAAAGCAGATTTCTGTAGATTTTCTTTCAACTGCAAGATCAGAATATCAACTTAAATAAGGAAAGTTAAACATATATTTGAATTTTAAATGATCTTCATCTTAATGAGTATTATTAATTAAACAAAACAATTGAAAATAACAATTTTAACGGGAAAAGCTGATTTCTATAGATTTTTTCAACTTCAAGATCAGAATATCAATTTAAATGGGAAGGTTAAATATGTATTTTAATGATTAATATCTTAATGAGTATTTATTAATTAAGCAAAACAATGGAAAATAGCAATTTTAAAGGAAAAAAGCTGATTTTGATAAGATTTTTTTTTTCAACTTTAAGACGATTAAATTTTTATTTGAATTTCCAATAATCAACACCTTAATGAGTATTATTAATTATGCAAAATAACAAAAAATATCAATTTTAACTTTTACACTAGTTTGAGATTTTAACATATATTTAAGCACTAGTTATGTAAGATTTAAAACCTTAGACAACAGCACTCCAAGATGTATATTACTTAAACAAAATAAATTCAATTTTTAGTTTAATCAATGACTGGAAAATTCGCATTTAAAAAATATTTTCACAAAAATAAATAAAAATATAAATTTTATTCTAATTTTCTTAATTTTTAGCAGATTGTATAGCATTTTTTCGATGAGACTAGTATAAGAAAAAACAATTCCAATCCCTATTCCTATCGTCAACCCCCTCACATTCCCTAAGCTTGGGGTAACACAACAATAGAGTTTTGATGTCAAAAAAGCATATCAGAAAATGTTTACATCCAAGAAAAATATCAGTTTTTCTGCTTCTTTTCAACTGTTACATGAAAGATATAAACTTATACCTTAGTTTTGAACAATCATTACTTAATGATTATTAATAATTAAGCAGAACAGTGGAAAATATGAATTTTTAAGAGATAAAAAGCTAATTTCTTATGATTTTTTTCCAGCTGTAACACAGAAATATCAACTTCTAAGAGAAGAATTAAACTTCATTTTTAGCTTTTAACAACAGAAACTTAATAAATATCATTAATTAAACAACAACAGCAAAAAGAAATATATCAGCGTTCAAGAAAAAGATGAATTTTTACTCAAATTTTCAACTTTGAAATACTTTTGTTTAACAATATAATTAGCATCTTGTAGCAAAATATAAACTTTATCTATCTTTAAAAGCTTCATTGTCTTTATATAGTGTTCATATTTATATCTATTCACATCATGACTACCACATTTGAGACCAATAGCACAAATTTCTTTCCTATGTTGGAAATTGGAAATGAATAATATTGTTTTATGCATTCGAGATCATATGATCATTGATACATTCGAGATTTTGAACAGATTATCTGAATTTTGAATGAGCAACACCTTAATGAATATTAATAATTAAGCAAAACAATGGAAAATATCAATTTTTAAGGAAAAAGACAGATTTCTTTAGATTTTTTTCAGCTATAAGATCAAAATATCAACTTGAAAGAGAAAAGTTATGAGGATTTCAGCTTAAAAACAAAATTTAAACATATATTTTAGTTTTTGAACAAATTTCAAAAGGAAAATATGATTTTTAATGAAAAAGACTAATTTAAACAAATTTGATTATCTTTTACAGTAGTTTGATATTTTATCATACTTTTAGATGCTAGCTATGTAGAATTTTAACCCTTGACAGAGGTACACTTCAAGAAATACTTATTACTAAACAAAAATAAATTTTAATCTAAGCAATAACTGAAAATTTCACATTAAAAAAATATTTTCATGATTGTACATATAAAAATATGAGTTTACAAACTAATATCCTTATTTGTATTACATTTAACTGGATTTTTCTACATCCAAGCTTAATTTTTTATACACAAAGCATTATTTAATCAAATTCAGCACTTTCTGATTTAATGAAATTCAGTGATTTTTCGCTTTTTAAAGCAATCCTATGAGTTAAAAAACATGAGTGCCCCCTATAATTTTAAAGCTTTGGGTGAAACGAAACGAATTAGCAGCACACTAAAACTTAAAAAAAAAAAGTTATTAAATAATAGCCTAATGCGTAACTTCCCTCAAAAGGAAAAACAAATGAATTCTTGAAACCTCTAAGCTTACTAAGTAAAAAAAAATAATAATTCGCCCTTGACCAGACTCGAACTGGCAAACCCATGGTTAACAGCCATATGCGGTATCCAATTGCACTACAAGGGCATCGAAGATTTCAGAACTATTGCAATATTTACCTGCATCAAATTTGTTTCTTGCTCTTACATGACATTACATAATTTTATCAACTGTTTTTATCCATTTATCAGAAAATTATTAAATCACAGAACGATCACACATAAAGTTGTTTCAAATATGAATACTATCCTTACATTTTTTTTAATGATACAGAGTATACATGAATACAAACTTTCATTTTTCATACTTTTCATATTTCAAATAAAACTATTTGAAATTTTCACCACATAATAACAAATATTACTTAGATCTTTTCACTATTACCTTTTAAAAAATAGCAGATAACTTTTGAATTACTTTTCCAAGAACTGTAATAGAAATTAGATTAACTCCATATAGAAAACCCTGTTTTCACACAATTTCTTGAAATTCAACAATGAATTGACCTTTACAGCAATACTTATCTACATCAAACCCGATTCTTGCTCCTATATCTTTTAACATTAAATAATTTTAACAAATATACATTGAATTTGTAAGATTTTAACACTTGGATGACATTACATCTCAAGAAATATTCATAATTAAACAAAAAAATAATTTTTAATCTTATCAATAACTGGAAATTTCACATTTAAAAAATATTTTCGTGATTGGTTTGTACTCTTACTTTTATATGTACAATTTCCATAATTTCATCACATTCAAACTTAATTTTTATACACAAAACATTATTTAATTACATTCTATACTTTATGATTCAGTGAAATTCGGACTAGTTTAGGTTATTCTGCTCATATTATTAATCGAATTGTCTTATGTTTCACCTTGCATTTCAGAGTTTCCCGAATCATCATCCATCAAGTTGTGTAAAATATTAATACTATCTTTATAGTTTAATGATACATAGTATACATGACTAGTCTGAGTTATTCTATCCATATTATTAATCAAATTATCATATGTTTCATCTTGCACATCAAAGATTTCTGAATTTTCATTCATCAAGTTGCTTAAAATATTAATACTATGTTTATAGTTCTAGTGATGCATATCATACATGAATGCAGTTTTTAATTTTAACATTTCATATTTCAAATAACCTACAGTCAAGGATCCATAATCCACAATTTTCTAAGGGCAAAAGAAAGTTTTAAGGGCAATTTTCTAAGGGCAAAAGAAAGTTTTAAGGGCAATTTTCTAAGGGCAAAAGAATCCAAGGCAACAATAGCAAGGGAATAACCATACCGTTCCCCCCCCCCTTATTTACCTTTTGCCTTGCCACATAAAAAAACACAGCGGTGACTCACTCATCCCATAACCTGCATAATGCGGTGCCTATATGCAGAAGAAATATTTTTGTTGTAAAGTTTGTTTTTGTTACCCACTCGTTGAATAGGTAGGTTTTTTTCACTGGTGCATGTCTAATTTAAACACCACATTCTGTGTAAAATTCTAGATTCTCCAAGAAAAGAAAATTAACTCTGTTGCATGATGCGCTAGAAACTTCATTTTACATCAGAATTCTCTTCCAAAATTCTGTAACCATAATTAAAAATGAGAACACAAAAGCCTTTAATATTAATTAATACCAGTTTAATAATCAAAATTTACCTCGAGTCATTCGTAAACATTATCAAATTTTCAAATATTTCTATAACAAAAAGATCTTTAAACCAATTAATCCTTTATTTAAAAAGTAATTATCCATTAAAACATTAAATATATATTAATTAGAAAACTATTAAATATTTAAAATCTATTATAAAAGCTTAATTTATCATTTAAAAGTGACTCCCCCTCTTATAAACCAGTTTAGGCCCTTACAAGTAACATTAACATATTTCATTTAAGTCCAAATCAAGACGAATTTGACCAGGGTAAGATCTATCAAAATCCTTAATTTCAATCCAAGAAAAATTCATCTTAAATGCAAGGTATATGCTTTAGTTTTTAAAATTTAAAAATTCAAAAATATCATTTGAGAAAACTAATCTCCCGATGGCACTCCTTAAATTTCTATTAACTTCCATATTTATACAAAAATACACAATTAAAATATCTGAAAAACAAATGTAAACAGGCAAAAAATATATATAGTACTAGATGAAATACAGGAAAAATTTCAATTCAAGACAATACAGTTAAAAATCCCATGAACTGGAGACCATAAATGGCATCCTTTCAACTTTCGTCAGCCTCTATAACTAAAGTACTCATTTAATCAGCAGGAGTCTTCCTTTAGGAAAAGTCAAAATGAATGTCTATCATCACAATGTAGAAAAGTTAAACACCTTATAAATGGACTCAAAAATGAGCCCAGCACAGCTTCCTACAATGCGCTATTATGAAATAGGAGAACACTGGTGCTAACAAATCTTCAAAAGCACTATTCATTAACTTGATGACACCTTTAGTTAACTTTAAAAAGTAGTAGATGAAGTTCAAAAAAAATTCGCCACAATATCACTTAATAGCATCTTCATTAATATTCAAAAATTTATATATCTTTACTAAATTTCATGAAATAAACTTGAACTACCATCATTTCTTCAAAAGAATTTCAAAACTTCATTAACTTCTATACTTTTCTTCAAAACTTCTATTATTATAATCAAAGATAGCTTCTTTATATTTAAATATATGCTTCATCTGTGATAAATTACGCCATGAGTCCAAAAAAAATTTAAACTTTTACTTTTATAACATTACAAAAGACCAGAGACTAATTAAAAGGTATTTCCTTTGAGTGTAGACTTCATATAGCTGAGAGAAAAATATAACAGACGCCTTTAAGACAAATGTCGGCACTAAACGCCAGACAACAAACACGTTTTAAAAACTCGAAACTGTTGGATGTTCACGGTTGAAGGATATTTATATCACAGCCAGCCATGACAACAGTACTAGTACGCAGCTCCGGACATGCCCATCGGTCAGATATGAATAATTACAGAAGACGTAACCATGGCGACACCTGACAACGCTAGACGACTCACGCCATCCAGTGGCAGTTGGAAAAACTACATAAAGATCGTATGGCAGAAAGTAATATAAACAATATTGTAAATAAAATCAATATTGTAACTGTTTCCCAAAATATGGAAAAACATACTCTTTCTACTCATAAATTATCTGAAAAATGTAAAGTATGAAAGGTGAGATGGTGTTGATTAATGACAAAGATTTTAAAAGCAAACACATTTATTAGAAACTAAAAGAGACATTAACTTTAGACAGAGCTCTACTAGAGCTAAGAACATTAAGTGTTTCAAAAGAATACCCATTACAATCTAATGTTCGTTCAAGATGAGAACGAACTGATACTTGCATGTGAGAGCAAGCACGCATCTCTGAAATTTGTACATGTATATATACACCTCAAAAATAAGACATTTGCATAAAATACCGCGAAACGGACAGTTAATTACCTGGACGAATCACAGCCTAGCAAACGTCAACTAAAGACGAAGCGTCGTGCATCTCCGGAATGACAGCGCCATCTATAGAACCTGAAAAATGGAAGTTTCCTTCCAAAGAGCAACCGTGAGATAACTCAACTCGACTCGAGCACCGATTGAGAACGTAAACATCTCAACAGTCGCCGGGAAAACGTGTTCTCTGCAGGGTGGACGACAAGATGATGAAACGGGGTTTTAAAACTTAAAATAAGCAGTTGGTATGCTAAAAATAACTTAAAAGAATTAAATATTTCCAACATTGCCCCCCTTCGTACACTCTGACAGAGAACAGCCTAAAAAGAAACTTTCAAAAGGGTAAGTTATGCCAAACGTAAATTTTAAATTTTGACATAAAATTTCCTGAAATACAAACTTGCAAAAACAGTTTAATGAAAATTTAAAGTTTAAACATTTTACTTATAATACATACATTAACAATTTAAGTTTTGAGGGAAAAAAAAAAAAAATCGGCAGGTTGCCGAAGCCTAAAAGAAAAAAAAAAACACTTTAAACTTGCAAACTTTTAAAGATGATAATGCATTACGATTTTAACACTAAATTTAAAGTTATTAAATTTCAATTGAAAGATTAAAAAAAACTTAGCATTTATGCAAATATCTTAAAATTGTATAAACACATTTGCAAACAGTTTAATACATAAAAATAAAGTTCATATAAAGTCCTGATTCACTTGAAACAGTCTTAAATGTCCATTAGACGGCAGTCACTCATCGATAAACAGTTCAGTAGTGAGCGCTTTCAAGGAGATTTTTGTTACTGGCTTTGTTAAACAATCAGCTAAATTCTGTGAAGATTGGACATATTTCAACTCGAACATATTGTCGAACACTAGATTTCTTAGAAAATGGTAGCGTATATCTATATGCTTCGTTCGAGCATTTTCGATAGGTGATTTTGAAAAGTCGATAGCAGCTTTATTATCACACAGTAATGCATATTCAGTACAGTCTTGGTTGATTAATTTTGATTTGATAGTTTCTTCCAGAACTCTTCTTATCCAAATCATTTCCTTTGCTGCTTCACTTAATGAGATGTATTCCGCTTCCATCGTAGATAACGATACGCATTTTTGCTTGAAACTTCGCCAAATGATTGGAGCTTTGTCGACAAACATCATAACTCCACTCATGGATACTCTGTCATCTCTGTTAGATGCATAGTCAGCATCACTATAGCACGTCACTTTTAGAGATGTCACATTTGATAAATTTAATTTGAAATTTTTAGTAGCTTGAACATAGCCTAGAAGTTTAAGTAGACCTAGCCAATGGATCATGCTTGGATTTTCTTGAAATTGGCTGAAAAGATTTATTGCAAAAGCAATATCCGGCCTTGTCCGACTTGCTAAAAAAGCTAAACATCCTACTAAATTTCTGTAGCAGTATTTCTCCATCTCAGTTATTTCTTCTCCAGTTTTAGGACAGTTGTTCTTTGAATAAATTATGCCTTTCGCAATAGGTAACGATATTATTGGAATTTTATACTTTGAGTAAATTTTACAAATTTTTTCAATGTATTCTTTCTGATGGATATATAATTTCTTATTTTCAAATTCAACGCCAACAGTCTCTTGGTTTTTCCTAGGAGTTTAAGGTCAAACTTTGTTTTCAGGAGTTCTATAATTTCCTTTATATGTTCAGCTGTCTTTCCAAATATAATTATGTCGTCTACATATAGGAGTAGTAAGATTCTTCTCTTAAAAATAAATACACAATTTGTCCATTCTAACCTGGTGAAGGCTAATTCTTCTAAAACATCTTGGATCTCAAAGTACCATTGCCTCCCACTTTGGTGGAGTCCATAGATAGCTTTTTTCAAGAGACAAACAAAATCTGGATACTTTTGGCTTTGAAATCCCTTTGGTTGATACATGACTATTCTTTCTTGCAATTTTGCATAAAGATATGCACATTTGATGTCTAGTTGTTGGTGGAGCCAACCAAAAAGTCCAACTAGAATAGTGAAAAACAATCTAATGATGGCGAAATGTACTACAGGGCTATATACTTCTTCATAGGATTCTCCTTTTTTCTGGCTAAAGCCTTTCGCAACCAATCTTGCTTTATATCTTATAATTTTTTCTTCTTCGTTTTTCTTGATAGTATACACCCATCGATTATGTATAATCTTCTCACCATCTTTCCTTGGAATCAATTCCCATACTTTTCGCTGCTCCATCATTTTGATTTCTTCTTGCATGGCCTTCATCCATTCTTCCTTTTGGTTAGACTCGACAGCTTCTTTAAATGATCTAGGAATTTCCACTTCTATGCAATTGGCTTCTAAATCTGTGTCAGATTCTTCACTAATGTCAGACAATTTGTTTTCAGTTATAGGTTCAGCTCTTGGTTCGGGTCCTGAATATTTATCTTTTCCAGAAAAACTAAAGAAATTCGGATCATATCTTATATTGTTCTTCAAGCAGTACCTCTTCACATCTGGATGTGATCTAAGAATTACATTTTTACCTTCAATTTTGTAGTAGATGTCTGTTCTTGAACAATCTCTTCTTTCCTTCGCTTCTCTGATCCACTTTATACTTTTACACGGAATTTGATCATCTTCAGAATCAGTACTTGATTCTTCGTTATTTTGATATTGATTCATGGTCTCGACTTCTGAATCTATTTCAGATTTTGATGGTACTTCTGGAGTTTCTACATGCTCAATTGCTCTACGGCTTCCTCCATGGCTAATCTCACCTTTACCTTCGTTACTTTTTACCTTTAGGTCCAGCTTCGCTCCACTTCGGAGCTTTGCTTCTTTCCTTCTACTGTTTGAGCTTTGTTTCTTCTCTTCTCTTATACCAAACTCCTCATCAAAAGATACATTTATTGTTTCGATGACTCGACCCAACTCTGGAATCCATATTCTATAGCCTTTAGTTTGATATGCATACCCAACTAAAAATCCTTTCTTCGTTCTCGTGTCAAACTTTTTTCTTTGTTGTTTTGGTATTCCAACATATGCAATGCTTCCAAACTTCTTTAAATGGCTCACTGATGGTTTTCTTCCACAAAAATATTCAAATTGGGTTTTCTCTTGACCTTTTCTGGCTACTCGGTTCCATACATATACAAAACAGCAAAGTGCTTCTGCCCAAAATTTTTCGTCCATTTTGCTACTTTTCAGCATGGCTTTTATAGCATCTACTGCTGTGAAATTAAATCGTTCTGCGAGTCCGTTTTGTTCTGGTGTGCATGGATTCATCTTTTGGTGTTGTATGCCTTCTTTTTCTAAATGAACTTTAAACTTATCGTTGACAAATTCTTTACCATTGTCAGTCTTTATAGCTATTACTTTCTTCCCTAAAAACCTCTCATTCCTTTTCTGAAATTTTAAGAAACAATCAAATGCTTCACTTTTATGTTGAATAGGATAAGCAGTCACCTTCTTTGAGTAATCATCTATAATTGTTAGAAAATATTCAGATCCTCCGAGTGAATATGTTGGCATTGGTCCACAGATGTCCATATGTAATAATTGTAACGGTTTGTTTGTTCTTCCTCCTTCTTGAGATTGGAAAGATACTCTTCTTGTTTTGGTAATTTTGCACGATTCGCAGCCTAATTCCTGATATTTCAACTTCGGTAATCCTTTTACCTTTTCATGCTGAGATGTATTGACAATGTACTGGTTATTTATGTGGCAGTATCTCTGATGCCATTTATCTAGTTCTGTTGCATTGGAAGTTATAGCATTATTTTCGACATAAGTGGCAGATTGTGGGTATGTAGGTTTTACGCTGTACAGTCCATTTTTTCTATACGCCGAAAACATTTCTTCACCTTTTTCGTCAAATAAGGTTATTTTGCCATTCTTTCCTACAAATTTAGAACCCTTCTTCTCACATACTGCACCTGAAATTAAGTTTCTTCTTAACTTTGGAGAGTACATTACATTATGTAATCGTATTTCGTTAACTCTTCCATTTACTCTGAAATTTACATCTACGCTTCCCATTCCTTCAATAGGACTAGTTACTTCGCCTACAGCGAGAGTCATTTTAGTATTGTTAACCGGTTTGTACGTTACAAACAAGTCTTTGTTGTTACAAAAATGACTTGACGCACCGGTGTCAAACACCCAATTGAATTTATCTTGAAAGTTGTTATTCTGACCAAAATTAGCTTCTGTCACGTAACTTTTTCGTTTTGCATTTTTAGGGTTACTTCTACAATTAACAGCCCTATGACCTGGTTTGCCACATTTGAAACACTTCTGATTTTGGTGTTTATCTCTTTTTCGGACTTCTTTGGGTTTTATTAACTTTATTTCTAATGCCGATTTTTCCCCTTTAAGCAAATCTTTTCTACTTTGCTTTAAACGGTCCTCTTCTAATATTAACTCATCTAATACCTTGTTAAAGGTAAAGTCCTCTTTACCCCATCTATAAATGGCTTGCACGATACCAGAAAAAGTGTCTGGAAGGAATCTAATCAGCTGGTAAGTTTTGACAATTTCGGGTAATTCTATTTCCGTATCCCCCATACTTTCTAAAATTTCTTTAAGTCTTGCTCCATACAGTTCTATCGCTTTGTTGGGATCATAAGTACAATTAAAGTAGGCGTCTGAAATACCAATAGATCTTCCCCGTGTTGCTGGCTGGAAGTGAACTTTAAGTCTTTCCCAAGCTTCTGACGCAACCTTAGTATCATGAATCAGTGGCTTTAAATCTTTACTAATATTTAAATATATTGTACTATAGGTCTGATTCTTTTTAATTTCAAAATCGCGCTTCTCTTTAGGAGTTGCATCTTCTTTAACTTTTAAATCTTTATTACTAACATGTTCATATGCCCCTTTGTCCATTAAAAGTGCTGTCACATCATCTTTCCAGGTGGCATAGTTATAATTGTTAAGTTTATCTATTTCCATCTTTAGTTTTTAGAGCCCCCCTATCTTTAAGCTTTTAGAACTTTTAACGTTAACACCATCTCTAAATTAAATACTTAATATGGGCAAAAAGAGTGGCCCATAACCGATGTTTCCCAAAATATGGAAAAACATACTCTTTCTACTCATAAATTATCTGAAAAATGTAAAGTATGAAAGGTGAGATGGTGTTGATTAATGACAACGATTTTAAAAACAAACACATTTATTAGAAACTAAAAGAGACATTAACTTTAGACAGAGCTCTACTAGAGCTAAGAACATTAAGTGTTTCAAAAGAATACCCATTACAATCTAATGTTCGTTCAAGATGAGAACGAACTGATACTTGCATGTGAGAGCAAGCACGCATCTCTGAAATTTGTACAGGTATATATACACCTCAAAAATAAGACATTTGCATAAAATACCGCGAAACGGACAGTTAATTACCTGGACGAATCACAGCCTAGCAAACGTCAACTAAAGACGAAGCGTCGTGCATCTCCGGAACGACAGCGCCATCTATAGAACCTGAAAAATGGAAGTTTCCTTCCAAAGAGCAACCGTGATATAACTCGACTCGAGCGCCGATTGAGAACGTAAACATCTCGACAGTCGCCGGGAAAACGTGTTCTCTACAGGGTGGACGACAAGATGATGAAACGGGGTTTTAAAACTTAAAATAAGCAGTTGGTATGCTAAAAATAACTTAAAAGAATTAAATATTTCCAACAGTAACTAAAAGAAAGATAATAGAAATAAAACGGAATTATATTAACAGGAACATAGAAAAGAGAAAAGAAATAAAAAGATGTTTTTATTTATAAGTAAGTGAGCTAAAACAAGAACTTACAGAATGAGATGGAAAATGGATATTCATATGTAGAGGGACAAGAATGGGAAAACTCAAATTGGTTATCAGAATCTCCCCATAAGATCGCGAAAAAAAGGGCGAATTTCCCCAAAAGATTGAGAAAAAAGGGCGAACTTCCCCAAAAGATTGTGAGAAAAAATGACAAATTTCATCAAAATATCGCGAAAAATCGGCAAATTTCGTCAAATTCGAAATATTAAGGCATTCATTTCCGAAAATTAAAAAAAAATCGGTCATAAATCCGAAAATTCTGACAAACTGTATAGCGAATTTCGACATTTGTTCACCGAAAAAAACCAATTTCGTCTTGGGATCGTGGTAAAATACAAATTTCCTCAAAGAATCGGGAAAAAATGCCAATTTCGTCAAAGAGTCGCGAAAAAACGGTAAATTTTCCCAAAATATCGTGAAAAAACAGCAAATTTCGTCAAAAAATTAAGGCAGTCATTTCCGAAAATTAAAATTCGGTCATAAATCCGAAAATTCGGACATAAACTATATAGTGAATTTCGACAAATATTCGCGGAAAAAAACCAATTTCGTGAAGGGAATGCGGGAAAAACTCTAATTTCCTCAAAGGATTGCAAAAAAATGTCAATTTCATCAAAGGGTCACGAAAAAATGGCAAAATTCCCCAAAAGATCACGAAAAAAGGGCACATTTCCCCAAAAGTTCGCGAAAAAGGGCACATTTCCCCAAAAGTTCACGAAAAAGGGCACATTTCCCCAAAAGTTCGCGAAAAAGGGCACATTTCCCCAAAAGTTCGCGAAAAAGGGCACATTTCCCCAAAAGTTCACGAAAAAGGGCACATTTCCCCAAAAGTTCGCGAAAAAGGGCACATTTCCCCAAAAGTTCGCGAAAAAGGGCACATTTCCCCAAAAGTTCCCGAAAAAGGGCACATTTGCCCAAAAGTTCACGAAAAAGGGCACATTTGCCCAAAAGTTCACGAAAAAGGGCACATTTCCCCAAAAGTTCACGAAAAAGGGCACATTTCCCCAAAAGTTCACGAAAAAGGGCACATTTCCCCAAAAGTTCACGAAAAAGGGCACATTTCCCCAAAAGTTCACGAAAAAGGGCACATTTCCCCAAAAGTTCACGAAAAAGGGCACATTTCCCCAAAAGTTCACGAAAAAGGGCACATTTCCCCAAAAGTTCACGAAAAAGGGCACATTTCCCCAAAAGTTCACGAAAAAGGGCACATTTCCCCAAAAGTTCACGAAAAAGGGCACATTTCCCCAAAAGTTCACGAAAAAGGGCACATTTCCCCAAAAGTTCGCGAAAAAGGGCACATTTCCCCAAAAGTTCGCGAAAAAGGGCACATTTCCCCAAAAGTTTGCGAAAAAGGGCACATTTCCCCAAAAGTTTGCGAAAAAGGGCACATTTCCCCAAAAGTTTGCGAAAAAGGGCACATTTCCCCAAAAGTTTGCGAAAAAGGGCACATTTCCCCAAAAGTTCGCGAAAAAGGGCACATTTCCCCAATTCGCGAAAAAGGGCACATTTCCCCAAAAGTTCACGAAAAAGGGCACATTTCCCCCAAAAGCTCATGAAAAAAGGGCACATTTCCCCCAAAAGTTCGCGAAAAAAAGTCATATTTCCCCCCAAAAGATCGTGAAAAAACGACAAATTTCGTCAAAAGATCGTGAAAAAACAGCAAATTTCGTCAACGATAAATTTTATCAAAAGATCGCGAAAAAAACCGCAACTTTCATCAAACAGGTGCGAACATCCCCTCCCCCAACCCTCTTGATATTTTTATTAAGGGGATAAATACTCTTAACAATTTTATTGTAAACTATAACAGATAATGGTTTCCATATGTATCGGCTGGCTTTATACTATAGTATAATTTATGTATTAATATTATAAAAGGGATGTATAATCTGAAATGCTGTGCTAAGCAATCCTTTCAGTTAAGGTGTTCTCAAATCCAAAAGGGCAACTTTCTGACATAAGTTTTAATTTATTTTTGTTCGGAAATGCATGAAACTAGCAGGCGTTGTTGTTCAGAAACTATGTCATCGAACTATTTTTTCCGTTCTTTTTACAAACGCAATAGATCTTTCAGAAAATTGTGTCAAAGTGGACGTTTTGAACTGAAGCTCCCGAAGAAAGCAGAAAAACCAGTCCGTGAAGGCCGAAAATCATGTTTGTCATGTGATCAAATTCGCTTCTAACTCAATAGGTAATTGATTGATCAAAAAATGAAAAAAACAGTTCAATTCCAAATCGCTTCCATGGCCAGGCTTTCCAATTTTATATCTTTCCATTAAAAAATGAATTTGTAAATGTGTCAAAACGTTTTGTGCTTGTTGAGCACAGCAGTTGAGAACAGCCTTAACATAATGAAACTCAAATTTTATATAAAGCAAATTTTGAATAAAGCAGATTTAGATTATTATAAAATCCCATTTCACCAATCTAAATTATCTCATGTTCTTAATGCAAAAATTACCTTTTTTTTTTCTTTTTCGAAAATTTCCTTTAAAAGTAGTATATATGCAAAAAGTATGCAGAAATGAGTAAATATGATAAATGTTAAGGTTTGAATTTTTTATGTTTATGCTTACCAAGTAAAAAAAGGTGAAATGCTTTCATATGTTGTTTTGTATTTCATATATATAGTTTTGTCTTTTGTTCTTTCTTTTTAATAGTCAAGCACTTGTAGCCGTCTGCTATTGCTCTCTCTCTCTCTTTACGGGAGCAATTTTAATTTTCAGCCAATAGCAATTAGGCGCATTTCCTCCCCCCGCGTTTTCTTTGGAGCGCTTTTGAAGTCACGTGACGCAGTAAAAGTTTGAGCTCTCAGAAGCGCAGATTATTCTGTCAGTGACATTGGCGAATATTTGATTATGTGTTGTTATGTTAATAAAGTTTATTTTTCTACAAAAACCTTCTGATTATTTGAGTCACCGAGATATTTTATCATCTCCCTTCAATCTTTTCTCTAAAATGGTGACCGCGGACCTTTGAACCTTCAACTATTTCATAGAACATCGAACTATTCAACTGTTTCATGGAACGTTTTGTTTAACTAGCAAAATGGCAACTGCTGAAACATCTGCCGTAGTCATTCTGCCCTATATCCATGTGGACCCTACATTATGGTTTCATATGCTGGAAAGCACATTCGAATTAGCTACTCCTAAAGCTATTACTGAGTCTAAAACTAAGTATAATTATGTTGTAGCACATTTACCGCCTGCTACTGCTACTATGGTTCGCGATGTGATAATGAGTCCTGATCCAACTGATCCTTATCAGATTTTGAAATCAAAAGTTATCGAACGTTGTGGAGAAAGTCGTACTTTAGAAATTCGGAAACTGCTAGCTGGAGAAAGCCTCGGTGACAGAAAACCAACTGAATTACTTCGCTTAATGAAAAGACGGGCTGAAAGCCATAATATCAGTGACGATCTTCTTTTAGAACTGTTTACTCAACAAATGCCAACCACTGTACAAACGATTCTAGCTTCGATAGAACAAATTACTCCTGATAAAGCGGCGGATATTGCTGATAGAATAATTGAATTAACACCTCCCAACATTAGTTCTGTTTCGGTTCGAACACCTGCAACTGAATCTGACACCGCCAGCCATTAATATGCTCGTAAAAGAAATCCAAGCATCACACCAAGAGGTCGCTCATCTTCGTCGTTCAAGAAGTGTATCTAGAAGTGAAAATCATCAGCGTAATCGTTCTCAGTCCCGACACAGGGATGCAAAAATGTGTTGGTATCATCAAAAATTTCAGGAAAAAGCAAAAAAGTGCCTAGCGCCTTGTTCTTATTCGGAAAACCAGAAGCGGGAAGAGTAGCGGCGACGGACTTCTCCCCAGCACCTTCTCGTCGCCTTTTCGTTAGAGACAGAAATACAGGTATGTGTTTTCTCGTCGATTCTGGATCTGATGCCTCACTTGTGGCCGCGAAAAAAAATGACAAAACTAAGCCTATTCTTCAAACCTTTCATGCTGCTAATGGCACAAAAATTAATGTGTATGGTCGTAAATGTATTAATATCAACTTAGGCCTACGCTGAAATTTTACATATTCTTTTTATATTTGCGATGTTTCATGTGCTATTTTAGGAGCTGATTTTTTGCTTAATTTAAATTTAAAACTTGATTTACGGAATCGTCGTCTTATTGATTCCACTACTAATTTAAAAGCTCCTGCTATATTAAGTACTTGTAATATATTTTCTGTGAAACCCAATTTTGTAAATGATATATATGGTAAATTATTATTTAAATTTCCTGAAATCATGAAATTACCGGATCCTAACCAACCAGTTAAGCATAATACTGTGCATTATATAAACACTAAGGGACCTCCAGTCGCTGCTAAGCCTAGATGGCTAGCTCCAGACTGGTTAAAAATTGCCAAAGCTGAATTTCAGCACATGCTACAACTGGGTCATATGAGACCTTCTAAAAGTAATTACTCTTCGCCTTTGCACCTGGTGCCGAAGAAAGGATCTGTCGATTGGAGACCTGTTGGTGATTATCGTGCTCTAAATGCACAAACTGTTAAAGAGAAATATCCTATTCCTTGTATCGCAGATTTCACTGCTGAATTACATGGTAAACAAATCTTCAGTCACATTGATCTAGTAAAAGCCTACCATCAAATTCCCATAAATCCTGATGATGTACATAAAACTGCGATTTGCACTCCATTCGGACTTTTCGAAAGCATTCGAATGCAATTCGGCCTTTGTAACGCTTCCTCAACTTTTCAACGATTTAGTGATGACGTAATTCGTGACTTAGGATTTGTTTACGCATTTCTTGATGATTTTCTAATTGCATCAGATAATGAAACTGAACATTTAGAACATCTTGAGTTGTTGTTTTCTAGACTTAAAGAGTATGGTCTGTGTATTAATGTTGATAAATGTAAATTTGGCCAATCCACTATCGATTTTCTAGGATTCAAACTTTCAGCTGCAGGAATTGAACCTTTACCTGATCGTGTAAAATGCATCCTAGATTTCCCCCAGCCTTCTACCTTAACTCAACTAAGACGCTACTTAGGTCTTTTCAATTTTTATCGACGTTGCATTCCCAAAGCTGCCGATATTTTAGCTCCACTCATTAAATTCTTAGAAGGACACAAAAATAAGAAAAAAGATCCCCGTTCCAATGCTAACAAAACTGAGCAATTACAATGGAACGATGAAGCCATTCTTTCCTTCACTGCTTCAAAAGAAGCTATAGCTCAAGCTACATTATTACGACATCCAATTCCTGGCGCCCAGCTAAGCTTATGGGTCGATGCCAGCAATGTCGCAATTGGTGGATCTTTAATGCAACTCTCCAAAAACCAATGGGAACCAATAGCATTTTATTCCTATAAATTAAACAAATCTCAAAGAAATTGGTCTACTTATGATCGTGAATTATTTGCTATTTATTGTTCTATAAAAAAATTCAGACACATGCTAGAAGGTCGAAATTTCATTATTTATACAGACCAAAAAACCCTTACATTCGCATTTTAACAAAACCCTAATAAATGTAGCCCACGTCAATTGAGACATTTAGACTATATTTCACAGTTTTCTACTGATATTAGATATACTAAAGGCTCTGACAACATTGTGGTTGATTCATTATCTCGAATTGAGATAGATTCAATTTCTCCTATTGTGTTAGATTTTAAAGAGTTTGCCACTGCTCAGACCAATGATGAAAAGCTAAAACAACTTCTCGAATTTGACACCACTTCATTAAAATTAGAAAAACATTATTTTCCACTCGAAGATGTACATTTATATTGCGATATGTCACAAAAACATCCTCGACCATTTGTTCATAAAAGTATGCGACAATCAGTTTTTTCAACCTTACATTATTTCTCGCATCCAGGTATCTCAGCTTCATTAGATTTAATTTCCAAACGATTTGTATGGCCTGGCATGCATAAGGACATAAAATCTATGGTTCGCAGCTGTACAAAATGTCAAAAAGCTAAAATCTTTCAACACACCAAATCACCAATTGGTACATTCTCTGAACCTGATGCTCGTTTTACCCATATTCATATTGATTTTATCGGACCTTTACCATCATCTGATGGCAATCAGTACTGCATGACCATCATTGATAGGTTCACGAGATGCCCCGAAGTTATACCCACATCTGATATGACTGCAGAGACAACTACTCGTACATTGATACACAGTTGGATCTCCAGATTTGGAACCCCTGTTACCATCACTACTGATCAGGGTAGAAATTTTGAGTCCACTTTTTTCAAAGAGCTTACTAATAGATTAGGATGTAGACGCATCAGAACTACAGCATACCATCCACAGTCTAACGGTTTTATTGAAAGATTTCATCACCATCTTAAGAGTTCTCTTAAAGCTCACAATCAAATTCAATGGACTGAAATCCTCCCCATTGTCTTACTTGGTTTATGCACTGCTCTTAAAAATGATATCCAAACTACCTGTGCTCAACTTGTTTATGGCACAAATATCAGACTACCCTCTGATCTCATTAACACTGAAACTATAAATCAACCACTTACTCTTACATACATGACTGAGTTAATTGAAAAAATGAGAAAGTTAAATCCTATTGCCACTGCAATGCATGGCAATCCTAAAATTTATGTCAATCCCTCATTACAAACCTGTTCACACGTGTTTCTTAGATCAGATAAAGTCAATCCTCCCTTATCCACCCCCCTTATACAGGACTTCATTGAGTGATTGACAGGTCTGAGAAAACGTTTGACTTGGAAATAAACGGGAAGCACTGTACTGTATCTATTGATCGCATTAAACCTGCATATCAATTAGCAGATTCTATTTCACCTTCCCAAACTCAAAAACAAAATGAGCCCATAAATTTTCCAACTACTCCTGTCGAACACCCTACCACCAAATCTGGTCGTAAAGTTCGTTTTCCAAAACATCTCGTTACGGATTATATTGTTTAAAGCATTTGATGTATATAGTATGCATATTATTTCTCAAAATATTGTTTTTCATGTAATGCATAATATATTTTCTATTGTTTTTTTTTTTTTTTTTTTTTTTTTTTTTTTTTTTTTTTTCATCATATGTACTTTAATTTTACTCAAGACCTTTCTTATGTATCTCATTAAATGCTACCTTTTTGTAATCGTGACTTCGTCACTGGGAGCATAATCCGTAGCCGTCTGCTATTGCTCTCTCTCTCTTTCGGGGAGCAATTTTAATTTTCAGCCAATAGCAATTAGGCGCATTTCCTCCCCCCGCGTTTTCTTTGGAGCACTTTTGAAGTCACGTGACGCAGTAAAAGTTAGAGCTCTCAGAAGCGCAGATTATTCTGTCAGTGATGTTGCCGAATATCTGACTATGTGTTGTTATGTTAATAAAGTTTATTTTTCTACAAAAACCTTCTGATTATTTGAGTCACCGAGATATTTTATCTCCCTTCAATCTTTTCTCTAAACACTTTTTTTTAGTGAAATTAAGAATGAGGAAAAATTACAATAACTTTGAAGTATGCAAGGTCAAGCAGATACAGTTAAACCCGCTTAAGAAGTTTCCCAAGGGAATGCAGACCTGCCAACTGCTATGATTTGGACCTATAAACTACGATGCTATGAAAATCGGTCTTAAACTACGATTTTTTGCAAAAAACAGAAAAGCGTTTTTTGTTTCTAGTTGCGATTTTTATCCCGCGCAGCATATAATTCAGGAGTGATTCTGTTCCGAAATTTCCAAGTATTCATTTCCGAAAGTTTTAAAAAATTGGCCATTAGAGTCCGAAAATTCGGACATTAAAAAATGCTCATGAGAAAAAAAAATTCTGGGCTGCAAAAAAAAATTCTTAACATAAAACACTCTAATCGTGTTTTTGTAAATATTTATACAGGTACCTTCCTTAGAAACAAGGGTGCCATTTTAAGAATTCTGGAGGGAGTTCCTTGCGGGGCAAGGTTTGAAAAAGTATGCAAAATCGCACGATTAGCGATAAACTATCGCGAATTTCGACAAATGACCGTGTAAAAAAAATAAATTCCGTCAATTGGTCGCATAAGAAAATAAATTTCATTAAAGGATGTTGGTAAAAATGTGAATTTTGTAAAAATATCGCTGAAAGAAGACGCGGATTTTGTCAAAAGATCAGTAAGATAATGCAAATTTCATCAAAAGATTAATAAGAAAACTCAAATTTCACCGAAAGACCGCAAAAAGAAAACAATTTAGTCAAAAGATCGTGGTAAAAAAAACGCAAAATTCGTCAAAGGATCACGTAAAAAATGCAAATTTCATCAAAAGTTCTTGGTAAAAAGTGCAGATTTGAACAAAGAATCGGGATAGGAAAATATGAATTACAATTGTGGGAAAAAAATTGCGAATATCCTGAAATGATGGCGGGAAAAAAATCGCAAATTCCATCAAAATTTACTGCACTGAGCTAAAAAATTGGAACCAGGCTCCTTTTACAAATGTTAAAAAAAAAAAAAAAAAAACCCCGCTGTGAAACGAAAATAAACTCTAAAAATCGTATAAAAATTTTCAGAGGAAAAAATTTACTATATTGAGTTGAAAGTCTGAAACCTTATTCCTTTTACGAATGTCAAAAGATGGCTTTGAAACACGAAAAACCAACCAACCAACCTCCAGATTAATTTAAATTTTGTGTGCTACGATTTCTCATTTTCAAAGGTTGGAAGGTCTGGGAATGGAAGGGAAAAACTTCTTAAATGGGAAAATTAGCATTTTTTGAAAAAAATCAATAGTTTAAGTATTGATATTTAGGAGAGAATTCATTTTATCTTAGTACAATAATACAAAGAGTACTTTCTATAAAATTGAGTTTTTCTTAAGAAATTTAAATTAGTTTGCACACTTAAAAAATTAGCTAATAAAGTAAAAATACATAATTACCAGTTACCTTAGAAACTCTTTATTTAATCTAAGACAAGAAATTTTTTCTTTAAGAGTCATTTGATATGTTTTCACAAAAACAAAAAAAAAAATCAGTTATAGTTTCTTTTTCATTTTTTTCCAGCAACCTTTAATTGATAAGCCTAATTGTCTTAAGCTTTTAAAAACTTAGCCAGCCCCATTTTCAGCACTTTCGATAAAACGCCAAAAGGTTTCTAGTTCTTTTACAGCTGCCACACCAGTGGCTGAGAGGTTCTTCTCTCGAAGCTGGTAGATGGGAGGTGCTGGGTTTGAACCCAATCGCTCCCGTCGGCCTAACCGTTCGGATTTTTTGTGGTTTTCTTCGAACCTGGAATATCCTTGCATAAATACGGGTTTAAGATAATACCCAGATATCAAATCTGGTAAGATTTTCTTCCACTCTTCTATTTCTTGTGGATCGACACTTTTACTCTTGCCTTTTATAGAATTATAATTCAATCCAGCTCTTTTCTTCATTGTATCAATCCATCCATTTGAAGGAGTAAATTCAATCTCCATTTTTTTGGCAATTTCCTCAGCCTTCTCTAAGAATAGGTCCGCTTATAGGAATATTGTCAGTTCTGGCTAGGTTGAATCAAATCAATAACTTTTCTTCCATAACTTCATATTTTCCCCTTTTCACCTTTAATTTTTCGAGATTTTTCAGAACAGTTTAAAATGAGATCTTGTTTTGCTACATTTCCATTCAGAGTAGTCACTGGTACGTTCAACTTCTTTGCAATTTCAACTTTTGTTATTTTTGAGTTACTATCAACTTCTTTTTAAATTTTGATTGTCTTCAATTGACAAGGTTTTTCTTTTAATTGCTTTGTCTGACATTTTTGGGAAAAAACCCCCAGAATTTTTCATTCGTGTATTTTTTAATGAGAAAGCTTTGATGATTTTACACTTAAAGACTGCGAAAAGAATGAACCAAGCTCAGCTTTGGTTTATTCGAGGGTGGGGGAGAATCTGTTGTAAGAGAAAGCAACTATTGAACTGAAAGAACTGCCTCTCCATAGTGCGGACAAATTCCCTTTTCTCCTTATCAGTCACTATTGTTACAGTGACTAGGAACCCATCCTCTATCCACATTCCATTTCCATCAAACTTGTTAGTTTAACTGAAACAGATTTTAAGGTGAAATAGAGGTGGCCCCAACTGCTATCAGTCCTAAACATTGATCCTTTTGAAAAGCAAAGAATATAAAGAAAGACATTTCCAGCACAGAAAATAAAATAATAATCAAAAAGACAAACGCGCTTTGAAAGTAAAAATGGGAGGAAAAATAAAACTTTTTAAACAGGAAACAATTTTGAACTAAACTTCTGAAACGAGTTATTTTAACGTTGTAAGAATAAGAAAAAAATGGGAATCGAAAATATAAACTTCTTAAGCGGGAATTTCTTAAACGGGTTTTACTGTATTAATTAAAACATGCTTTATATTTTAAGAACTTTTTAAATTTCTCAATATGCTTATTAAATTAAGCTTAGGTTTGACAGCACTATCTATCCTTAATGTAATTATATTTGTAAGTTTATATAAAATGCTTAATATGTGCATAATGTTTGACTTTTCTCATTTTGCAGATTATGATTAACAGTGTGTCTGATTTCTTTTATTTTTTTTATGTTCTAAGGTACTGATTTAAGAGCATTTGTATTTCACAGTTCTTTTGTCCCTAAAAGTTTATAGCATGTCTTAAGTTTGTTTTGGGCTCACCTTATATGAATACTTTTATCATGAAATTAAAATGTTCTATTGCTCATTTACTAATATTATAGTAACTATTTGAGATATTAAAATCATTTTCTGTATAAAATGTCAATATCATACATACTGTTCTGGTAGATAAATTTCTAATTTAGTATTATAAAGTTCTACTCTTTATAATTATTAGTTATCCAAAAAACTTAATACTAACCCTAGGTCGCATAGTTTTTGAGAAAATCGCATTTTTCCATTACACTCAAATTTCGATTTACGGGCTTCAGCAAAAGCATTGAGCAGAGCTGGAGGCACCCATCGTAGCAGAAGTATAAAAGCATTGTTGATCATGAATTTCAGAAAAAATCGTCAGTAATTAGCCGAAATATTAACCCTTAAAGACACGGACGGTTTGGACATACTTAATGATAGGGGCGGCGTACTCTATGCTCTATCGGCTTTTAAAGCCTAGATAACAAATTTTAAGGATATATTTATGCAATGCAATGCCCAGTAGCAGTATAAAAGCAATAAACATCAAATTGTTAAAAACAGACTAATTTAATGAAAATTAATTGCATAAATACTATGGGATTCACGACTAGTTTCCATTGAGTGGCTCTCTCAACACACCTACTATGTCTTTAAAGGTTAACTAAAAACCTATATAGAATAACAAAAGTACAGAATAGCTGTATTTGTTATTATTTAGGTTCCATATATCTTTGAACTTTCATGGTATATCCATTTATAATTTTCTAGTATACAGGGTGCAAAGGAAAGTCCCTTTAACCTGAAAATACTTGTGAATGGAGAGAGCTACAGCTGTGCAAGTGAGGTAATGGTATAGTAAAGCGACTAAGCCTGATTTAATGAAAATAACAGCTGCGCTCCCTAGTGGCGAAATTTGGAAGATAGCCACTGCAAATCGAAAACGAAAAGAGATAGAGCAAAATTTCCAGTTAGAAAGTTTTAGAGCATCAACTAATTAGTACGAAACGACATTTGGTTTACATGGATAAGATAAATCTTCGCCTGTTTGCCCAAAAATGTCCGAAATCGATGCACTCCATTTTGTGTAAAAGTTTGAATGGAATAGTTAGAAGTATGAAGAAATACACACAATTTATGTTATAAATACATACTTATCTCAATACATTTTGATAACATCACACACACAAAAAAGACAAACTGTCTCACAGTGATAAAAAGTTAATATTGAGTATGTTCGAAAAGTTCGCCATTTCTTCATGATACACGTTTGTATTCATGAGAGTAGTTCTGTATGCACATTTCTCAGCATTGAACGTCTGTTGCAAGCCTCTTCAATACAACGACATAGATTTAACCCTTTCAAGGGCGGTGGCTAGACGGTCTAGCCACCTAATTTTAATTCCAAAACTGACAAATGGCACCAAGAATATTTTAATAAAATTTTGCTTTTGTAATGAAAGTGCAAATTAGCGGGTTTTAGTTTTCAGAGAAATTCATTTGAATATTCTGGTGTCAGTCAATTATTTCATCAGTTTACGAACAGAATTCTTCTGCACCTGAAAGGGATAATCTAAAATTTTAAATGCACAGGAAATTAAATTTTTACAGACATTACAGCACAGTACAACATCACAATCTGCAATTGGGCATTGCTACATTTTCGGAATGGAATATGCAAAGTAGAATCGTCGTTCATCGATTTCGGACTTTTTTGGGTATACAGGCACCAATTTATCTTATCCGTGTGAACCAAATGACTTTTCCTACTAATTAATTGATGCTCTAAAACTTTCTAATTGGAAAATTTGTCGTTTCGTTGCCTCTTTTCGTTTTCGATTTGCAATGGCTATCTTCCAAATTTTGCCACTAGGTGTGCTGCTGTCGTTTGCATTAAGTCTGGCGTAGTCGCTTTACTGTACCGTTACCTCACTTGCATAGCTGTAGCTCTCTCCGTTCACAAGTATTTTCACATTAAAGGGACTTTCCTTTGCAACCTGTATACTATATAGCTATATCCAACCTTACATTGTATAGTTTTTACAAAGTCTTAGTATTCTTTTAGCAACGGTACAGTGCCTAGAAGATACAGTGTGGAAAACGGCTATTCCTATAATGCTTTAAAAAGTGCTAAAAACTTGTATCCCATAAATCTCCAACAATGCTCAGCGGCAATATGCTAATACGAGCGCCATCTCGTAACTCTTTTCAATATAAATCCTGTGTTTTAAAAAATTATAGAATGTTAAATATTGGAAACTATAAATATAAGATATTTTAGTCTGTTATAAGCTAATTTAGTTAAGGAATGACGCGAAATAGGTTAGAGTCTCTTTTAGAATGACTATCGTTTTTAAATCACTACGATGGTGCTACGATCGACATCTTGTTATTCAGCATCGTTGTACATTTATGGGATTCAATTTTTTAGCACTATTTTGTAGCCGTTTTCCACACTGTATCTTCTAGGTGCTGTAGCAATGGTATTTTTTAAATAATACACTTACTAACTCATATATTATTGTACGGAACCCTCTGTATACGAGTAATACTTGCACTTGAACTTTTATTTAATTAAAAATATCACAGACTTTAAAAATATGTTATTAAATATTTTATTCAAAGAGCACAACATATTTTATGAAAAGATTTTTTCCCTTGTAAAAGCTTATTTTGTTTGCCAATCACTTTTTAATTGGATACCATGAATTAAGCAAGTGTAAACAAATGGAAAACCGTCCATTTCCATTTAAGGAGATTTGTTTTATGCTGCAGAATTTTGTTAGCTTGCATTTTACCCACAGCATTCAAAGTAGCTTTTGTATGTTTAAAATTGTTTTTTTTTTATTATTAAATTTGATATTCATATTTTAGGTAAAAGTTTTAAGATCCACCAGAAACATAGAATTAGAAAATGTGGTTCTTGGTCAGTATGTAGGAAATCCTGAATTGGAAGGTGAAGGCAAAGAAGGTTATCTGGATGATCCTACTGTGCCAAAGGATTCTGTGACTCCAACATATGCAATGGCTGCATTATATATCAATAATGAAAGATGGGATGGTGTTCCATTTTTTCTACGCTGTGGAAAAGGTACTGTCAGTTAATATTAAATTCAATGTTAACATATTATTGTCTGACTTGAAAATTGCCTTAAGTAAATTTGGTCCTTCTCACTGCTTAAATTCTTGCAAAATCTTTATTCTTAAGTGTTTCTCCCCTCCCAACTGTCAGCAGCATTGTGATAAAATTGTGATTAGTCTGTAATAAACCAGGGATGCCACTTATCTGCATTTTGGTGGATTTCCGTTTTTTTAATCTACGATTTTCATGAAATCATTAAAAAAAAAAAAATCACATTAATGTGCAGTGCTAAAAACCATGATAATTTTGTCAAACAATCCATGAATATAACTACAAATTTTGGTTAATCACTCCAGCAAAAAATTGCGACTCTCATGAAACTGCCACAGAAAAATTCACAAATTTCATCAAGCACGTAAAAATAGTTGTAGATTTCGTCAATCGATCATGGAAAAAAAATCTTAAATTTCATCAAGTAATTGCAGAAAAAATTCATAATTTCGTCAATCATTCATGGAAAATCGCAAATTTCGTCCAAAAAAAAAAAAAAAAAAATTCGTCAAACAATTACAAAAATTGATCATAAATTACTTCAAATGATCAAGGACTAAAATCACAAATTTTGTCGAAAGATTGAGGGATAAAATCATGAATTTCATCAGGGGGCCGTGTAAAAAAGTCAGAAATTTCATCAAATGATTGCGGAATGAAATTGTAAATTTTGTCGAACGATTGCAGAAAAAAATCACAATTTTTGCCAAACAAGTTCAGAAATTACTTGCAAATTTCATCAAACAGTCATGAAATAAAAACACAAATTTCACCAAATGATTGCAAATTTCATTGAGAAGTCATATAAAAAAAATCACAAATTTTGTCAAACAAGTGCAGAAATGAATCGCAAATTTCATCAAACAATTGCAGAATAAAATCGCGAATTTTGTCAGGCAATCCCTTTTTTAAAAAAAATCACAATTTTGATCAAGTGGTTGTGTAAAAAAAAAAAATCTGTTTTTATAGGTAGTCATAGAAAAAATCATAAATTTAAATTTGGTTGTTTTCTATACATGTAAAAATTATAGTTAACTATTTAATATCCACATTATTTGCACTTCTGATTAGAGTACATGAAAATGAAACTCTACATTTGGGTGAAAGAATATTAATGAAGTTTTCTTCAACTCATCTATGAAAATGCAATATATTTATTGTGGAAAATACTATAAAATATTTTAACATAAGAAATTTATCAATGTACTTATTTCATATTCAATACAAGTTCACAAATTTTATTCATAAATGTTGTGAAAATTGTCGTAAATTTTACTTTCATGCGTTATTTCCTCTTTTGTGTTATTTTCTGATTGGTATCCCTGAATAAACAAATGTGAAAATTTTTTTAGGCTGTCCCCCCCCCCCCCCAAAAAAAAAAGTTCCAGTTGATACTAGACATTTTTTTTCTGACATATTTATGGAGTTATTTTTATATGTAAAAGTATGAACGTTACAGGCAAAAATATTGGAAGTCTTTCTGTAGCCTTTTCACCCTTCAAATATTTAAACTTATAGGATCTTGAGTTACAATAGCTTTGACTCCAATGATGAACTTTCTCTGTCACACCTGGAAAATCTTTTCACAATGCTATATTTGATGCCATTTTTGAAAGATTCTTTGTGGTTATAGAAAAAGTACCTGCAAATTTGAAGGATTTATTAATAAAAATGCAGAGTTTCCCTCAGGTTTAAAAAAGGGCAGGGTGATGCTTGTGGGAAAAGGGCACTTTTGGATTCCGAAGGGCATGTTTTGGATTTTTAAGAGCATTTCTTGAAATTTTTAAAGGCATTCTTTTGATTTTTAAAGCTACTTTTTAATATTTAATAGATAGAACACTATTTTAAAGACAGCAATGAGTCAATTTTTGCTATGCAAGTAATTTTTTTAATAAACAAAGGAGTAAAGGTTTTTTTCAGGTGGGGACAACAAGGGAGCTAATTTTTTAAATGAGGGGTAAGAAGGGTGCTATTTTGTAAGCCTAAGGGCAGGCAGGGTGCAGCACCCTCCTGAAACTCTCTGGGGGAAACTCTGAAAACTGACTTCAGGAATGTGTCATAAAATAGACATTTTGAATTTGAGAATACCCATACTTCATATTGGGCAGGTATTGCTCATATTAAATACTCACAAATACACAAAATAACAAAAACTGCAGTGCACTGTTTTTTATTTAAATAATATCACAAAAACCGCTCATGGCTACCTCTCTTACAACAAAACATTCTATGAACTCGTATAAACAAACGCAGACGACAAAAGATATTGCCAAAAATGCAAAGCATAAAACCGACCGAACATACCAGCCCCCGTTGAATGATTTTCATTCAACCATAATTATAATACATTATTACACTTTAAATTTTAAACAAATGATACAGCATGTACTAGTAAACAATAAATTGACAAATTACAAAAGATAATCATTTTCCATGGGTAACAGACAAATTTTTGAAATTGGTCTCTTGAAAACACCTCGTTGTTTTTTATGTTTACTACTCTAAAATTCTGCTTGCATTATGTAATGATGTACACTCATGACATCTAACACTCAAATTAAATTTGTTTAAAATGCTGCAAGAATTTACTTCTTTTCTCATATTTTATTTAAAAAATAACTCAGAAATACTTTATTTTAAAGTATTTAAAGGTTAACACACTCGATTTTATCAAAATAAACTCAAACCTTCTGGATAAAATAAATGTCATTTAAATAACTCGAATAATATGTATCTCATATGAATAATCTCTCTATATAAATAATATAACTCAAATAATATATACACTCTCAATACACATTTTGTATGAATATTTTCTTTGATAACAAGTAAGACATTCAATCAATCAGAAATTAGCTTAATTTCATATGGTACACTCAAAATTTCTTATAAAATCTATTGCATTAAGGATATATAAACCCTTTTACAATATTTATAACCTGAAACATGCAACAATTATGAATTGTTTTTCTACATACTGCACGACCATTTAAAGGCCAAAACTTCTGCCTTAACTGAAAAAGTAAAGCTTGTGGACCTAAATGTAAATACCGTTTATGAAAGTATTCTACTATCATTTGAGTAAGTTTACTTTTATTATGTAGTAAAATTGGAAATTTTTGGTTGGCATTTAAGTTACTGTTTGCTAATCTACCTCCTACTCTTAGAAGACCTTCTTTATCAAGAAATGGATGTAAGTTTTTTAACTGACTATCATGATTAATATTACCTGACTTTTGCAAGGATTTTATTTCCTTGTCAAAAAACTCACGTTGAACACTTTTTAACAAAAAACTTTCTGCTTTGTTGAGCTCTTCGAGGTCCAGAGGACCCTCCTTTTTTTCTTTTTAGGTAGATTTCGTATGAAATACTACCTATTGGGATCGTTCCTATGTTGGAATTTCTGAAAAATTTTTGCAGATCTACACCGATCATGACCCCTAGAACCTAAAACCACCCTCTGTAAAAAACTTTATATATATATCTATCTATCTATCTATCTATCTATATATATATATCACTTTCTTCTGGACACGATAACTTTCGTAATTCTGCACCAATCTCTTCCAAACTGATACATAAAATCAATGGGCATAAAATCTCGGTCAAGTTCGTTAATGGGCAAAATCGGACCAAGGGGAGGGAAATAGGGAGGGGTTTTGTGAAAACAGAAAACCCCCCATAACTTCTTAATTTTTGTACATATCAAATCAGTTTAAAGTTTTTATTACTTCTAAAAACAGGGCCAAAAATTTATGTATCACAGTTTTTTGATAAAGTTAAAAATGGGCTCAAGGGGCGCAAAAAATAGGGTTTTGGGGAGAAAAAAATTCATAACTTCGTCAATTCTCAAGATATCAAATTCAATTAATTTTATTATAAATCTCCTTAACATTATCTAAAACTTTTATATTCACAAGTTTTTGATAGGAGCAATTCGTACCGCAAAAAAAAAAAAATTAAATACGAAAACAAAAAGGGCGTTTGAAGAATAAAAAAATCCATAACTTCGTCAATTCTCAAGATATCAAATCCAATTAATTTTATCATGAATCTCCTTAACATTATCTACAACTTTTATATTCACAAGTTTTTGATAGGACCAATTTGTACCGCAAAAAAAATTAAAAACGAAAACAAAAAAGGGGTTTGAAGAAGAAAAAAATCCATAACTCCGTCAATTCAAAAGATATAAAATCCCCATGAATTTATCATATATCTTCTTAATATTGTCTACAACATCCATATAGACAAGTTTTGGATAGGACCAATTCTTAGAGCAAAAACAAATTAAAAACACATACCGGTTGAAGTAAAAAATGATCTTAGTAAGGGTGTATTCAAATCCAAACTGCTTATTTTCTGACTCATTTTACAATTAATTTTTGCTCTCAAAGGCTTCCAATTGGTACGTTTTCTTACTCAGGAACTATATAATGTACCGTAATGGTCGATTTTCTGATAGGGGCAGAATATATTTTTTTAAATGCTGTTAAAAAGGGCATTTTGAACTGAATTTACCGAAGCGGATTGTGTTGGAAAAATCATTGTATTAAGGATGCGCTTAAATCCAAACTGCTTATTTTCTGACCGGTTTTTAAATTCATTTTTGCTCTCAAACGCATTTAATTGGTAGATTCGCTTACTCAGAAACTATATAATGTACCGTAATAATCTATTTTTAGATAGAGGCAGAATATATTTCAAAAAATGATGTCAAAGTGGGCATTTTGAACGGAATTTCCCGAAGCGATTGTGTTAGAAACGAAAAATATTGTCCTTCTGAGAAAATAATTGTTTATATATCAAGTTTTAATTAATTGAACAAAAAATAAAAACACAGGTCGCTTATAAATCTCTTCAAAAATCACGTCAGCAAGTTTCATATTTTTTTTTTAATTAAAAATGAATCTGGAATTATGCCAGAAAATTTCGAGTTGTTGAGCATGGAAAAGTATTTTTTTGAATACCGCCCTAACATGATTCTGATAAAACCAGCTATTATATGAAAATGAAATAAAAACTCGTCAAGAACGGCCAGATAAAATTGTTAAAGTGGATTTATCTATAATCATGATTTAGTTTTTGTTTGTGAAATTAGTATATTTGACTTCGAAATCTACCTCTGCCTGTAGGCCGGGCCGGCAGGGATTTTTTACAATTACTAAGGAATCTGAAAATAAATCCTAAAATACGAATTATTTTACAATAGTTATTACTTAAATCAATTATATCATGCACAAAAGAATTAATAGAAACTGTAAAAACAGATATGCTTTTAAAGTCACTTATATTAATATTTTTCAGTTCATTTGAAAAGTCACTGGAATTAACTGCTGCAGGAATATTTGTATTGGGATAGTCTTTTTCCTTTAGGAACAATGGACCACTCCACCATAACTCATTTGATAATAGTTTATCAGGATTAGCTCCTCTTGTTAGAAGGTCAGCAGGGTTAAGCTGAGATGGAACATGTCACTACTGCATCCCTTGAGTTAGTTCTTGTATTGTAGAAATCCTATTTGCAACAAAAGTTTTTAGAACGTATGGTTCTTTTTTAATCCAGGATAATACTATCATGGAATCGGACCACAAGAAGATTTTGTTTATACTAATTTTGAGCGAAGAAATCACTCGTTTTATAAGCTTTGTCAATAAAACTGCTGCACAAAGCTCAAGTTTTGGAACAGTTAATTGCTTTAAGGGAGAAACTCTAGATTTACTTGTCACTAATTTTACAGACACTTGACCTGATTCTGTCACTGATTTGCGGTAAATTACCGCACCATAGGCTGCTTCAGACGCGTCGCTGAAACCATGTAACTTGATCATAATTGCATCTTTCAATAAAATACACCTACTAATCTCAAATTTATTAATTAATTGTAGGGTATCAGAAAACTCTCTACATTCCTTAGCCTCTTTCTTAGTTAGCAAATCATCCCAATTTAATTGTAATAACCATAACTTCTGCATAAATATTTTTGCTTTAATTATAACAGGAGATACTAAACCTAAGGGATCGAATATACTTGATATAGTTGATAACACTTGTCTCTTAGTGACATTTACATCATTATGAATTTTAACATTGAAACTTAAACAATCTTTTTTCGGTGTCCACAAAACACCTAATGCTTTAGATTCTTCTGAATCACCAAAGAGGTATATTTCGACATTTGTTTTACAAAGTTGTGGAGCATTACTGCACCATTTATGTAATAACATTCCTGCACTGTTTAAAATTTCTATTAATTGATTTTGGAGTTCCAATGCAGAACTTAAAGAATCAGCTCCAGATAGAATATCATCCATATACATGTCTTCTCTCAGTACGGGTGCTGGCTAAAGGAAACTTGCTTCCTTCATCCTTAGACAATTGAAGTAGTGTTCTCATGGCCAAAAAAGGTGTGCTAACAGTACCATAAGTAACTGTCGTTAATTCAAAATTTTTAATTGGCTCGTTAAGACCTTCCTTCCATAAGACTTTTTGCAGCTTCCTCTGATCTGGATGAATAGAGATTGCTCTATACATTTTTTGAATGTCTGCAGTGAAAGCGACGATATATTTTCTAAATCTCAACATAATTGAGAATAAATCATCTTGTATTACACCTCTGTTATATTGAATAGAATTAAGTGAGTTTCCCTTAGTTGTTAAGGAAGACGTGTTAAATACAACTCTCAAAGGTGTTGATATACTTTTTTCTATTCCTCTATACACTCCAAGATGGGGAATGTAATAGGATCCACTTTCTTCCTCGCTTTCGTTAACTTCAACCATGTGGCCTAACTGTTGATATTCTTTTAGGAAATCTGAATATAATCTTAAGTACTCAGGATCTTTTGCTAGACGATTCCATAAAGAGTTTAATTTTTTCGTAGCGATTTGTTTTGAGTTTCCTAAAACAGCTGGATCCTCTTTTAAGGGCATTTTAACAACATATTTACCGTTTTTGTCTCGTGTATAATTTTCTACGAAATGTTTCTCACAAATTAAAGTCTCTTTACTTTTTTTGTTTTTCAACCTCGATATTTTCTATCTCCCAGAATTTCCTAAGTGTCTTGTCTAGGTTGGTTTCTTTCTTAATAAACCCACAATGAACTTTGTTTTCATTCTCTGTCGAAAAACTTCCTGATACAACAAAACTGAAAACTGTGTCTTGCAAAATAAGATCAGAATTTGTCCCGGTCTCAAAAGCTCATAAAAAATTCCTGCTCCTAAGAGCATGTCTACATGTTCTGGGATATTGAAACTAGCATCTGCTAATTTTACATTAGGTAAATCTTGTATTGAGATTTCAATTGGACGTGAAGGCATTAAATCTGCAGTTATTTTCGGAACTACCAAGAAATCTAAATTTTTCACAAAACTTTCATCTCTATTGCATATTGATGCATTAACTTTATGATTTATTACTAAGGTAGCATCATTTAGACCCGACACTAAGATGTTTGTTCTCTCTTTTTTTTTAATGCATTAGCTCTATTAAATGGCGGGATAAAAAATTAGACTCACTGCCTACATCTAATAAACACTTTACTCTATGTTTACATCCCGATTCATCAATTAGAAAACATATAACAGTTGAAAGTAAAACTTTGCTCTTTTTATTCGAATAGTTACTAATAAAGGTTTTCTGAACGAACTTTTCTGCATTAGCGTTCAAGACTGATGTGCCACGATTTGTTGGCCTAGAATCTGAACTTTTTTCCCCATTTACCTTTCCTTGTTTATTTTGTTCCGATGAAACGTATTCTTTCACTTATGTGTTGTTATTTGTTTTTGAAAAATGTATAGTTTTATGATGACGTTTCTTACAAAAGCATGTGTACTTTGATGGACAATTTGCAACTGAATGTGAATTTAAACAATTAAAGCATAACTTGTTACATTTTATAATGTTCACCCTTTCATTGACAGATAATTTTAAATAATGCGGGCATTTTGAAAGAGTGTGATTTTCGTGGCAAAAAATACAACTTAATGTTTTAACATCTGATAAGAATACTTTAGATACACTTTTGGAGCTAGTATATTTACGATTAACACTAAAATTCTCAGTAAGAGATTTTCCGCGTGATGTGAAATATAAATCAATCTCTCATCCCAACTCTTCTGGTAAAAACCATTTATCTCCTTGTCTCACACTAATGTGGGAAGCTGTTTCTCTATCTAATGTTTGATATAATTTATCCGATACTATAAGTTGTTTTAGACTCTCGAAATTAGAGACATTTCTTAAATTTAAATAATATTCCCAGTTTGTCAAAGGGCGTGAAGCAAACTGTACATGCATCTCATTTGGTTGTTTAACAGCTTTTCTAAATTGCTCTAAGCAAAAATAAGGTGTAGGTTGAAATTCTTTTAACACTAATTCTTTTATTTTTGCATAATTATCGATATCACTATCATGTAAGTAAGTTATTATGTTAGATGCTTTATCCCCTAATAAATTTAACAGAATTTCTGCTTTTTATTGCTCTGGAACATTTTTAGTCTTAAAAGCTCGTTCTAAAGAAGAAAGGTAAAATCCCATCCTTCAGGACATATTGGAATTCTTACAGTCAAAGTTCGAACACTTTTTATCAATTGATCTAACGATTCTAATTTTATTTCACTTTCACTAATATTAGGTTTAGCTTCAGATTTAATTTTAGCCAATTCTATTTCAAGTTTAATTTTTTCCAGATCATATTGCTTTTGCTCCTCCTCAATTCGGATTTGCTGTTTACGATTTTCAATTATATCGTTTGCTATATCTGTCACAAAATCTGGTTTATTTTTATACATTTCACTGTCTTCAATAATAATGTTTAAATCAGCAATGGTCATATTTTCATTAACATTTAGATTTATTTCAGTGGCTATAAGCCTTAAATCTTCTTTTTTTGCACCTTTAAACATTGTTTAATATATGTATAACAGTAAAGATAAGAAAAATCACGTTCACTTACTTTTCGAATAATCTTTTGAGGAATTTCGTAGCACGGAACTCTTAGAACTTATCATTCATCTCGGCGTTTCAATCAACTTAAAATTTGATTTTAGAAGCTCATTGGATTTAATCCCAGGCTGCTTCTTCGTTGCTCGGTGGACCATTATGTTAACTCATATTAAATACTCACAAATACACAAAATAACAAAAACTGCAGTGCACTGTTTTTTATTTAAATAATATCACAAGAGCCGCTCATGGCTACCTCTCTTACAACAAAACATTCTATGAACTCGTATAAACAAACGCAGACGACAAAAGATATTGCCAAAAATGCAAAGCATAAAACCGACCGAACATTGACAGTATTAAACCACGTATGTTATTTTAAAAAAAAAAACTATTTGAGGTAATAGTCTATTGGTTCAAGTCTGTTAAAGATAAAATTTGGCCTGAACCAAAAATTAATACTATTTCCAGTTATATATTTTGGCACTTATTGTACATTATTATATAAGAATGACAAAATATGTAAAATATTGTTTTATATAGTAATATAATAACTATTCATTACTGAAACTAGGATTTTTTTCATACAGCACAAACTTAAATTTTGGTGCTCCTACCCTCCCTTTCTAAAATAAATTTATAAACAGAAGTTTTCAATCCATTGCTCTTATTTTTTATTTGAAATAATTGTTATAAAATATATCAATCTTAAATTTTTAAGTTGATTTCTTTAGAAACTGAACTCTGTTGCAATCATTTCGTTTATAAAGTAAACTCCCTTGCAGCTTGGAACCAGAAGTTGTGCTTATTTTAGAATTTTGTAGATTTCTGCTCATTGTTTTGTTTACATTTTTTAAAAAGTAACTTTAATTAAGTTAAGTATTGGAAATAATAATGGATGTGTGTGATTGTCCATTAATTATTTTCAAATCACAAAGTCAAACTCGGGAAATTGGGAGGGCTCTTAGGTTATAATAGTTTATTGAATAAAATGAAATGATGTAATTGATATTCCATGCATCATGAAAGGTTAATCATCCAACTTATTTAAATGATTCCATTATACCGCAACTTATCTCTCTTAAACAGAGCCAAGATATTACATGTTCTCTTTCTGGTTACAGAGTCAGGACTAACCTTTATATAAAGATACATATTATAACAAAACCATCAAAATAAAATTACAATATGCTGGTTACAAAGTCAATTGCAATTACTCTAATTCCAATATCATAAAACAGATTTAATTGCCTTAAAATCATTATATAACCTATAAAAATAATTATAAAACCAATAAATCTGTTTTAATGATCACAAAATCCTTATAAAACTCGTAAATATTCATCAAGAAATGCCAAAGTCATTAAATTACTAATCAATCCTCATTAAGACTCCAATATCATTATAAAAGCTAATAATCTATATTAAATGATCTTCAAATCATTATACTATTCATAAATATTCATTAAGAGCCATGAATATAAAGAAATTATATTTTTTCTATCATGATCGGGAATTCTTAATATAAACAAACTGGGTTTTTCAAGCTATGAATGATCATTACAGTATTGAATTATAAACAATAAAATTGATTTCTTCTTCAAAGGCATTATATCAAAATAAAATGCTTACAATAAAGTAAAACATTAAAATAATTAAGTAAAATATTAAAATTTATTAATTTAATAATTATGTAAAATAATAAAAATTTAGAAAAATATTAAAATATTAAAAATAAATTGTTCTTCTCTCTGCAATACCAGCATTACTGTCACTGTTCATATAGAAATTTAGAATTTTTTCTTTTTGTGTTTTAATGTCATACACCGTTTTAGGGATTATTCTATACGATTATGCCAAAAAATGAGTAGATGAACCAGAATAAAGCTTTTTTATTATCTCTACTTTTTGAATTATTTTCAAACGAACATGTTTTTTTTCCAGTTTTTTTCATTAGAAATATTAGAATCATGTATGATGTAAATTAGTATCATATGAACTGGCCATATTAGCCAGAATTAAGTGTGAAATCATGAAAAAATAAAAATCATTACAGATTTAAAATCAAAACAGTACCGGAGAAATAGATTGGTTAATTAAAACCACCTAACACCTATCTTAAACTAGCAGAGTACTAACAGATAATATTTACACCATGCACAGTGAAAGCTGGCTGAAAAGAAATTGTAACTCAGAGTATAAGAGAATATAACTTAATGAAATGGTTAAGCAGCATGAGGATTAAAACATGTTAAAAATGAAGACAGAAATGTATTCTGATCGACTTGAGCTTTTATTTAATAAATGAGTCACAGTATTGAAGATAAACTTGCAAACTTCATGCATATAAGAAAACAATCTTCTTAAAATATGGTAGTTAAAATATAACATAATTGAGAAAATGACTAGATTCAATATTTACCAGAAATATTTGTGAAAAGCTGCTTTACGTTACTATAATGAATCTTTACTGCAATGTCGGCAAAAATAATCTGCATAATGAGAAATGAAAAACAAACTTAATTGAAGAATGTAATAACATTATCCCTGGCAATGCAAAATGATTACTGTAACTTGATTCATTAGAAAACAAGCTTATCAGGCGTGCGTCTGCTGAAACCAATATCCAACCGTGGTATAAATACCCTACGATCTAAGACATGTGCCGGGAAACGCCTATTTGCTAAAATGTTCCTGGAAGTAACGTGAACAACAAATTTATGAATAATTAACTTCTATCGGCGAATCAGCTGTTTAGTGATATGTCACCATTTGGTGCCAATACAGCAAACCAAGTAATTCGATTACGATGTAATCGATATGTGTTCAACTTGTTATGTGCACGAACATCCGCAAACTTTAAGATTTGAAACGAAAAATAAACTTTAAATTAATACTTTAAAGAAACCTATTGTAAAATAAAACTTAGGTAACAAGAATAAAGAAACGTTTAAAGGTAAGTTAACTATTGTAATT
The DNA here is from genome assembly GCA_963932465.1 of Maratus speciosus. NCBI lineage: Eukaryota > Metazoa > Arthropoda > Arachnida > Araneae > Salticidae > Maratus > Maratus speciosus. Next base: position 544,969,675 of record OZ010796.1, on the reverse strand, counting down.
AATAAAGAAATGCTTTTAATAAAAGTAAAAGTTACATTTACTATTGTATGTAATGTGTAAGTATAGCATAACGATCTTTAACTAAAGATATGGTAAAAATATAATAATGAAAATGAATGATCATGAATAAAAGTGAGTGTATTAAGTGTATGAGTGGGGTTTTTGAGCAATGAGACTTAATAAATGTTATAACTTGGTGATAATTTCCATCAGAAATGAACACTAAGTAAGCATAAACAATGCAACTTTAACAGTTACAGTTATTATGAGAAAGCTACTTTTGCACCATATTTTTACCTTAGATAAGAAAACAATTTACACCAGAATAATAAATTAATGAAATTTTATGCCATGTTTATCTAGATTTAATAAACAAAAAAGCATCATTAATTAAAAAAAAGGTTGTGATTGCCACTGATATTAGTACCATCTGGATCTTTTTCGGAAATAGATTCATTTTTTGTTCATTATAAAGCTTGAGTTTGGTCATATTAACCAGAATAGCATATTAAAATGCGTACATAATATTGAAAAGATAAAAATAAATACTGAAACATTGTGAAACGAATGCAAGAAAAACAAACAAAAAATTTGGTTACAGTTTACACCTGCGAATATTGGGCAGGACCTACAATATGGCGAATTTTTGCTATAGATGTGCTAATTTACATCAAAATCGAAAATAACATAATTTTATTTAGTAATTAATCAGCTGTAATAGCCAAAAGAGTATGATTAACAAAAAAATTAGTAAAAAATATAAACTGCTGATTTCAGTGCTATCTTGAATTTCGTTCCTGAAACTTAACTGTAAGTTACACTATTTATATTTTAAATGATATGCAGATTTTAGGCATTCGCGAATTTAAGGGACTCTACTGTGTATGTATGTACATACAGTGGTGGGCATAATTATAAGACACCTACCTAATTTGTCATATACTGAAAGAAAGGCTTCAGAACTTAAAAATGCTTTATTAAATACGACAAAAACATAAATTTATTCTGCTATCATATATATATATTTTATAATAATGATATTTTCATACAATTTAATGAAAAAATTTAAAAACATAATGGACAAAATTATAAGACACCAACCTTTTTTCCAAATACAGTGGTCATCATAATTAACAGACACTAATGGTTTTAAAGAAAATTCTCTAACATGGTTGTTATTCTATATTTGGTGGAGCTGCCATTGTTATTTATAACATGAAAGATGCGATTCGGCATCAAATCTATCAATTCTAACAAAATATTGCAAGACAACAAAATTGTGCAACTTCCCAAGCACATTTTATAGCATTCTTTAGGTTTTCGACACATGTAAACCGCCTCCCATTTCGATAAACCTCACGAGCTCAGATACCCCACAAGTTTTCGATGGGATTTAAGTCTGGGGAGTGAGAAGGCCACGCAAGAACATTGATACTTTGTTCTGAAAGCCACTTTTTTGTTACGTGCAATGTATGAATCGACGCGTTATCGTGCTGGAAAGTGTAGTTTTCACCAAAAGAAGTTCACCATATATGGCTAGTTGATCTTTAAGAAGATTTTTATACTTTTTGGAATTAATTCTTGAATGTACAAAAACAATATCGGTTTTCCCTTGAGTCAAAAAGCCAGCCCAAACCATTACTGAGCCTCCACCCATTTGGCGGCTCACTTGTACATCAGGAGGCTTCCGTAAATCATGCCAATAATAGTGAAACACGTCAGGACCATCCAGGTTAAACTTTTTTCATCAGAAAATAACACAGAGTACCATTTGGAGGTCTAGGCCATACTTTGTTTAACGAAGTTTAAACAGTCCATTTTGTGCCACCTTAGAATCGGTGTTTTTTTCTTCATTTTTTAAATTTCACATAGGAAGCATTATGCAACACCCTGCAAATGGTTCTCCTTGAACAATTCAGTTTCAAAGCATTTTTAATTCCTGTAGTGGTCATTTTATTCTGTGTCGCGAGCAAAAGCACATGGCATCTGTCTCTCTAGGACAAGCAAAGAGTACGTCCATATCTTTTAATCACCGATCCATTAATTCCTCTTTTCAAAACATTTGAAATTGTACATCTAGAGCATTTAATAACTTTTGAAATATTATTAACTGAAGCAACAGTTCCATTTAATCTCCATATTTCGCCAATTTCACATTCTTTTAATTCTGTACCTCGTGGCCTGTTTGTAAATGCGTGAAGTCTGTTATCGATCGTCTGCTTTAGTTAACTGCTGATGTCATAATACCATGCAGAAAATTTGCATATTGCACATTATTTTCGAAAAAAAGCAGGTGTTTTAATTAAAATGTTAGGGTGTCTTATAATTTTGTCCATGGTATTTTTTAATTTTTTTTATTAAACTCTATAAAAATATAATTTCTGTAAAACAATTACATGTGATAACAGAATAAAACTATGTTTTTGTCGTATTTGGTAAAGCATTTTTAAGCTCTTAATCTTTTCTTTCACTGTATGTCAAATTAGGTAGGTGTCTTATAATTATGTCCACCACTATATATTTATGTAAAGACTTGGAAGAGAAATTGATTGAAGATAAAGACATTATTACAGCAGTAAGTCTTGCTGCTGTTTTCAAGAAGTTTGTTTTTAAGAAGTTCTTTCTATCTTAATCAGGGCCGGCTCAAGGGCATTTTGGTTACCATATGAGCACCCGTATGGGTGCCCCCCCCACCCCTGCATCCACAAGGAAAATTGCTTATGTTCTTAATTCTTTTAAATATTCGCAACTTTTATACATACTATTACTAATTATTTAAAATATTAATTTGAAGTGGTTTAAAAGTAGATAAAAGTTTCCAAATTCAATACTATCTTTTGTTTGTATTTATTAAACTGCAAAATCAAGTGTCATATTGGAAATTTGAATTTTACAGTAATTATCAATCCTAATATATAACATTACAATCAAAAGTCACAGTACTGTTTGGAAAACATCTACAATTAGAAAAGCAGAACTATTAGTAGATACTATCTATGTAAGATAAAAACTGTATCAGTTATAGTACATAAGAAAAAAGAATAAATTTTATTTTTAAATGTTGATTTTCGAAAAAGGCTCACTTTTCATGATTGAAAACTTTCTAGAAATTGTAAAACCTATTTTTTTTTCACCAGCTAATCATGAAAACATAAGTGTTCTCATTCTTTTTTATTTTTGGAATGGTTCTCTTCCTTTAAAACAATTTTATCGGTGATGATTTTATCCCCCCCACCCCCCCCCAAAAAAAGTGTTTTTTTTTTCGCGTAACATAAATAATTAACATTAAGAAAAAATTGTGATTGAACGTAAGTTTTTATTTTAATAAACGTTAATATAAAATGCACCTCCCCCTCCTCTAAAAAAATAAAAAAGTTTGCCCCTTCCTGGATTTTACTCATGCTAGGACTAAAACAAAATGTTCCAAAGAAAGCTATATATTTAAGTATATGGTAGATTCTTTCAAATCCGCAAATGCCTAAAATCTGCACATCATCACACATATAAACAATAAAATTTTCAGTTCAGATGCAAGGGAAAAATTACAGAATTTTTTAGTTTTATATCACTCTATATGTATTTTGATATGTAATTCTCGAAAATATAACTAAACTCCTGGTTTTTCATGAAGAACGTATAAATTTTTTTTCTGAAAAAAATCAAGATATTGTTGATAGCACTGGTTATCACAATCGTTTTACCAAATATATTTATGTATTAATCAAGCTTTTTTGGTTATTAAGACTTAACTAAACCTAAAATGAAACTCCCTTACTTTATGATTTTGATGTGAATTAAGACGAATGCTTCATTGAATAATTCAAGAAAAATGCATCTCATCTTTATTATGCATATTTAATTATATATTATTATTTATTTGATCTTTACTTTTAATAATTTAATCATTTTAAAAATTCTTACTTTTTATTATTTTAGTTTATTACTTATTTTAATATTTTACTATATTTTAAGCATTCATTATAATTTCGATTGCATTATTACACTCAAATTACTGTTTAAAAATGTAAACAAAGAAATGACTGAATAGCCGCAAAATTGTATATTCCGCACAACCTCTGGTCCCAAGCTGTGTGGATTTGAGAAAGTCTACTGTATCTGAATTTATGTTTTAGCACCACACCAAAATTTGATTGATAAAGTGTCATTATACTTGTATGGATCTAATTATATCATAGGGTGTTGATATAGGACATCACGGGGGAAAAAAAAAAAAAAAAACATAGCGGACACTTAAGAAAAGAAAATAACAATAATTGTATTAAATAAGATTTTCTGAAGGGTCCCTTCCTGGCTTTTCAAAAAAAAAAAAAAAAAAAACTTCGAAATCTCTAACTTACTGATGATTTTCTTGGGGAAAATGAGGTGTAATTTATATTTTTCACTGAATTTTAAATAATAAATATAAGAGAAAAATTGTCCTTTTATATACCATAAAAGAGCTTGCACAAAATTTTCCCAAAAAATTTTTACCCTTATGTAGATTTCGTTAATCCAGCTGTCATAATGCAAGGTATTTCACAAAAGAATGGAAAATCTTAGTATATTGAATAGAATATCCTCTCTGGATTAAGTAAAGTTTGACTCAGTATCAAATACATAATCGCATTCCAGAAAAGTAACTTTTTTAAAATTTAATTTTGGTCAATTTTCTAATAGTTTTTTTTTTTAATTAACTAGTTGCAATAGCCATCATTTCCCGGGTCAGAATATATGCACCTTTAATTGCATGAGGACCAATCTCCCTATGCAATGTGTTTCAGCAATTTGTTACAGTTCATTGCTTCGATGTTGAATAATGATATCACAATGGCTATATTCGTTATCGACAATTACTACTGCAACTTCGTTGACTTGAGGTGCATTAAACCTTCATTCATGCTCATTGGCTGGTTTTTTGTTGACTTGAATGACTATTTTATAATTGTCTGCAACCATTCGTTCTCGAGAATTCTGGAACACATTGTTCAGTTGATTATGGTTATGGAGTAGACGTTGTAACTCCTGAACAATTTTTCGTTGTTGCCCATGAATGTGAGTACAATGCTGATCTATTTCGAGTTTTTCATCACCAATGAAATATATTTGTAAGAATTTCAGTGTTTCATTTGGTATGGGAATTAGCGAGCATACTGTATAAATTTGCCCTTGGATTTTAAAAACGGGACTGAAATTTGTTGCATATTGATGTAGCCCTGAACAAAGTCATTTGAAAGCAAGAATTGTATTGATGTATAGTTTGTAAAAAATGTTTTGATTCTGGTGCCGTTCCGATCATATAAGCAAATAGTTCTGATTATGATACTTGTAATATTGATAATCTGACTTTACCACTCATACAGCACATACCTACAGTTTTGTTCTTAAATTTTTTTGCACTGCAGTACTTGCATGTCTTGTCCATTTTTCTGATGACATTATTTGGATGTTCATTGTATTTTTTCATGGAATCATAATGGAATGCCTCAAGCTCTAAATTGCATTTTCTACATACTGTAACTCATTGATGTTCATGTAGAGTGGCCATTATTTCTCTATTTTGTTTATTTCGCATTTGACACTGATGAGCTGATTCATGGTTTCTAATTGAACTTACCGTAATTTGTGTTTCTTCGTTAATGTTTGCTCTTTGTTCTTCACTTTGACTTTTTCTTATTTGTTGCACTCCTTCTCGAATTTTTGTGAGTCCTCTTTCTTCTTCTGTTTTGTTTCTATGTGCAGCTTTTCTTCTTTGCAAATTCACATAAGATTGTGTAAACACTCTCTTATGCTTTGGCATTTTATTTCTAACAAAAACCTTGAAAAATAAAACAATAAATAAAAGTAAATCATTAGTAGTATATAATTAAAGTAAAAAAAGTTTTTTACTCACATGGATAAAATTTTTAAGAAAACAAATAAATACAAAGAAAAGAAAATTTTTTTTTTTTTTTTTTTTTTTGAAATCACTTGAATTTATTGTTTGAATATTCACTTTTGACTTTTGGGTATTTTTCTCTTTGATCGTCTCTTGATCGTTGCTAAAATGTGATTGACAAAAATGTCCTGAGCTTCAACTTATATACCATTGAAGATCGAAATTTTGCACATTCTTGAACATTATATATTATTCTAGATAATTTTAGAACAATTCAGATTGTTTTCGAACATTCTAGATTACTCTTGATTATTGTAGAGCATTTTTGATTATTCTGGAGCATTATACATCATTCTAGGTCGTTTTAGAACATTTTGGATTATTATCAAACATCCTAGAATATTCCAGAATATTTTAGAACACTTCAGATTATTCTGGAACATTTTAGATTACTCTTGATTATTGTAGAGCTTTTTAGATTATTCTGGAATGTTATAGATAATTCTAGAACATTTTAGAACATTTTAGATTATTATCGAACATCCTAGAATATTCTAGATTATTTTAGAGCACCTTAGATTATTCTGGGAAATTTTAGATTACTCTTGATTATTGTAGAGCATTTTAGATTCCTGAATACATCTCTGTCCCTCACTAACACATGAAACACAACTCAAAACAATTAAGACTCTCTTCATAAACACAGTATGTGAGAAAAAGAGAGATATATCTCATTTCGCATTTTTGCAACCCACACCCGCCTACTTCCACCCACTGCGACCAAACTCCCTTACTAACAGAAGGAGACCAAGGGCTATCCACCACTACAACTGCGAGTGTGTGGCAGTTGGTGGTCATGGATAAAAGTGTATCTTTACGTACATGCACTTGTCTTTTATATATATACAAGGTAGAACTTGTCGAATTTCGACGAAAGAAATTGTTCACGAAAAAACTGTTACTTTGATGTATAATAAACCTACAAAATTAATTGTAATAAAAAATCCATCGAACATTAGTTAGCCCGACTCTTAAAACAAATGTTACTTAAATACAGGGGTAGGTGGGGTAAACTTCCTCCGGAAAGGCATCCCCCCCTTCCACACACACAGGCAAGAGGTGTCTGAAAGTAACACTATTTGTAACTCAGGCCCTGATTATGAGGGCAAACAAGGCAGCTGGCCTGGACTTCCAACTCTAAAATGGGCTTCCCAAACTACAAGTTTCTTTTTTTTAATAAGTAGAAATTGTGACTAAAAACATATTGTAGGAGGTTCCAACTGCATCTTTACAGTGTGCATCAGGGCACCTTGTAGAGTTAATCTGACACTGGCATTGCCACCTAGAGTAGCAAGCCTTTAGTCTGGAAGAGCAAGTTCCAGTAATATCAAGCTTAGTTGGCAAGAAAAAAATTTCTCAGCAGGTACGGAACACATAGTAACTGTAAGTGGCAGTGACTCTGTGCGTTGTTTATAAGCACTGTTTTTGACATTTTATACATTTAAAATAGGATTATTCAACAATTTAAAATAAGGTAAGTGTTTTATTTGAATAAATCTTAATTTTGTGCATGCATTTACTTATTTATATTACTTCTAATACTTTTGCCTGCTTCTGATATACAATACTGAACATAAGCTATAACTTACCATGTATTTGGATGTACGAGTACTGTGTAATATCTGTTTGATTATTTTATTTAAAAAAAAAACATAATTATTGTTTCAGATTTGGAATACATTTGTGTTCTTTTAAAGGATACATTTTACGGCAAATTTTTGCTTTTAATTATTTTATAGAATACATTTAAAAATTTTTTTAGTTTGTTGGATAAATCTATGTGAATATATTTTTTTTTTAACAATTAAATTAAATTTTAGTACTACACTAATGATATGTAACTTTACTATTGTAATTCATTTATTTTATTATTATAATTCATTTATTTTACTATTGTAATTCATTTATTTTACTATATTTTAAATTATATAGTTAAAAGTTTAACAAAATTGTTAAATATAAATAATAATAGTAGTAAAATCATAAAATATTTAATGTAGTTTAAAGTTTAGTTTGACTATGAAAAGATTTTATTGTACTTTTAACGGTGATTTGACGATTAAGTCGACGACATTTCATTTGGCATATTATTTTTGTTGTTTAAGTTTTAGAATAAATGCTAATATGAAATATGTAAATTTAGTGTGATTTCTCTAAAATAAAATTAAACGTCATTAAGTAATGGATATTTTAGTATTACAATTTATTTTATTGCTTTTTAATTTTACTAAACACTTCATTTTTAAATTGTTGGTATTTTAATTTACAAATTTTAGTTTTGGATATAGTTTAAAATTTATCGAATGTAAATAAAATTTATTATTTTAGTATGTACATAAAATTTATTTTGAGTTGATTGCCCATTTTACAGTGTTCAACAAAAGTTTAGACAATGATCGATTATGCTTCTGTACTGAAAAGTATGTAACGAATTGTTGTAACTCAACTGTCATATATTACTGGTGACTTATCTTTCATACACAAACAATAAATTTTTATTTATACACTTTACATAATATATGACAAAAAAACAAATTTAACATTGTGGCAAAAGTATAGACAATTTGTCTGTTAACAGAAAAATATCCATAAATTAAAATCAAACTGCACCTACATTGTCTGCTATTAACGCAAAAATGCCAGTTCCTATCGAAGAAACTAAATCCTGCATCACTTGGGGGTCCATTTCGTACCAAACACGTTCAACAGCAGATTGAAGTTCATTTACAGAGGAGTATTGTCAAATTACATAAACCATATGAGATATACCACAAAAGTTTTCGATTGGGTTCAGATCAGGGCTACACGCAGGCTAGTCAAGAACAGTAATATTTTGAGAGTTAAACTAATTTTTTGATTTGCATGCAACATGAATAGATGCATTATATTGCTCAAATACATACTTTGGAAGAGCTAAAAGTTCACCAAATGGCTGTAAATTGTTTTCTAATGTATGTATGTAGTCTTACCCTGCTTGGCGACCATTGAGAAACTCCAGAGATACTTGCGAATTAAAACAAAGTGAGGCCCAAATCATTAGCTCTTTCGAGGGCAGTGTCCTTAAAAAGGACACCTAAATTTAATTCTAAAACTGACAGACGGCACCAAGAAGATTTAATTAAAAATTTCCTTTTATAATGTTTGTGAAAATAAGCAAGTTCATATTTTCTAATAAATTTGTTTATAAATTCTGGTTTCTGTCCATTATTTCATCAGTTTTATAAACAGAATTACTCCGTGACGGAAAGCGGCCAATTTGTTGTGAGATTTCAAGGCTGGTTGTTTTATCATTTTCATGTAAACTAATGTACATCTTTCTATAATTCATCTACAAAAGTATCCGTTGACACAGAAAGCTCTGACTCACTTTTAATGTGATTAGCAGTCATCATTTGTCTAGATACCAGTTTATGGATCCTTCTATAATCTCGTTTTTTGGCCACACGAGGCCTTCCAGATTTGTTTTGCTTCGAAAGAGTCACCCTTAGACAGTACTTAATAGACATACTTCTTTGGACAATTTAAAGTAGCTGAAATTTCTGCAACAGTCTTCTGTTTTGATTTCAGATTCCATGCTTTAATTACTTCATCTGACTGAAAATTTCTAGCTCCCGGCATCTTCACTAACCGATACTATCACGAGGTGCTCTTAAATACTTCATGCATGTGATGTCATAAGTTTGAAATTTGCGTTTTTCCGTGAACAGTTGCCTAAAAATCACAAAAGTGTCTAAACTTTTGCAATATGCAAATTTTACTTTTATCAGTTAAATTAAGTAGTATCCTATATTAAAACTCTTATTTTTGTCCTAAAACGTTTAAAATATATTAAAAAATAAGTACAGCCATTTGTATAACCCAAGTGCTCGTATTTTTTATTTAAAGGTTAAAAATCACCAGTGTCTAAACTTTTGCTGAGGACTGTATATGGATTAACTTCTATAGATTTCAGTTATATCAATTACTGAATAAATACTAATAACAGATTTTTAGTAAGTTAGGCAAATATATTGTGCATTTTTTTATTTTAATAATTAAAGTGAACTCTAAATAATGTAGTAATATAATAAATGTAAATATATAATAAATAATGTAGTAAATAATATTTTAGTTTCGGATTGTAAAAAATTGTCTATAGAATTAATAGCAATAACCATAGCAATATTACTATATCTAAAATTATATTTAGATATTTTAAGATAATTTATGTTCAACATTATCAGAAGCAAGTAAAAATATTTGTAGAAAGTGATTGAATAAATACACAAAAAAATTTAAGAATTATCAAAATAAAAGACTAATCTTATAATAATAAATATCCTCCTACTTAATGGGAACAACACTTTGTTAGTTTTATAAATTATATTTAGATATTTTAAGATAATTTATGTTCAACATTATCAAAAGAAATAAATGAAGGGAAAAAAAAGAGATTTTCAATAAAAGATTTAAATATTACTTTTCAGAAATAAATAAAATTATATTTAAAAATAAACAATCTTAGAGTATTGAATAAATTGAAATTCTAATAATTTTACAAGAGAAGAAAAAATGCTGTTGAAAATACAAATTATTTTTTTAAAAAAATGAAACATTTTTTTGTCTTTTGATGTAAAATTATTTTCAATAAATTTACAAATTGGCTTAATTATTTAATTAAAGAATATATTATTATTATTAATTAAAGAACAACATTTCTTCAAAGGTTTTGCTTCCTTTTCAACAAAAAAAAAAAAAAGAAAGAAAGAAAAAAGAATCCTATTTTTCCCTGAAAAATCAATTTTAAAATGAACAATATAGTTCTTTCTTTTCTTTTCTGATGCATTATTTATATTATTAAAGAATGTTTTACTCTATGCAAAATAAAAGTAATTTTATTTGAAAGGGTATTATTTATCAGAATTTCAGTAAAGCATAGCAAGCTTTAAAAAAATGATAAATATTTCTGTTAAAACTATTCAGTAATGAAGTTTAAGTTATCACCACAATATACTTAATATATGTACATAATAATAGAAATAGTACACCAAATCAATATCATATTTTATAATTAGATAATATTTAAACATTTCTTCAAAAATTAAACTGAATCTTCAAGGAAAAAAATCAAGAGGCAGAAAAGAAAAAAAAATCTGTTTTTCAGAGTATTGAAAAATTGATTTTAAAATGAACAAGCTGGGTTTTTTTTCACATGCCTTATTTATAATTAAAGAATAGCATTTCTTCAAAGATTTTGCTTCCTTTTCAACAAAAAAGGGGGAAAAAAAGAAAAAGAAAAAAATCCTATTTCCTCCCCCCCCCCCCCCCCCAAAAAAAAAAAAAAAAATCTATTTTAAAATGAGCGATCTAGTTCTTTCTTTTCTTTTATGATGCTTCATCTATAATAATTAAAGATTATTTAAACTTTTTTCATAATATTTACACATTTCTTCAAAAATTTTACTGCATTTTCAATCGAAAAAATTCAAGTGCGAGAAAGAAGGAAAGAAAAAAAAAAATCCTGTTTTTTGGATTACCGAATTTTTTATTCTACAATGAACAATCTAGTTTAAAATATTTTTATTTAAAAGATGTTTTTGAAATTAGTAGTATTTATCGTGATATCAAGAAAATTCAGCAAACATAAAAGTGATGATAAATGTGTTTCATGTTAAAAATTTTTGTTATAAAGTTTAATTCATATGTCAGTCATTTTAACACTTACTGGTTTATATAGAAAACATAGCAATATTAAACTTTACTTTATCAATGTGATATACAGGTTGTTTGCCTCTTGCTGTTGATATCACCAGTTAGCCAGAAGGCTTTGTACTAGATGGCAATACAACAGGTCGACTTCGAACCTGCATTATAACTTTAAATGTACTATATTGTATATTTGCATGAATGCTTATTTAAAAAAATAAACAAATGAATCAAGTGACTTGAAATTTTTTTGGTTTGATTCATTTCTAACTATTAATTGTCCCATTTACTGCAGTTTAATAAAATAATTATTCAAAGGCCGAATCATATTGTCTCTACGGTCTATGCTGCAGGCATTTTAATATGATTAATTTGTATACATAGTTTTAGTTACTAGATAAACATACCTGTTCAGCCCATATACCGGGTCAGTCTAAAACGAATTAAATTGTAGCAGAGATATGGAAGCTTAAGTAAGTCAGTCAAGAATGTGACAAAAGTGTTTAATGTAGACCACCAAATTAAAAAGGCATATTTATGTTTTGTATGAAACTAACATTTAAAACGAAATAACGTATTACTTAAAGTAAACAAACATAATTATAAATGTAAAGACAACTTATAATAAAAGAAATGAAACATAATTATAATTAATAAACAACGGCATCAAGTGGCAGTAATATAAAAACAAGTCATCTTATAAAAAATACATTTCAATTCATCTTTCAATTGTAAAAAAATAATACACTTGCATATTTCTAAAACTTGGAGCTGATAGACACATTTCAAAATGAAGATTCGTAGAAGACTTTTACTGGAATGAGCGATACTTGAAGTTTTAAAAACGACAGAAAATTATGACAGCAACAAAACCAAAAAAAAAAGGCAATCTCCACCTATTATTTAACTACACCTTCATATTTGAATAAAACTGGCAAACTACTAATACAAAATAAAACCACCAAGACTGCCCCAAATAGCAAGCAACCACTCTTTAAATAGCATGCAACTCGGGAGAAATGCCTCCCCACATGTAAATAAGATCATGTTGCAGTGCCCAAAGTTGAGTAAAAGTGTTGCTGCCTTATGTCAGAATTAAATTACGATGCGAAAGCAATTGATGTTTTAGCATATCTAAACGATTGTATAGACCGGAAATTGAAACTGGAAATGAAAGTGCCGATAATATTAATCAATCCAGAATCTAATGGGAAGCAAAAAGTCGGAATATGTATGTGGCGATTTTGAAAACAAAATGAAATACGAAGTGCTGAAATTATAATTGAATAAGCGAAAACTGATAATCAAAAGGAAAGAAAAGATTAACCATTGAAAGAAACTGCTGCTAAAAATAGTGTTAAGGAACAAAGGAAATAAAAGTAAGTACCATATGTATAAGTGTTCAAGGACTAATTAGGACTAACAATACCTTTTCTTGTTTTTCATTTTCGGCAATGTTTATGATACTAATACTATTGATTATTAGCAGAAGAAAGTGAGTTCATATCCAGAAGACTTTGCTAGAAAAAATAAATTTCTAAGTCTACTTTTCATTTTTTTTTTCTTGCGCCTTCCAGTTCCTAATGGATTCTCTTTTCTGATTCTTTCTGTTAATGAGAGGATCCTCTGGGGGTCCAATCTCAGATTTCCTGGGGTGGGATGCGCTTGAATAGTTAGAAGTAGTAGAATTCACTAGAAAATACAAAAAAAAAAAAAAAAACAAAGAATCTAAAATCATCTTTATCGGCGGTCTTGTGGGTGCCCTTTCTGCCATTTGGCGTCCTTTCAACTAGGCACCCCGTGCAGTGGCACACTTTGTATACCCCTTGAACTGGCCCTTATCTTAATATCAAAGTAGCTTTGTAGCTGTCATCTGCGCAAGTTTGAAAATAAGTTTTAATTATTTAAAGTTTTAACTTCTTATTTTAAAACTGTAAAGTAGTGAAGCAAGTAAAACAGTAAAAAAAAATTTCTTCTATGACCAGAACTTAAAACTTGGAGTTTAAATTTTATGAAATTTAAGAGTTTTCTAGCACTAAAAACAGACTATTTTTTAATGCCAAAAAGCTCGAAAATTTCATAAACTTTAAAGTATTATAGCTCTGAGTTTTGGTCATTGAAGAACAGAATTTTTACCATTTTTACTTACTTTATTTCACAGAGGAAGTTTTTTTAAGCATAATTTGTAGAACCCAGGGTTCGTAAATATTGTGATATTTTTGAAAATATCAAAAATATCTGATATTTTGATATATATCCGATATTTTTGATATATATCCGATATTTTCGAAATTGTCAGCTTACTGCTGTTTATAAAGATTTTTAGACTTAACATAAATTAGAATCTAAAACATATTACATTTAGCATGAAAAAATAATAAAACAATACTCTAAATGTCTTTTTTTATTTTTTTTTTCTTACAAAATTTATGATCAAATAATTGAAAAAAAAAATCTTCTGTAAAAGTTGCTTTTTCACTCATCAAAACACAGCATGCAGGATTCAGTTTAAAAAATAAAAATACACAATAAATTTTGAAATACAAAATAAAGTTTATTTTTTCTATTGAAGAATTTGAACATGAATGCAATTTTGTCTGCTTTTTCATTCCCTAACCTACTACACAATTTAGACTGAAGTAAATCAAAACTAGAAAAGATTCTGCATCTATTGAAGGATAAGTTGTAAACAACTGATAAGTTAAATTATCTTTCATGGGCTGTTCTAATTTAATATTATCCCACCAAATTTTTGGTTCAACATTTAAATATTCAGTTTCAAACATAAAGCTTATAAAATTGAGATTTTTTTGCTAAAATCCAATCACCAATTAACCCCTTTATCCCATTCTACAGGTGCAGTCTACAAAAATAATTCAGACAGGGTAGGGAGGTATTGTTCAAAGACAGATTTCTTATAATGGTAATGGGTGTTACGGCGTAAATGCCCTCAAATTTATTTGTTTATAATTTAACTCTGTTTATCTTTCATATTGCGAAATATAATTATAAAACTGATTTCTTTTGACAGAAAAAATCTAATCTGTTTATCTAAATTGTTTATAATCCTGAATCAATATTTATGAGTAACATTATGATTTCAAGGTCATGTAATATAGATTTATTTACTTTATAATAATTTTGAATTGATGGTGATTTATTAGTTTTATAATTACTTGGATGTCATTTAAATGAATATTATAGCTATTTAGAAGATTTATAACTGCATATTGTAATTTTTATTTTGATGTTTATTTTATATAATATGTATCATTTTTAAAATGGTCAGTCTTGACTCTGTAACCAAGCAGAGAACATGTAACATGTCCTGACTCTGTAATCAGAGATGCCAATTGTTAAATCATGGCTCTGTTTAATACAGAGTGTATAGTGGAAGTCCTGACTCTGCAACCAAGCAGAGAACACATTTTTTTTTGTATTGGCTCTGTTAAATACGGAGAATTACTATTATGGAACAATTATTAACTTCTAATGATGAATAGAATTTACATACTATTTCAGTTTTATTTAATAAACTATTTAACCTAATTGCTCTCCCATCTCACTTGGATTTTGAAAATTTATTTGTCAGATAAATTTCGGCGCCAATATTTATTTTTGGTGCCGAGTAACCCGCGAAACATTTTTTGGAAATAATAGTGAGCTATTGTGAAAGAGATTTGTGATTAACAACTGTGATTTATTTTTCAACATGTGATTAGTGTGTGATTTATCTTTCAACCTGCGATTAGTGTGGAATTATTATTGTGCCATTTGGATTACGACATGCCATCTACATTACCTGGAATTAACAGGTAAGAAAATATTTTTTTCATTTTCTATGAATGGTTAATGTTTTAAAATAAGAATTATTCTTTATTTAAAATGGAAAATCTTGAAAAGCTGAAAGCAAAACGTTCTGTTGAACGAACGAGTTTCACGAAATTAATTACAAAATTAGAAACATTATTAAATGATGACATTGATAATACGAAAACCGATGAATTATTAGAGCTTCAAGAAATATTTCTCTTAAAAGAAACGGCTTTCCAAAGTTTGAATCGTGATATTGAAGCTCAAATATCCGACTTAAAAGAATATGAAAAGGACATTGCTAATAGTGAAAAGTACACTGACCAATTGATCAGTGCTAAATTTAAAATTAAAAATAGATTAAGAAAATGTAAAAAGGATAATGTTTCTATGATAGCAACTAGTCGTGTAAATTCATTGAATGGTTCTGCTAGTGGAACAGAAACGAGTTCTGCCATGAAATTGCCTAAATTAAATGTTCCAAAATTTTCTGGTGAAATCGAAGAATGGGTCGAATTTTTTAACTGTTTTGAAACATCGATACACCAGAATAAATCACTATCTAAGATAGAAAAATTCGCTTATCTAAAATCCTTGTTATGTAATCGGGCCTATAATGTGGTAGAAGGGTTTCCTTTGACAGAACAAAATTATGATACTTGTATTGATTTATTAAAGGACCGTTTTGGTAAGGTTGATGTTATTATTAATAAACACATGACTAATTTATTAAATATGGAACCAGTTAAAAATTGTTCAAATTTAAATGCATTAAGAAGATTGCATGACATGTGCGAAGTTAATATTAGAAGTTTAAGAAATTTGGGGGTAACATCCAGTTCTTATGGACAATTGCTAAATCCTATTTTGCTAAAGCTATTGCCCCATGAATTAGTGATTGAATATCATAGAAAACGTGATACTAGCAAAGAGTCAGATGTAACCGATCTAATTGCCTTTCTGAAATGTGAAATAGAATGTAGAGAAAAGGCTTTGTCAATGACAAGTTCTAAAAATGATGCATCCTCTTCTTTTGTACATAAAAATAAAACTGAATTTCGTGAAAAGAAAACATCAAATAAATATCAACATGCTAATACCTTAAATGCCACTATTAAAGTTTTTTGTGTATTTTGCAAAGGTAATGATCATTTATCTTCCGAGTGTAAAAATTTAGCTGATGATAAGAAAAGATTAATGTTACGTAAGGAGGGTAGATGTTACAAATGCTTTTTGAAATCGCATTTATCTTCGCAATGCCGCATAAAATTTAAGCCATGTCTAAATTGTAAAAGCACTGAACATAACAAATTATTTTGCTTTAAGAAAAGTTTGAAACCGGAAATTAATGAAAATCAAAATCAAACAGTTGTATCTAATTCTCATTGTAATTTTAGAAATTCTAAGCATGCTGTTTTATTGCAAACATGTTGTGTAACTGCTCAAGGTAATTCTAAATCAAAGGTAGTTCGATTATTACTTGATTCTGCAAGCGAAAAAAGCTTCATAACAAAAGCATTAGCTCGTGAATTAAATTTGCCTGTTTTAAGAAAAGAACATTTAACTGTATTCGCTTTTGGCATGGATCAAGGTCGCGAAGAAGAATATGATGTTTTTAAAATTAAATTGCGAAGTAAAATGAATTATCATCGTTTTATAGATGTTGAGGTGCTAGCTACCGATTTGATAAGTGCAACAACATTGAAGGTTCCCAATTCTGACCCTCTAGTTATAAAATACATTGAAAGTAAAAGATGGAGGTTAGCCGACCCTACGCCCGAGGAATCCGAAGTACAAATTTTACTTGGAGCTGATTATTTCTGGAATGTTCAGAGAGGTGTCGTTGAAGAAATTAATGACCATTTATATGTAGCTAATACACTTTTTGGGTACACAATAGTGGGAAAAATAAACTCTAAAGGTAACGAAACAGTTAATGCTCATCTTGTATCTGTTAATGAAATAGAAAATTTTGATTTGCAAAAGTTTTGGAAACTAGAGTCTTTGGGTATTTGTGATAGTAAAAATGAATTATTTTCACAAAAGGATTTAGATGCTCTTGATTTATTTAATGATAATTTAAATTTTGTAAATGGAAGATATGAAACTAAACTTTTGTGGAAAGTAAATAAAAATGAATTGGAATCCAATTTTGATGTAGCTAAACATAGACTTTGGGGATTAAAATCAAAATTGTGCAAAAATGAATGGTTACTTAAGGAATATGAGAAAATATTAAATGAACAATGTGGTTTGGGTATAATTGAAGAATGTGAGTTTAATAAAGATGAAATAAACACGTATTACATGCCTCACAGACCAGTAATAAGGGAAGATAAATCGACAACTAAAGTAAGAATTGTTTTTGATGCGTCATCCAAAGATAAGGGGGCAAAATCGTTAAACGAGTGCTTATTTCCTGGGCCCAATCTAAATCCTAACATATTGGACATTATTTTAAAATTCCGTCTCCACAAAATTGCTTTCTTGGCCGATATAGAAAAGGCATTCTTGCAAATCCAGATACAACAAGAAGATAGAAATTTTTTGAGGTTCCTGTGGTTTGACAATATCACTAGTAACAATCCCATTTTGAAGGTTTTTCGCATGACCCGTGTAACTTTTGGTGTAACAACTTCACCCTTTTTCCTTTCTGCAACCATCAAACATCACATTGAGGGGTATAAAGATTTGTTTGGAAAAATAGTTAATATGCTGGATACTTCCTTATACGTTGATGACCTGTTTCATGGAGCTGATTCAGTAAATGAAGCTTTTGTTTTATCAAACGGTGCAGAGAAGATATTGAGTGAGGCCAATATGAAACTCAGAAAATTTAAAACCAATTCTTCCGATTTAAAATTTTTATGGAAGGAACATGGAATAAACTTTGAGGAAGACACTCTTGAACAAAATCTTTCAAAGGTATTGGGAATTATATGGATAACAGAAAGTGACACCTTGAAAATAGACATACAACCACTTTTAGTAGAATTTGACCATAAAATTATTACCAAACGTATTGTTTTACAAACTGTGGCAAAAATTTATGATCCTATTGGACTCATTTCCCCTTTCGTGATAAGAATTAAATTTTTAATGCAAGAACTCTGGGAACATGGAATTGACTGGGATTCTACATTACCAGATTCTTTAAGTGGAAAATTCAGAAAATGCCATAATGAAATAAAAGACTTGGTAAATTTTGAAATTCTTAGAAAATATTTTGTAACTATCCCAAAATTAAATCCTGAAACCGCTCAACTTTTCATATTTTCTGATGCTAGTTTAAAGGGGTATGGGTCAGTGGCTTATTTACGTGATTCTTCTTCTTGTGAAACTTCATTTGTAATAGCAAAGTCGAGAGTAGCGCCTCTCAAGAAAATTACATTGCCGCGCATCGAACTTCTTGGAGCACTTACGGCTGCAAGATTAGCGAATTATTTAAAGGAAATATTTAAAATTGTGAATGAAAATATATTTTGTCTAAGTGACTCCCAAATTACCTTGCACTGGATTAAAGGAAGTGCTAACAACTGGAAGCCCTTTGTGGCAAACCGCGTACGCGAAATTCAGGAACTTGTTGCTCCTGTACAATGGAAATTTTGTAAAGGAAAGGAAAATCCTGCAGATGTTCTCTCTCGTGGTTGCTCTGCATCTGAATTGATTAATAACGAGGTATGGTTACATGGTCCTAGCTGGCTGAAGGAAGAATCGTTACCAGTATTTCCCCCTGAAACTCAACCTAATCTACCTGATGAAGAGGTCTTGCAAGAACAACGTAAAACGCTTGTTTGCTCCATATCCCAAAATATTCCAGAATTTGAGCTTTTATTTAAATTTTCATCCTGGTCTAAATTAAAACGAATTACGGCTTGGTGCCTCAGATTCATCAAAAATAGTACATGCCCATCTGAACGAGTCTATGGTTTTTTGACTGTTCCAGAACTTGAAAGGGCAACAAATGCTATTGTGAAATTAATTCAAAACCATGAATTCGGAGACGAACTGAAAATTCTAAAATCCAGAAAGATCCTAAATTCTAAAAGCAAACTCCTTCCTTTACATCCATTTCTTGACGAAAATGATATTCTTCGTGTTGGAGGTAGGCTAAAAAATGCAAACTTGTCTGAATATCAAAAACATCAAATCATTCTCCCTAAAAGGCATCATGTTACAGACTTGATAATAAAGTATTTCCATGAGAAACATCTTCATAGCGGGACTCAATTGACAATTTCAGCAATTCGACAAAAATTTTGGATAATTAATGCTAAAGAAGCTGTGAAAAGAGAAATAAGGAAATGTATGAAATGTTTCCGAAATTCATCACACCTTTCATCTCAGTTGATGGGAAATCTGCCATCAGCACGCGTGACACAAGCTCGAGTATTTTCAAGAGTAGGAGTCGACTTAGCCGGCCCCTTTTTGATCAAACCTCGTAAGGGACGTGGTGTGAAACCCTTTAAACATTATGTTTGTCTGTATGTTTGTTTCGTAACAAAAGCTATCCATCTTGAGTTAGTCACTGATCTTACAACTGAAACCTTTCTAGCCTCATTGAAAAGATTCGTGGCTCGACGTGGAAAACCTCTAGAAATATTTTCCGACAGAGGTACAAATTTTGTAGGGGCAGACCGCGAAATAAAGAGAATGATGTCTCTAATTGCTTCTGATGAAAAATTGCACAAGTATCTTACTGACGAAATGATAGTATGGAAATTCAACCCACCTTCCGCCCCTCACTTTGGAGGCCTTTGGGAAGCGGGAATAAAACAAATGAAAAATCATTTGAAGAGAACAATTGGTGATCAGATTTTAACTTATGAAGAATTTTTGACCTTAATTGCACAAATTGAGTCATGCTTAAATTCAAGACCGCTTGTCGCTGAGTCTTCTGATCCAAATGACTTTACGGCTCTGACGCCAGGACATTTTATTATAGGAGCACCCTTGACCTCCTTACCTGAGCCTGATATCTCCTCTACCTATGTAACTCCTTTGGAACGTTGGAAATTGCTACAAAAGATTTTCCAAAGTTTTTGGAAAAGGTGGTCGTCAGACTATCTCTCACAATTGCAGCAACGTACAAAGTGGTTTAGAAGCAACCCGAACTTAAAAATCAATGACTTGGTGTTGATAAAGGAAGAAAACCAGCCCCCATTAAGGTGGAAATTGGGCAGAATAATTGAACTATTTCCTGGGGATGATAATATTGTTCGTGTTGTCAAATTAAAGACTTCTACTGGTGAACTGAAACGCCCTATCACAAAATTGTCTCCTCTACCGATGGACATTTAATATAATAGAATTTTACTTTATTTTAACTAACTTTATTATTATTATTTTTTTCTATGTCTAATTTTTGTAACTTTCTGAACTATTTTGTATATTAATGTCTTTTTCTATTTTTAGTTGTTCCAGAAACTGTTTTTTATAGAAGTAGTAGGATTTAATTGCATTTCATTTTAGTTATACTTAACATTTAAGGTAATATTTTAAATTTGTATTTAATATTTGATTATTTAGTATGTGATAGTGGAAATTTGGTAAGTTATAATTGTTCGATGAACTCCGTTCATGGAGGCGGAGGATGTTACGGCGTAAATGCCCTCAAATTTATTTGTTTATAATTTAACTCTGTTTATCTTTCATATTGCGAAATATAATTATAAAACTGATTTCTTTTGACAGAAAAAATCTAATCTGTTTATCTAAATTGTTTATAATCCTGAATCAATATTTATGAGTAACATTATGATTTCAAGGTCATGTAATATAGATTTATTTACTTTATAATAATTTTGAATTGATGGTGATTTATTAGTTTTATAATTACTTGGATGTCATTTAAATGAATATTATAGCTATTTAGAAGATTTATAACTGCATATTGTAATTTTTATTTTGATGTTTATTTTATATAATATGTATCATTTTTAAAATGGTCAGTCTTGACTCTGTAACCAAGCAGAGAACATGTAACATGTCCTGACTCTGTAATCAGAGATGCCAATTGTTAAATCATGGCTCTGTTTAATACAGAGTGTATAGTGGAAGTCCTGACTCTGCAACCAAGCAGAGAACACATTTTTTTTGTATTGGCTCTGTTAAATACGGAGAATTACTATTATGGAACAATTATTAACTTCTAATGATGAATAGAATTTACATACTATTTCAGTTTTATTTAATAAACTATTTAACCTAATTGCTCTCCCATCTCACTTGGATTTTGAAAATTTATTTGTCAGATAAATTTCGGCGCCAATAATGGGAAAGCTGCAGGTATAGTCCAAAACCAGTTTTTAGAGTGTAGGAAAATATTTTGTGAGCTATTCTTTTTAGTTATTTATTTACAGGTGGGCTAATTTTTAATAACAGTTGAAGAATTCATTTGCACTTCTTTTGACTGAAAATATTTAGAAAATAAATATAAGATATATGAAAATATCAAGAATTGCGACATTTAAAAAATAACTATCAAATGTATGAAAATATCAAAAACCTTGATATTTTGAAAATAAATATTGGATATATATCCATTGATATATATCAATGAACCCTGATAGAACCTATAACCCTTTTTGTGGGTATGTGTTAAAAAACTATCTACAAACTGTTGAAACTCTTAGAAATTTTCTTTAATCTTTATTATTCATTCAATTAAACATTATAATCATCTTAGTCATTTGCATTTCTTTTCTTACTGCAAGTTTTACTCCAAGAAAAACTAGCTGGATGTGGCGATCCCAAAACTTTCTTCTATCTCATACATGTTAATACTTCCTGAAAAATGCAGCATAGTAGCACCACCTGTTAGGTGATTTACACCAAAATTTAATCAGCAACAACTAATGTCAATTTCTAACTGAACCTGAAGTTTGATGAAAATCCGTGCATTAGTTTCTGAGATAGAGCTATTGCAGAAATCGTAAATTATTCTGCATAGAAGCGCCACCTGTTGCATGATTTACTCCAAAAACTAATCAGGACCAATTTATATCAGGGACTAACTGAATCTAAAGTTTGATGAAAATTCATGCATTAGTCCTTGGGATACAGCTATTGCAAAAATTGTGATAAATGCTGCCTAGTAGCACCACCTGTTGGGCAATTTACACTAAAAACTAAACAGAACTAATTTATATCAGGGACTAACTGAATCTGAAGTTTGGTGAAAATTCGTGCATTAGTTCTTGAGATAGAGCTATTGCAATAATCATGAATAATGCCACATAACAGCACCACCTGTTGGGCGATTTACACTAAAAAGTAATCAGCACCAAACTATATCAAGGACTAACGGAATCTTAAGTTTTATAAAAATCTGTGCATTATTTCTTGAGATATAACTATCATGGAAATCGTGAAAAATGCACCATAGCAGCGCCACCTATTGAGGGATTTTCACCAAAAACTAATCAGCACCAGTTTAGATTCAGTTAGTTCCTGATATAAAGTTTTATTAAATTCCATGCATTAGTTCTTGAGATAGAACACCCACAAAATTTGTGTTGCACACACACAGACATTTTATAAAAACATGTTTTTGGGGGTTCTCCGACCTCTAAAACGTGTAAATCCATCGAAAACTGGAATTCGAAAATTTTCATGAATCCAATACTTTCTTCTTGTAAAGATAGAAGAAAGTAATAAATATTATAAAAGAAACTCTTGTATCTTCATATTCTATATACAGTCGAACCCCGATTTAACGAATTTCTCGATTTAGTGAATTTTTTTATGGTCCCGACGAAAATGGAACAAAAATATTTCGATTTAACGGATTTATAATCCCGATTTAATGAATAATTTTTTATGTAAAAAAAATGAAGAATTGAAGACATTTTCTAATATTTATTATAAATTTTCAATGTCCCTAGTTCTTAATTTTCTGAATATGTATCTTGTGATGCAGAAATATCTACATGCGAAAATGTATGTTACACCAATGTTATTATTAGCAGTAGTAATGGATCAGATGAAGAAGATGAAATAGAGATCAAGCATGTAACATTCAAAAAAGCAGTTAGCAGTTTGGATACTTTGAAATGGTAGTTGATGGCTCTTGATGTTGGTGACACTGTTTTCACAGCTTCAGAAAAAAATCGATAAAGAAGTTTGGAATACAAAATCGAAACAAAGCAAAGAAACATCTATAAATGTCTTATTATTTACCAATAAAATTTGAATAAATGAGATTTTTTCTTAATTACACTACTTTTGATTTACAGTAGTGCATAAAAAAAAGAATCCATTTTTATGCAGAGTATTTACTTAAAGCAACAAATGTTTAACATTATTATTAGGATAAGTGAGCACTGTTGTTCTTATTTATTGCCATTTTTTAACTTGTTCTGTTGTATAAAAATATTCCTTTGATTATCCCGATTTAACGAATAATCTCGATTTAATGAACAGAGTTGCTAGTCCCGAACGATTCGTTAAATTGAGGTTTGATTTTTTAAAACATAGCTGAAAAGTGTTTATGAATTCAGTTTATCTGTCTGCTGCCTGTTGGTATTCTAACTCTTGTAAATATACTCAGATTGCCATTCTATTGATATATGTTAATGATGCTTACTATGGTACATTTGCTATTGAAAATGAAGAGTCTAGCTAGCCATTATTGTTTGTATACAGGGACACTCAAAAGAATTGTTACACTACAGTCTATTGGAAAAAATTGCTTCTGGTGTATTTTAATGACTCTACTACAAATATAATAAAAAAAGATATGAATTTTTGAGGTGTACTAAAACATGCTTTCAATAGAAGGTGGAGTCTGGAGTATTATAGTTTGTTTACAGAGGAGCACTCAGAAGGGTCCAGTTACATTATGATATATAGGAAAAAGCATTTGCAGTGTATTTTAATGATGTTACTCTATTACAAGCATAAAGAAATTGATATGAATTTCTGAGAGGCTCTTAAATATGCTTTCTGTAAAACATGGAGTGTAAATATCATTCATTTACAGGATGATGCGAAAGAATCTAGTTACATAATGGTTTATGGGGGATTTCAAACACAATTAAATTGATATACTTTACTGAGGTTCAGTATAAAATGCTTGCTGTAGAAAGTTGTGTGTTTTATCGTTTATTTACAGGGATACAGAAAAGATACTGAATATAGTACTTTTTATTAGTGATAATTGCTGTAAGTGCTGTTTCTGGTATAGTATGCAATCTGAAGCTCAACTAAATTTTTACATACTATATGGTATAAATTCAGTATCATATCAAAATAAATCAGTCATATACAAGGCTACACATAAAATTAGTCGGATGTGACAATCTTAAAACTTTCTTCTATCTCATACATGTTAATACTTCCTGATAAATCCACCACAGCAGCGCCACCAGTTGCGTGATTTACACCAAAATATAATCAGCAAGAACTTACGTGAACGTCTAATTGAATTTGAAGTTTGATGAAAATCTGTGCATTAGTTTCTGAGAGAGAGCTATTGCGAAAATCATGAAAAGTTCTGCATAGCAGTGGTACCTGTTGGACAATTTACGCCAGAAACTTATCAGGATTGATTTATATTGGGGACTAACTGAATCTAAAGTTTGATGAAAATTCATGCATTAGTTCTTGAGATGCAGCTATTGTGGAAATCGTAAAAAAATGTAGCATAGTAGCGTCACCTGAAGGACGATTTACACGAAAAACTAAACAGCACTATTTTATATCAGAAGCTAACTTAATCTGAAGTTTGATGAAAATTCGTGCATTAGTTCCTGAGATATAGCTATTGTGGTGATCATGAATAATGCAGCATAGCAGCGTCACCTGCTCTGCGATTTACACCAAAAAGTAATCGGCACTAATTTATATCAGGGACTAACTGAATCTGAAGTATCTGAAAATCCGTGCTTTAGTTCTTGAGATATAGCTATTGTGGAAATCAGGAATAATGCAGCATAGTAGCGTCATCTGCTCTGCGATTTACACCAAAAAGTAATCAGCACCAATTTATATCAGGGACTAACTGAATCTAAAGTTTTATTAAATTCTGTTCATTAGTTCTTGAGATAGAGCACCCACAAAAATTGTATTAAATTCTGTTCATTAGTTCTTGAGATAGAGCACCCACAAAAATTGTGTCACACACAGACATTTTGTAAAAACATTTTTTTTTTTGTGATTTTTGACCCCTGAAGCATATAAATCCGTTGAAAACTGGAATTCGAAGATTTTCACAAATCCAATGCTTTCTTCTTGTAAAGATAGAAGAAAGTAAAAAAGCATAAGCATTATTGAGTGTAGGTGTGAATTGCTTAAATCAGTTTTTTAATTGTGTTAAATGAGGCTCTCACAACCATAGTAGACCAAGTCCATTTTGAAAAAAAAAAAATGAGATAGTCCATTTAGAAAGTGCATAAAATCTGTTTTATCCACTCCCACTGAGAACCAAGTCTGTTTTCACATACTTTATCATATATATCATCTGTTTACAGATTTGGTTTACTGCGGGAGTAGATAAAACATATTTTATGCACCTTCTAAATTGACTATCTCATTTTTTTTTTCAAAATGGACTTGGTCTACTATGGTTCTGAGCTCCTCACATGTATTTTCAAGCTGAACTATATTTAGTATACATAACAGGCATTAGTATTGTTTGTAGAATTTAAATAAATTCATATACATGGCTACACAAATACTGTATAATTTGCTGCTTGTAGGTGGTAATTTCTGGAAGCGTAATTTTAGGCATTTTTTTGCCTGTATTATATGGTAGCTGAATATGTGGCATGTATTAAAATCTGTAGATAGTCTGTACAAAAAATTCGGCTAACTTCTATCTATTGGAAAATTGCTGAAGGTAAAATAACTGTTTTATGTATTTTTTAACTAAATTTTAGCAGATTATGTAGAATATATACAAATCCTATCATATACAGGGCTGTACCAAATAATTAGTGTCTTTCCAGCTTTGGGCAATAAATGCTGAAATCTAGTTTTCAAACGTATTATGGTTTTTGTTCTAAATTGTTTACTTAGGCATCTTTTTTACTTCATTAAACGATGAAGTTTTGTAAAGTATTGCGGCAATATTGGAAAGTGTTTCATAATCTATGCCTGATGCATGATTTTTTATTGTTATTTTTAAATGCATTCAGACTCGTGAGACATCTGGTATTTTATTGATTTACTTTGTGATATTATATTTAATAATTTTTTTTTATATTTATCTGCTGAGTTATTGATGTTTATATATTCTGTTAAATTGTTTTTTAGCCCTGAATGAAAGAAAAGCTGAAGTACGTATTCAATTTAAAGATGTGCCTGGTGATATATTTTATCAACAATGTAAACGAAATGAATTAGTTCTTAGAGTGCAACCAGGAGAAGCAGTATATGTGAAGTTAATGAACAAAAAGCCTGGCATGTCCTTTGACCTGGAAGAAACAGAATTAGATCTGACATATAACAGTAGATACAAGGTAAGAATGAGTCATATCAAATTCTCTCTTTAGCTATTTGTACTTTATGTAAACATAATATTAATAATGTGCAAGTTTTTAGCTCAGAGATTATATAATCTATACGGAAATTGAATTATAGATACAGATTAACATTGTATTTTAATATTATTTAAATATCTAGATTAAAAAAATGTTTACTTTTTCTTTTTTCGTATTTTTTTGTGTACTGTGATTTTAGTTGTTGTTTGCCTTTTTAGACATGCACAGGGTAACCTGATTAAATAAAGTAATAAAACTTAATAAAAAATTAATTGAATGATTTAAATATTTTTCTACAATATATGCAACTAGCACCCATTATATAAATATTGTGAATTTTGTTAAGACATCATATAAAAAAATAAACTAAATCAACCTCCCTCCCCTCCCTCAAAAAAAAAAGTCCTCATCAAATTTACAAAAAGCACATTACAGTAGTTAACACAACAAACAATAAGAAAACTAAATTTTGCAAAGCGAAGAAGGTGATGCTTCAGTAACAAAAGAAACACAAGTCATAAGGAAATTATTACAATTATATGAAAGGCAGAAAGTAATCAATAGTTTAATAAATAAAAATACACAATAAATGTTAAAAACTAATGGAATAAAATTATGTAAGAACTATTTATTTTTTATTTAATTTTAACTGGAAACTATTGACTATAGTTTAAACTGTTATTTTGAAATCCTAGAAGCAGAAAATTTTATGCCAGTCTGTAATTGCCATGGGCACATTTAAAATGATCTCCAACCCTACTAGGTACGGCATGGAAAGTTGGATAAATGCTATATAGAAAGAATTGCTTATAAAATTACCCCATTAATCAAACCACATCATTTCATTAAATAATTTAGCTGCTAATAATCTACAAGCTAACAAGGCCTGTGACATATTTCCTGTCATTCCATATTATGAAAACAACAGAAGTTAAATGAATGTCATTTACTAAAGTGTTAGAATGTTTAAAGGTCCTTCTGTATCTGTAATAACTTAGTCAATGATCCTGAAACAGTTTGTGGTGCCCCAGCAAAAAAAGTTGCTAACAAATAGAAATGGTGCAGGAAATGCATTATTTAAGGCTGTTCTAAAATTCGAACTGGCTATTTTCTGCACATTCGTGAAATGATTTTTATTCATAAGTGTATCAGATTAGCAGATGCTGTTATTCAGAAACAATGGAATAATTTTTTCGTTTTTCGATAAAGGCAGAGGATATTTCAGAAAATGACACCAAAGTTGGCATTTTGAACTAAGTTTCTGAATGTGACAACCCAATAAAGGTATTTACGAGACAATTACTTATAACTCAAGATGTAATTCATTTATCAAAAAAAAGGAAAAAACTATTAGATTTTAAATTACCTCAATAGTCATGCCTACAAATATCATACATTTGTGTTTGAAAATTAGTTTTGTAAATATGTCTGAAGTTTTGCACTGAAGATAATTTTTTGAGGACATCCTAGTCTGTTCTCAAATCCAAACTAGCAAATGTCTGACACATTTTTCAGTTCATTGTTGTTCACCAACATATCAAATTGGTAGGTGCTCTTATTAAGAAATTATGTAATCAAACCCATTTAGTAAAGGCAGAAAATTTTGCTGATAATGTTGTCAAAGTTGATGTTTTGAACTTAATTTCCAGATGTGGCAGTGCAGGAAAGAAAAAAAAAATGATGCTCTGAAACAAAAATCACTTATAACTCACGATGTAATCCATTTATCGGAAAATTAAAAAAAATAATTGATTACAAATTACTTTAATAAATCATGCCTATAAATTTTGTGCTTTTATGTTTAAAAATGTGTCTAAAAGTTTCACATTGTCCAGTGAGCAAAATTTTTTTTAGAGAACTGCCTTAAAAAAACTAGATTTTGCTAGTCACTAGTAATAATTATCAACTTAATCTATATTAATAAAACATAGTTTTTGTCTGTCTGTATTTTTTGGTGATTTTTGGGGAAATCTATTGCACATAGAGGTCTGCAAATTCGGTTCCAGATTTACGAAGACAGGTTCAAATGCATCTGAGGCTCAAATTTTGTATTTTTTATTAGATTTTTTTGTTATTTTTTTCGTGGGTGGAAAAGTTTGTTTTCACCCTAATTTTTCAAGTTCCCTGGTGATTTTGAGCCTCTCATAAAAGCATCAATTTTTTTGCCTCAAATTTTGTTCTTTTTAATAAAGTTTATTCAGAATTTGTACAGAAGTTTTTGTATTTTTTGTGACTTTTTAAAATGTGTCCCCATTTAGCCAAAAATAAAAAGTTAGTCTTTTATCAACCAATGGGTGATTCTTACGTAATGCACAAGACATTTACATGTGTTTAAACCATTAAATTTTACCAAAATTAAAGTTATTAAATAGTTTGATAATTATGCGGTATAAGCCCTTTATTTTAACTTCAGAAAGACATGCTGTTTTTTTTCCCTACATTAAAAATTGAATAAATAAGAAATTAAAATGTATGTGTGATGCACGGGACTCACAAAAAATCAAAATGCATACATCATATGATATTAACATTAATTTCTGTGATGTTTCATAGAATTATTGACTATACTCTTTTTTGTGATGAAAGAACATTTATTATATTGATTTGGTACAATACTAAGTTCATCTTAAAAATTAATAGATTATGTAGATTTTATGGGTGTGATGCATGGGACAAGTCTGACTTGTTTACATACCACCTGAGATTTATGACATTTCTCAGCATATTTAGGACGTTAAGTTATGAGAATACATGATAAAGATACTAATCATGTATTCCACTTGATGCAGATATTAATTACTTTAAATAACTGCCAGTAGATGGCACCAATGTACTCATAATTTGAAAAAAAATTTAAAGTAAACTTTCTAAATGTGTTTAAAAATGTTTTATTTTGACATGTATTGATCAATGCAAATGTATGATTTGTGAGACTTCCTTTCTAAAGTTAAGATGTTTTAAGATAATGCATAGTTCTGAAATGTTTCGGGATGAAGCATTACGTAATAATACTAAGAATTCTCACTGTTGGCAGGGTGTTTGTAGTGATTGTTCTCAAGGAGAAAAGATTCAAAATGATGAGCTAGATAAAAATAGTCATATGGACACAATGGGCAAAAGAAGGAGGAGGCAAGATGTAATATGAGAAAGATGGCAGCATTGGCAAAGTTTTATCAAGCTTAGAAGAAACCTTTTATTTAGTCACTTGCATCTTAAATATTAAACAAATTTGAAATTAAGAATTTCAGAATGATAACAGAGATCCCAAAGTAAAAGTTCTTCAGAAAGAATTTGCTATGAATTATAACTGTGAATATCAAAATGAAATTCATGGTGCTCTAGAAGAAGTGACTTTATTCACAGCAGCTATGTTCTCTCAGGAAATTTGTTCAACATTTTTAATTTGCTCAGATGCAAAAGAAAAGGGAAAAAATACAGTCAGAGCTTTTATTGAGTTATTTTACTTTGATCTGGAACCCCTTTTCAGATGAAAACAAAAATTGGAGTGATTTGGACAGACGACCCATCATCTGAATTCAATAATAAATTTATGGCTCTTTTCTCTCAAAAACTTAGCTGGAAATACTTTGCTACTTCACATGGGAAAGTGACGTAGATAGAATAGGTGGAAGAGCAAAATCCCTTTTTCATCAAAGTTATGAGCAAACAAATTTCTCAAATTGTACATTCTGCTTCTGATTTTTACAACCTTGTTAAGATTTTAATACCAACAATAAATGTTTTATTAGTTGAAGAGAGAAATATTCCACGGAATGAAATGTATGCCAAATAATGGACCATCTCTCTATTACAGTTTTGCGGATTTATGTTAAAGAACATGATGCATGATTTCTTTTTTTTTAAATTGAAACCATCATTTTTGTATTTTTTCAAACCATTTTTTTTATTATTTAGCATAAAAATATGTCAAGCTTTAAAATTTCTAAATTACTCTTTTAACAAAATTTAACATAAACGATGCACAGGACAAGGGTGTGTGATACACGGGACAAATTTAAAATGCTTATAATTTGAAAAATTATTAACATGAATTTATTTTAACAATGTACATCTTTTTCTTTTTAAAAGTATAAACTAAATCAGAAATGTTTTCCATCTAAAATAAATATTACTACTTGTAGTAAAACTTAATGCAGTTTTAATGTGATGTATGGGACATCACTTTAAGGTATCTTAAATCACAAACTACAATTTGAAAAAATTAAAATAAAAGTAATTTTTTTATTAAATTAAATAGAAATATACCTGCAGCTAATTTAACAAGCCAAAAATTGAAAAAAAGTGCAGTATATTTGTTTATAGAGATTAACGAAGTATAGGTGTGTGAATGCATGCATTGTTCACTATTGTAAACATCAATTTTGACCTTCATGAACATATAGAAACAAACCATGTAAAAATAAAAAAAATACATGAATTAAATACTTCAGACTATGTACTTTAATTAGCTATGAATAAAAATGAAAATTTTTATAGTTTAATTTTTGAGGGTATGGTTCACTTTTGGGAGAATCGCCCCAATTTCTATTGGATATCTTATTCATTCGATATTATACTTTATATTCCTGTATAAAACAGACTTTTAAGAATGGATTTTTAAGAAAATTAAAAAGTGGAAATAGTTTTTTAAAATAAAGTAAGTAAGGACTGAAAAATGAAGATGAGAGCAGGGGGGGGGGGGGGGATTCTAGCGTTTGTTTGCTAAGAAACCTCCTGTATCACCTAAATATATTGTTATGGCAGTGCAAGTGACCTTGTGGTCCAGACCTCTTTCCCTTTTTTCATTTTTCTGACATTTGGAGCTTCGAAAAACAGACTAGCATAGTGAGATAAAATTTCAGGGTGGCCTGGGAGGGATATTGCCCCCTTGTAGTGTCAAAAATTCCCCCCCCCCCCCTTCACAGAAGATATTGGATTTTGACTTTTAATGGTCTTGAAATACAATTATCCCATACTGTTCTTCCAACTCCAAGTGTTTCAGGAACCCATACAAGAGAAAAATATGTGAATTCAAGACTTATTTTAGATACATTTAAGTTTATCCTGGGCTATCCCATATTGAAGCCAGCTAGTTAATGAATAGATTTATCTAAATTTGTATTACTTTTTGGCTAAGTTATTACTGGAGAACTGTAATAAACACTGCAAGTGAAAAGGAAAGATAAAAGAAAACAGAATTTGGTATTTGAAAAATACTGAGATCATGTCTACAAGTAGGAAAAAATGAGACACTCAATAATCTATACTATTAAAATTTGTGTGCATCTATCTATATCGCTATCACCTTTGGAGTCCCCGGGAATACGGGATCTAGACTGGTATCATTCAATGCATAAAAATCATGTAGGAAGTCATTTATTTATTCACTTTTACTATTATACTTTATTATCTATTCACTTTCTATTCACATTTATCAGGAAACAGATCGTAATTAGCTGAGATATTAAATAAAAACCCTCATCGAATTACTAAACTCCAAAGTCCAGGTGATCACTTCTGCACATTTCTGAGGAATGTGTTGTTCTTAAACAGACAAAGGGATTTTTTTTTTCATTTTAAACTGCAACATCTGCTTTCCAAATTTGAAATACAAAAACAATAAAAATAAATAAATAATACACACTTGTTTGGGATACTTTCCGAGTTATAATGGTGTCTTTTGTTTTAAAAAGCCTCAACACAAGACTAGTTATGAAAGATTTTGCTTAAAAATATAAATTCATAGAAATTTGTGTTAAAAATGTAAAATCATACAATTAAATTTTTGTTTACAAAAACAAACCAAAGCATGCATAGCACAACCAGCACACGTTGTTGAAGGCAGAAGGCCCCTGACACAAGGTTTGTTTGGCAATCGTTGAAAAATATAAATTCATACAAAATCAGTTAAAGCTATAAACTCTTACAAATACGAAGTTTGTTTGCAAAAACAACTTATAGTGTGCATAGTATACCCAATGTACGCAACCAAAGACAGTGGGATTCCCAACACTGAATTCATTTGGAAAGGCTTTTGTTAGGAAATATAAAAATGTACAAATTAGTTTCATTTGCAAAAATAGACCGGAGGCATGCATAGCATGCCCAGATGTGTGCTGCTCAAGTCAGTGGGGCCCGAATCTCTAGGTTAGTTTGATTCAACGTTCATTAAAAATAAAAAAGTTGAATAAAATGAATCTATATATATTTATATAATGTTTTTATTTTTATATTAGAGGTTCATATGGTAAAGCCAACCACTGACTAAAACTTGAGTTTGCTTCAAATTTCAAAGCTGCTTGTTTTGGCAATACTACTGTGCCAAGTTTGGCATATAAAACATACCCCATGATTCTTTGTAGCAAGATTTCTAAGCGTGGATAACGTAATTTTGTTGGTATGTTCAGAGATAACTTTGACAGGATTCTAAAGTTTTTAAAACGAAGAAGAGAATAGAGAAGTAAAACATTAGAGTGGAGATAAGAATCATTTGCGATGAATAGAAAATATTGAGTTACATTTATTTTGTTAAAAATTTTGTGAATAACAGGACAAATCATGGTAAAGTTGAAACATTTTGCATAATTTAATTCAATATTTAAAGTAAGAGGATAAATACAAATGTATAAAATTTGATTAAACATAAGTGTAAAAAGCATTCATTTTTAATACTTTTCAACATACTGGAAAAGTGCGACTTCAGTTTGTTTGCCATCTGGCCATGCTTAAATGTACTTCATATACTCAGATATACATGCAATTGATATATATTACCAAGGCTTACTATAGCATGTTTGTTATTGAAAATGGAATGTGTAGCATTTGTAGTTAATTTACAAGAACACTGAAAAGAATCCAATTACATTATGGTCTATTGTAGAAAAATCATTTGTGGTATATTTTAATGATGTTGCTCTATTTCTTTTTCATAGGCTAATTCCAGTTTTTGTAGTGTAAGTCACGTAGTTGATAACTGCTATGCTTGTTGGCCACCATTATTTTCCTGAAGTTTGCTTGACCTTATTCAATTAATGAGATATCTCCGATAAAATAACTAAAATTTTTCCGTTCTAAAATACTGGTAGCCAAAAATTGTAGCATGTGACTTACACTACAAGTACTCATGGAAATAGCCCATAATGAAAGTGATATGCACTGAAACATGCTTTCTGTAGAATATGGAGTGCAAATCACTTATCATTCATTTACAGAGTCATATAAAAGAATTTTGTTTTATAATGGTCTAATGGAAAAAATTGTTTTCAGTGTATTTTAATGATATTATACTATTTCACATAAATGAAATTTATGTACATTGGGGTGCACTACAAATTCTTACTGTAGAATACAATGTGCATAACAGATATTATTCATTTACAGGAACACACAAGATTTTGGTTGCAGTACCATCCATGAATAATAAATGCTGGAAATGAGTTTCTAGTTATAGAATGGATTTTTATGTTACTAAATTTTTGCATACTACAAGGTCTTTTTAAATTCTATAGATTATTTACAAGACTGTACGGAAGAATTTTTATGTGGTGTGCATGACTTCAGACTTCTACTTCTTATTAAGTCAAATAAATATTTTTTTTGGTTTGAAACATGGCAACAATGGTTGTGTATAATTTCTATAGATTATATACAGGGCTGCACAAAACAATGCCAAAATATTTCTTAATAATGAAAAAGTTATTGGAAGTCAACTTAGACAATCGTAGACTGAAAAAATAAAGTTTAACCCTTTCCGGCATGGTGTCCTTAAAAAAGGACACCTAATTTTAACTCCAAAATTGACAAACAGCACCAAGAATATTTAACTAAAATTTTCCTATTATAATGTACATGAAAATAAGCAAGTTCGTATTTTCTAATAAATTCATTTATAAATTGCAGTGTCAGTCCATTATTTCATCAGTTTATAAACAGAATTACTCTGTGCAGGTAAGGGTTAATGTGTATATTATGGTGTCCTAACAAAGTTGTTATAACCAGTGATTCTTTATCAATCACGTAATATGTGTTTGTTATGCAAAATATGGTGCAGATATGTTTGTAATGTTAATCTATCATGCGATAACCATTTTAAATCTGTTTTCAAATCCAAATTTGCCACTTTCTGGCACATTATCAGAGTTATTTTTAAATCTATGACATTTAATATCCTTATTCAAATGCTAAGAAGTTGAATAGAATTTCTTTTTCTGTATAGACTTCCAGAAAACAGTGCTAAAAGTTGCTATTTTGAACAGATTTTCATGGCGCGATTGTCTGGAAAAATACCTCATTAGGGAATAATTGATTATAACTCAAGATGCAATACATTTATCCAAAAATAGGAAACATGATTAGATTCAAAATCATTTCAATACTCATGACTGCAAATTTCATACTAAAATGATTCTGTGAAAGTATCTGAAAATTCCATATTGTTGATCAAGGAAAAATACTTTCCTGAGAACAGCCTTAATGCAAATAATGATAAAATACATTGAGTTAAAATACGAGCCTTCATTTTAATTCTTCTGCATCTCGTATCAGATATTCCATGCATTTTTTAGCATTTAAAATCAGGGGTGATTCTGTTCTGAATTTTCCGATAGTTTAAGGCATTCGGTTTCGAAAACTTTTAAAAATTGATCATCAATCTGAAAATTTGGATGTAAATATCGCGAATTATGTCAAAGGATCACGGAAAAAACCCACAAATTTCGTCAAAGAATCGCAGGGGAAAAAACTGAAATTTTGACAAAGAGTCGCAGGAAAAAAAAACATATCTTTAAAGGATACAAAAAAACCCCCGTGAATTTCATCAAAAAATCGTCAAAAAGCTGCAAATTTTATCAGAGTTGCTGGAAAACCGCAAATTTCATCAAAGAAATGCCAAAAAACCATGAATTTCTTCAAAGGATTGCAAAAAAAAACACAAATTTTGTTGGATTTGTGAAAAAACGCAATGTTTCATCAAAGAATTGCAGAAAAAAAACACTAATTTCGTCAAAGAATCACTGAAAAAAATGTGAATTTTGTTGAAGAATTTCTTAAAAACCGCAAATTTCGTCAAACGATCGCGAAAAAACCCCGCAAATTTTGCCAAAGGATTGCAGAAAAAACACTAATTTGCATCAAAGGCGCTATGGAAAATACACATAATTTGCACTAGGATATTTCCTCTCCCTCTGCTGTAACTTTTCAGAAAATTTGCTGTGAATTTCAGAATTTTTTTTTTTACTCAGAAATTGCCCCTATTTGAAATGTGAATGTATGCACTTTAAAATCTAAAATTGTTGACAGAATTCTGTTTGTTAGTTATAATACTGCATTCATCGTCAGTCGTCACACACACACATAAACCTTTTGCAATATGTTCCATGAAGGATCAGGGACTACAGTGTCCATCCTTGTTTTCTGGACCCTGGGTTGCTAAACAGCATCTGTCCCAGTCAGATGGTCAGCCTAATGTGGGACCGTCAGTGTTTAGTTCCCAAGCAAGCTTGGTACTTATTTTATCGATCTCGAAGGGGTGAAAGGTTGAGTGAACCTTACCCAGCTGGGACCTGAACTCCAGTGCACTACATGTTAACTTGAAAGTCAAGTGATGAAAACTCTTTAAAATATATGCATAAAAAATTTAAGAAAGACTAAGAATGCTAAATATTGCATTTTCTTTTCATTAATTATTTGGCTTGTTTTTAAATGTGAAAAATGAATATATTTTCCTTTATAATTTAAGCTATTCAATAATTGTTTACTTTCCCATTGATCATTTATGGTCAATAAAATCTGTTGCAAAACAATGATTTAATGCCAATAATGTGCAAGTGTGATGTCATGTTTATTGTTGTTAATTGCAGTGCTGTATGTCATTTGCAATGTACATATTCCATTTTAATTTGTAGATAAGCCAGTTTTTTTAAAGGAGTCTATAATTTAAATGCTATTTCTGTTTTTTTTTTTCTTACATAATTTTTTTTTTACCTTTTGCTTACAAAACAGAATATGGTAAAGTATTTTTAAGATTACAGGATTCTGCCATAAAAGTACATTAATGCCCTGATATGAGACGACATCTAAAAAATGGCAATACAGTGGGAAAATTTATAACAAACTAATCTAAAGGGACATGTTCCAACAGTGAAACAGCACCAAAAACTGGCGATATGAAACAATTAAAATAATAAATCTTTGTAAAAAATCACCATGAAATAAAAACAATACATAGGATGCATTTTGAGCTAAAAATATTAACAGCTCGTCATCAGCTACAGTAAACACGTGTCCATAAGGGGACAAGGTAAAAAATGAACTGAAAGGTAGAGAGTAGCGCTTGCAAAGAATGCAACAGATGACGCTAGCTGAAAGGCGTACATGCAGAAGATGAAAGTGTTGCCAAAATGATAAAGAGAAATTGATAGGGAAAAATGGAAATAAAAAAAATTAAAATAAAAGAAGTAAATTAAAAAATATAAACATAAATAATAATAATAAATAAATATAAAAGAATAAAACAAGAAAAAACAAAATAACAAAAATAATTTAAATGTTCCATCAGCTTCAAAATTTCATTTGAACTAGCACTAAGGTTTAAGGTGGTCAAAAGAATAAACCCCAGAAAAGACATTGAAAGAACAGATTGATCTTTTTTTATTAAAAAGATGCAACAAACGTCTATCATTATTTGAGTTAAGACAATTCTAAAAAAAAAAAAACATTTTTCCCTGCTGAACAATGCAAAATTTTCAGAGAAATTTTCTGATTAATTTTTAAACATAAAAAGCATAATACTTGCAGGCATGATTATTGAAGTGGTTTGTAATCAGTTTTTTGGTTGTTGTTGTTGTTTTCTCATAAATTAAGTAGAACTTGAGTTATAAGTGATTGTTGTCTCATGATGGCATTTTTTTTTCTTTCCTGCACTGTGGCGTCTGCAAATTAATTTCAAAATGCCTACTTTGATAGCATTTTCAGAAAAATGCTCTGCTTTTGCTGAAAAATGAAGCAAACTGTTCAATTACATAGTTTCTTAAGAAGATTACCTGCCAATTTGATAGGTTTGTGAACAAAAATCAATTAAAAATGTGTCAGAAAGTGGACAGTTTGGATTTGAAAACAGCCTTAAATCAAATTGTTCTGCGATAGATTTCTTTGACATCATGCTTATCCATTATTGGTAATAAGTCCCATTGTTTGGTGACAGATTATTGTTATGAAATCTATTTTTTCTTTTCAGAATATGGTTATGCCAGATGCTTATGAACGTTTAATATTAGATGTATTTTGTGGAAGTCAAATTCATTTTGTGCGTAGTGATGAATTAGCAGAAGCATGGAGAATTTTTACACCACTACTACATCGAATAGAAAGAGAGAAAATAAAGCCAAAATTCTACAAATATGGAAGGTAAGATTTTAATGCATGTAGTTTTACTCGTAATGAAGTTTTCTGTGCATTTGCAATGAGAATGTAGATGTGTTATAGTGTTAAATTATGAGAACATTTGAGGCCCAGTGCAAAAAAAAAATCCAGTGTGCTCTTTAGGATGCATAATTAATTTTCTTCTTGTAATGAATAAAAATGTTGATGAATGGAAAGCATGTTATGTAATTATCAGGTATATTGGAAAACTTTCATGTTTATTTTTTAAAGTACTTCATTTTTAAATAACCATGAAAAAAATGTTAGGATAATACGTCATTGCCATATTGCCAATAACATCATCCATCACTCAATGAGATTTTTATATTTTCCATTTAAAAGAAAAAATACCTCTTAGGCTTGAAATTGGTAAAATGAATAAATTCATTTCTGACAGTGCCATAAAGCTGTCAAACTTTCACTTTTTTTCAACTCAAATAAACATATTTTGAACAAAACAACTTGAAAATAAAATGTTTTATTTCTAGGTGTTTAATAATGTTTTTTACTCATTGAGTTAAATGCCTGGATCAAATTGACTTTGAAAACAAAATGTAGAATGTTGGTAGCTATAGTATAACTTTTTTCTTTTTAACTAAGGATATTCAAGGGATCAAAACAAATAATTGAACAGTGCAAAGCCTGGTGAATAAGTAGGGTGAGATTATTATTTCCATATGAAATCTTGAAAATTTTTTACTGATCTTCAATAAATGAAGATAAGTTTTAATCATCCTGAAGGATCATGCCTGATTTATTCAAAACTTTGGAGAATTTCCATAGTGCATATTTATTTACACAGTTTAATTAATAACAATAAAGATTTCTATTAATTATCTGTCTGTGTTACAACAATTTAAACTGTATTCCACTTTTAGATATGCTGCTGCATGCAAAGGAATTTTTGTCTCTTTATCTTTGGTTTTGAAGGATTTCTTGGTGTGTCTCTAACGATAGATATTGTTATATATATATATATATATGGGTTATGATGTAAGGCAGGGCACAAAAGTTAGGAAATATTAGTCGCCATAATTTTATTCTGTTTAAAATACTTCTATTGCCTTAACCCCCCTGACTGCTGAGCAAAAGAACAAAATTGTAATGTTTTCCCTGCATTTTTTTTTTTAATGCTAAAGAAAGATGTTGAAATTTTTCAGTGTGATATAAAAAATTTAATAATGTATAGGAATATAATCCTTGAGAATATTAATCATAACTTAATCTTTCAAAACTGGCTTATATCTGTAGAATCATATTAATTTAAAAAATGCTTTTATTGCAGTAAGACC
Organism: Maratus speciosus; assembly: GCA_963932465.1. Taxonomy (NCBI): domain Eukaryota; kingdom Metazoa; phylum Arthropoda; class Arachnida; order Araneae; family Salticidae; genus Maratus; species Maratus speciosus. The sequence goes on along the minus strand of OZ010796.1, from coordinate 544,930,049 downwards.
TACAGCTTAGTGAATGAATATATCAGTTCACAGTGGTGAGAAGGTTAAGGGGACTCTTCACTCATTTGAAAACACCCTCTCGCTAATTCTAAATCTATGGGCAGGTTGTTTTCAAATTTCTCCTTTAAATTTGAATATTTTAAATGATTTTTTTCCATAGGATAGCTGAGGTCAATCTGTAATATGGCTATTTGTTATTTTTTCAATTTTGGTTGCACCAAGGTCACATTCCCCAAATCCTCCTTTACTTATTTTGCTGTTTGACTTCGAGGTGTGAGCACGCAGTTTGTTTCTATGAATATTTTGGACTGTTTGGAATTTGAACAGCAAAATCGAGCAGAGTGTTTGCATCAAATTTTATGTGAAGCTCAGTAAATCTGCAACCAAAATTCTTGAAATGCTTCATACAGCTTCTGGTGATGAAGCTTTAAATCAATGATTTTTGAACGGCACTCTCGTTTCAAGGCAGGTTGTTATTCATTTGAAGATGACAAGAGTTCGAGGCGACCAAGCACCAGCAAAGCAGATGAAAATGTGGAACAAATTAGAAAAGTCGTACGAGAAGATCATCGCCTAACTATCCAAGAACTTCCAGACAAAGTTGGAATTGGTTATGGAGTTTGCCAAGAAATTTTGATGGAGAGAATGACCTGAACTTTGGCATGATAGGGACTGGCTTCTTTATCACGGTAATGTACCAGTCCGTACCTCCCTAAAGACACAGTTTTTAGCTCATAACATGGTTGTTGTTCCCCACCCACCCTATTCACTGGGTCTAACTCCCTACAATTTTGCATTATTCCCAAAATCAAAAATGAAGCTGAAAGGATGGCAGTTTTGCAACTGTCTGACATTCAACAAGAATTGTAGGCAATCCTTGGCAGCTTTCGAGAGAATGACTTCAAGAGTGCTTTTGAAAAGTGGAAAACATGATAGTATTGGTATAGACATTCAGAAAGTGACTAGTTTAGAAGAGATGGCAACTAAAATTAGGTAAGTTCACACAAAACTTGTTTTTCCATCAAGTCCGGGAACTTTCCAATTTCACCTTGTATAAGTGTTCAAAACTTCCTAATGTAAAACTTTTGACTTCATTATAAGCCAGAATTAGATTAAATTATATTGTTTATTTTGATATATAAAAAAACTCATAATTTTTGCTTTGTTCTCAATGGTTTAATTCATATGACGACTCATTTGATTAAATAGCAATTCATGGAAGAGGCTGTTACTGTACTTTTTCCCATGCTATTTCTATGGCTTGCTGAGCTCTTTGCAACGATTAGCTTAGTCTAATTAAACTTTTTCTTAGAGAAATAAAAATCGTTTAATTAAAAAAATAACTTAGAAATTCAATTGTGTTAATTTAACATTACATTAAAATAACATAATACTTTTATATTCATAAAAGCCTCATATCCATAGAATTTTATACAATGGCAGAGATGATGGAGCTACCATTTCATTGGTATGGTCATTTGCAGCCTGCAAACAAGTATAAGTTGGAAATCTCTGCATGGGGACAAAGCATGGCATGCCATTGGCCGAAAGGATCTCTCCTCTTTCAGGTGAGAACAATGCAGAAAAGAACTTCTCTGTCCAGTGGTCGGGAGTCCTAACAAAAGGAATAGATGAGATTGCCTGCAGTTTGTCAATTTCTAGTAAAAATGGCGTGCATTGCAAAATCTCTCATTCGAAGTTTTGGTCGGATATTGATTGCAACATCAAAGAATTCACCAGCTAAATCTGTAAAATATCCTGTCTCTTTGTTTTAACTCATTAAAGCGAAAGAGCAGTTTTATCAATTTCAGAAAAGTGGGAAATTTGTGAATATAAAGAAAAAAATGGGAATGCATCATAGCAACACATCTCCAATCATTTTTTTACTCTCTGGGAAAAGCCTGTTAGCAGGCGCTGCATCAGAGACATTTTGAAGAATACAGAAAAATGGATTAACCCCAACTATCTGCAGTCAAATGTAAAAAGACTAAAAATAGCAAAACATGAAGACTTAGAGGATGCCCTTTGCAGGATACAACAAATGAGTGATAAAAATGCTACCGTAAATGGAGACAACATCAGAGAGCAGGCAAAGTCCTTGGCCAGCAAATGAATATCACAGATTTCGAATACAGTAGTGGCTGGTTGAAAAGATTTAAAAAGCAACGAGGTACAGTCGTGGAAAAAAAAAAGTAAACACCCTCTACTAACTCCTCAACAAATTATCGTAGAAGAAAGTTACTGGTACTGAACGATTGGAAATAAACTCTACTTTTAAATGATGTATATAAAATTTGCTTAGGGGCCATCTACATATTAAAACGAACCGTAACTTTGTTTTTTTCAATAGCAGTACACAATTTTGACAGCATAAGTGAACTCTACACCCTTCAATTAGCCCAAAAACAATTTTTTATGCAATTCTTACCATAAGTTTCTGAGAAATTATTTTAAAACAAGTGTATTTTAAGGGCTATATCCAAATTGAAGTTCCATACTCCATTGTTAACCGAGAGAGCCCCCTTTTTGATCAAGGCACCTTAAGCACCACTCAAGTAGTCAATGAAGCCTGCTAGATTACACGACAGCAGAAGAAATTTCAAAATATCTAGTCACTTCTATCACAGACGGCACCTTAAAACATCCTTTTGCCGTTTTTTAAGCATAATTTGAAAACTACTTGGAAGAAAAATGTGAAATTTTGGATTTTCATAAAGCAAGACTTAATAAATCTAAATCCATCAAAAAAACTGTAGGTTGCAATTCATAATTTTTTCGAATATTAATTTCATAATTCATATCATAAAATTATAAAAATTGCAAATTCAACCTACTTATGTTTGGGTATGTATGTTTTCTTTATTATATTCTTTATTTCTTTATTATATTATTTCTTTGGGTATATATGTGTTTATGTATTATTGCTACACAAAAAATTAGCACATTAGGAGCATAATTTCAGGAGATATAAATAAAAATATGAAAATGTAATTTAACATTAGAAGCACTAAATTTTGTGTGTTTATAAATCAAAAACTTATCATTCAAATGACTTGAAATTCGGTGTCTAGGCATAGTTTTAACTGAAGATTTGAAATATCCGGTTAAAATTGAGTATTGCCATTGGGGAAAAAAATAAGTTTGTATTCGTTTTAATATGTAGATGGCCCCCTAAGCAAATTTTATGTACATCATTTAAAAGTAGACTTTATTTCCAATCATTCGGTACCAGTAACTTTCTTCTACGATAATTTGTTGAGGAGTTAGTAGGGGGTGTTTACTTTTTTTCCACGACTGTACATGCGAAGTGCAGGCGTTGATGAAGATATTGTGTTAAATGGTGATAAACTCGGTGCGCTGATTTTAGAGTATAAAACTGAGGAAATTTACAATATGGATGAAAGTGGTATTTTTTACCGCTTGCAGCCAGATAAATCAATTTTTAGTGGGGGATGAAAAAGGATGAAAATAAAAAGATTGTGGGTCTCTTGTGTTCTGAATGAATATTGATGAATCTGATAAAAGAATTATGACAGTGATTGGAAAATCAGCTAAGCCAAGATGTTTAAAAAATTTTAATCCTGCTCTTTATGTAGATTATGAGAATAACAAGAAAGCTTGGATGACTGCAGCATTATTTTAGGAATGGTTTGTGAATTTCAGCTTAGAAATGAAAAGAAGCAAATGTCATATTTTAATGATTTTGGATAATGCCTCTTGTCATATAGCATATCTAATGAGCAATGTTTGTATTGAATTTATACCTCCCTACTGTACTGGATTTTTACAACCTTTGGATTTGGGTATAATAAACTCATTCAAAGCTCATTATCGAAAGTATCATTGCCACCATATCATTAAAAAAAATCAGTAAAGATGATTTTTCTCCAATCCTTTTACATCAAACTATTCGCATGATAAAAATAAGCATGGGGTGAAATTTCATCAGAAACTATTATTAACAGCTGGAAACATATTGGATTGATTAAATCTGAAGAATCTACTAAAAAACAAAACAGTACAGCACTTCAAGAAATACAAGACGAAATACACAAATTAACAGATATTGAGTATCCTTTATCAGCAGTTGAGTACATTAATATAGACAGAAGTGTTTCTACATTTGAAGATTTGACAATCGAAAATTGTTGCCAACCAAAATCAAAATTCAAATTCATCTGACAGCGAATCTGAAGAAGCTGAAATGCTACATATTACATCTGATTAAGTTAAAAATTGCATTGGGAAAATAAGAATTTTTTTAGAAAAACATGCAACTGATAAAAAAATGAACAATCTTTCAGTTGCAGAAAAAGACATTGAAAAAATTAATATTGAAAAGAAAACTCAAACTAGCAATTTAAAATATTTCCCTGTAAAAGATAATTAAAGTAAAATAAATTCAGTATGAGGTTCAATGTATGTGTTTGTGTGTTATGTGCATAATTATCTACTTTGTCTAAAATTGATTATATAAAGAGGTAATTGCATGTTAATTTCATACATTAATTGGATAATTTTGAATCATGCAGTATTAATTGTATTATGTATACTAATTATATTAATTACATATACTATTGGATAACTTAATAAAAAGGCATTATGATATTTTATTTTTTTAATAATAATAATAAGTATAATAGTATCAAAATTAATTTTGATTGTATTCTGATTTGATATACCGCCAAACTCGTTATAGTGCCGAAATTTTCTTGAATGCGTAATGGCGGTATAATGGGGTTTTACTGTATATAAAATAACACCTATTAACACTTTTCAACTTATTTCGGAGTGAGGCGGCCTTAGGATCAGATCCGGACTCCCTTCCCTTCCAGGGGTGATTCTGAGTTAAAAAATTCTGGCATTCACAGCAAATTTTCTGAAAGGTTACAGCAGAGGTAGTAGGAGGGGATCCCTTCCCGGCACTAATTATTTTTGTTACAGTTTGGGCTAACTCTGTTTCTTGGTTTTCATTTCGGTGATTTCAGGTAGAGTGTAGATTCCTGTAAGTTGGGTTCAGGTTAAATAGACTTTTCAAAAGTTAGTTCAGTATATTATTTTAGTTTAAACTGTACCTATATTAATAAACATAGTTATGTGCTGTTTTCTAAAGAGGCTGCCGTGTCTTTTTCACAACCCTTTAATGAAAATCCGGTTTCTATAACGACCCTTTGATGAAATTCCTATTTTCCCTTGATCCTTTGTGAAATTCGCTTCTTTTTTCTGCGGCCCTTTGACGAAATTTGCATTTTATCCGCAGCTCTTTCACAAAATTGCAATCCTTTGTCGAAATTTGCGATTTTTCAACGATCACTTGTCGAAATTCCCACTTTTTCTGCATCTGTTCACGAAATTCGCATTTGTTGTTGTGCTTTGATGAAATTTGTGTTTTTCCGCAGTGATTTGACGGAATATGCGTTTTTCTTTCTTTTTTTTTTTTTTTTGCTATACTTTGTTGTTTGTCGAAGTTTGTTTTTTTTCCCTGCTTTTTCACGAAATTTGTGTTTTTCCTCCAATCCTTTGACAAAATTTTGCATTTTTTCCGCGATCCCTTGTCGAAATTTGTTTTTTGTGATCCTATTTCGAAATTTCTGCTTTTTCGACGAAATTCACGTTTTCCCCCTGCCCTTTGACGAAATTAATGTTTTTTGCGACCCTTTGTAATCCAGGCATTTTGTGAATGAACATAGAAAAATTGTAATAGAAGCTTTTTACAGAGTTTTTTAATTGGGAACTGCTGCTTAATACCATACTAAAAATCAGACAAAATCTGAGCACAGGAACAGCCCTATATACGGATTTCAAAATGGCAGAAGGGATTATCTGGAACTAAGGCAAATCATATATCGCTTTATTTTCACAACTTAACTTTGAAGTATAATCAAAAACGTTAAACAGTATGTAAAAGTCTGCTATTCCTTACAAATTATTGCTTAAGTTAATTTTTACAGAAATGCTCCAGTGAAAAGAAAACTTGTATCAATAATTTTCATCATATTCATTGTTAGAAGTTACGTAGTTGTTGTTACATCCATTGAATTGGCACACCCCACAAGCTGTAGAACAGGTCAATCCATTATGCTTGCCTCCACATCGTAAAGTAGCACAGTTTGTCTTGCAAGAACATAGTCATATTAAATAGATAATCTGGAGCTGGTGGTAAGTCGCAGAGTATTGGGTATTATAAGTTATTTTTTACCTACCAAACCCATTCTTCTGTTTTGGTTCTTATTTCAGTAGCTTTCCATATATCTATTTGAAAGTAAGTGCGATAGCTATGATATTTTGTAGAAGAACCGATCGGAGGCAAACGTTCAGGTGTAACACATGATTTTACTTTAGTTACCTTCTCTGCCAACATTTGATGACGTAGTTTGTCTGTGGATTCCTGTGTCTTGCTGTCATGAAACAGAAGCATTGCTTTTCTCCCAGCCTCAGCGATATCTGAATGTAGACATGAATTTGAACAAATTATTTTTGCAATTGGAGCTCTATCTTCTTTATCAGTTTGAGAAATGCTGAGGATTTCTCAAATGAAAAAATTCGGGTTATTGTATCGCAGCCTGTGAAAGCATGCAGAAACAGAAGGAAGTTGCAATTTTCGTGACCTAATAGAGACTGTATGTTGAGGATATCATAGACTGGTTTGGAACATGATCCTCATCTTATAACACTGTGATAGCATAGCTTGAAGCCATTATCCTTTTCGTGGTAAAGGAGGAGAATTAGCAAGTCGGTATCTTCATCTATTACAGTGGTATGTGCATGTTCTGAAGATGAGACTGCAGCACGAACAATGTCTATATCGGCATCCCCATCTGCTTTGTGAACAGTACAGCCTTGTTTCTTAAGTAATTCGCTTATGAGCCAAATCATTGCGTGCTTGTTTTTTTCATTGGTCAGGGACTCTTCCTTTTTGCCAATAAATTTCATGGAGGGACTCAAATTAATATCTTTACTGGTTTTTTTGTAGCGTCATCTGTGAGCCACATCTTTGATCGTTGGATATCCAATGTAACTATCAAAAACAATGATAGATTTTCCATACTGTTTAAGAATAAAATCAGCGTAAGACATAGCAATGTTTTCATATGTGTCATTGTTGCACCAAAAAATGTGATGCAAGAGATATCCTCCATCCAAAATGTACCTTTCTGTACTTTCCACATTGTCAGATTCTTCATTGTGCATTTTTTTATGTGTTTGACTAGTGCTTGAGCTAACTGAGATTTGTCCGATTTCCTCATCATACTTGGTGATTCAAATAATGCTGCAGGGTACGCACACAGTTCATAACGCATGACATTGCCGAGATTCATTTCACCACAAGTGGCAACAGTTATCATTCTTTAGAAGAGGAGAGCTGGATCTATTTGTATATCTAAGTCATCTTTACTACTACAGATGACGGCAGCAGATACTAGGGTTTTCACTTTATCTGACCTGTTATCCAAATACCTATATATATCCTTCCCTATCATTTTGGAGATGATGTTTGTACCAAATAAGTGCAACTTATCAATATTAACTTATTTTTCAGCTGTTATGCCTGTAACAATATTGCGTAGAATAGAATCAGAATGAAATGGCAATATGGGTTCTAGAACATAGGCCACTTTTTTAATGTCATTGCTGTCCATTTCTGTCTGCTGTCCCTTATAAGTATTTTTAATAATTTTATAAAAGTTACACACTCCCAATGTTATTCCTATGGGAATATGAAGCTAAAAGTTAGCATAGAACACAATTTTTAGCAATTTTCAAAAAATCATTTAGTACACTTAAAATTGATATGTTGATTTGAAATTGGCGGCGGAGCAAATTAGGTACAGTTGGGTTAATAAAAAACACTCTATGAAACAATTTATAGCATTTATTATGTATGTTAGAGCTTAATTGAAAAAGGAAAACATTGCAATAATCTCCAAAGAGATGCATTATTAAATGGCCGCCATGTACATTTCAGAGATTCATTAAAATAGTAAAAATTATAAAAAGGAATCTAAAACTCGCTCACTAGTGTTGTATAAGCTTTAAATTACAGAAGTAGTGTAGCAATCTGCAGTTAAGTAATCATTTATTGAAAAACACTGACATGACAGACTACTGTAGTCAGATCACAAGTACACCATGTATAAAAATATCGATATCTTTGCTTAAAGACTACTTACCAAAGTAAAATTGGTGATGAAATGGTCATAAATGTTTATAGCATCTATTAAAAAGATTCAGATGTCTGGGAAAATTATGTACAAATATTTATAAACCCTGGAATTGATTCGGAGCCAGCTGTAATATGGACACATTAGATACGGGAACGAGATTAACAGAAAGTAGAGAAATTTTAAAAAACTATATCTCACGAACCACCTGACCGAGTTTGATGCGGTAGAGCTTAAAACGTTCAGGAAAAAATAATCTAAAGAAAAAGACATAGTATAGTGTTCCAGCTTACTCGGGGCTCGAGAACTATCTCCTCATCGCCAGAGCTTGAAAAACTTGCTGTATACCAGATGACTGTTAAGAGATTGATCTAATAGTAGTACAGTTGAGAATGAGTTATTGTTACTTTACTTTATCTTGTTCCAAAAGCATTATTGGTTGTTAATTGTTCGATAAATGAGTATTTGCAGCCCAAATTATTTAGTGCTTTCCTTTGTCGTCTTCCGTCTCTTTTAAAAACTATACAACAGCACAGCATAAAAAGACATATGATTCGGTCCGTTTTGAAATGCGCTTTTAAGGGTGTTCCCGTTGCTCGGATTTTCTGATTTTTGTAAAATTTCTAAGCAGTGGTTGCTGATTAGAAATCAGTTAACAGAGCTCCTATTACAATTTTGTTCGGGTTGAAGGTGTATTTATTTCAATTTGCCTGGACTATTGCGAGATATGTGGGTTTTTTTCACGATCCTTTGTCGAAATTTGCATTTCTAACCGTGGCAGCATTGGACGAAATTCCCGTTTTTGCAATGCTTTGACGAGATTCGCTTTTTTCTGCTCAGTCTTTAGGCAGAATAAGTGCCTTTTTTTTCGCGATCCTTTGTCCAAATTGGAGTTTTTGATCTCGACCCTTGGGCGGAAATGGCATTTTTTCCAAGCCTGTTTGACGAAATTCACATTTTTCTGCGATCCAGTGATGAAATTCACGTTTTTTAGGACGTTTGGCAGAATACGCATTTTCTTCGCGATAATTTGTCGAAATTTGCATTTTTTCCACAGCTTTTTGATGAAATTTGTGATTTTTTCTGCAGCCCTTTGAAGAAATTTTGCTTATTTTCTGCGATCCCTTGTCAAAATTCACTTTATTTCACAGACCTTTGGCAGAATATGTGTTTTCTTCGTGGTACCTAGTTTGGAATTTTTACACTTCTTTGTGACGAGATTCACATTTCTTTCTGCGGCCCTTTGACAAAATGCAGTGTTTTTTCGATATCCTTTGTCGAAATTTGTGTTTTTTCTGCGCTTCCTTGTCGAAATTTTTTTTTTCCGCAATTCTTTGTCGAAATTTGCGTTTTTCAGAGTCTTTTTGACGAAATTCTAGTATTTTTTGTGATCCTATGTCGAAATCCCTGCTTTTTCCAAGTCTTTTTTACAAAATTTGCATTTTCTACGACCCTTTGACAAAATTCTGCAATCCCTTGTCGAAATTTGCATTTTTTCTGTGATCCCTTGTCGAAATTTGCATTTTTTCTGTGATCCCTTGTCGAAATTTGCGTTTTTTCCACGATTCTTTGTCGAAATTTGCATTTTCCAGAGCCTTTGGGACGAAATTCTAGGGTTTTTTTTGTGATCCTATGTTGAAATCCCCGCTTTTTCCACCTCTTTTTTACAAAATTTGCGTTTTCTGCGACCCTTTGCCGAAATTCTGCCTTTTTTCTGAAATCTTTTGTCGAAATTTGTTTTTTCTGCAATCCCTTATCGAAATTTGCATTTTTTCTGCGATTCTTTGTCAAAATTTGCGTTTTTCAATCTTTTTGACGAAATTAAATTTTTTTTTTTGTGTGTGATCCTATGTCGAAATCCCTGCTTTTTCCGCATCTTTTTCACGAAATTTGCGTTTTTCTGTGGCCTGTGGACGAAATTCACGTTTTTTGCGATGCTTTGATGAAATTCGCTTTTTCTCCAGGACCCTTTGGCGAGATAAGTGTTTTTTTTTCCATGATCCTTTGTCGAAATTTGCATTTCTAAACTCAGCCGTTGGAGGAAATTCATGTTTTTCCATGGCTCTTATACGAAATTTTTGTTTTTTCGATGCTTTGACGAGATTTGCTTTTTCTGCACATTCTTTTTGGCAGAATACCTGCTTTTTTTCGTGATCTTTTGTCGAAATTTGTGTTTTTTCTCGCAGTTCTTGGACAAAATTCGCATTTTTTACTGCAGTCCTTTGACGAAATTCACATTTTTTTTTTGCGATCCGTTGACGAAATTCACATTTTTTCGCGGGCCTTTGAAAGACTGTGCATCTTCTTCCCAACACTATGTCGAAATTTACGTTTTTCCACAGCTTTTTGATGAAATACACGTATTTTTTGCAGCCTTTTGACAGAATTTGCGTTTTATCTGCGGGCCTTTGACGAATTTAACATTTTTTTTCGCGATCCTTTGTCGAAACTTGCGTTTTTCTGCGACTTTTTGACTGAATATGTGTTTTTTCTATGGGCCTTTGACAAAATTTGCTTTTTTTACGGAACCCTTTGATATTCCCTTTGATATCTTTTTTTACCCTTTGACGGAATACGTGTTTTTCTCGTGATCATTTGTCAAATTTCGCTTTTTTTCTGCGGCGCTTTCACGAAATTTGTGTGTTTTGAGTGGTCATTAGACTAAATTCGCGTTTCCTAAGCAATTATTTGACGAAATTTGACTTTTTTTCACAATCCTATGACAAAATTCACGTTTTTTCATGGCCCTTTGACAAAATTCATATTTTATCCACAGCTCTTTGACAAAATTCGCATTTTATCCACAGCTGTTTGACACAATTCGCATTTTATCCGCAGCTGTTTGACAAAATTCACATTTTATCCACGGCACTTTGACAAAATCCGGGTTTTATCCGCGATCCTTTAAGAAAATTTGAGATTTTTTTCTGTGAACGATTGACGAAATTGTTTTTCGTCAACAATTTGTCAAAAATTGCAATATATTTTAAGTCCGAATTTTGGGACTGATGACCGATTTTTTTTTTTTTTTTTTTTCTTTTTAATATTTGGTCGGTTGGTTGATGGTTGATTTTTGACGGCCAATTATCTGCACGACGGATATAGGCCCAGGGGGGGGGGGGTGGGGGTGCCCTTCGTGGGGGTTTAATTTTTGGAATTTCATGCCTTAAATTTACGGAAGATTTGGAACAGAATTCTTTCTCTCCCCCCCCTACCCCCTATGGCTACGGCCTTATTGTCAAAAATGATTTCTGTTTACAACACAATTCAACGTGTTTCGTAAGATATAGAACATTATAGAAATTTAAGTCAGCCCCCCGCCCTCCTCCGAAATAAAATACTGGGTACACCACTGTCAAATTTCATATTGTCACTTACAAAAAGGATTTTGCAAATGTGTCAGAAACATTCGCATTCTTGAAAAAAGCAAAATATTTTGTTGAACTTTAAAGTTACATTACTAAACCTTAAAATATTTTATTGAGCCTTTACCTTAAATAGCAATAAAAATTTAAATACAAAACAAATAGATGTTGCTATCCAACGTACAATTTATACAGAAGTTTAACATAAAACTCTACGTTTCGTTAAACTTAACGAAGAAAAAAATGGTTTTGAGGTTAGATCGTGAACTCTTAAAATGTAGCATGTAAAGAGTTTGTTGTCGATTTGTATTTTAGGAAATTTTTCTCCTGATGAAGGTTTTAAAGAATAAACCGAAACGTAGAGTTTTATGTTAAACTTGTGTATAAATTGTACGTTGGATAGCAACACCTATTTGTTTTGTATCGATATTACAACGTAAAGTCCTTTATTATTATTAAAAATTTAAATGTTTACATCGCAATTCAAAATAAGAAAAATTCATTCTAGAAATTTAATCTACGTATGCATCTAATATCCAAGACAAATTAAAAGAAACCGCTTTATGCCATTTAATATACATGATTACTTTACTTAATTGTTAACACAAAAAATGACATTGTAAATCAAAAATTGACTCGGGGGGAAAAACAAAATGCAGCAACATTCACCAACTTATTCATGTGAAGGGAGAATAACTTTTCTCAGAGTGCTATTTTATGACAGTCGTTTTTCAAATGTGTAATCCTTTTTTTCTTTTTCCCCAAAATTGTTTTTTTCCGTATGTGATCCTGATAAAAAAAAACTGATTTGCGAAGATTTTATATATGTGAAAAAAAGTTAAACTAAACTTAAAAAAAAACAAAAAAAAAACTAACTTTGATGTTCAAAGACTTGTTAAATATTTCAACAAACTGCAGTAGAAGGAAAATGGGGGTTCTGCTTCAGCAGGAGCCAAGAGCAGGGAGCAAGGATGATTGACATGTGGGTGGGGTTGAGTGATGGACAGGTTAGGGGAGATAAGAAAGTGATAGACAGGTGGGTGAAGTCGAGACAGACTGGCGCCCTTCTCCTAGGGGCATGCTATCGTAGAGGGGTTAGAACAAAGGAAAGCGTTTATGAGGATGATGAATGAATGAAAAGTCAACTGTAAGAGAGGTTATTAATGAAATGTCTACTCTAAGAAGAGTGTTGATGAATGAAAAGTCTGTTGTAAGAGGAAGGTAGAACAAAGGAAAGATAATGAATGATGAGGTAATTAGAAAAGATCACATGCAGTGAGTTTAAATAACTTATCACGGAGCAGCGTGCAGACACATCTATCCTCTATGAAATTCACCAGGTTAATGAGCGAAGGGATGTGCAGCAACCAGTTTCATCTAGATAAGGAGCTTCTGATTGGTCGTGAGTCGACCATAGATGGCAGCACAATCATTTTACCTGAGGGCATGAACACACGCACCTTCTCTTGATAGGATTTTTAACTCACTTGTGATGGCATTCTATTTTTGAAGAAGCTGTTGACATAAAGAAGTTAATACATTTTTTTATTTGTTAGATTTCTTTTTTAACGAAAAAAGTTGTAATTATTTTTTAGTTTTAATCATTTGTTAATTTCCAAAACATGATTTCAATTATTTTTCCATTTAGTCATTGCAAATAAAGTTTTTTAAATAAATTAGTTAATTTTCATTTAGTCATTTGCTAATTTTTGAAACAAGTTTTTCAGTAAGTCATTTGCAAATAAAGCTTTTTATTCAATAAGTTTATTTTTATGTTCATACATTAATTTCTGAAACAAGTTTTATTTTCATTTTAATTTTTTAATTATTATTTAAAAGAATATAATTTTTTTCTACTAATCAAAAGAACGCGAATTAGTTTTTGACAATTATGTATTCTGTTTAACTATTACCAAGGGTAAATGTTAGCCGAAAACTCTTTTTTAACAAAGACAGTGACTAACGAAGTAAAGTTTTATTTTCTTTAAAAAGTGGTGTGAACTTAATATTTTTTTATTAGTTACTAATGAAGGAATACATATTTTTTCAATATATTTTGCAAAACCAACATTTAAAATGCAATAGATTTATTTTTTTAACAAACTGAATCAAAAAGAATCATTTGAAACTTTCCGTTCAACTAAACATCATAAATTATTTAGATATTTTTTAAAAGAAAGAAAGAAAAATTAATACCTATTTTTTTAAAAAAGATGTTTTTAATCTTTAACTTTTAATAACATATTTTTTAAAACAAAATTTTACAACATCTGAAAACAAAAAAACTTACTTTTAACTTCACCTAGTTTTTAAGCATTTAAAACCTATTATGAAGACCTGACTGCTGTGGAAAGGCTTAAAACTAACATACTCATGAATCAACCTGTATACATTAGGTTTGCCATATATCCAAACATTTGCCACTATCCAATTTATTAATGCATAAATTACATTTCGGTTTCATTAAGAAAACATGACTTAGAATTATTCACAGGTAAATGAAAATTAACTAATTTATTTAAAACTTTATTTGCAATGACTAAATGGAAAAATAATTGAAAACATGTTTCGGAAATTAACAAATAATTAAAACTAAAAATTAATTACAACTTATTTCGTTAAAAAAAATCTAACAAATAAAAAAAATGTAACTTCTTTATGTCAATAGCTTCTTCAAAAATAGGATATCATCACAGGTGAGTTAAAAATCCTATCAGGAGAGGGCACTTGTGTTCATGCCCTGAAGTAAAACGATTGTGCTGCCACTTAGATTCGAATCTCGACCAATCAGAAGCCAGCTCCTTATCTAGATGAAACCAGTTGTTGCACATCCCTTTGCTTATTAACCTGGTGGATTTCATAGAGGACAGATGTGTCTGCACACTACTCCGTGGCAAGTTATTTAAACTCATTGCATGTGATCTTTTCTAATTACCTCATCATTCATTATCTTTCCTTTGTTCTACCTTCCTCTTACAACAGACTTTTCATTCATTAACACTCTTCTTAGAGTAGACTTTTCATTAATAACCTCTCTTACAGTAGACTTTTCATTCATTCATCATCCTCAAATGCTTTCCTTTGTTCTAACCCCTCTATGATAGCATGCCGCCAGGAGAAGGATGCCAGTCTGTCTCGACTCTACCCACCTGTCCATCACTTTCTTATCTCTCCTAACCTGTCCATCACTCAATCCTGCCCACCTGTCAATCATCCTTGCTCTCGGCTCCTGCTGAAGCAGAACCCCCATTTTGCTTCTACTAATTGGAAGTCTTTTGAGCTTTTCTCTTTCATCACAGCATTTGATAAGTTGTATTTTCTTTCACAATGTGACTTGATTATTGCAAAGACAAATGGGGCAGCTGCTCCTCCCACACACACTGCTAAAAATTGGGAAATTAATGCAAATTGCAGGTACAAAAATGTTATAGGAGTCCCTAAATGGATCTTTTGCCAGGTTCTACATAGTATTAATCAGGCCCTAAAAACACATATTAAGGTTTTTTGCAAATCCACTCTCTTTACTTTTTGACAGACTCACATAATCATTTTCTGCATATAATTTGCACTTGTTCTTGCTCAGATGCTAGGACATCAAATACCGTTTCCCTTTTTCGTATCAGAAGCAACAATGGCGTTGGCAGGTGGGGCTCCCCTCCCTCCCTAAAATTAGTGATTTTTATCTAATCAAGGGCATTTTTTTCCCTATTTCCATAGCTTCATGAAACGTCATCACTATGCAGACTCCCTATTCTCCCTCCCCCTTCCGAAATGAAATTTCGGCTATGCTACTGGAAAGTAATGGATTATAACTGGAGCTATATCACATGACATTGAGAAAAAAAAATAATAAGTTATTCGATTCTTAAGTGTTTAAATAGTCATGTTGACAAACTCCATAGATTTTCGTTGAAAAAGATTTTGTAAATACATCAGACAATTTCGCATTACAACAGATTTTTTTTCTTGTCCTCTGATTAAGGATGTATTTTTAACTTATGAATCAACATCTGAAATTGAAATAAAATACGTCAAATTTGGTTATTGAAAATGAATTTTAATTGCAGGTGTGATAATAATAATAAAAAAAATCTACAGATCAATTTTGATAGATAAAAGTAGAAAAAAAGATTTTCGATAAAAAGAAAAAAGGGGTGTTTTTTTTTTTTAAATAAGAAAGAGAAACATCATATCACTTTAACATAATCTGTTTATTTTCATCCAATAAATACTGCATAATCCATTTTTTTAAATCAATATATTTTTTACATATTTCATCGGGAAACAGATTACGAGAATGGAAAATCTTTGTCCCTTTTCTTTTTATCAGTCCCTCAATTTTCTTTTTCACCCTACCTGCCTCTAGGTCAAAGTCACGTCGAGAATGACACATTTTTCTACCGTTTTCATCTGTAGAAATGTCATTTTGGGAGATGGTTAAAAAGTTCTTTTGTCCATCGTACTTTCAGCTTGAAAATTTATTTTACAAGTAACAACAGGTGAGTTTGTCTTCAGAGATTTAGAGAGAATGAATTTCAGGAATAGTTATAAAATTAAGTTTCTTCTCTCTCACCTGGTCTTTAGGTCAAGGTGCAAAAGATAGTTGTGGTTTGTAGCTCTCTTTTTTAGTGCCTTATTGCCCCATGTACTGTTTTATTTTTTTTTACATTTTTTTTTTCTTTGAAGCCTGGATTATGGCTCTGTGGAAAAGTTATATTACTTCTTTCAAACTTGTTTAGATAAACTTTTATTGATTTATTTCGATTTTCTTTTTTCATTTTATACTAGGGCATACCTAAAAACGAAACTGATTAATTCATCATGAGTAAATAAATTACACCATCATAAGTATAAATAAATATTGGCAAGTTTTATTTATTTATTTATTAAAAATATCTTTTTTCTTTAAATATATTCAAAGAATGCATTTCCATTTGTTGTGCATTAAATTAATTAGCAAAATCTTTCAAAGCAAAGAGATTATGGATTTTTGTCTGTGTGGCTTATCTGATGGAAATTGATTTTTTATTTGTTTTTATTGATGCAGCTTATCTACCAGAAATTGCAGTAATTATCATTGTAAATGTCATTTATTTAATTGATTATTCATTTGAAGAATTTATTTTCTGTTGTGGTTAACTGTCAACTTCTAAAAGATCTGAAAATCTCTTTCAGCCGTGGACCTAAAGAAGCAGATGAACTAAGTCAGCGGCTTGGCTTCAAGTTTTATGGAACATATAAATGGGTCAAGCCATCGCACATGTGAAACTGAAACATGACTTAACATTTTTTTTAAAATCTTTCTTTTCATAATGTTCATTAATATGTTATACTTTGTTGTTTTTTATACATATATATAATTGTCTCCTATTGTTATTTATTCCTTTATACAGCTTATTTAAAGTAAGTTTTAGTATTGTTTCCAGTTTCTCAGAACTGTGATGTTTTCTGTACACCTTTTCTGATTTAATGCCAGTAAACATTCTGATATGAGATTTTATTGTCACAATATTTTAATCTACTAAAGTGATTGAATTTGATTATAAAATGCAGAATTTTTGCATTATAAATTCTGTAATAGTTGAAATTATATATCCACTTTTATTGTAAGATTTTCATTTAATAGTGGAGCAGCCTGCAGTTTTAACTGTCTCAGGATTTACTTAAAAATAATAAAATAAAATAAAATCCCTTTTGAAATATACACAAAGTGGCTTAATAAATACATTTTTACAGCTTAATATTTTTATGCTGGTTTTAATTATATGTAGAGTGAAAGTTTCTGATCAAATTTGGAAAGATTTATATAAATATAACAAATGATGTGCTTTTCGTAAATACTTTAAAGATGTTTTGTATGAAGAAGTTATAGAGAAAAATTGCTCATTATCATTAATATATAGCATTTACAGTAAATGTGAAGGCTTAAAAAACCTTTTAATATAGAGACTTACTAGTTTTGTATACAACTGATGACATGCTCAAGATCAGTAATGATAAACTAAATTATATTCACAAAAATTTGAAGACAAAATAAACTATATTTGCAAAAATTTCAAATATGAGCTTCTTCATATTTCATATTTTTTCAAATATGGTTTAATTTATCATTACTGATCTTGACAATGTCACCGGTAGTGTATACGAAACTAGTAAGTCTGTTTATTAGGTGTTTTAAGCCTTTATGTATACTGCAATCATTTTATACCTTAATTTATATGTATAAAAGCAAATGTTGTTTGAACCATGTTAGAAGTTGTGTGCGATAGATTTTTAATATTTATTTTTATTTTTTTTTTCATATGCTTTCATTTTGAATTATTTGAACAAAATATGTGTATATGAGGAAGAGAAGTAGAAATGGTAAGCTCCTTAATATGCAGTAATATAGAATAAAAATGGTTGTAAATTATCTTTTTATGTTCATAGTTTTTTGTAGTGTCTTAATTTATATTAGAAATATCAAAATGTATTAAGGTTAATAGGTTATTGCTAATAATAGTGTAAATAATGAACAAAATTAATGTATGCAGTGAAAAATGTGAAATTCTTTTAAATGTACTTAATTTTTTAATTCAGAATTAGTTAAAATTATAATTTGTCTCATTCAATACAATTCTTTCTATTTTTGAAATATATTTTCTTATGATATATCGTTTACAGAAAAAATATAATTGTTAGGGAATTTTTTTTTAATCAATTATTTCTGTGAAGAGCTGTGTCCACTTTATTTTAAAAAATATGACTAACTTTTGAAAATCTTTAATTATATAACGAATTTTAATTTCAGTTTCATGAAATGTAAGTATCTTTTAAAAGACAAAATATTTGATATTATGAAACATATTCCCATTAAACTTTTCCCTCTTATGAAAAAAAGTACTTTTTTACAATGGTATATACTGTGATATTGTAATTTAGAAAAATCATTGTGTTGTAGAGTTCCTTTTTCTTTATTAAGTGTGCTTAACTTTTGCTCCAGTGTGTTTCCCTTTAAAATCAAAATTTATTTTAATATGCATTGTTAACCACTTCAACAGCAGCCCTGAGATAATGTGGGGGGGGGGGGGGGGTAACAAGACTGTTTCCCTGTCTCTGCTGCCAGTGAAATGGTTAAACGTCCATTCTAATATCTTTTTAATTTGCTAAAGTTATTAAATTAAATGAAGGAATTGGTTTTGAAAAGTTGTTTTATAAATCTTCTCTAGATCAGATGGTTCATAAAATCCTTTTATATTAAAAGTATGTGTACATGATTGTTAATAACTTTCAAATTAAATTTAACTTCTCTTATCCCGACTGACACATACCTCTATAATGCAGAATCATCTGTATAAAGGCATTATGGAAATCTTTTTAAAGAAATTATTGAGAAAAATTTTATATCTTGTTTTTTAGTATAAAAGTAAAATAAAACATGCAAGAAACAAGGAAATAAAACAAAGTGACTTAACAAGAAAATTATTACTTTTTTTATGGTGTAAATGAATTTGATTAAATAAATTTATTAGTATAAGAGAAGGGATAGAGTATGGGAAAGAAATAAAACTTATGGGTATACTGGAAACAGTTTTAGTGAAAAAATAATTTCTAATAAACAGGTATCATTTTATTAAGAGACATATTTGTTTCCAGACCTGATTTTTACCTACTGAAAATTTTATCCTGTGAATAAAAATATTTCAGAAATCTTTCTCGAGAAGGTTACAGAAATGGATGTTCTGTAAGCTCCAAACATGACAAGCATTAGGTATTAAATGATAGATGTGTAATAAAGTGCAAAAAAATTAATACCTTAATTTAAAGTATTTTACATAAATAAATAAAGCTTCAGTTTGTTTCAAATGGAGAACCCAGTAAAATTTTATTGAGATTTGAATATTTATTAACATTTTTATATTACATGATAAATTAATGCATAAACCCCAACAGAAACTTGCAATAATATTAATGAACTTTTTATGGTGAAAGAAGAGTTTTAAACATATGAATATTTTGAATACTTTTGATCTTCATCATGCATTATATTTTTATAAAATCTATCATGGCCATGAGTTAATTTGTATTATAAGAAAGCTGTTTTTTTCTCATTTGCCTAAAAGAACTTTTGTAATAATGTCTGGTGTTTGTTTACTTTTGTTCTATTAGGGGGGAAAAGGCCTTAAATCTTACACTGGCTAAACCTGACAGAATTTAGCAATACATTTACCAGATGCTAAATTTCACTACTAAATTTGAATTACTTATTTAACTTTTCCTAATGAAGAATTTTAAAGCATTAAAATATTTCCATTGAGGATTTACTAAACATTTAAATGTTTTGTTAGTGTATTTTAAATAAATTTTAATACTTTTTTCTTGGGGGGGGGGGGGGGGGGAGTTCCTACTGTGACAAAACTACACTATATTTATATAAAAGTTTGAATGAAGTGTGTTCAGAGTGCCTTTAAAATCTGCTTAAAAAAGTAATTAAAGTTTCAACAACTAGAAACAGCATTTTTTGTGAGTTTTGAAAATATTGAAAGTTAGTTTTTCTAATATGTCTTAGCTGCTAATGTAATGTTTGATTTATTCAAATTTGATCAAAGTATTTCCCAGATTCCTTACTAATCTATTATTTTTTATAATTAAAATAAACTGAAATTTACCTGTCATGCCAGTCTATTTTGATTTAGCTTAAAATAGTTAATGAACATGCACATAGCAAAACTACTTCCTTGTTGTTGATGGTCTAACCTAGTGAGATAGTATAAAATGTAATTTATCATCCATACTATTGAGTTCATACAGAATTTCTGATAATATTAATGACAATATTATAATCTTCTTTCAAGGTTGAAGGTTAAAAAGGAACTTTCATATTTATTTAAAAAGGGGGGAGGGTGTAGTAAGAGGTAAAATTTTACAGTTTTGATATTTTCGTTAAAAACGTTTATCTGATATTGATGCTTGAATTTCTGAATTACATTATTGAGTGTAGCTAATACCCTGTTCAGACAGTGTTATACAATCTAACCCTAGCCCATTGAGCCTTCTGAGCTTCTTCTAGAAGTGATCTCTGATGATTTTAAACAATAGTCTGCCAGATATAGCTGCTGCTTCTGCTCTGGTTGTTTCTTGAAATACAGTGCATGTTCTAATTTGAAATCCTTGTTGATTCAACGTATGAAAACTTTTTAAATTGTGAATAACATGCAATTCTGATTTTTGCTCTTGAAAATCAGGGTTAAACTATAACATAGTTTGAATTTCTTTAATAGATCAATTACAGTTGATTAAAAATTCTGAACTGGTGACTTTTTATGCAGTTTAACTTATGTTACTACTGTATTTTATGATCTGTATATTTGTTGTTGTTGAAATCTGTTAAATCTAAAGTATTAACTGTTGAAATAATGCACAAAGTGTTTATATTTGTTGTTGTTCTTGAATGATTATTACACTTAAATCATTGTCTCTGCTTTAAGTATTTATTTTAATTGTTTATTCTGATCAATTTATAAAAGACACCAAAAATGATCTTTTTTTGCTGTCATGTGTGAAATAGATCAGAAAAGCTTAGCTGTGTTTCAAATTGTATTTTTTATGCATATATATATATATACAAGAAAAATAGTCTTTGGTGTGAAATCTCATCTTTTCCTGTAAAAAAAGTTTCTTTGTCATCAATAAACTTTATATTTACTCTTTTCACCTTTTTTGTAAAAAATTAATGCCAGCATAATCATTTAATGTTTTCATCTTTTTCTTCTCATTAAAGTTTAATAGATGTAAGGGTACATATCTGTAAAAGGGAAAAAGAATGAAATATCTCATGGAAAGTCTTAATAATAATTAAAAAAAAAAAATCTTTATCAGATCTGATTATATAGTAGAATCTCGTTACAGTGAATGTTACTTTAATAAATTTTTCAGTTTAATGAATTTTATTTGGATTGTTGAAAAAATCCTTTTATCCAATTTCATTATAAAAATATTTACTTTAACGAATTTTTCATTATAGCGAATTTAATCAGTGCTCCCCAGAGATTCATTGTAATGAGATTTTGCTGTATTGTTCATTTCATTTGTCAAGACATTGTGTTGCATATAGGTATCAAAATTTTCATACAGACACTCATAAGACTTTTTCATAAAAGTTTATTAAAACTCGTCAATAATCAATGTGCATGGAAGAGAGAGAAACTTTTAGGAAGTTGAAAATCATATTGATGAATGTCATGATGGTGATAGCTGAGCTAGGAGAATTCAGTGGCAGTTAAAAAAAAAAAAAAAATTCAAAACAAATCAGCAAATAGGGTTTTATTAGTGATTAAAAATATCACAATAAAAAAAAATTAAGTTTTTTTCTGTTTTCATTGTTTCTAGAAGGATCAGTTTATTACGAGCAAATGTGGCAAGTATCCCAAGCCTCTGCTTAGGACCCCAATACTAAAAATATGGATTTTTTAAAATTAAAATGTGTACAAACTTAGTGCTCGCGATTATAGATATAAAACGTATACATAGAGAACTGCTTTTACCATATTATACCTATTCAAAATCTGAATCGTTATAATACGTTTTATACGTATTATACATATAATCGCGAACACTAGTACAAACTGTGACAAAAAAAAATGTCATTCAAAAGCCTCCAACTTGATCTTTGTCACCATGGCCCCAAGTAGTGTTAGTTGGGGTCTGGAAAAAACAGGAAATCAGTTTTTCTAGTTTAGTTGTGTTGTCCCAGTGTTAAAGGATTCTAAACAAATCTGAACTTTTATTCAAAGAATTTTGTTAGTATATTAAATATGTCCCAGCAATATATATATGTCAAATAGAAACAGCCATCATAAATTTATTTGTTTTGCTAGCATTCTTGAGACCAAGTTACGCATAATAAGAAATATAATGGATTAGTAGGTATGCTCAAGCCTATATTTAAAATAAAACTAATGATCAGAAATAAACATATATAGATGGTCAAAAGAAAAAAAAAACTCCCCTTGCATTTTAATCTCTAAATTGTCACAGAAAAAAACAGCCATTCAATTGAAAATTGCCTTTTTTTTTAAATTTGCTTAAAAAAAATTATCTTTAAAGGATCATTCTTTATACTGAAATTGTATGAAACTCTGAAGTTTCAAATATGAAAACCTAATTTTGGCATCACATTTGGCCTTTTTTGTAAATTTTACCTTAAGTCATTCAATGCAGTAGTTCAGAAATTATTAAGATTTAAAGTTCGGCACTCCTGATGTTAAAATCATTTGTAATTGTTGCAAAACAGATTGCATTGCAGGTATTTTTTAAAGCATAACTGAATACCTACTGGGCAGAATGAGCTGTAAAGATTAATATTTTTTTTGAAAATAAATTTAAAAAAAATAATTCAACTAATTATTCCAGAAAAATAGAAGACATTTGAAGAAAAGTCTTCTTTTATGTTTAAAAAATAAACTTAGGTGTCATATTCATACTGAAATTGTACCAAACTCTGAAATTTCTAACACAAACACGTAATTTTAACATCATATTTAGATGTTTTGGTAAAGGTTATCTTAAGATACCTAGCAGGAAGTCATTCAATTGAGTAGTTTAGGAATTATGAAGGATTAACTTTGGGAACTCCTAATATTAAATTTATTTGCAATACTTGCAAAACAGATTGCAATGTGGATAGTTTTTTTAAGCATAACTGAATTACTTGGTGAAATGAGCTTTAATTTTGTATTCACATATTTGAAGCTTCTAGAGATATCTGTTAAATTTATAGATTGCAATTCCTATTTTTTTTTAATTCATTTTACAAAATATATAGTTGCAAAATAAATTTTCTAATGAATTATGAGTACCTACAAAATTTTTTTAACACAAATCAATTTCTAGTAACTTCAAATACAAAATTACAGCTCATTCTGCCAAATAATTCTTCAGTTATGTTTTAACTGTGCACATTGCAAACTGTAACAACTACAAATGAATTTAACGTTAGGTTTTTTAAACTTTAAACTTGCATACTTCCTAAACTACTTAACTGAATAATTTCCTGTTTGGTATCTTAAAGTAAAATTTACCAAGAAAGCCTTTCTCAAAATTAGGTGTTCTTATTGAAATTTTCAGACATATGTTTTTTAACACAAATTGAAAGACGTCGATTTCCAGTGTAATGGCCATTTCTGTTTTTCTCTGGGACAATTTGGGGATTAAAGTGTATAGGGCTTCTTATTAAAAGTATAGATTAAAATGTATAGTTTTCTTTTTCCTTTTGTTTGGCTGGCTGTACAAATAAGAACTCTGTTTCAATTTTATTTTTAAATACTGCAAAATCCCGTTAATCCACCTCCATCCACCCCACACATGATGAAAACTAGTAAAATAATCAGAGGGGGTGCTTACATGGGATTTTTCTGCGATCTTTTTACTGAATTTGCTTTTTTTTCGTGATCTTTTGACAAAATTTGTGTTCTTTTTCATGATTTTTTGTCAAAAAATGCGGTTTTCTTTTTCGTGATCCTTTAATGAAATGTGCATTTTTTTGTGATTCTTTGATGGAATTCACGTTTTTTCTGCGATTTTTTTTTTTTTTTTTTTTTTCTTTTTTTGACAAAATTCGCTTTTTTCCACGATCCTTTGACGAAATTAGCTTTATTTTCGCAATCCTGCGAAGAAACTCAAGCCTTTGTCAAAATTAGGTGTTCTTATTGAAAATTTCAGGCATATGTTTTTAACATAAATTGAAAGAAGGTGGTTTCCAGTGTAATGGCCATTTCTGTTTTTCTCTGGGACAATTTGGGGATTAAAGTGTATAGGGTGTTTTTTTTTCTTTTGTTTGGGGACAGAATGTATCTGTGTCCTTTTTATTGTGAAAAAATCATAATTATACAAAAAAACCCTCTATTTTTTACTGTGTAAATACTTTAAGGACACCAGTATTTTTTTTTTATAGAAACGTTACATATAATTATTAATAAGGATCAACCAAAACAGGTTTTTAATGATCGAAACCGAAATCGAATTTCGGCGATCTTCCTATTTTCGGCCAAAAATGAAAACTAATATTTCCAAAAACTCTTTTAAATTAATTAAATTGTATGTATTAAAGTAATTAATACCTACATAAATATATGATTAATTAATTATACGTGTTTATTAAATATGCCTAATAATTAATGATGCATATTTATTAAATATACATAATTATTAATTAATCATACATGTGGCTGAAATTGTCTCTTTGTGCCTTAGATCCAATCTTTTTTTTTTCATATAAAATAAAACATAATTAATTCATCAACAACACAGAAAGATTTTCTAATTATATGAATTTTATTTAATTAAAAAATATTTTAGTTTTATGTATACACTCCTCGATTTTATCTTTTATAATGATTTCTGTAAATGATCATCTGTTATACTAGAACTTTCTCAAAGAGCATTCGAAACTCTTCGGCAGTTTCAAACTGAAAATTTTCTATTACTTTTATGTCTGCAGCTTTTAATGAGCATGTGAAAAATTTTAGTTATACAGTATAGAACCATTTATCCGGAAACCAGTTAACTGGAAAACCTGTTATCTGGAATGATATTTCTGATGGACTGATTTCAGAATCTTTGCAGAAAAGGGTGTTATAAATAGTCTCATAGCATAAATAGTCTCATTTGAGCTGGCCGATAAAGCTTAAATCGATGAGAAGTGTTGAAAATTTTTGAAGGAAGAAACGAGAATTTTGGAATACTGATAGTTTCTGTCAAGTTTCGATCCAAAATCTGAGTTTCTCCGAAAATTTGTTTTCGGCGAAAACTATCAGTATTCCAAAAATCTTGTTTCTTCTTTCAGAAATTTTCAACATTTCTCATCGATTTGAGCTTTATCGGCCGGTTCAAATGATACTATTTATTGCTATGAATTTCGTTGTTTATAATTATCAGTCATGACTGACTCAAGATGTGATTTTCGAATAAATAAAGGAAGAATTTATATATTTTAGAAGTGTGATTTATCAAGACCAGAACAATAAATGGCACATGATTAAAAAAAAAAAAATATTTTAAGGTGCAATCAAGTTTAAATCCTCTTATATAATATACCTCCCACTGTTCCTTGCTCTAAAATAGTAATGCTTAGTCTTCTTATAGATCAATAGAGTCCACAATCATCATAATCAATATCTTGCCAGTGAGTAGAATTTGATCTTTAGAAGAAAAATCTTTCCCTATCTTTAAAGTCAGTCACCAGGTCACCCATCATTGTACAATGAGAGTGATACCTTCATGCAAAAACTTCCTTTGACCTGAACTTTTTGTGTTTCACCTCTTGTGTAAAATGAGATGATGGGAATACACCTACTCTATACATATGTTTTGTTTGGTCTGATGTGGCCATTTGTGGGAATGTGTTTGTTGATAAATGTTAATTATTTAAAAAACTAATTAGCCATGAGTGAACCAATATGAAAATAAATGAAAGAAAAGAGCAGGGAATTATTATAAGAATCTTAAATAAAAAGAGACGTCATGAAGGACATCATGTATTTAAATTCATAGACACCTAGGTTCAGAAAAAGGAATATGGGACAGAAGATAAGGGCATGCATAATTGTTTGCTATAGTTTAAAAGAAGGGTGTTATCAGAAAAAAATACCCACTCAACTATGAGGCCTTTTGACACATTCACAAACTCATTTTCGTTCCTATTTGCCTGAAACTTTTAAATGTTCACATTCAGGTGCCTAAGAATCAAGCAACATTCTCCCTTTTCTTGCCAATTAAAACACCTTAATTTATAGTGGATTACTGTATAGATCTATCCTGTAATTGTCATTATTTTGGAATCAAAAAATTGATTTTAATGTCATTTTGTAAAAAAGAAAAAAAAAACTAAGTTTTGTTAGAAAATAAACTATATTCAATTTGTTAAGACAAGATAAACATATCTGAAATTTTTTTGTCTATCAATAAAAAATAGTCTGTGAATGTG
The DNA here is from genome assembly GCA_963932465.1 of Maratus speciosus. Taxonomy (NCBI): domain Eukaryota; kingdom Metazoa; phylum Arthropoda; class Arachnida; order Araneae; family Salticidae; genus Maratus; species Maratus speciosus. The sequence continues at coordinate 544,903,560 of OZ010796.1, read as the reverse complement.
TCAGAAAGCAGTGCATTCAAGATTGAGAACAAGCTGAAGGGTATTATTCTCAAACTAGCTATTTTCTGAAACATTTGAGAGATTCTTTGTCATCTGTAAACAAGCTTCATATATTCATGTCAGAGAAAGTGGTGAAGCTGGTACAAATTACTAGGGCTTTGCTGTCTTAAAGGATGCATCTCTCTTTTATTTATTTTTCTTTGAATAAAACAAGCAAACAAAAAAATAAGATGGTTTTCATGTTCCCTGCACAACAACACTAAACTTTCTGACTCATTTTTAGACACAAAGCCGTAAAACTCGCAGGCCTGCTATTGAAGCGATTTGGAATCTAAATGAGTTTTCCATTTTTTGACAAACAAATTACTTATTGAGTTATAAGCCATTTTGGTCACACAACAACCAGTTTTCTTCCTTTCTTGTATTATGACATCCATAAATTTGGTTCAAAACACCAACTTTGACAGTATTTTCTGAATAATCTTTTGTGTTTACCAAAAAAAATGAGAAACGTCTTCCGATTACGTAGTTTATAAATAACATCTGCCAATTTTAGGGTTTCGAAACAAAAATGAATTAAAAAATGTGTCAGAAAGTAGTTCTTTAGATTGGAGAACAGTCTTAAATTCGAGCACCTCTTTTTTTTTTTTTCGTAAAATTTTCATATTAAAATGACTAGCAAGATTTTTAAAAAAGGGGTCAGAATTTGAGTCCTCGTTGTTGTTCATGTGAATGTTATTACACATCATCAGAAAAAAAAAAGCTATTAAAATAAAAATGTCATCGGCCAATAAATAAACTGGTATAACTATGGCTATGATACTGAGATGCCACGGGCTCCCAGCTGGGACACAATTTCAAGACTTTCTTAAAGAGGCGAAACTTATTTTTCTTGATGTGCATATCTAAGAAACAATTGATATAGTTTTATTCTCACATCTATTTTTAAAATTAACCAAAGTTCACAATAATGGTAAATGTATATCACTTTGTGAATGTTGCAGGAGCAAGGCTTATACATTATATTGATAATTATTAATTTCTCTGCTTAGTTTATTTAATACTAATGTTTTTATTTTAATCAAATCCTGGTTGTAATTTTAGTGATCATGCAATTTCTGAAAAATTTGTTTTTGTGTCTGACATGTGATGACTGCTATACTCTGAAATATCAAATTTCTTGGAGAGGAGAATAAGAACTGTCCCACCCTATTCCTCCTTAAATGGCACTTCTTGCCCCTAGCTTCAGAGGACCCCACAGCTACTAAAAATGGATATACAATTCATCATTTGATAAAAATAGTTAATTTCATATTCAACTGTAGAGCTGATAAAAAAAATTATAAAGAAGACCTTAAAGTCTAAGACTTTGTGGATGAAATGGAAAGCTTTAACCCTTTAGTGTGCAGCTTTGCATATATAGACAACACCGTTTTGAATTTAATAGATTTTTTTTATTCGCATATACCTAATTCACACCAGAAAATTAAAATAGCAATATTTGCTTTAATTAAAAAAGACATTCCGTATTTAAATAAAGCGAAATTAACCATTGAAACTTTCTGGTATAAAGTTAGATCCTCTGAACTACATAATTTCTAGAACGTATTCTATTGTGGGAATTAAAGGGTTAAAAGTTAAGTTTTATAAAATAAATAGTTATATAAAATAAAGTATATGGAGACATACTTATTAAAGTATTTACTAATTTACATTATTTTACCATAAATAAGTCACACGACAGCAGTTTTTACTTGTATTGCAGATGTGCAACAGAAGAAAAGATTGATGTATTATATGAAAAAAATATATCTGATATTTTTCATTATTTTTCCTGTGTAATAAACCTTTCGGAGAATCATATATAATTTTTTCAAAACAAAATAAAAAATCGCACATTTAAGGGTTAAGTTCCATGCAATGGTGGTGGAAAAAAAAATTTAAAACTGCCCCAACATGGAATATCTCAAAACTTATTTGCAAAAATAGGCTTGATGAAATATACCCCAAGTAGACTATTACACAGAAAATATTTCTGACACTTCCTGTGTCTTGCGAGCTTGGGGAAGAAATTGGAACAAATAAAAACTTATCTAAGAAGTACAATATTGCAACAGAAAAATTTTAATTTAAGTACAATTTCAATTGAAAATAAGTGAGCTTCTTCCCTTAATTACAATGGCATAATAAATTTATTTGCAACAAAAATAAAAGCTTGAAAAGTAAAACCTTACTAACATTTTTAAAGCACCCATTAAGCTTACATTCATTAAAAAATATTAACAATCTCTTCTCAATTCTAGAATAGAAATCTGAATGTAGAATATTTTTATTTCTTGTCTCGGTAACAATTCATGCGTTCGAAGTTGTAGCAGTGTAAATCACTAATTCTGAAAATTAGAGTTAGGTTTAAGAAAGCATCTAGATATATTGGTTTATTAATAGGAAGAATGGTAGTATAAATGGCAGTTCCACAAAACTGGCTGTAGGTAGCACCCAAAAATATTTTATCCTATTTGAATTAAGAATTTAGGGAATCTATTTTGGTGTAGTTTTTAAAAAGCACTTGGTCGACATAGGAAAGAGTCGATTTCTTAATGAATGCCAGGGCCAAGAGCTATTTTGGTTTCCACTGATTCAGGGGCATAGCTACAAAAAATTTTCGGGGATGGAAGAGTTCAAAATTTTCCCAACTTATAACTCAAAAATTTCTCAATGTGAAACAAATTGTTCTATTTTCCAACTAAAACTATCTATTTTCCAACTATGTTCAATGTGTGTTTAATGATAATGATACTTATACGCAAAGAAAAAAAAAAAAAACTTTCCAAAAAAAAATGTTGAAACTAAAAGCATAAAAATTATAATTATTGATTCATTAAATGAAATTTTTTGTCTTCAATTGTGTACGAGTCATAATCGTACTTCATATGAAAATAGCCTCATATTTTTAGATTTTTAAGAAAGGAACAAAGTTTTGGAAGAAATGTATTAGAGACACTGTTGATGGGCAACAGTAGAGAAATTCAGGTCTGGAAAATGTATGATATTTTCGTAGCACAAAGAAACAATGAGAAATTGAGTCTGGCTGTTTTTTGTATTTATTTTGAAATTTTAACTATTTTACTATTAGAGAATTCAGAAAGGTAGTCAGCAAAACAATAAAACATTCATTTTTTACTTTTTATAAAAAAAAAAAGAAAGAAAGAAAAAGTGATTCAAAAATCTATAATTCCGAACTCTAAGCTCAAATTTCCTAAGTTCACATATATTGGGGAGGGGGGGGGGGGAGGCTCCCCCCACAACCCCTCATCGCGACGCCTCTGCACTCATTACATCACAATGGAAGATTTTGGATTTGAGAACATCTCAAATATAAAAAAAAAAAAAAAAGTCCATTTTTTCTGTTTGAACTTTTGTTTAAAAGCCTGAAATGCGTGCAATTTTTTTTTTTTTTTCACAGAGAAAATTTTTAGTGTTTAAGGCAGTTCTCAAGTCCACTGCTCAACAAGTCCGAAACTTTCTGACACATTTACTGACTCATTTTTAAGCGTAAAGGTACAAAATTGACAGGGCTGACTATGGAACCGATTAGAAATCGAAATGAGTTTTCCGTTTTTTGACAAATTATTTATCGAGTTATAAGCAATTTTGTGTCACGTGACAACCTGTTTTTCTCCCTTCGCTGACTGGTATTTCACCTTTCGTCTGGAAATTCATCTCAAAACGCCAACTTTGACAGCATTTTCCGAAAGATCTTTTGCGTTCACCCAAAAATGGAAAACCTTTTTCGATCACATAGTTTCCGGATAACAACACTGACCAATTTCATGAATTTCCGAACAAAAATGAATTCGAACTTTTGTCATAAAGTTGCCCCTTTGGATTTGAGAACAGCCATAAACTATAATTTCTTTCCATGTAAATTGAAAGTTTATTAATCAAGCATGGAACTAAATTTGCAAATTTTTTAACGGTAGAACAAAAAAAAAAAAAAAGAGCACTCGTATTTTGGAGTTACATTCAAAGGACCTGTGATAGAAAATAGAATTTTGTAATTAAAGAAAATGCCCTCTTTTTATTCTTCAATGTTAAACAAGCGTCCCAATGCTTAAAAAGAAAAAAATACGAGCCTTTCCATTGCGATCTTCCTGAAACAATTGAAAAAACTCCGAAGAAAAGCAACCCACTAGAGATCTGCACGGGCAGATTTTCATTCACGGCACTCGGACCGGGCCGGGTCTAACTTATTTTTTCTGCATAGAGCTGGAGTGGTTTCATTCCTAGTCTTCACGGCCCAAAATTTTCAGTCCTAGTTTTGACAAAGCCCGTATGAAAATCGTCGTCTCAGCGTGGCCTGGTCCAAAAATTTTTGCAAAAATTGCATACATTTTTAAATCGCCAATATTCTACACTTAAACATTAAAATTTATTCTTTTCAAAGAATAGCAGATTTCTACGATTATTAAAATATAGTAAAACGTGTGAAAAGGAACTTGCTTATGACGGAACCCTGTTTTAAACTGAAAAACGTGTTGATCCATGCAAAATTAATATACTAATATGTAAGAAAAGAATATATTTTACATTTGCTAAGACTGGAACTTATCTATAACGCATTTTATTTTGTTTTCTATGCAATTCCGTCTTAGAAGATCTTCCTATATAGCATTTTTCATATTTTTAACACTTCAATACATGGAATATGGATTAACAATATTAATGATAACTGAAACATTTACATACAAGAAATCAAGATTCATTAAAAAAAATAAATATCGCAACCTGCGTCACTTCTATAAAAATAAATATTATAAACATGAAAAAAGAAGTTAAGATAAATATTTTTGGCCAGAACTTCCCATACGAAACAAATTTTTAACCAAATCGATGTAAAAATCAGTGTTTTGTAGAAATTGACTCGGGCCGGGTTCGGGCCGAACTTTTAGGTTTTTTACCAGGCCAATATTTTTTCCTACGGGTCGGGCTGGGCTCGAGCCGAGCATTTAATTTTTGTATCGGGTCGAATTTTTTCCCCAGTGAGTCGGGCCAGGCCCGGACCTGGAAATTTCGGCCCGTGCAGACCTCTACAACCCACACCAACCTACAAAATTTCCACTCTAACTCTACTACACAATAATTGCAAGTAATCGGTAAGCCTTCCTGTTTTCGACCGGTTCCAATGATCCGATCACACCAGAGAATCGACTCCCATTGGGTCGGGTTACCCGATTTTACCCTGATGTTAATTATTTTCGTTGAGGATGACCCGATTTTTCAAAAGAAAGTTCTGGATATTTTTCAAATGAAAAAAAAAAAAAAAAAAACTTAGAGATGTAATTGTAGACTAGTTTTCCACAATTGTATTAAAATATAGGTTAATTTTCTTTAACTTTGGTTTCTGGTTGAAGTGAAACAGAAATTTCGGCGTCGGGTTCAACCCAACCTGCGTAGGACCCTAATTGCAATACATTCAAGCTTTGAAGGTGACAGAAAATTCTTTTGAACTCTTAAGAGGCTACTTCAGTCAAATGAAAAGACCCGTTCGCTAATGCTAATCCTATGGAAGAAATTTATAACGATATCTCGGTTGCATTTCAATATTTTTAAATGATTTTTTTTGCATTGGATAGCTGAGATCGATCTGTATGCAGGCCGTTTTTTACTTGTTCGATTTTGATTACAGATTTTTTTTATGAGCATGCTTTCAGTTTCGAAACCGGTTCCGAAAATGAAAGCGTCCTCATTAAAAATATCTGTAAACAAAATCAAAAAATTAAAAAACGGCCTTTGTACAGATCGATCTCAGCTAAAAAATGCAAAAAAAATCATTTAAAAATATTGAAATGTAACCGAGATATCGTTATAAATTTCTTCCATAGAATTAGCATTAGCGAACGGGTCTTTTCACTTGACTGAAGTAGCCTCTTTAGGTGGTACTTAAAAAATATATTTCCCCCCGCTCAACAACGCGAAATTTTCTGATTTTTAAATATGAAAGCATGATACTTGCAGGCATGATTATTGAAGAGATTTGTAACCGAACAGTGTTTTTCATTTTCTAGTAAATGAATCATATAAGCGATCGTTATCTCAGGATGGCTGTTTTTTCCTTTCCTGCGCTGTCCCGTCCGTAAATTCAGTTCAAAACACCAACTTTGAGAGAATTTTCTGATTATTATTATTATTATTTTTTTTTGCGAAGAATAACATGGTCCCGACAAAAAGCCTTTATACCTGCTAAGACGGAAACCCGTCTAAAATTGAATTTGTTTGGTTCCTTTCGAATCCTTTTTAACAAATTTTAATGGATAAATATTCTACGTCTTTCAATATTATGCATTATATGGTAACATATTTTAAATTTTTAAATAATTCGTTGGCTATTAGAAACTTAATAAAATTCTCTTTGGAAATTTATTCTCCGAGTGGGGGGAGCAGCGCCAAAATACCGTTTGCCCCGGGTGAAGAAAAAGCTGGTTTCGGCGCTGTTTAATTTGTTTTAATAACGATCTGTCAAATCATTTTTGCAAAAATATTCATGCATGTAGCAACTGAATAAAATTTATTCGATTGTACTAATTATTTGAATCAGCCAGTTTAGTGAATAGAATTCTTGATCGGAATCTGTGTTTTCATCTTTTCAAAGCTTAATACAAAATTGCTAGTGCTGCCATCTATTGGTAAATATTATAACTAAAAATTCCATTATTGTGATAGTTGTAGAATAATTGATGATACAATCCATTCATTGTAAATTCTACATACATTTGATTTAAAAATTTTGGAGATACTCGTAATTTTCTCCAGATAGATGTTTAATGTATATTTTATTTAGGAAAGAATGAGCATTTTCAATTATTTAATACTATAGCTTTACCTGAAAGTTTGAATTAAATTTTCTATGTACACGGAAATATTTACTTTTTGTTTTCAATCGTGCTTCTTGGTCAAACAACATTTTTTTCGGTCGTTAAAAATATTTTTTTTTAATAAAGGTGATATATCAACAAGTGGAATTAACGACCGTGAAGTGCGTGCGACTTTTACTGCAAAAGGGGAAAAAAAAATCCAAACATTGCATATCTCGTACAAATTCCGAGATGTAATGCTTGCCTTAAATCGTTTATTTTTTCCCTTTTTTAATTATTTTACCTCAAATATGCGTAATGATTGCGAAAATCCTTTGTTCTTAGAGAGTTATAATAGTTATTCAAAGTAGAAGATAAATTCCTCAACTATTCTTGTCGTTTCCGTAGTGTAGTGGTTATCACGTGCGCCTCACACGCGCAAGGTCCCCGGTTCGATCCCGGGCGGAAACATGCATACTTTTTTTTTTTTTTTTAATTCCACTGGTTTGTAACAGTGGTAATGAATAAAACAGATTATTTTATGCAAACTACAAGAATATCATAGGGTAATGAGTACTGAATGGTGTTATTTCGATACATGAACGTAAAATATTCGAAAATTTATTCATTTACATTAAATGCTTTTCTGTTTTAGTGCAAAATGGATTTTTGTATAAAGGTATATTATTGTCATATCTATTAAAGCACAGTTTGCCTTGAAGATTAATAATTAAAAAAAGGACTACTTTTTAGTTTAAGTAATTGTATAACATAATCTGCTTCACTCAATTTCTGTACAAAATTAAAAATAATATTGGGAGTTAAAAGATATAGTAATCGGCGTAAAGGTTAGTAGAAAATGAGGAAAGTTACCTGGAGAAGAATCTTATTCAAAATCAAATCATTTAATTATATATATATATATGTATTATTTTTTTCACATGTATTATACAGTAGTGGAATGCGTGAATAAAAGCCTTCGGAACAAATATTTTGAGTTTTTGTAAATTTTAAATTGCTAATTATTAGACATAAGCATACAAAAAAGTAATTTCATTTAAAAAAAAAAAAAAAAAAAAAAAAAAAGTGTAAATTTAACCGAAAAAATGCTATTTTCCAAAAACTATTTAAATTTAAAATAATTAAATATAACTCACAATCTTTTGACTTTCAGGAATAAAAATCTGGTGAAATTAAACTAGCTAAAATAACATTTTAATCTGACAGACGAATGCCTTAATGATTCAAAATAAAGGAAAAATAGTCAGCAGCGAAATTTTTTTTATTTAACTGAGGTTTAAGTTAAACTTGCGAGTTTAATTTTCCTCAGCATTTTACCACTAAAACTTTTTATTTTCTTCTAAATTTTTACTTATAATGAATTTGCATAGTACCCACAGGACATTCAAATAAGAAATAATAACAGTCTAGTATTTTTAGTACAAAATTTTGGTATAACATTGTCTTAAAGGGGTGTTAAAGATGGGACGGTAAGGTAAAAAAAAAAAAAAAAAAAAAATGGGGGGGGGGGAGGTATAGGAAAAAAGAGACGGTAAGGGGGATGGGACGGTAATGAACATTACCACCTATTTTTTGGCAAATCATGTTAAGACTAAGTGATAGCCACAATGTTCATTGATTTTTAGAAACAGTTATTTACTTTAGATTAAATTAAAAAAAAAAATTAATTTAGCTCGAAAAGTGCAGGAATAAATATTGGGACGGTAAGACAACCAATAAAGCCACGATGCTTGAAATTGATATTTAAATGCTGATTTAAATTCTGCAGTAAATTTCCTGTCAAAAAATTTTAGACATTCTTTCTCGAGCATGAGAAAAAACTTAAGTAATTTTCTGTATAATTTTAGAAGGGGGACGGTGAGCAATCTAAAACCCAGGGACAGAGTTAAAAAATAATAATAACAACCGTAAAAATGTGTGCGGGTTAATTTTTTTTTCTACATATTTATATAAAACAATAGTTCCAGTTTCGGAATAAAATTACATCGAATTACTTTTATTGAAACAATTTTATACAGACAGCTCCAAACTTAAAAATCAGCAATAGCAGGGGTCGCATTCTATAGGGAAACTTATTCCTACCACTATTTTGAAAATAATAAATAATATCTTCATCGCACCTTTCTTTAGAATATGTTAAATGAAATGATAATGAAGGTAACTCATTAAGGGTTCTGGTAGGAACAATAAAATTTTCCCTATATAATGCGACTCCTGCATCAGGGACATGGGACGGTATGGGAGTTTCCTGGATATTTGGACCCGCAACATCGTCCAAAACTTATTTATCTCGTTAATATTGTTATGCAGTCATGCAATGGGATGTTCCCCAGTATATGAAATTTAAAAAAAAACACAAGAGTATGTACTCAAATAAAAATTATTATTCAGGGACTTAAAAGTCAAAAGATTTATTGTGAATTGCATAATAAATATAATATTGTTATACAGGAACTAGACTACTTTTATGACAATAAGATTATTTTAAAAGTTATACGCAGTGTTGAATTCAGGGGTGATATCGCCCCGGAGCAATGAGATGCTTCCACCCCGAAAATTTCAGATTTTGTGTTTTTAATGGTCAAAAAGTGCAATCCCCTCCGGAACGCTATAATGTCACCCTGGAGCTATACTTCTTTTTTTATGTGATGCAATTTCTGTGTGCATCGAGCTTATGTAGGGTGATTCTTTAAGCTTGCGAAATAAAACATAAGTTCTCAGGAACTGGTCAAGGGCTCCCATCATTCTTTCTTTCATGTAAACATTTATCAGGCATTTTCCAAGAATTAACAAAAATAAAATATTTCAAGAGTGAGTTCTCAGGAACAAGTTAAGGACGCTCATCATTCTTTCTTCCAAACAGTTTTTAAGAAATCAAGAACTCTCATTATTCTTTCTTCAAAGCATGTAAAAAACCATGTATCGTTCATAAACGTTCAAGAAATCAAGCAAACCTTCTAAGAAACAAGGACTCTCATCATTCTTTTTTCTACAAATTCCATGCTTCAAATAGAACTATCAAGACTCAGTTCTCATGAAGTAACAAGAAATCACATTTTTGAAAAAAATGAGATTTCTTGTAATTCCCGGTGAATGTAAGAGGAGGTGAACAAAGGAAAGCGTTAATGAGGGGTGATTAAGGAAGAGTCTACTGTAACAGGAGCGTTAACCGGTTCGGGACCATGGGTGCTTATATGCACCCTCAAAAAGTGCTTACAACGCTTGAGTTTGATACCAGTAAAAAAGAAAAGTAAAATTGATTTTATTTAATTACAACATTTTCCTGATTTATAAAGTTAATTCAAATAATTAACAAAAAGTGGTGCCAAACGAAGAAAATTCGTGTAAAAGATGCCGGTCCTGAACTGGTTAATGAAGAGTCTACTGTAAGAGGAGGACAGAACAAAGAAAACCGTTCTTGAAGATAGTTAATGAGAAGTGATTAGGAAAAGTCCATTAGAAGAAAAGGGTTTTAACGAAGAAAAGATCGCATGCACTAAGTTAGAAAAAAGAAACTTGCCTGGAGCGTTGTCGAGAAGTGTCTTACCAGTATGAAGTCCGAGAGGCGAATGGAAATGGAGGATATTCCAAATATGGGTTCGAGGCTGAAAAAAGTCACGTGATACCGGTAATTTACCCAAGGAACTTCTAACTGATAAGAAGGGAAGATACTACTGCTTTGCCTCATGAACTGTTTCATTGGCTAGCGGGGATTTACATTACATGTCTACGGAGCCTTCCCTTCTTTACGCTAGAAGTTTTTACCTTGACCACGTGTTCAAAACGGAGATGGAATATCCTCCATTATTCCTCGTAAACCAGTTTCGTTTAGATAAGAGGCTGATTTATGATTGGCTGAGATTTGAACATAGGGGGCAGCACGATCGTTTCGCCTGAACCGGGGTGCCCTCTCTCGGTGGAATTTTTTTCATCGAGAGTTTCTGCTCAGGAGTCAAACTGATCTGGCATGACGTCATACTATTCGTGAACGAGGCTAACGAGAAAGACAGGCTACCGCGGTGGGTCCAATGGAGGATATTCCAAATATGGGTTCGAGGCTGAAAAAAAGTCACGTGATACCGGTAATTTACCCAAGGAACTTCTAACTGATAAGAAGGGAAGATACTACTGCTTTGCCTCATGAACTGTTTCATTGGCTAGCGGGGATTTACATTACACGTCTACTGAGACTTCCATTCTTTACGCTAGAAGTTTTTACCTTGATCACGTGATCAAAACGAAAATGGAATATCCTCCATTCTTCTTTTTTTATAGACCGCTGGAGTCACGTGATGCTCTTTTCGCACACCTTCATTGGTGCATTCGAGCATCACGTGACTCCAGCGGTCTCTAAAAAAAGAAGAATCGGACCCACCGCGGTAGCCTGTCTTTCTCGTTAGCCTCGATTCGTGAAGTAACTGCTGAAATAAAGTGGTTAATGAATTTGGTAAGTAATTTGTTAATGAAGTAATTTGTCAGAATTTTTTACGAAATAAGTTTTTAATTAATTTAAAGACGAATAAATGAATTTAGTTTTAATTTTTTTATCTAAAAAATCGTGAATTATTTTTTTTATTAAGTAATTTTTTAGTTTTATTTTTTTTATTATATAAAAGAACGCGATTTTTTTTTCATTAAGTATTTTTTCAAATTAAAATGAACACGAATTAGTTTTTTGACAAAAATATTTTTGTTTAATTATTGTCAAGGGTGAAAGTTAGCCGAAAACTGAACTCTTTTTTACCCGACTGCCAAGAAGGGTTATGTTTTCACGCGTATCTGGGTATGTGGATTTCTTTATACCCTTGAAACATCCCAATGGCCGGATGGATTTTAATGAATGAGGTCTTTATCGGTTCGTCTTAACCGTCCAATGGTTATAGGCTAGGTTTTCTTTTAGTCTAGTTTAGGTTTTCTTTGTTAAATTCAAAATGGCGGCCGTAAAATACAAAATGGCGGTAGAGACGAAAAACATTTTTTACGCACCCTATTGAGTGGCATATCATTGGATAGGTCTTTCAAAATGAGCACGATGTTTCATTGACTATTTTACAGTCAGAAGCTCCATTTAAATATTACACAATCCGGAAGTTGTGTAGGTAGGATCTCTAGCTTTACTGTAACTCTAACTTTCATAGACATCTATAGGCCTCATCAAAACAGTGTTTATAGATAGGAACCAACAATTAACGCAACTTAAAAATCACCAATACAAGTATATAAAAAAATAGATAAGTAATATAAAAAATAGTTTCATATTGATGAGAAATAATTAATTAGTTCGCTTTTTACGCAGTCGGTTTTTTTGATTTTTTAAATTTAATTTTTACTTGTTAACTAAGACATTTCAGTGACTGACGAAGTTAAGTTTTGTTTTCTAGAAAAGTGGTCTGAACTTAATAATTTTTTATTACTTACTAATGAATTAATATATATTTTTTCAAAGTTAACGGGAAATTTAGGTGAAAGATTGTGAATTTGCTTAAGTTTTTTTTTTCTAATCTAAAAGAACGCGAATTATTATTATTATTTTTTTTTACAATAATGATTTTGTTTAATTATTACCAAGGATGGAAGTTAGCCGAAAAATAAGTTAAAAATGACTTTTTTGCTTTTTAAATTGAACTCCTTTTAATTTAGTTATTTCAGTGACTGACGAAGTAAAGTTTTATTTTCTAGAAAAAGTGAATAGAATTGAATATGTTTTTTAACATGTTAGTTCTTTTTTTTATTTTTTGAGTTAGAAAAAACTTATCTTTATCAGTTAGTATAGTTAAAGATTTTTTTTTTATAAGATAAACAGAATTTTGCAAAAAGTAGTGTTTTAGTTTTAAATTTTTAAAATGATTTTTTTTCTAATTTAAAAGAATGCGAATTAGTTTTAATCACTAGTTTTCTCTCATGTCTCCCAGGGCCGAAACTAGCCTTTTTGGCGCCCCCCCCCCCTCCACCACAAAGTAAATTTACAAAAAAGAATTTTACTAAATATCAACATATAACGGACAACTTATTTTTAAATTTAAAATATATAAAACTGAACTACGTAATCAGATTTGTCAAACTATGAAGTTACGGATAGAACTTAACCAAACCTTATATATACGTTTTCCACAACGAACGTCAGGCTCCAGTTGAAAATAGAGATATTCCCCTGAAGGGACGCCGTGATAGTGATTTTTGTGCAATTTTCTCAATTTTCAGCAGCGTAAGTGAAGGATTTATGAATATGTTTCGACAAAATTTTATATTTAGAGATAATGTATTAGGCCAAGGTTTGTACAAAATGGTGGAGAATATAGGCCTCAACGAAGTGCTGCGATTTTTTTTTCGGACGGGCGCAGTAGCTGTTGAAAAAAAGAAAATATACTGAATCATGCAATTATCCAATCGAGGTTTATTCTCCATATTTGTAATATAAGCAAAAATTTTCTTGTGTTAATGTATTTGTAGATCCATTAAAATCTTTGAAAAGTTATTGAAAAGAATTGCATTTTAATCTTTTTAAACTTTATTCTTTTTTTTTTTTTGGATAGTCTAAATGAGGTCGATATCTAAAAAAGAAAGGTTTTACTAAGAATTTTACTCTGTGCATTCCCCTTCCCGCTGTCCTGGGCAGTCAGCGCCCATGGCAAGACGGGGAAAAAAAAAAGAAAGAAAGGAAGCTCAACACTGTTCAGCGGAAAAAAAACAAACAGCTTTCATGGAATTTTTTTATCTAGAAGAAAAATCAGACTGAAGGGTCACTTCTCCTTTGGTAGTTATCCGTAGTGGACAGTAGGGTGTCCCACAATAGAGACTGACCTTGGAAAACGGTCAGTCGGACAGTCTTGGAAAACGGTTGGATTCTCCCTCAGATTCTCCTCACAGGAAGTGATTTAAAAGATAGAAAGCAAACGCATAAGCATGATACTTTGAAATTTTGTATTGTAATGAATCTTTTTATCTATTTGTAAAGTTTAATGCATTTGGTTCAGTTTTCCTTTTAAATTTTCCAGTTGCGAGACATTTTTATACAAATTTCATAATATATATATATATATATATATATATATGTATATATACATACATTCTTGTGTCAAACGTCAAACAAAATCTTCATTTTGGCACCCCCTTCACCTCCTGTTAAAGCGGCGCCCGGGGCACGTGCCCCCTCTGCCCCCCCCCCCCCCCCTAGTTTCGGCCCTGATGTCTCCTACGAGACAAGTGGTTTCTATATATATATAGTGAAAATTTGTTTTGTTTGTAACCATGTACTTGTGCTTCAACGATGCTTTTTGCTGGTATTAGATCAATTAGTACTTTGAGGTTTATTACTGAATCTGAAAATGACTTTTAACTTGATGAAGTAAAGTTTTATTTTCTAGAAAAAATGCTATGAATTTAATATATTTTTTATTATTTATTCATGAAGGAATTTTTTTTTTTAAAGTTAACAGAAAATTTAGTTAAAACTTGTGAAATTTCTTAAGAAGATTAAACTTAAACCCATAGTTTAGAGAATTCAATCTAGAAAGCGCAAGCTACTGAATTATTTTCAAATAGAATGAAGAAGATCTTGCGATAGTTTGAATCTTAAACCAAAAAAAGATTAATGGTATATAGTTTAACAAATATGAAGAAAGATAATTACGTAAAACATAAACTCAGTTCACAAATAAGTTTTTATTTTAGAACCAATCTTATACACTTTGTTTCCTGATCATATATGTTAAAAAGACTTTTTCTTAGAAATGTTTTTACTCAGATTCGTAACAAAAACGAATAATTAGTGTTGTATTTTTTTTTTGAAAAAAAAAATCCATTCAGTTTGAAAAATAATTTTTTTATATAATATCTTTAACAAAAAAGAATATTTAGCATAGTATTAATTTTAACCAATATTTTACTTTCAAATGTTTCGCTGTTAAAAGCAACACTTGCATGTAAAAAAAACTAACAACTAAGTGACCTAAATCATTTGCCAATAAAAATGAAGGGCTATGATGTCATAAGTAGCAAATGAAATCAGAGAGATGTGATCTTTGTGATTGTGATCTTCGATATCCAATAAGCATATTTTCAAATGATGTAAACTTAACAGAATGGAAGTATGGAATTTAACCATTTCCAAAATCTTCTTGTTTGTGGTTTGTGTATCGCTAAAAACATATATTGTGTGTGGGAATTTATTATGTGCAATGGAGAAGTTTAATTTTAGTCAGGTAACCTTAATTGTTAAATCCTTTTTTGTATTTTTATTTTGTGATAAAAAGTATGACTAATTAAAGATGGTTTAAAATTTGTTATAGTTTAAGATATGCTTTTACAGAAAATGTTTTATGTTTAAACGTGAATAAATCTGTTTTGAAGTATTATTTTTTTAAAAGCAACATATAAAATTATGAATAAACTGCTTAAAAATTTTATTAAAAAGCAAATAAAATATTTATTGAATAAACACTTTTTTTTTAATAATGACATATTCTATAAAAGATATTTTTTCAAAAAACAGTATTTTTGAAGTGTGTGATAATTAATATTTTAAAAGAAGATACGTTTTCTTACAAAGTATAAATGAATTTTTAAAAAACAGTTGAATTTGTGAATAATATTTTTAAAATGTAAAGTATTTGATATTCATGTTATGTTTTTTTTGTTTATTTCTTTTTAAAAATAATCAAATTTTCTGAAAATGCATACTATTTAAAAAGCAAAGTTTTTTTAATAAACGAAGCAAATGTGTTATTAAAATTGTCTTTGTTTTGTAAATGTTATATTTTTAAAAACAAAATTTAAAAGTAGATGCGTTATTTTTTTCTTTCTTTCTTAAAAAATGTATAAACATATTTTTAAAACAGTGAAATATATTTTTCTTTCTTAGTTTTTTACAGAATAATTAATTTTTTTGTAAATTATATTTTTAAAAAGCAAAATTTTTTTCAAGTGCATGTAATTTTTTCTTTCTTTCACATAAAGGATATAAATAGATTATTTAAAAAACGGTAAAATCTGTAAAAGATATTTTGAAATGTTCCAACAGTTTAAATTCTAAGTGTTTATTTCCTGAAATTAGTTTAATCGTATGAATGTATAATCAGTAATTACTTGTCTAAAAAACAACAGAAAAAATATTTAAAAAAAATGCATGATATGTGTGTTACAAAAAAGTAAAATATGTATATTAAATTAAAGATTTTATTTAGAACAATTCTTTTTTAAAAGAAAACATATTTTTGAAACTTGCAATTTAAGTCACTAAAATTAACAGACATAAAATCTTTTTTCTTTAGAAATGGTTTCATTTACATAAATTTCTCATCTGAAAGCTAAGTTTAAACTCAAAGTTCGAATCGTGAAATGTTAATATCATTATTGCAGGTAAACTTTATTTCAAGATTTCATTTTACAGCTGCGATTTTTCTGTTGTTTTGCTTCAGATATCTGAAAATCTATTTTAAAAACCCAACCCTTCACATTGTAACGAGTCTAACAAAATACATGTAAAATTCCTAATTTCATCAGATCACGAAAGTACCAACAGTGTTTTTTTCTAACTGAAAGGGATGAAGTAGTGTCTCCCTATGTCTGAAATGATGTTAATTTCATGAATGACACGAAAGATTACATTTCATAGTCTGAATTTAGATACCTTAGTTGTAAAAAATATTTTATTAATTTTACTCCGATAATTACAATACGGCAATAATTTTTACCCTCTCAGACAACAAAAAAGTGATTGCACTATGAAAAACAAATTTTCTCTGAGTTTTATGTGAAATCTCATGAAAAAAAAAACTTGTTTATCATTTGTGGGTTAAACAAGAAAGTCTGATTTCACTAATTACACCTAAAAATATAGAATTATTACATTTTTTGTTACAAACCTGTCCCCCCCCCCCCCCCTCAAAAACGCAAGATTCTCTTGGAACCATAAGGCTGCGTACTCACGCGTATTTTGCCCGCTTGTCCAGTATTCTTGGAAAAGCTTTTATTCTAAACCCATCTGCGGTTTATTGACAAAAGAATGAGGGGAATCAACAATGGGTCAGGAGATAAGGAGCTCGACTCTACTTGAAGGAAAGGTTCCTCTTTTGCTGGACATCAGTCCCTTTCCTGCTAAAGTCGTTAAAAATCAAAGACACCGCGTGGCAAGAACAAACGAAGCCGACACTGATTACAGTTAGAAGGATAGTGTGTACGCAGCTTAAGTCTAGTGAAATAAATGATAAACATCTCCCCTTCGATTGTGTTGCGATAACATTTTCAACTACCTTTGCTTTTCAGAGAAAAAAATAAAATTCTTACAGTCTCAAAGACTAAAAATAACTTAATTTTCTCCAAATGGTAACAGATCAAGAAACCTCATTCAATGTTTTTAAACGACTGTTAAGAAAATTATATTTTTTTTAGTTTAAAATAATGTAAGACTGACAATTCATTTTTAAAGTTAAAAAAGAGAGAGATATGAAAAGTCAGAAAGATATTTTTCAATCATATTTAAATTTTTTAAAGTGTAAATTGTTTTTAAAATTTAGAAGACTAGCTTTTTTTTTTCAATAATAATATTTATTAAGGAAAAGATATTTTTTCAAACTTATTAAATGTTTTTTAAAGTGTTAATTAGTTTTAAAATATACAAGACTTATGTTTTTCCCTTTTTTTGTTCTTGTTTAAGATATTTATTAAGAAAAAGGTATGAAAAAAGTTAAAAAGATACCTTTTCAAACTTATTGAATTTTTTAAAAGGTTAAATATGTTTTAAAATGTACAAGACAAGTTATTCTTTTTTTGTTTAAAACATTTATTAAAAAAGATATATTTGAAGTCAGAAAGATATATTTTTTCAAATTAACTAATTTTTTTCTAAAATAAAATATTGGTTAAAAATAATACTACACTAAATATTCACTGCAAATAGGGGGGTCTTAAATTAAGACACATATGTGACTGAAAAAGTAATTAAGACACTTAAGTGTCTGAATATGAAATTTCAGACGTCATAGGTGTCTGAAACTAAGACACTTAAGTGTCTCACTATGATCATGGTATAGACGGTGGGCGCCCCCCAAAAAAGTGAGTCTTCCGGTCCCAGGCTCTTGCAAGCCCATTTGCCCCTGCTCGGAACCACCCACAAGACAAGCCCCGCGACGCGTCCCGAAGGTCACCGCCAGACAAGCCCCGTGAACCTCACAGAAGCTCCGGCCAAGCCGACACACTGCCCAGCGCAAGTCATGTCGGCTATTCCCAAAAGAGAGACGAATTGGTCGCATACGACAATCCTCACCACCAAGCTATAAGAGCTAAATGGTCCCTTCTCTTGGTTACCCGACCCCGTACGCCCCGACAGCCCACAGGAACTGGACGCCTATAAAGACGTCAGGTCCATGAACCTACACGAGGTTTCCGGAGCCGGAGTTGCTTTACAGAGGGCTCATAAGATCAACTACCATTTTCCGGCAAAGACATTTATACGAGCCAACCGATGATAAAGTTATTTAGAAGCCCCTAACGGAAGACCATGGAGGGACGGGGAAAACCCCCTCCGGACGTAATGCGTCCCTGCTCCAGGCTTTTCGCCCAATCTCCTCATATTGACCGACGGAACCTCTTGTGGATCAAGACGGGAGCCAGGAGACCAGACTAGGTGCAGTTAGCGACCCCAGGCGGGCACGGAAAGCTCCACCTAGACGGAATAGACTCCGCCTCGCTAGGGGGTTGGAGAGTCCGGAGTCCCGCCGGACCCCCACAACTCGACTTCACCCGAAGGTGGAGAAGCCATGGGAGGCCGGCAGAAGCCCGGCTCCCTCTACCTTACCTCACGGCCGTCGAGGGTACCCATGCACGAATGCCCCTGACCCCGTGCAATGACCGACCGCTACCTGTTAATGCGTTCGAAAGTTAGGTGGAGACACCTCTAGATCCACACCACTGGGCGAGGCAACATCCAAGTAGCTCACAGACACGCAGGATCTGGGTCGGACCAAGAGTTCCCCCAAAGTTCGAAGCGCCGCCGCGTTACCGGCGAGCTTCCGGCCCGGTTCCCTGCGGGAATAGCGTTCAATGGTGGACCTGCCGGCTGACCCCCTCCCAGGGTTTACGGCACGACGTCGAGCAACCAGAGCCATACTGGCCTCCCTACGCGACCGCTCCCTGGTCAACGAGGGCACCACCAAACCCTACTCACCTTAGGGTCGGCTCACAACTGCTTCAGCTGCAGGCCTTTGCGGGACGAGCCTCTTGAGACGAAAAGTATCTCAAGCGCTGTCCGAAACCCGCACCCTTCGGTTGCTCCGGGAAATCCTGCATGGCGATCCCGCGAGCCCCGTCGTCACTAGCGAGTCACCGGGACCCTTACTCTACAAAGCCCGCACCAGTGCACTGCCCAACGCACGTCACACCGGTTATTCCCAAGAGGATGAATGGTCGCATGCGACAGATCCCGCCACTTAGCTAGAGGAGCCAAATGGTTATTTCTCTTGGTTCCCGACCCGGTACGCCCCGACAGTCCGCAGGAACCAAGCACCTATAAAGGAGTCGGGCCCACGAACCAATTCGAGGTTTTCCGAGCCGGAGTTGATGTACGGAGGTCCCTCAAGATCAGATAGCATTATCCGGCAGAGACATTTATGAGGGACAACCGATTAAAGGGGGAAGGTGCCGCTCGCGAGCCCAGCAGATTCGCGGAAAGTTTTTCCTTGAGTGCATAGACACGCCCTCGCTAGGGATGGGCTGCGGGGTCGGATGTCTCCGGCCCCCAGTCCACAAGTACCTTACCTACATAAATATTGCACTACACATATTATACACTAATACATACATACACTACTACATAAATACACTACGGCATATTATACACTACTAAATGCAGGTTCATGAGACAAAGTCTCGAACCTGAGAACTTCATGCACCTTTACCTCCAGTGCCGCGTGTGCGGCGTAGTGGTTGATTTGCGTTCAACTGCGGCGTTTGACCGCGAAGGGCTCTGGTGCGGCGACCATGCCTTTGGCGACCCAAATCTCGATCTAGAGTCCGCAGGAGGAGACCATTTACTATGGCCTTCACTCCCTTCCGACAGTAGCCGTCTAGACATAGGTCGAGCAGCGTTCGAGTATGGAAGTTCCACGGGAAAAATATTTTCCTGATGGACCGCCATAGGGGACAAGAGTAGAGGCAGTTCCTCCGATCACTTATCCCTGTCCCGCAAAAGCATGTGGGATCCTTCTGGAAGAAGTGAACCTGGTGGTCACCAAAGGTGCCGTGTCCCGTAAGAACTTGGTTGAGGTAGAAATCGCCGTGCAGACGCCGTCGGCGTACGCGCGGGAAAAGCTCATACGTCACTTCACCTTTGCCCATGGAGACCCATCTGCCCTGCCATCTCGAGACGGCACGGGCCAAGAGCTCCCTCTTGGCCTGGCGTCTGGTGGTTTTCATTTCCACGTCGACCAATGAGCGGATCGTAGCGGCTTTCGCCAGCTCGTCCGCGCGCTCGTTGTAGACGTGTCCCACATGGACTTTGATCCAGTGCATGCGAACACCGATTCTACTGCTCTTTACCAAGTCCCTAATCTCAGAAATAGATCTGTGCGTTGGCACGAGACTATTTAGGGCTTGAAGCGCCGATCTCGAATCTGAGTAGATATCGAGTTCACTGAGATCCCTGTGATGGGCGTATGTTATCGCTTCCTTGATCGCTTGGACCTCGGCTGCGAAAACTTGGTCAAGAGCGGATTCAGGATTTCGGCAAATCTGAAGACAGCTCTGCTTCGTGCCACTACGAAGACGTAATCGGCGAAGGCTTGAATTAGCCATGCCTCGTCTATATGTGACCGCCCCAAGAAGATGTTTATCACAACCAGCCAGAGAATCGGACCTAAACATGATCCCTGCGGGACACCGACATTAAAGTAGTGTTCCCCGACGAAGAGAATGATCGACCTATACCAGAGGTAATCGTCAATCAGCCCTAAGAGATAGGGTTCGATGCCGAGATCAGCCAGACACCGGAGGATATCCGCTCGTCGAACGCTATTGAAGGCGCTCTTGATGTCAAGTGTGAGCAGGCATGTATATTCTCCTCGGGCCTTTGATTCGGCAATGTAGTCCAGCACTCTGCGTAACGCGTCCACCGTACTGATATTCTTGCGAAATCCGTACTGTCTGGCGTCAAGCAGCCCGTTGGTCTCAAGGTGGAGAGCCAGTCTCGTTGCGAACATCTTGTCCAAAACCTTCCCGAGGGTCGGTAGTAGACAGATCGGGCGGTAGGATGCAGGGCAAAATACACCGCTACAGCCCTTTTCCAAGTCCGCGGGAAACAAGATACTCTCAAGCAGTGGTTATAAAGCGTCAGTAGCCACTGAGGATGGAACTGGAGAACCTTACGGACGATCTCGAGACTGATCCCATCGTGGCCGGGTGCCTTATTAGGCGGCAGCGTTTCAACTGCAAGCTCCAGCTCTTCGATAGTGAACCAGTCTGGTTTGCCGGTTCTGTTGTGCGCAACTTGCGAAGCTTCATCGGCCTGCAGGAAGTGGTGTCTAGCAAGTTCGTCCTGGGATTCCTCCCAGCTGGAGACTTCCTCCCCTGAGGGAAGAATCAGGGAGACTGGTGCTTCCCTTCTCCACTTGCCTCGCACCACCTCGACTGCACAACCTAGCTTGTCCGTGACCAGTCCCTCCGAAATGAATCGGCGGAACGATGCACGTTTGGTGTGCAAGATCGCCTTTTTATACTCTGCTCGCTTACGCTTGTAGAGAGCATCGTCTCTCCCTCTGTGGCGGCTCCAGCGTTCGCTGGTAGAGTCGCCTCAGCGCACGCAACCGAGAACTTTGGCTGGACAGTTGATCCGTCCACCAACACGCTCTCTTGCGTACTGCAGGTGTGCGCTTTTTATGCTTTTGACACAGCCTCACCAGGATCGACATCAGGTGTTCAACACCTTCGTTGGGGGTTTCGAAGCTGTACCGACCCAGATCTACAGTGCGTAGATCGTGTAGGAACTCGTCCTAGACCAAAGCCCTTTGTCTCCACCTGCGGTGGACATTCCGGGGAAGGCGTGTGCCTGGTCTGCCTTGATAGGCCCACGTCATGAGTCGGTGGTCGCTGAGTGTTTCGATATCGGACATCATCCAGTCTTCGATGTGCGAGGCACAAAACCGAGCCAACAAAATGTCGACCCAACCTTTGCCCTGAGGGCCTTTGAAGGTCGAGATGCTGTCCGGATCGTTCACGATTTCGAGATTCGCGTTCGAGGCGAAGGTGATCAAGGATCTACCTCTAGGGTCTGTGGGTCGTTGCCCCCAAATCGTGGACTTAGCGTTAAAGTCCCCAACCAAGATGACATTGTCTTTCGGGTAGGTACTCAGTAGCTGTTCCAACGATTCGAGTACGATCTGAATGTCCTCCGAGGATGCGCAATAACATGTTATTATCAACACCTTCTCGTTAGACAGATCGCAACGGATGGCTACCACATCGGAGTGACTCCTGACCGTGCAGAATGAAACACGACGGCTTACCCAGAGGGCCGCGCAGAATCAGCTGCCCTCCGAACTCACCTGCGTGTATTCCGACGGAGTTCCAAGAATCTTACCCTCGCTCACGTATGGTTCGTTAGAGATACAATGTCATAGCCAACGGACGTAACGTCCTGTGAAAGCTGGTTCGCCACCACGATGGCGTAGTGACAATTGAGGTGTGCAAATTTCAGTGGATTACTCCCCATAATTGCTCTTCCTCAATCGTTCGACCTACAGCTTGTGGATATGACACTCTTTCGAGCCTGCGGAGTGATTGGTAGATAATGACTTACTTCCCGATTTCCGACGGTTTTTCAGACTGCAATTAGGGCAACACGCGTCGGCGGTGCACGGAATTACATGGTCAGTGGCACCGCAATGCCCACATATTTGTGTGCCGCGGCACACCGATTGTGTGTGGCCGTACCTCCAACACTTATAACAAACCAAAGGTCGTGTATTAGGTCGGAAATCCACTTGGCGCCAACCCACATTTAGTCGACGAGACCCTGTGAGTCGATCGAAAGTCCTCTCATCCACCGCCAACACCACATTGTGCCCTCTCTCACCCACGAACGATGTTCGGAGTTCGAGGGAGGACCCACTCAGGACCTCGTTTTGTTCTCGGAGCGCCGTGATAATGTCAGCGTTTGGTAGATTCGAGTCTACTCCGAAGAGAATGATCTCTGGAGTTCGACGTCGCGGTCTCATGACCAGGAGGTTCTTCGTCAGTTCTGCCGACTACAAGGCAGCCTCAAGCTTTTCGAGGTCTGCGGGACTATTCGTCAGGAAGAGTACTCCCCCTCCTGAGATGTCTCGCGTCCCCCGGATCGCTATTTTGACCTGGATGGGATCGACTTTACTGACTGCTTGTTTGTATGTTTCATCGGATGAGGCTACGGCGTGTACATCCTGTCCCTTTGGACGTACTATGAGTGCTATTTCCTCTTTCGGGGGTGGTCTTGTCTTGGACTTGACGCTGCTACCCCGAGGGGACTGGGCTTTGTTTTCCCCCTCTCGTGCCGATCGGATTCATGCGGAGAGTTCTTATCAGCCGCGTGGCCGTCTTTCGGGTTTCCCTTAAGTTTCTTCTTCCTCCGCAGCCTCTTCCTCATACTTTTTGTGACCACCTTCGCCCAAGACTGAGTCTCCACGTGGTCAGCCGCTTCTGACTGGGTTTCGGGGTCATCTTCAGTAGGTTTCTTTCTCGGTTTCACTGGCCGAGATTCTTCCTTCTTCGGGTTTCCTCTACTTCCCTGCTAAGAGCGGTCTTTGGTAGGCTTCGTATCCGTTTTCACTAGCCGGGACTGTTCCTTCCTCTGACTGTTCACAGACTTCTTGGCTGGTACGTTGGTCTGCTTAGTGTCCTGAGAGCCTGCCCTGCTCCTTCGGCTTTGATTTCCTCCCGGGGAGTCCGTCGCGAGTGCTTTGGCGCGACTACTTCTACCTCAATTGGATCGTCTCCACGTCCGTTGCCTCCCGAGCTGCTCTCATTTGACTTCGCTGACTTTCGCAGGTCTGCCGGGTCGCTCTTTGACTGCTGAGCCCTGCTCTTTCGACGTCGGCGTCTCCTGCGTGGAGCTTTCTGAGTTTCCTCAGGCAGCTCAGCATCACTCAATTCGCCTTCATCTCCATTGCCTCCCGAGCCAGCCTTCTCCGTTAAACCCGACTTATGCGTTTCAGCCAGTCCATCCTTCTGATCTGAAGCTCTGCCCCTCGGGTTCGGACCGTCAACTTCCGGAGCGGAATTCGGGGGTTTCTTACCTCCCTTTTCAGGGGGTTCCAGATCTTCTTTTCTCCGCTCAACGGAAGGACTATCCTCCCCTCCGGCGCCTCCCGAGCCCATCTCTTCTGTCTGGATCGCCTTACTTTTCAACTTGAGGGTTCAACGGGACGTCGTGCCCTCCGCATTATCGCCAAGTTTCGGTACCACCTCGTTCCGAGATCCCAGCGACAGTCGAGAGAGGTTTTTCGAAGAATAGGGTGTGTTTCCTACTCCAACCTCCCTATAAACTACCGGCTGTTCTCCCGTCTGCGAGGCTTTCCCATGCAAGAGACAGAGCCAGGAGTGTTGTCGGGTCACAAAGTCCATGAGCGGGCAAACAAGTTCGTCGTACTCATCCTTCTTCGCAACTTTCATACTCTTGTCCCGCTCGAGCATTTTGAGGAATTTCGCACCTATAGAGTGCGCATCCTCTGCGAAAACAGCCGAGATCTCCACCATCTCCGCAAGGGAGATTTGGGCAGAGTTCGGGTTGATTTCGACTTTAACCTCCGCATCCGGATGCCTATCCTTAAACGGAGCATCATTTTTAGGGGGATTGGGGGCGTCCGAACGTGAGTCTTGGCGTTCACTGGCCTCCTCTCGGCTCGGCTCGCCACCGCTGCGTTCGATAGTAGATGAGTTACTGATTACCTCTACTGATCCCAGCTTCTCCTCCGGGCTCTTGGCCAGGCCTCCCTCCTGAGCCTGCCGGGGCCGCACCACGACGAGGTGGCCCGGAGGAGGAGGACTTTCCGCCCTGAGAAGGGCGTTTTGCAAATCTTTGCTTCAGCCATCCTCAATTGAGCAATGTCAAGGACGTTATGCAGTAAATGAGATAGAAAGTATCTCGAAAACGTAAGAACTGCGCGAAAGACTTTGTGCTTTGATATACTCTGGGATGTTGTCAAAACCAATCTCTCAAAAATAACTTTCTAGAACGCCCCGGGACCGCAAGTTTGCTCTAAGCTGGGTGCGATGCCGTATGATCATGATATAAACACTGTAAACTGAAATGTCTGAAATTCAGACACATAAGTGTCTTAAACCGGAATGTTCAATTTTCAGACATTTTAAAGTGTCTTAATTTTTAAGACATATGCATGCGTCTGAATTTAAGACATTTCAAATATCTGAATTGCAGCCATGTTTATACGACCTGCATGTTCGATAATAAGCAGCCATTTTTTTTTTCAATTTCGTTTGTGGGCATTATCCACTGTAAGAAAATATCCATTAAAATATGGAAATTGTACTGCCAAATTACGTATTTTAATGTAAATTTTCTTCCGTAAATTCCAGAAAAATTTCCCTTTTTTGCATATTTCTGTATTTAGAAAAAAAAAATTAAAAAGATAAAATATAATCTTTCAAGGACAAACCCACATATTTCAACCACCATCCGAAGTCACGTATAATACATGATTTATTTATTTAAATCAAACTAGGGCCGAAACTAGAGCGGGCAGAGGTGGCGTGTGCCCCGGGCTCCACAGCGAAAGGCGAAGAGGGCGCCAAATGAAGATTTTGTTTGTTGTTTGTGTTATGTTGTAAAAGCTTTACATAACATCCCCCCTTCTTAAATTTACATAAATTTAATTTTGTATATTTTGTTAATTTTAATAATCTACTTCCTTTTACCATCTTTCAATTTTGACAGCAAATTTTATTAAGTTTTAAATATTAAATCCTAAATCTTTATTTTTAATTATTCCTTTTAAAATTACATTTATTGTATTCTATTATCTTTTTCCATTTCTCTGATAAACTTTCATAAAATTACTGAAATCGTTTGCAAGAGAAACGAAATTATAACTCCTACACTTTCCCTTATTTTTATTGCCTTGCATTCACTTCGCACCCCAAAAGATGCAACTTTTAAAAGGGATTTCTCTCTTATCTCAAAACAGACAGGAAATTCCTTTTAACGTCACAGGAACTCCCACATAGCGAACATTCCTTATTTTCCCGCACGTTAGAGTGGTGCCATTCCACGGTGATTATTCCGCCGCTAAAACATTTTTCCCCTGTTCACGTTCGATAGATCGTTCTCTTGGATTCAATGGATCGTCTGTTGGAGTTTTGTGATTGGCTAGTGTTGCCGAGATCGTTTCCAGATTTCGGCAGGCATTTCAAAAAGAAGTCAGTTCGTTATTTTTGTCGGAAGACGCAACATCCTTTTGGAGGTACAGGTTTCATCTTTTTCTCGTCGTGGGGCGAGGGGCCCTACGGGCGTGTCCTGTGGTTGCCATGGACTCCTCTTAAACGTTTTTACTATTCTTATCATTTAGCAATACACTCAATTTAATATCCAAGCAACTTTGGTAATCCTGTGTGAGCTGTCTCCATTTTATTTAATTTTGGTACTCTCCGCTGACGAAGCTTCAAACTTCCACAATATTTTATAGCACTGTGTGAGCTATTTCTAATCTTCAATTTAGACAATGCTCTTCTTTGAAGAAAATCAATATGAAAACGACAATATTATCCGCATTTGATTAATTGATACTTCTTCATTATTTCCCGGGAATTCGTATTCTCAATCAAATAATGACTTTATGTGATCCAGTCATCAAGCTCGTTATGGAGTAATTCGTAAATATAGACAATATCCGTTTGTCAGGATTCTCCATTTGTTTTATCTACCATCGACGCATTCCTCTTATAACTCTATTGTCACTTTAGACTCTTCACTTGGAATCCATAACTTATTATAATAAGATTGAAACTCAGCATGATTAGACGTTCATCAAAAACATATTTCAAATAATTAAAATGTTACATGTTATACATTAGCATGTACTTCTTGATAATTTATTTAAAATAATGCATCAATATTTTTACAATATATTATGTTACACCGGATCCGGAATCACAATGTTGGATAATGTTTAATAAATAATATTTATGTGTAAACCGTTCTTATTTATTGTGGTGTGTTATTTCTTGCATCAAATGGGGTGAGTAATAACAATTTTCCTTATTTATGTTTAAAGAATTTCCTTTTCAAATTTAATTTTAATCTAGTTACGACGCGTACTAATTTCACCACTATACTTTTAACGGCCATAGTGTGATTTCGGGGAATGTGAATTGAATTTGTTTCGATCAGATTTTCTTTTCGAATTTTCGTTTCAATTTACATATCCCGGAATCCCACTTAACAGTTTGCTTCAAAAATATATCAAATACAAGCAAAATTTATTTGTAACTTATTCTTTACATCAAAGAAGTCTGCAATCTTTTTTAGTCTGTTATTTTTTTTATTAAAATACAAAGTTATTGTCAAAATCATTAAATAATTATTAAATTATTAAATTCCAAAATATGAAATACCTCAACGTTTGACATTGCTATTTTTTGTCATATGTGTATGCATATATAATCCGCTGTTCGAGAAACCAGGTGCGAAGTATGTTTGAAATACTTGTGTTTACCAGTAAAGAAAAGATAAAGAATGTTGTGCACCTGTTTTGTTAATAAAAAGTTCTTGCCTGCCCACCCCACCCCTCGAACGATGAGAAGAGCTGCACACTGAATTTTATTACTGTTGCCTGATTAAATTTAAAATAGGAAAATACAGATTAGATAAACATTAATATTAAACATATAATGTCGTTTACAACTGGTTTATGTTGAGTTTAAATATTGGATGGGGTCTCATTACGAAGCTAAACAGCGCTTTCGTTTTAAACTATTGATAAATATTGAACGGGATGAGTTCGGAACAGCTTACGCCAAATACCCAGTAAAATTATTATACTTAAATTGTTAAATGCAATAATAGAATATAAAATGTATTCCTTACCTTTTCTGGCAAACGTACGAAGATTCTTCTTTCGTGATCATGTAGTCACCTGAAATATTTAATATAATTTTATTTGAATATAAATGTGGATCATGTGAAAGTGCTTTCATCAGGAAGGAGTCGGACGTTCAAATACTTCTTTTTAATTACCGAATATGCTCTGGGATAAATATTGGTGCACTACAAAAAAAAATGAAATTGAATTAGTCAACACGATATTAGATTGTCAAATTCACACAGGAGAAGGAGCATTCCTTTAGACAAAAGGCATCGCACAACAAATTTGTGCTGTCCAGCTTGGTCGGAACCAGCAGATACACTAAAAAGTTTGGGCCCTGTCAATGTTCTCTGAAAGTCTGAAAACAAAGCAGAAATGCGAAGTTTGCACAATTTCTTGCTCTTCATAGCTGTCCTATTGAAAGCAGGATGGAGCGGTAAATTTTAGTACTGCCATTTATTGACGTTCTCCACTAACATCCGGTGGGTCGCTGTCGGAATACTGAATGAGTTTCTGCTTATTATTCACCAGAGTGTTAACACGTTTAAATTGAAGCACTGATTAAAGCACATTTCACAAACAAATAAATATGTAGGGAACACACCTCACAGTAAAATGGATGTTTCACAAGCGAGAGGGATAGGCACAAAACATGCACATTTGAAGAGGAATTCCATCGCCCCCCGCTTTTTTGTGTCAAACCGACAAGCGTATAATATTTAACTTATTTCTCAAGCACTCGAAATGAGGCTTTGGAAACGGCTTGGTGAGGATGTCTGGTAACATTAATTTTGATGGGCAATAAGATATTTTTATAGTGCCATCCTGGCATAGATGTCTGATATGATGGAACTTTATTTCTATGTGTTTAGTCCTTGTTTGTGCTTTTTCATTTTCAGTCAATTTTATAGCTGACAAATTATCTTCATAGAACGTCACGGGTAGTTGTTGACACAGTTCGAGATCATTTAATAAGTCTAATAACCACGCGATTTCTTGACTTGCATTAGAAGCAGCGATTTATTCAGCCTCCGTGGATGAGAGTGCTATGCAAGTCTGCTTCCTCGATAACCATGTCAATATATTATTTCCTAATTTAAATAAGTTCCCAGTGGTCGACTTCCTGTCTACTCTGTCACCGCCCCAATTGGCATCGCTATATGCCGTTATAACTGGGGGTTTTGTCTTATCTATAACTAATTTCAGATCTTTAGTGGTAAGTAGATATCTAATTAACTTCTCAATGGCTTGCCAATCTACTTCCCTTGGTGATTCATTCCTCCTTCTCAGGATATTAACGACTGATGCTATGTCGGGTCTAGTTAAAGTTGCAATGTATAAAAGCCCTCCTATAGCCTGTCTGCATTTTACATTATCTCCCATTAATTTTCCGTTTGGATCCAGATTAAAGTAGTTAGTGTTCATGGGTGTATACGTAGGCTTACCATTAAACAAACTGAATTTTTCTGCGATCTGTATTATTTTGTGTTCCTGATCTAATTCTAGATTTCCGTTTTCTGTTTCCTTTATGTTTATTCCTAGATATTGCGTAACTTGTCCTAAACTTTTGATTTCATATTGCTTTGACAGTTCAGTGTATATTTCGTGTGTGCCTTTTTTATCTCCCTCGACTAAGATGTCATCAACGTATACGATTATGTATGCGATTTTTTCATTTTGGACACTTTTATACAGATATTTGTCTGATGCGCATTCTACGAAATTTAATTCTCTTAGCGATTTACTGATTTTTGGTTTCACGCCCTAGCTGCCTTATTAAGGCCGTAAATTGCTTTATTCAGACTACACACTTTATCCTCTTCTGCTTTTTATGTATCCCTCTGGCTGATGCATCTAAACTTCCTCTTCTAAATCGCCATGTAAGAAAGCAGTTTTGACGTCTATGTGGGTTATTTTAAGATCTTTGTACACCGCTGCGTTTAAGAATGCTCGCAGGATGGTATGAACAACAATGGGTGCGTAGGTCTCATCAAAATCACTTCCATATTTTTTAGCATATCCCTTAGTAACCAATCTTGCTTATATCGCTCTATTGACCCGTTGGCTCCCCTTTTTGCCTTGAACGTCCATCTACAACCTATGACGCGCTTTCCCGGGATAGGTTTTATTAGTCTCTATGTGTTATTTTGTTTTAGAGATTCTATTTCCTCATTAGTAGCTTTTAGCCATTTATTTTTAGTTTCCGCGTCACTGATGTTTTGTAAGTATGCCCATGACTTTGGCAGAGATTTGCGCTTATACCAAAACGGTTAGGTGGTACACCGCGATTTTGTCTTTCCGACCTCCTAAGTTCCGGGAATTTTTTGCCTGGGGTTTCAATTTGATCGTCATTGCGTTCTTCTAGTTCAATTTCGATATTTTCCGCAGGTGTTGGTTCATCGTTTTGATTTTCTTTGGCGGGTTTAATTTCCTCATCTTTGATTCCTTCTTCGAAGGATTTTGCGATTCTAGATATCATGATTTTGTTTTCACCTGTGTAGATCCTATAGCCCTTGCTCCTGAAATCGTATCACAACATTATTCCCTCGATGGCTTTCTCATCTAACTTTCCCCTTTTAGGTTTATCGATATAGCCGAATGCCTTACATCTGAAAGTTTTAATGTTCGAGAGATCAGGTTTTCTTTTATGCCAAAGTTCATAGAGTGTCATCTTATTTTCGTTAGCTTTTGTTGGTAGTCGGTTAATGAGATATGTGGCGGACATGACCGCTTCCCCCCAGAATTGTTTAGGTAGCTTAGCGTCTGACAACATGGTTCTAGCCATTTCCACTATCGTTATATTTTCTCTCTCCGAGACCCCGTTCTGCTGACTACAATAGGGAACACTTAATTGACGCTCTATCCCATTTTCGATGAGGTAGTTTTCGAATTCATCAATGATATATTATTTTGCGTTATCAGATCTTATTGATTTTATATACTTGCCAAATTTATTTTTTGTTAACACTATATATTCCTTTAATTTGATAATGGCTTCCGATTTATGTGCGATTAAGTACGTCATTGTATACCTGCTATAATCATCTGTGAATGTTATGAAGTATCTTTTCCCTCCTATCGTTTCTGTTTGCATGGAACCACAAATGTCGGAATGCACAAGAGCACAGATTTCTTTACTTCTGTTTGTGGCTACTTTAGGGTAAGGCAGAACGGAAAGTTTCCTTTCTATGCAGTTGGTGCATCGCGTGTCGTGTTTACAGTTATTAATTATTATCCCTTCGGCTAATTTGTAGTTGACTAGGTATTTAATATCATCAAAATTTTTGCGTCCGAGTCTTCGGTGCCACATTGATATACAGTTTATATTATCACAGAATGTTTGAGTACTCAAAGTATAACCGTATTCATCTTCGGGGTTTAACACGTAAAGATTATCGTTTAGTTTAGCTGTCAAGATTATATTATCGTCTTTGACAAATAAGCATGCATTTTTCTCGAAAATTACCTTTATGTTATTATCTGTGGCTTTTTTAACTGACAATAAATTGTTTTTTAGTTCTGGGCAATACAGTATATCTTTTAGTGTAATGTAGTTCTTTTTGTCTGTTTTTACTTTTGCGTCTCCCATACCTTGTGAATTAAGCCTTTTCCCATTAGCGATTGTTATATTCCCGAAGTTCACAGCTGTGAATGTAGCAAAGTTCGTTTTTATGGCTGTTACGTGTCTGGTGCAACCGGAGTCAATTATGTATGTGTTTGAATCTGTTGTTTGTGTCTGGTTAATTTTCAGACTCAATTTCAAAATTATTTTCTACTGGGAAGGGAGGAATATAGATTCGTTGACTTCATCGTCTATGTTTTGCTGTTAAAGCAGAAATTCGACAAGTCGTTTTAACCACTATTAGGGTTTCCTGAGTTGGCTTTGAAGTTGGCGCTCTTGTTGTAGAATTTATTCCTGTTATTATTGTCATGTTTCTGATGATTATTTTTCTGTTTATTTTTTAGTTTGTAGCATTCGGCTCGGACATGTCCTTCTCGTTGACAAAAATGGCAATACTTTTTAATTCCTTTATTTATTATTTTGTACGCAGAGTCTTTAGGACGCGTGTTAGTGTTTTTATTTTCAATTCTGTGTGAGTATTCATCAATTAGCTTGTTTTTCACAAAATCGAGATCTAAGTCCTTTTCGTCCCAAACCTCCATGCTCGTTATAAGAGGCGCGTAAGACTGAGGCAAGCTACATAACATTATGGCAACGATATGTGAATCATTTATGAGCTCACCGATAGCAGCGAGCTTATCGCGGATAGTCAATATATTGTTGATCCCACTTTCATTCAGTCTCTGGGAATAGAGTTTCCTAAAAGGAATAACTTCGACGATAAATTCGTCCTCTCATGGACGTTTTTTAGTTTTCCCATATTTTCTTAGGGGATGATAGATTTCTAATATGCACTATTAGTGCATCATCAATGCACAAGCATATAATGGCTTTCACCTTAGCGGCATTTTTGTATAATTATCGTCGGGGGTGCTCGGTGGTGTTTCTTTTACGTATTTAAACAAGTCATCTTTAGTTAATAAATTTTCTAACTTGAAGCACCAATTATTATAATTACTGTCATTTAATTTTTCAACTGCTGTAATTTCTTTCGCGACAGCCATAGCGTGTTATACAGGTTGATTTTATTCTTTGATAATGTATATTTGATATGACGTTCGGTGTTTTATATAAGAAGTTTTAATAACTTTCTCCGTATATATATATAAATATACATAAATATATATATATATATAAATAAGCAATCATATATTCATATAACACTTTTTTATAATATCATGTATTTTAGTTTTAACAGTTATTAATATACGTAAGTATATTATTTTCATTTATTTAATTCATATCGTTTTTTTTACTGGGTTTTATTTATTTTCCCCCTTATTTTCAGTTCTCATAATCTATTGATAAATATTGAAGCAGGCCCGTAACCAGATGGGGGCGATGGGGGCTGAGCCCCCCCCCCCCTAGCTTCCTCTAGAGCCCCCTCTAACGATTTCCCTACTTTTTATTTTTCCAACAAAATGTACGTTTTAACTTTCTTAAAAAAAAAAAAAAAACTAGCAAGGAAAACATTTAGATCTTTTAACTGCTTGAATGCAATCGAATATGCCAAACATTTTGCGTTTAAAAACCTATTAGATTAGTTGTTTTATATTATCTTGCTTGCGATACAATTCTCCAAACGCGTTCTAAGTAGGAACATTTCTTTCTCCCGAAAAAATTAAGTTCAGATGCACTAACTAGCCACCACATGTTTTCGTATTCTTGACATTTTAAAAGCAATGATCGTATACGTTGCTCAAGTTAATCGATAATTAGTTAAGCAATGGTTAAACGTCTTCACTAAAACGTAGTCACAAAAAAGACGTGTTTCTAAATGTTAATGATTTGCCTGTTGACGTTATGTATTTGACAGCAGATTTAGTTAATGATGAAATATCACTTGGAAACTAACTAGAATGTTTGTAGAAGGAAATTAGAAAGATAACAAAATGTCATTTTATACAAATGGAATAAGAAAAATAATTGCTTGAAAGCCAAAAATTGTTTCATGCTATGGGTGTAGACAGTAGGAAAGCAGGGGTAGGGCATTTTTTTGTTTGCTTTTAGAACTTTCGTCTATTTTTTTTTTCTTGTGTTCCATGAATTTGCTAAATTTTTTTTTTCTATTTGTCATATAACAATAAAAAACATTAAGTGAAAAAGCATGATTAAGGTTAAGTTTATTATAAGATATGACAAAAATATCTTCAACTATTTTAGCGTATGTTTTATTTAAATCTATTTTCAAGCATAAATGCGCTACTTTCTGACACATTTTCGAAATAATTTTAATGATAAAGGTATAAAATTTGCAGATATGATTATTCGAGCTCAAGGAATTAAACTATGTTCTGTGTTTTATAAGGCTGTTTTTCAATCTAAACCAGCTACTTTCTGACATATTCGCGGATTTCTTTTATTTATAAAGATATTTGCAAGTATTCAAACTATACAGAAAATTAAAAAAAAAATCTGTCAAAAAATGACGTCAAATTTGACTGTAGGATGATGTTCTTGGCATTTAACGACGAAATGCTAGTCATCGAGTAGCAAATGACTATAAATCATGTTATTTATAATCATGGCATTTACAGGGATCTCAAATGGTCCGCCAACTGAATACCAATAAATTTTAACAGAAATTTTTATGGTAGGTTTGCGCTAGAATTAACTTTCAAATGCGATTCCGGGGCGGTTTGTAAGAAAAATCTAAAAAGAAAATTTTTCTAAAATAATATTGGTATTCAGTTGGCGGACCATTTGGGAGCCCTGCATTTATAACAAAATGGGAAACGGTATTCATTTCTTAGGCGCATGAATGTGAGAAGCTGAAAATCTTAGGCAAAGGGAAAGAAAATTACTTTTTAACTGCATCAGGAAAATTTTCGTTAATCCGTGAAAGGAGAATATTTTTAAAGATCTTTAGAAATGGGGGAAACGTATAATAATAAATAGTGGTCTACATTTAATGAAAACTGTTCGAAAAGGGCGTTCATGCCCTTGTGCTTTTTTTTTTTTTTTTTTTTTTTTTTTAAAGGAGATTGAACGAGTTTCATGAAACACATGTAAAAAGTATGCAAAAAAAATCTATGTTATCGCTATTTAAATGAATTAAATCTAAG
The DNA here is from genome assembly GCA_963932465.1 of Maratus speciosus. Classification (NCBI taxonomy): domain Eukaryota; kingdom Metazoa; phylum Arthropoda; class Arachnida; order Araneae; family Salticidae; genus Maratus; species Maratus speciosus. The sequence goes on along the minus strand of OZ010796.1, from coordinate 544,868,939 downwards.
TTGTTTTCTTTAAAAGAAAAAAGTATTGAATATAATATTAAAATTACAATCTCTTTTTTTTTATTAAGTCCAGGTATGCTTCAAAAATATGTAATTAATATATATTTGTAATAATTGATTCATATTTAAAATGATGTAATCATATGCAGAATTTTAAATTTAATTATTATTGCGAATTGTTAAATGGTTAATTTTATAAATCATATTATTAATAAAATAAGGTTAGGTAACGCTCGTTTTAAAGAGAAACAATATCATCACTAAATTAAATCGTATACAAACAACCGTGATTTTAAAATGACCTAATAATTTAGCAGAAACCAAAATATTAAAGAAATTAAATAAATTACAAATAGCTATTAATTAAAAATGGTACTTTTCGGTTATCCGGGCGCCAGTGTTATGTATACATACATATATATGTATATATACACATATATACATGTATATCCACATATATGTATATCTATACACATGTATATATACATGTATATAGACATATACATTAGGGTGGAACTAAAAAACGAAGTTTCGAATTTTATATTCTAATAGTAATTATTTTTTTCCTTTTTAACTCCATAAAAAGAAAATATTTTTCTTCTAATTTTAAAATGATATTTTCCGGTTCCTCAAAGCACCTGATTTTCCTTAAAAAACGAAAAAAAGCCAATAATTGCATGAAAAGTTTTTTAAGCTTATTGTTAAATTTATATTTTGAAAAATTAAATTAATTACTTGTTAATGTTCTGTAATAAAGAGAATAATTTAGTTTGAGTGCCTTAGATAAGTTAGCCCTACTTTATTTGACTTTTGTAGAAGCCAGCGTCGTGGGCGTCGGCCTTCATTCTCTCTGATTTATTTGGCTGCGACACATAACAAGTTAGTACGATTTAACGTGTGTTGACAGTTTCTTTAATTATTTTTCAATAAACATTCGGTGTCAAAAGTGACAAAGTCTGCTAACGTACCTAAATCTAGATAATTGTTGAAGTGTCCTGTATTTCGTGAACCAAAACAATTAACATTAGACTGTCATATTTGACGAACATAAGAAGATGTTATGAAACATTATTTTTGGGTTCAATTTAACTTAAAATCTGACAGCAAGAATCTGGTACACAGTATTTCTAAAATATCTAAAGCTGTTGATGATACAATTAAAAGTGTATTGCCTTGACCTTCAATTCCAAAGGTTTCTGATACACAAATCATAAAAAATAATTAGAAACTAGCGCGAAAAATGTCAAAATTTGAAGAAAAATATTAAGATTAGAAAGAATAACCCCACATCCAATATAAAATTGCAAAATGTTAGGTAATCATGCAAAAAACATTTCTTTATGTAAAAACACTAAATATTATCGTGTATTAGAACAAGAACGTCACTTTCTCAAAGACCAAAGAGAGATGGGGTGATGGCAATAGGATCAATAGATATAAAAACTACAAAAAATGTGTAGCAAGACTGGAAAAGGAAATATCAAGGAAAAAAGTTATTTTAAAACAAAAAATGATGTTTTGATTGAATGATCGTCAAGTGTAAAAAATAGTTTGGAAGGAAATAGTTCAATCGGTTGTTTTTCTAAACCTGAATTTGATAATCAACAAGGTGAAAGAACCGGAGTATTAGACAAAACTGCAAATATTATTGCAAATGGCACCTTAGAAGATATGGGTATTTCTGATGATAAAAAAGAATAGGTAACTGAAATAAGGGCTTGAAGACGACAAAGAGAAAAGAAAAGGAAGAATTTTAAAGAACAGGAAAGACGAAATCAGTTAATGTTAGAAGGTTAGTATTTTGATGGAAGAAAGGATAACACTATGATAACTGAAGCAGAGGGAAAAAAGTATAACTAAGAATCATTAAAGACGAACACCTGATCTTAGTTCAAAAACCAGGATAAAAATATATTGGCCATATTTCATTGACATCTTCTTCTTATATTAATATAGCCACTGCAATTTTGGTGTATTTTCAAAATAATAATACAGACATTTCAAGTTAGAAAGTTATTGGGTGAAACAGAAACGCCTTTAATGCAGGATGCAAATCTGGAGTTGTTAAAACATCGTAAGCGATACCCTAAAAATTTTATAATGGATAATTTGATTATTACATGCAAATGAACTTTTTTCTTAGATACTTATTTCAACATCTTGCTGGAAAATCTACAGGTACAAAAGGATTTTCTGGATCAGTAGGAAAGCGACTTGAAAAAATGCGAACATATTGAAATTATAGACTATAAAAACATTGATCCTATCTTGACGGACTGATCGGATGAGGAACTTAAAAAAAGTAAAAACAGGGGATACACCTGAATTTTAGATTTTCCTTTTCATACTCAAACAGTGGAAACGTGTGTCAAAATTGTCCCGCGAGCTGCGTCAACCGTCTTTAAATATTAAGCAAAAGATGGCTTAATCTTGGGAAAGTTGAATTCCCACAATGTAATGACAAAGTTAGTGCCTAAAAAGACATTAGGTTGAATATCCAATTGAATTAATACATAACAAAGGGAGGTAAGGAGGGTAGAAGTCGATATTTAAACGACTCCTCGTGGTGACTTCTGGATAGTATTTGCTAAATAAAAGTAGATATGAGCTAACAGCTACGTTGTTTACTTTAAATTACTTTATACTGAAATTTCAAAACTTTGACCTCCTTGAGGAACCGGAAAACAACTTAATTTAAAGAAACCTTTTCAGCCAAAAGTTTAGACATCCAAAAAGGAAAAAAGTGTTCACTATTACATATTGAAACAAAAAAGTTTTTTTTTTACCCTATACTTAAGTTCCATCCTAATATACATGTATACATAACACTGGCGCCCGGCTAACCGAAAAGTACCTTAAAAATATTAAACGTATGGAATTAAAATATTAAAATATTTTTTAAATGATAATAGTAAGATTGTGAATTATTCAAATTAATAAATATAGGACACATAACCATAGATGCCAACATCTCTTAATTATTCCGGAGTTTGATCCAAAACAAGCATGTTTTAAACTGGAAAAAATATATAAGGAATTGTGTCTTTTTTCGATAAGGTACATTTTAGATTTCAGTTTGAAATTTTTGATTAAATGAAATTTCCTGTTGAAAATTTTTTCATCTTGTAACAGGCTCCGGATAAGTGTTGTTGGCATCTATGCATAACGCAAAAACATTTGCAAAATCTCAAATTTTCGTTCTTTTTTTCTATATATTAAAAAATTGAACAGAATATGATAAAGTTAAAAAATGCTATAAAAAGTGATAGAAAATCTTTATTAAGATTGGCGATCGTTTCGTTGCACAAACGGCAACATTTTCAAAATCATTCAACGATAGAAAATATTTTCACATAATTTAAAAACAATAAACATAGTAAACAATGTCACGCGACTTGATAAACGAAACGATCGTCAATCTTAATAAAGATTTTCTATCACTTTTTATAGCATTTTTAACTTTATCTGTTTATAAGTGATTATTATACATGTGTTTAGAATATGATATTTAAATCTATGTAATTGCTTCAATTTAAAGAAAAAATATGTGAAAAGAACTGTATTCTACAGTAGAGGTCTGCACGGGCCCGGGCTTGGCTAGAAGCCCGTACTATATTATAGGCCAGGACGGCGAAATGAAGGCGAAGTTTCAAACGGGCCAGGCCGGCAAAATTTGAATGTGCCTGCCGGGCTGGACCGGGCCAATAAAAGAAATTAAGCGGGTCTGTCGGCCCGATATAAATATTTAAACGCAGACGAGAAAATATGAATCATTTTCAATGAATAAGAATTTCACGAGAATAAGTATAAATGTGCGTTTCGAGCCGATACTAGTTTGCCAGCATCAATATCGAAATATAACATTTTCCAGCGTAGAGATCAGCATCGGACAGTTACATGGCGTTTGAGCCCGGGCTTAATTCTTTCAGCAGACTCGTGCCGGACCGAGATCAGGCTTGCATTTTTTTTTCAACATTGCCAGAAATGGACTTAATTGTTCTCAGGATGTTTAGGGCAGGCAATGTGTTTTGTAAAAATATTAATAGCAATAATGAACTTCTGTTAACGGAATTTTAGGAAATATACTTGAAGGTGGTTCTCAAATTCACTGCTCAAAAACGAAAAACTTTCTGACACATTTTTAACTGTAAATGCATAAAATTAACAAGCCTGTCTATTGAAGGGATTTGGAATTGAATAGTGTTTCCCATTTTTAATAAATAAATTACTTATAGAGATATAAGAGATTCTTGTCACGTGACTGCAGGTTTTTCTCCTTTTCCGTGCTATCGTCTCCGGAAATTCGATTCAAAACGCTAACTAGGACAGTATTTTCTCAAAAATATATTGACATTTTCGAAAAGAAATGAATTCAGAAATGTGTCAGAAAGTAGCTTCTTTGGATTTGAGAAAAGCCTTAAGTAATAACAGAAATATTTTCCCAAATCTACTTTTTATAATATAGCCTCAAAAGTTATCGTCATGTTTTTAACCTTCCTGTTTTTTCTTTTATTCTAAACAATATGAATTTTTTAATGAATCCTTATTTGAATGTTGAAACGTCTAAGACTCTAAGTAAATCATTAGTGTTGCTATTGTGTATTTTCTGTCTTGCGAACACATCGTAAATTTAAAATATGCTGTAAAATTATCCCATAAATATGTATGCAGTATTCTTTAAAATAATCTTAATTGTATGTTAAGAAAAATCTGATTTTTTTGTAGAAATTGAGTCGGGCCTGATTTAATTGATTTTTCCAGTGGCCGGGTCAGTTTTCACTGATTTTTGTACGGCCGTGAACTGTGAAAATGTGAACGGGCCGGGTCAAGATAGCTTTCGTTTCGGCCGGGCACGCGCCTGGAATCTCCGGTCCGTGCAGACCTCTATACCAACAGATTCCTTTTCTAAATTTTTTCAAAATGCATCTTTAAAAAAATTGTCATGCTGGGCGCTTGAAGATTTCTATGTTTGTTGCATGAATCGGTGTTTTTGTAAATAAAGATGTACTTTTCTGTGAAAATGCTAGCATGATAAATTACACTAATTTAGTCAACAGAAAGACTGATTTGATTAATCAGCGGTTCAAATATGCATATATATAATCAATGTTCAATAGAGTAGAGCGCTGATAATCCGGACCAATCGGGGCCGATCCGGTTTATGAAAAATCCGGATAATTGGACAACTTTATAAAACGGCTATGGCAGTGTTTTTCAGGTAAATTAATCAATGTTCAATAGAGTAGAGCGCTGATAATCCGGACCAATCGGGGCCGATCCGGTTAATGAAAAATCCGGATAATTGGACAACTTTATAAAACGGCTATGGCAGTGTTTTTCAGGTAACTTCTTTTCACACTTTTTCCAGGCTTAGGACTGGCAATTTCAGTGGTGCACATTTTAGCATATTACAAATGGCCTGTTTAGAAGTTATTTTTTTAACTTTTTAAAAATTTTATTTTCCAGAAAATTGATACAAATTTATACATAGAAGTAAACATAGAAATTATTGCGTGTATATATGCACACACTGTACGAACAAACGCGAGCGGAGAGAGGGGGGGGGGGGGGGGTCCTTTTTCCGAAGACACCAAGGGACAAAAGAAGCAATATGCTTAATAATGCAAAAATTGCAATGGGAATAGAATACAGTGTACAATCCATTAGTTTTCCTTATTAAAATTTAAATAAAGTCATCTTTTTATGAGGTGTCGGATGCTATCTATTTTTTTCCCATTAAATACAATATGGCCTAAGAATAAATCACACGGAATGGAGAAAAGCTCTATTTTAGGTAGGTTTTCTTAAGAGGTAGACCACACCTAATTGTTTTATATTCATTTTCCTATTACCATGAAGTATTTTCCGTTTAAGAATTTCATTATAGAAAGTTCCGTTATAGAGAGATTACGCTTTAGACGGGTTCCTTTATAGACAGATCCGTTTTATCAGTTTTACTATATTTAGTTTGCTTAAGATATGGACTGTTAAAAGATGTTAGCCCCACCAAAAAAATTCAGAGCCCCTTCTGACTGAACCCCACCAGTGGCCGAGAGGTTCTGCTCTCGAAGCTGGTAGACGGGAGGTGCTGGGTTCGATCCCAATCGCGCCCGTCGGCCTAATCGTTCGGAGTTTTCGTGTTTTTCTTCGAGCCGTGGATCTTCCATGCGTTAATACGGATTAGGTTCCCTTAGAAAGACCCCCGCGGAGGGCACTCCCCCCGGGCCTATATCCCTCGTGTAGATAATTGGCCGTCAAAAATCAACCCAACCCAACCCCTTCTGACTGAACTCACTGGTTACGGCCCTGTATTGAAGGGGATGAGTTCGGAACAGCTTAAGCCAAATACCCAGTTAAATTATTATACTTAAATAGTTAAATGCAATAATAGAGTATAAAATGTATTATCTTACCTTTTCTGGCAAGCGGACGAAAGATTCTTCTTTCGTGATCATGTAGTCACCTGAAATATTTAATATGATTTTATTTGAATATAAATGTGGGTCATGTGAAAGTGCTCTCAGGAGTCGGACGTTCAAATACTTCTTTTTAATTAACGAATAGGCTCTGTGATAAATATTGGTGCACTACAAAGAAAAAAAAGAATAAAATTGAATTAGTTAACATGATATTAGATATCAAATTCACACAGGAGAAGAAGTGTTCCTTTAGACAAAAGGCATTGCACAACAAATTTGTGCAGTCCAGCTTGGTCGAACCAGCAGATACACTAAAAAGTTTGGGGCCTGTGAATGTTCTCTGAAAGTCTGAAAACAAAGCAGACACGCGAAGTTTGCACATTTTCTTTCTCTTCATAGCTGTCCAGTTGAAAGCAGGATGGAGCGGTAAATTTTAGTGCTGCCATCTGTTGACGTTCTCCACTAACATCCGGTAGGTCGCTGTCGGAATACTGAATGAGTTCCTGCTTATTATTCACCAGAGTGTTAACACGTTTAAATTGAAGCACTGATTAAAGCATATTTCACAAACAAACAATTATGTATGGAACGCACCTCACAAGAAAATGGATGTTTCATAAGCGAGAGTGTTAGGCACAAAACACGCACATTTGAAGAGGAATTCCATCACAAGAGACCGGATTTTTATCAGCCAAAAGTCTAGCTTGATCGAGGTTCAACCAGCAACTGATGAACTTGGGGCAATCAGAAGTGTTCGCAGAGTCTATTATATCTAGAAACAAAAAAGGATTGCCGATTCAGCAATATTTCTTTGTAAAATCACTGGATATTCCGTACATTGTGAATTATCGAAATTCAGCTCAGTTTGGTGCCTCCATCTGGTAGAGTTTAAACTAACTGAGCTCTTTGCTGAGATCCGATATGGATAAAGTAAACTGAGTTATGGTGCTGCCCTCTATCGGGGTTCGATGATACTATAGTTCACATTTCACTTCATTATTGTTTTTTATGGAATGTTCTTGGTTAATATATTTTACACTATTATGTAGCTTGCACAAAACATGATATAAAAAAGATTTCCTATGTCACCAGGCATATTTCACAAACAAATGGAAATAACTGGAGTGTTTGTGTCCAAAAGATAAGTTCAAATGTCCTGGGATTCCAACATGATATAAACAGCTATGGAAAAGAAAACTGATGAACTATTACGGTTGTTTTTTAATGTATGTATTAAAAAATGCTTCTAATTTATACACATATTAATAAATAAGTTACTTCTATTTGTATATAATAACAAATAAAGGATTTTTGTATTTTAAATAATCTGCGCAAATATTTAAAAAAAATTGCTTGCATGTATGAAACAGTGAACAGGTTGGCAGAAAATTTGTGCGAAACGTTTCCTTCTATTGTATTTTCTCTATCTCGCCAAAGCCCTATAACAGGGAAGTACCCCATTTCCACTAAGTATTACTTGATAAATTTTGGATATGAACACTGTAAATCGAAATGTCTTAAATTCAGACACTTAAGTGTCTGAAACGGAGTGTTCAATTTTCAGACATTTTAAAATGTCTGAATTTTTTCAGACACTTTTTGCGTCTGAATTTTAGACACTTCAAACGTCTGAATCGCAGTCATTTTTTTAAAGCATTATACGTAGCCATGTTTGACCTCGTTGATCCTGGAAAAATATATGGCCATTATTCTGCCCCCCCACACACAGCCTGATTTTAGGGGCTCCAAAATATGGTATGCAATTTTCATAAAGCTGATAATTGAAATCTTTTTCGACATTGTACTGATTATCTATATATATAAAATAAGAGATGTCTGTCTGCCTGCCTGACCGCGGGAAGCTCCGAAATTATAACACCTAGACCTCTGAAATTTTTGTCATGTGTAGATGCTGTTATCGGAAAGTGTACTTCGCCGCCAGATTTTAAAATTTCAATTTAGATATTTAAAAAAAAAAATTAAAACGTAATTAAAACGTTATGTGTTAGAGGCTATTT